>OZ020573.1:20586384-21186384 GCA_963971525.1 Cephus spinipes
TTCCGCTTCGTAGTTTTCTGTATCTAGGTGTCGGATGTGGAAGTCCAGGATGTCCAGGTATTCCGCTTCGTAGTTTTCTGTATCTAGGTGTCGGATGTGGAAGTTCAGGGTGTCCAGGTATTCTGCTTCGTAGTTTTCTGTATCTATGTGTCGGATGTGGAAGTCCAGGGTGTCCAGGTATTCCGCTTCGTAGTTTTCTGTATCTAGGTGTCGGATGTGGAAGTCCAGGGTGTCCAGGTATTCCGCTTCGTAGTTTTCTGTATCTAAGTGTCGGATGTGGAAGTCCAGGGTGTCCAGGTATTCCGCTTCGTAGTTTTATGTATCTAGGTGTCGGATGTGGAAGTCCAGGGTGCCCAGGAATTCCGCTCCGTAGTTTCCTGTGCCCAGGTGTCGGATGTGGAAGTTCAGGGTGTCCAGGTATTCCGCTTCGTAGTTTTCTGTATCTAGGTGTCGGATGTGGAAGTCCAGGATGTCCAGGTATTCCGCTTCGTAGTTTTCTGTATCTAGGTGTCGGATGTGGAAGTTCAGGGTGTCCAGGTATTCTGCTTCGTAGTTTTCTGTATCTATGTGTCGGATGTGGAAGTCCAGGGTGTCCAGGTATTCCGCTTCGTAGTTTTCTGTATCTAGGTGTCGGATGTGGAAGTCCAGGGTGTCCAGGTATTCCGCTTCGTAGTTTTCTGTATCTAAGTGTCGGATGTGGAAGTCCAGGGTGTCCAGGTATTCCACTTCGTAGTTTTCTGTATCTAGGTATCGGATGTGGAAGTCCAGGGTGTCCAGGCATTCCGCTCCGTAGTTTTCTCTATCTAGGTGTCGGATATGGAAGTTCAGGGTGTCCAGTTATTCCGCTTCGTAGTTTTCTGTATCTAGGTGTCGGATGTGGAAGTCCAGGGTGTCCAGGTATTCCACTTCGTAGTTTTCTGTATCTAGGTATCGGATGTGGAAGTCCAGGGTTTCCAGGCATTCCGCTCCGTAGTTTTCTGTATCTAGTTGTCGGATGTGGAAGGTCAGGGTGTCCAGGTATTCCGCTTCGTAGTTTTCTGTATCTAAGTGTCGGATGTGGAAGTTCAGGGTGTCCAGTTATTCCGCTTCGTAGTTTTCTGTATCTAGGTGTCGGATGTGGAAGTCCAGGGTGTCCAGGTATTCCGCTTCGTAGTTTTCTGTATCTAGGTATCGGATGTGGAAGTCCAGGGTGTCCAGGCATTCCGCTCCGTAGTTTCCTGTGCCCAGGTGTCGGATGTGGAAGTTCAGGGTGTCCAGGTATTCCGCTTCATAGTTTTCTGTATCTAGGTGTCGGATGTGGAAGTCCAGGGTGTCCAGGTATTCCGCTTCGTAGTTCTCTGTATATAGGTGTCGGATGTGGATGTCCAGGGTGTCCAGGTATTCCGCTCCGTAGTTTCCTGTGTCCAGGTATTGGATGTGGAAGTCCAGGGTATCCAGGTATTCCGCTACGTAGTTTTCTGTATCTCTGTGGCGGATGTAGAAGTTCAGGGTGTCCAGGTATTCCGCTCCGTAGTTTGTTGTATCTAGGTACTGGATGTGGAAGTTCAGGGTGTCCAGGTATTCCGCTTCGTAGTTTTCTGTATCTAGGTGTCGAATGTGGAAGTCCAGGGTGTCCAGGTATTCCGCTTCGTAGTTTTATGTATCTAGGTGTCGGATGTGGAAGTCCAGGTTGTCCAGGAATTCCGCTCCGTAGTTTCCTGTGCCCAGGTGTCGGATGTGGAAGTTCAGGGTGTCCAGGTATTCCGCTTCGTAGTTTTCTGTATCTAGGTGTCGGATGTGGAAGTCCAGGATGTCCAGGTATTCCGCTTCGTAGTTTTCTGTATCTAGGTGTCGGATGTGGAAGTTCAGGGTGTCCAGGTATTCTGCTTCGTAGTTTTCTGTATCTATGTGTCGGATGTGGAAGTCCAGGGTGTCCAGGTATTCCGCTTCGTAGTTTTCTGTATCTAGGTGTCGGATGTGGAAGTCCAGGGTGTCCAGGTATTCCGCTTCGTAGTTTTCTGTATCTAAGTGTCGGATGTGGAAGTCCAGGGTGTCCAGGTATTCCACTTCGTAGTTTTCTGTATCTAGGTATCGGATGTGGAAGTCCAGGGTGTCCAGGCATTCCGCTCCGTAGTTTTCTCTATCTAGGTGTCGGATATGGAAGTTCAGGGTGTCCAGTTATTCCGCTTCGTAGTTTTCTGTATCTAGGTGTCGGATGTGGAAGTCCAGGGTGTCCAGGTATTCCACTTCGTAGTTTTCTGTATCTAGGTATCGGATGTGGAAGTCCAGGGTTTCCAGGCATTCCGCTCCGTAGTTTTCTGTATCTAGTTGTCGGATGTGGAAGGTCAGGGTGTCCAGGTATTCCGCTTCGTAGTTTTCTGTATCTAAGTGTCGGATGTGGAAGTTCAGGGTGTCCAGTTATTCCGCTTCGTAGTTTTCTGTATCTAGGTGTCGGATGTGGAAGTCCAGGGTGTCCAGGTATTCCGCTTCGTAGTTTTCTGTATCTAGGTATCGGATGTGGAAGTCCAGGGTGTCCAGGCATTCCGCTCCGTAGTTTCCTGTGCCCAGGTGTCGGATGTGGAAGTTCAGGGTGTTCAGGTATTCCGCTTCATAGTTTTCTGTATCTAGGTGTCGGATGTGGAAGTCCAGGGTGTCCAGGTATTCCGCTTCGTAGTTCTCTGTATATAGGTGTCGGATGTGGATGTCCAGGGTGTCCAGGTATTCCGCTCCGTAGTTTCCTGTGTCCAGGTATTGGATGTGAAAGTCCAGGGTATCCAGGTATTCCGCTACGTAGTTTTCTGTATCTCTGTGGCGGATGTAGAAGTTCAGGGTGTCCAGGTATTCCGCTCCGTAGTTTGTTGTATCTAGGTACTGGATGTGGAAGTTCAGGGTGTCCAGGTATTCCGCTTCGTAGTTTTCTGTATCTAGGTGTCGAATGTGGAAGTCCAGGGTGTCCAGGTATTCCGCTTCGTAGTTTTATGTATCTAGGTGTCGGATGTGGAAGTCCAGGTTGTCCAGGAATTCCGCTCCGTAGTTTCCTGTGCCCAGGTGTCGGATGTGGAAGTTCAGGGTGTCCAGGTATTCCGCTTCGTAGTTTTCTGTATCTAGGTGTCGGATGTGGAAGTCCAGGATGTCCAGGTATTCCGCTTCGTAGTTTTCTGTATCTAGGTGTCGGATGTGGAAGTTCAGGGTGTCCAGGTATTCTGCTTCGTAGTTTTCTGTATCTAGGTGTCGGATGTGGAATTCCAGGGTGTCCAGGTATTCCGCTCCGTAGTTTCCTGTGTCCAGGTATTGGATGTGGAAGTCCAGGGTATCCAGGTATTCCGCTACGTAGTTTTCTGTATCTAGGTGTCGGATGTGGAAGTCCAGGGTGTCCAGGTATTCCGCTTCGTAGTTTTCTGTATCTAGGTGTCGGATGTGGAAGGTCAGGGTGTCCAGGTATTCCGCTTCGTAGTTTTCTGTATCTAGGTGTCGGATGTGGAATTCCAGGGTGTCCAGGTATTCCGCTCCGTAGTTTCCTGTGTCCAGGTATTGGATGTGGAAGTCCAGGGTGTCCAGGTATTCCGCTACGTAGTTTTCTGTATCTCTGTGGCGGATGTAGAAGTTCAGGGTGTCCAGGTATTCCGCTCCGTAGTTTGTTGTATCTAGGTACTGGATGTGGAAGTTCAGGGTGTCCAGGTATTCCGCTTCGTAGTTTTCTGTATCTAGGTGTCGAATGTGGAAGTCCAGGGTGTCCAGGTATTCCGCTTCGTAGTTTTATGTATCTAGGTGTCGGATGTGGAAGTCCAGGGTGCCCAGGAATTCCGCTCCGTAGTTTCCTGTGCCCAGGTGTCGGATGTGGAAGTTCAGGGTGTCCAGGTATTCCGCTTCGTAGTTTTCTGTATCTAGGTGTCGGATGTGGAAGTCCAGGATGTCCAGGTATTCCGCTTCGTAGTTTTCTGTATCTAGGTGTCGGATGTGGAAGTTCAGGGTGTCCAGGTATTCTGCTTCGTAGTTTTCTGTATCTATGTGTCGGATGTGGAAGTCCAGGGTGTCCAGGTATTCCGCTTCGTAGTTTTCTGTATCTAGGTGTCGGATGTGGAAGTCCAGGGTGTCCAGGTATTCCGCTTCGTAGTTTTCTGTATCTAAGTGTCGGATGTGGAAGTCCAGGGTGTCCAGGTATTCCACTTCGTAGTTTTCTGTATCTAGGTATCGGATGTGGAAGTCCAGGGTGTCCAGGCATTCCGCTCCGTAGTTTTCTCTATCTAGGTGTCGGATATGGAAGTTCAGGGTGTCCAGTTATTCCGCTTCGTAGTTTTCTGTATCTAGGTGTCGGATGTGGAAGTCCAGGGTGTCCAGGTATTCCACTTCGTAGTTTTCTGTATCTAGGTATCGGATGTGGAAGTCCAGGGTTTCCAGGCATTCCGCTCCGTAGTTTTCTGTATCTAGTTGTCGGATGTGGAAGGTCAGGGTGTCCAGGTATTCCGCTTCGTAGTTTTCTGTATCTAAGTGTCGGATGTGGAAGTTCAGGGTGTCCAGTTATTCCGCTTCGTAGTTTTCTGTATCTAGGTGTCGGATGTGGAAGTCCAGGGTGTCCAGGTATTCCGCTTCGTAGTTTTCTGTATCTAGGTATCGGATGTGGAAGTCCAGGGTGTCCAGGCATTCCGCTCCGTAGTTTCCTGTGCCCAGGTGTCGGATGTGGAAGTTCAGGGTGTCCAGGTATTCCGCTTCATAGTTTTCTGTATCTAGGTGTCGGATGTGGAAGTCCAGGGTGTCCAGGTATTCCGCTTCGTAGTTCTCTGTATATAGGTGTCGGATGTGGATGTCCAGGGTGTCCAGGTATTCCGCTCCGTAGTTTCCTGTGTCCAGGTATTGGATGTGGAAGTCCAGGGTATCCAGGTATTCCGCTACGTAGTTTTCTGTATCTCTGTGGCGGATGTAGAAGTTCAGGGTGTCCAGGTATTCCGCTCCGTAGTTTGTTGTATCTAGGTACTGGATGTGGAAGTTCAGGGTGTCCAGGTATTCCGCTTCGTAGTTTTCTGTATCTAGGTGTCGAATGTGGAAGTCCAGGGTGTCCAGGTATTCCGCTTCGTAGTTTTATGTATCTAGGTGTCGGATGTGGAAGTCCAGGTTGTCCAGGAATTCCGCTCCGTAGTTTCCTGTGCCCAGGTGTCGGATGTGGAAGTTCAGGGTGTCCAGGTATTCCGCTTCGTAGTTTTCTGTATCTAGGTGTCGGATGTGGAAGTCCAGGATGTCCAGGTATTCCGCTTCGTAGTTTTCTGTATCTAGGTGTCGGATGTGGAAGTTCAGGGTGTCCAGGTATTCTGCTTCGTAGTTTTCTGTATCTATGTGTCGGATGTGGAAGTCCAGGGTGTCCAGGTATTCCGCTTCGTAGTTTTCTGTATCTAGGTGTCGGATGTGGAAGTCCAGGGTGTCCAGGTATTCCGCTTCGTAGTTTTCTGTATCTAAGTGTCGGATGTGGAAGTCCAGGGTGTCCAGGTATTCCACTTCGTAGTTTTCTGTATCTAGGTATCGGATGTGGAAGTCCAGGGTGTCCAGGCATTCCGCTCCGTAGTTTTCTCTATCTAGGTGTCGGATATGGAAGTTCAGGGTGTCCAGTTATTCCGCTTCGTAGTTTTCTGTATCTAGGTGTCGGATGTGGAAGTCCAGGGTGTCCAGGTATTCCACTTCGTAGTTTTCTGTATCTAGGTATCGGATGTGGAAGTCCAGGGTTTCCAGGCATTCCGCTCCGTAGTTTTCTGTATCTAGTTGTCGGATGTGGAAGGTCAGGGTGTCCAGGTATTCCGCTTCGTAGTTTTCTGTATCTAAGTGTCGGATGTGGAAGTTCAGGGTGTCCAGTTATTCCGCTTCGTAGTTTTCTGTATCTAGGTGTCGGATGTGGAAGTCCAGGGTGTCCAGGTATTCCGCTTCGTAGTTTTCTGTATCTAGGTATCGGATGTGGAAGTCCAGGGTGTCCAGGCATTCCGCTCCGTAGTTTCCTGTGCCCAGGTGTCGGATGTGGAAGTTCAGGGTGTTCAGGTATTCCGCTTCATAGTTTTCTGTATCTAGGTGTCGGATGTGGAAGTCCAGGGTGTCCAGGTATTCCGCTTCGTAGTTCTCTGTATATAGGTGTCGGATGTGGATGTCCAGGGTGTCCAGGTATTCCGCTCCGTAGTTTCCTGTGTCCAGGTATTGGATGTGAAAGTCCAGGGTATCCAGGTATTCCGCTACGTAGTTTTCTGTATCTCTGTGGCGGATGTAGAAGTTCAGGGTGTCCAGGTATTCCGCTCCGTAGTTTGTTGTATCTAGGTACTGGATGTGGAAGTTCAGGGTGTCCAGGTATTCCGCTTCGTAGTTTTCTGTATCTAGGTGTCGAATGTGGAAGTCCAGGGTGTCCAGGTATTCCGCTTCGTAGTTTTATGTATCTAGGTGTCGGATGTGGAAGTCCAGGTTGTCCAGGAATTCCGCTCCGTAGTTTCCTGTGCCCAGGTGTCGGATGTGGAAGTTCAGGGTGTCCAGGTATTCCGCTTCGTAGTTTTCTGTATCTAGGTGTCGGATGTGGAAGTCCAGGATGTCCAGGTATTCCGCTTCGTAGTTTTCTGTATCTAGGTGTCGGATGTGGAAGTTCAGGGTGTCCAGGTATTCTGCTTCGTAGTTTTCTGTATCTAGGTGTCGGATGTGGAAGTCCAGGGTGTCCAGGTATTCCGCTTCGTAGTTTTCTGTATCTAGGTGTCGGATGTGGAAGTCCAGGGTGTCCAGGTATTCCGCTTCGTAGTTTTCTGTATCTAAGTGTCGGATGTGGAAGTCCAGGGTGTCCAGGTATTCCACTTCGTAGTTTTCTGTATCTAGGTATCGGATGTGGAAGTCCAGGGTGTCCAGGCATTCCGCTCCGTAGTTTTCTGTATCTAGGTGTCGGATGTGGAAGGTCAGGGTGTCCAGGTATTCCGCTTCGTAGTTTTCTGTATCTAAGTGTCGGATGTGGAAGTTCAGGGTGTCCAGTTATTCCGCTTCGTAGTTTTCTGTATCTAGGTATCGGATGTGGAAGTCCAGGGTGTCCAGGCATTCCGCTCCGTAGTTTCCTGTGCCCAGGTGTCGGATGTGGAAGTTCAGGGTGTCCAGGTATTCCGCTTCATAGTTTTCTGTATCTAAGTGTCGGATGTGGAAGTCCAGGGTGTCCAGGTATTCCGCTTCGTAGTTCTCTGTATATAGGTGTCGGATGTGGATGTCCAGGGTGTCCAGGCATTCCGCTCCGTAGTTTCCTGTGTCCAGGTATTGGATGTGGAAGTCCAGGGTATCCAGGTATTCCGCTACGTAGTTTTCTGTATCTCTGTGGCGGATGTAGAAGTTCAGGGTGTCCAGGTATTCCGCTCCGTAGTTTGTTGTATCTAGGTACTGGATGTGGAAGTTCAGGGTGTCCAGGTATTCCGCTTCGTAGTTTTCTGTATCTAGGTGTCGAATGTGGAAGTCCAGGGTGTCCAGGTATTCCGCTTCGTAGTTTTATGTATCTAGGTGTCGGATGTGGAAGTCCAGGTTGTCCAGGAATTCCGCTCCGTAGTTTCCTGTGCCCAGGTGTCGGATGTGGAAGTTCAGGGTGTCCAGGTATTCCGCTTCGTAGTTTTCTGTATCTAGGTGTCGGATGTGGAAGTCCAGGGTGTCCAGGTATTCCGCTTCGTAGTTTTCTGTATCTAGGTGTCGGATGTGGAAGGTCAGGGTGTCCAGGTATTCCGCTTCGTAGTTTTCTGTATCTAGGTGTCGGATGTGGAATTCCAGGGTGTCCAGGTATTCCGCTCCGTAGTTTCCTGTGTCCAGGTATTGGATGTGGAAGTCCAGGGTATCCAGGTATTCCGCTACGTAGTTTTCTGTATCTAGGTGTCGGATGTGGAAGTCCAGGGTGTCCAGGTATTCCGCTTCGTAGTTTTCTGTATCTAGGTGTCGGATGTGGAAGGTCAGGGTGTCCAGGTATTCCGCTTCGTAGTTTTCTGTATCTAAGTGTCGGATATGGAAGTTCAGGGTGTCCAGTTATTCCGCTTCGTAGTTTTCTGTATCTAGGTGTCGGATGTGGAAGTCCAGGGTGTCCAGGTATTCCACTTCGTAGTTTTCTGTATCTAGGTATCGGATGTGGAAGTCCAGGGTTTCCAGGCATTCCGCTCCGTAGTTTTCTGTATCTAGTTGTCGGATGTGGAAGGTCAGGGTGTCCAGGTATTCCGCTTCGTAGTTTTCTGTATCTAAGTGTCGGATGTGGAAGTTCAGGGTGTCCAGTTATTCCGCTTCGTAGTTTTCTGTATCTAGGTGTCGGATGTGGAAGTCCAGGGTGTCCAGGTATTCCGCTTCGTAGTTTTCTGTATCTAGGTATCGGATGTGGAAGTCCAGGGTGTCCAGGCATTCCGCTCCGTAGTTTCCTGTGCCCAGGTGTCGGATGTGGAAGTTCAGGGTGTCCAGGTATTCCGCTTCATAGTTTTCTGTATCTAGGTGTCGGATGTGGAAGTCCAGGGTGTCCAGGTATTCCGCTTCGTAGTTCTCTGTATATAGGTGTCGGATGTGGATGTCCAGGGTGTCCAGGTATTCCGCTCCGTAGTTTCCTGTGTCCAGGTATTGGATGTGGAAGTCCAGGGTATCCAGGTATTCCGCTACGTAGTTTTCTGTATCTCTGTGGCGGATGTAGAAGTTCAGGGTGTCCAGGTATTCCGCTCCGTAGTTTGTTGTATCTAGGTACTGGATGTGGAAGTTCAGGGTGTCCAGGTATTCCGCTTCGTAGTTTTCTGTATCTAGGTGTCGGATGTGGAAGTCCAGGGTGTCCAGGTATTCCGCTTCGTAGTTCTCTGTATATAGGTGTCGGATGTGGATGTCCAGGGTGTCCAGGTATTCCGCTCCGTAGTTTCCTGTGTCCAGGTATTGGATGTGAAAGTCCAGGGTATCCAGGTATTCCGCTACGTAGTTTTCTGTATCTCTGTGGCGGATGTAGAAGTTCAGGGTGTCCAGGTATTCCGCTCCGTAGTTTGTTGTATCTAGGTACTGGATGTGGAAGTTCAGGGTGTCCAGGTATTCCGCTTCGTAGTTTTCTGTATCTAGGTGTCGAATGTGGAAGTCCAGGGTGTCCAGGTATTCCGCTTCGTAGTTTTATGTATCTAGGTGTCGGATGTGGAAGTCCAGGTTGTCCAGGAATTCCGCTCCGTAGTTTCCTGTGCCCAGGTGTCGGATGTGGAAGTTCAGGGTGTCCAGGTATTCCGCTTCGTAGTTTTCTGTATCTAGGTGTCGGATGTGGAAGTCCAGGATGTCCAGGTATTCCGCTTCGTAGTTTTCTGTATCTAGGTGTCGGATGTGGAAGTTCAGGGTGTCCAGGTATTCTGCTTCGTAGTTTTCTGTATCTAGGTGTCGGATGTGGAAGTCCAGGGTGTCCAGGTATTCCGCTTCGTAGTTTTCTGTATCTAGGTGTCGGATGTGGAAGTCCAGGGTGTCCAGGTATTCCGCTTCGTAGTTTTCTGTATCTAAGTGTCGGATGTGGAAGTCCAGGGTGTCCAGGTATTCCACTTCGTAGTTTTCTGTATCTAGGTATCGGATGTGGAAGTCCAGGGTGTCCAGGCATTCCGCTCCGTAGTTTTCTGTATCTAGGTGTCGGATGTGGAAGGTCAGGGTGTCCAGGTATTCCGCTTCGTAGTTTTCTGTATCTAAGTGTCGGATGTGGAAGTTCAGGGTGTCCAGTTATTCCGCTTCGTAGTTTTCTGTATCTAGGTATCGGATGTGGAAGTCCAGGGTGTCCAGGCATTCCGCTCCGTAGTTTCCTGTGCCCAGGTGTCGGATGTGGAAGTTCAGGGTGTCCAGGTATTCCGCTTCATAGTTTTCTGTATCTAAGTGTCGGATGTGGAAGTCCAGGGTGTCCAGGTATTCCGCTTCGTAGTTCTCTGTATATAGGTGTCGGATGTGGATGTCCAGGGTGTCCAGGCATTCCGCTCCGTAGTTTCCTGTGTCCAGGTATTGGATGTGGAAGTCCAGGGTATCCAGGTATTCCGCTACGTAGTTTTCTGTATCTCTGTGGCGGATGTAGAAGTTCAGGGTGTCCAGGTATTCCGCTCCGTAGTTTGTTGTATCTAGGTACTGGATGTGGAAGTTCAGGGTGTCCAGGTATTCCGCTTCGTAGTTTTCTGTATCTAGGTGTCGAATGTGGAAGTCCAGGGTGTCCAGGTATTCCGCTTCGTAGTTTTATGTATCTAGGTGTCGGATGTGGAAGTCCAGGTTGTCCAGGAATTCCGCTCCGTAGTTTCCTGTGCCCAGGTGTCGGATGTGGAAGTTCAGGGTGTCCAGGTATTCCGCTTCGTAGTTTTCTGTATCTAGGTGTCGGATGTGGAAGTCCAGGGTGTCCAGGTATTCCGCTTCGTAGTTTTCTGTATCTAGGTGTCGGATGTGGAAGTTCAGGGTGTCCAGGTATTCTGCTTCGTAGTTTTCTGTATCTAGGTGTCGGATGTGGAAGTCCAGGGTGTCCAGGTATTCCGCTTCGTAGTTTTCTGTATCTAGGTGTCGGATGTGGAAGTCCAGGGTGTCCAGGTATTCCGCTTCGTAGTTTTCTGTATCTAAGTGTCGGATGTGGAAGTCCAGGGTGTCCAGGTATTCCACTTCGTAGTTTTCTGTATCTAGGTATCGGATGTGGAAGTCCAGGGTGTCCAGGCATTCCGCTCCGTAGTTTTCTCTATCTAGGTGTCGGATATGGAAGTTCAGGGTGTCCAGTTATTCCGCTTCGTAGTTTTCTGTATCTAGGTGTCGGATGTGGAAGTCCAGGGTGTCCAGGTATTCCACTTCGTAGTTTTCTGTATCTAGGTATCGGATGTGGAAGTCCAGGGTTTCCAGGCATTCCGCTCCGTAGTTTTCTGTATCTAGTTGTCGGATGTGGAAGGTCAGGGTGTCCAGGTATTCCGCTTCGTAGTTTTCTGTATCTAAGTGTCGGATGTGGAAGTTCAGGGTGTCCAGTTATTCCGCTTCGTAGTTTTCTGTATCTAGGTGTCGGATGTGGAAGTCCAGGGTGTCCAGGTATTCCGCTTCGTAGTTTTCTGTATCTAGGTATCGGATGTGGAAGTCCAGGGTGTCCAGGCATTCCGCTCCGTAGTTTCCTGTGCCCAGGTGTCGGATGTGGAAGTTCAGGGTGTTCAGGTATTCCGCTTCATAGTTTTCTGTATCTAGGTGTCGGATGTGGAAGTCCAGGGTGTCCAGGTATTCCGCTTCGTAGTTCTCTGTATATAGGTGTCGGATGTGGATGTCCAGGGTGTCCAGGTATTCCGCTCCGTAGTTTCCTGTGTCCAGGTATTGGATGTGAAAGTCCAGGGTATCCAGGTATTCCGCTACGTAGTTTTCTGTATCTCTGTGGCGGATGTAGAAGTTCAGGGTGTCCAGGTATTCCGCTCCGTAGTTTGTTGTATCTAGGTACTGGATGTGGAAGTTCAGGGTGTCCAGGTATTCCGCTTCGTAGTTTTCTGTATCTAGGTGTCGAATGTGGAAGTCCAGGGTGTCCAGGTATTCCGCTTCGTAGTTTTATGTATCTAGGTGTCGGATGTGGAAGTCCAGGTTGTCCAGGAATTCCGCTCCGTAGTTTCCTGTGCCCAGGTGTCGGATGTGGAAGTTCAGGGTGTCCAGGTATTCCGCTTCGTAGTTTTCTGTATCTAGGTGTCGGATGTGGAAGTCCAGGATGTCCAGGTATTCCGCTTCGTAGTTTTCTGTATCTAGGTGTCGGATGTGGAAGTTCAGGGTGTCCAGGTATTCTGCTTCGTAGTTTTCTGTATCTAGGTGTCGGATGTGGAAGTCCAGGGTGTCCAGGTATTCCGCTTCGTAGTTTTCTGTATCTAGGTGTCGGATGTGGAAGTCCAGGGTGTCCAGGTATTCCGCTTCGTAGTTTTCTGTATCTAAGTGTCGGATGTGGAAGTCCAGGGTGTCCAGGTATTCCACTTCGTAGTTTTCTGTATCTAGGTATCGGATGTGGAAGTCCAGGGTGTCCAGGCATTCCGCTCCGTAGTTTTCTGTATCTAGGTGTCGGATGTGGAAGGTCAGGGTGTCCAGGTATTCCGCTTCGTAGTTTTCTGTATCTAAGTGTCGGATGTGGAAGTTCAGGGTGTCCAGTTATTCCGCTTCGTAGTTTTCTGTATCTAGGTATCGGATGTGGAAGTCCAGGGTGTCCAGGCATTCCGCTCCGTAGTTTCCTGTGCCCAGGTGTCGGATGTGGAAGTTCAGGGTGTCCAGGTATTCCGCTTCATAGTTTTCTGTATCTAAGTGTCGGATGTGGAAGTCCAGGGTGTCCAGGTATTCCGCTTCGTAGTTCTCTGTATATAGGTGTCGGATGTGGATGTCCAGGGTGTCCAGGCATTCCGCTCCGTAGTTTCCTGTGTCCAGGTATTGGATGTGGAAGTCCAGGGTATCCAGGTATTCCGCTACGTAGTTTTCTGTATCTCTGTGGCGGATGTAGAAGTTCAGGGTGTCCAGGTATTCCGCTCCGTAGTTTGTTGTATCTAGGTACTGGATGTGGAAGTTCAGGGTGTCCAGGTATTCCGCTTCGTAGTTTTCTGTATCTAGGTGTCGAATGTGGAAGTCCAGGGTGTCCAGGTATTCCGCTTCGTAGTTTTATGTATCTAGGTGTCGGATGTGGAAGTCCAGGTTGTCCAGGAATTCCGCTCCGTAGTTTCCTGTGCCCAGGTGTCGGATGTGGAAGTTCAGGGTGTCCAGGTATTCCGCTTCGTAGTTTTCTGTATCTAGGTGTCGGATGTGGAAGTCCAGGGTGTCCAGGTATTCCGCTTCGTAGTTTTCTGTATCTAGGTGTCGGATGTGGAAGGTCAGGGTGTCCAGGTATTCCGCTTCGTAGTTTTCTGTATCTAGGTGTCGGATGTGGAATTCCAGGGTGTCCAGGTATTCCGCTCCGTAGTTTCCTGTGTCCAGGTATTGGATGTGGAAGTCCAGGGTATCCAGGTATTCCGCTACGTAGTTTTCTGTATCTAGGTGTCGGATGTGGAAGTCCAGGGTGTCCAGGTATTCCGCTTCGTAGTTTTCTGTATCTAGGTGTCGGATGTGGAAGGTCAGGGTGTCCAGGTATTCCGCTTCGTAGTTTTCTGTATCTAAGTGTCGGATATGGAAGTTCAGGGTGTCCAGTTATTCCGCTTCGTAGTTTTCTGTATCTAGGTGTCGGATGTGGAAGTCCAGGGTGTCCAGGTATTCCACTTCGTAGTTTTCTGTATCTAGGTATCGGATGTGGAAGTCCAGGGTTTCCAGGCATTCCGCTCCGTAGTTTTCTGTATCTAGTTGTCGGATGTGGAAGGTCAGGGTGTCCAGGTATTCCGCTTCGTAGTTTTCTGTATCTAAGTGTCGGATGTGGAAGTTCAGGGTGTCCAGTTATTCCGCTTCGTAGTTTTCTGTATCTAGGTGTCGGATGTGGAAGTCCAGGGTGTCCAGGTATTCCGCTTCGTAGTTTTCTGTATCTAGGTATCGGATGTGGAAGTCCAGGGTGTCCAGGCATTCCGCTCCGTAGTTTCCTGTGCCCAGGTGTCGGATGTGGAAGTTCAGGGTGTCCAGGTATTCCGCTTCATAGTTTTCTGTATCTAGGTGTCGGATGTGGAAGTCCAGGGTGTCCAGGTATTCCGCTTCGTAGTTCTCTGTATATAGGTGTCGGATGTGGATGTCCAGGGTGTCCAGGTATTCCGCTCCGTAGTTTCCTGTGTCCAGGTATTGGATGTGGAAGTCCAGGGTATCCAGGTATTCCGCTACGTAGTTTTCTGTATCTCTGTGGCGGATGTAGAAGTTCAGGGTGTCCAGGTATTCCGCTCCGTAGTTTGTTGTATCTAGGTACTGGATGTGGAAGTTCAGGGTGTCCAGGTATTCCGCTTCGTAGTTTTCTGTATCTAGGTGTCGGATGTGGAAGTCCAGGGTGTCCAGGTATTCCGCTTCGTAGTTCTCTGTATATAGGTGTCGGATGTGGATGTCCAGGGTGTCCAGGTATTCCGCTCCGTAGTTTCCTGTGTCCAGGTATTGGATGTGAAAGTCCAGGGTATCCAGGTATTCCGCTACGTAGTTTTCTGTATCTCTGTGGCGGATGTAGAAGTTCAGGGTGTCCAGGTATTCCGCTCCGTAGTTTGTTGTATCTAGGTACTGGATGTGGAAGTTCAGGGTGTCCAGGTATTCCGCTTCGTAGTTTTCTGTATCTAGGTGTCGAATGTGGAAGTCCAGGGTGTCCAGGTATTCCGCTTCGTAGTTTTATGTATCTAGGTGTCGGATGTGGAAGTCCAGGTTGTCCAGGAATTCCGCTCCGTAGTTTCCTGTGCCCAGGTGTCGGATGTGGAAGTTCAGGGTGTCCAGGTATTCCGCTTCGTAGTTTTCTGTATCTAGGTGTCGGATGTGGAAGTCCAGGATGTCCAGGTATTCCGCTTCGTAGTTTTCTGTATCTAGGTGTCGGATGTGGAAGTTCAGGGTGTCCAGGTATTCTGCTTCGTAGTTTTCTGTATCTAGGTGTCGGATGTGGAAGTCCAGGGTGTCCAGGTATTCCGCTTCGTAGTTTTCTGTATCTAGGTGTCGGATGTGGAAGTCCAGGGTGTCCAGGTATTCCGCTTCGTAGTTTTCTGTATCTAAGTGTCGGATGTGGAAGTCCAGGGTGTCCAGGTATTCCACTTCGTAGTTTTCTGTATCTAGGTATCGGATGTGGAAGTCCAGGGTGTCCAGGCATTCCGCTCCGTAGTTTTCTGTATCTAGGTGTCGGATGTGGAAGGTCAGGGTGTCCAGGTATTCCGCTTCGTAGTTTTCTGTATCTAAGTGTCGGATGTGGAAGTTCAGGGTGTCCAGTTATTCCGCTTCGTAGTTTTCTGTATCTAGGTATCGGATGTGGAAGTCCAGGGTGTCCAGGCATTCCGCTCCGTAGTTTCCTGTGCCCAGGTGTCGGATGTGGAAGTTCAGGGTGTCCAGGTATTCCGCTTCATAGTTTTCTGTATCTAAGTGTCGGATGTGGAAGTCCAGGGTGTCCAGGTATTCCGCTTCGTAGTTCTCTGTATATAGGTGTCGGATGTGGATGTCCAGGGTGTCCAGGCATTCCGCTCCGTAGTTTCCTGTGTCCAGGTATTGGATGTGGAAGTCCAGGGTATCCAGGTATTCCGCTACGTAGTTTTCTGTATCTCTGTGGCGGATGTAGAAGTTCAGGGTGTCCAGGTATTCCGCTCCGTAGTTTGTTGTATCTAGGTACTGGATGTGGAAGTTCAGGGTGTCCAGGTATTCCGCTTCGTAGTTTTCTGTATCTAGGTGTCGAATGTGGAAGTCCAGGGTGTCCAGGTATTCCGCTTCGTAGTTTTATGTATCTAGGTGTCGGATGTGGAAGTCCAGGTTGTCCAGGAATTCCGCTCCGTAGTTTCCTGTGCCCAGGTGTCGGATGTGGAAGTTCAGGGTGTCCAGGTATTCCGCTTCGTAGTTTTCTGTATCTAGGTGTCGGATGTGGAAGTCCAGGGTGTCCAGGTATTCCGCTTCGTAGTTTTCTGTATCTAGGTGTCGGATGTGGAAGGTCAGGGTGTCCAGGTATTCCGCTTCGTAGTTTTCTGTATCTAGGTGTCGGATGTGGAATTCCAGGGTGTCCAGGTATTCCGCTCCGTAGTTTCCTGTGTCCAGGTATTGGATGTGGAAGTCCAGGGTATCCAGGTATTCCGCTACGTAGTTTTCTGTATCTAGGTGTCGGATGTGGAAGTCCAGGGTGTCCAGGTATTCCGCTTCGTAGTTTTCTGTATCTAGGTGTCGGATGTGGAAGGTCAGGGTGTCCAGGTATTCCGCTTCGTAGTTTTCTGTATCTAAGTGTCGGATATGGAAGTTCAGGGTGTCCAGTTATTCCGCTTCGTAGTTTTCTGTATCTAGGTGTCGGATGTGGAAGTCCAGGGTGTCCAGGTATTCCACTTCGTAGTTTTCTGTATCTAGGTATCGGATGTGGAAGTCCAGGGTTTCCAGGCATTCCGCTCCGTAGTTTTCTGTATCTAGTTGTCGGATGTGGAAGGTCAGGGTGTCCAGGTATTCCGCTTCGTAGTTTTCTGTATCTAAGTGTCGGATGTGGAAGTTCAGGGTGTCCAGTTATTCCGCTTCGTAGTTTTCTGTATCTAGGTGTCGGATGTGGAAGTCCAGGGTGTCCAGGTATTCCGCTTCGTAGTTTTCTGTATCTAGGTATCGGATGTGGAAGTCCAGGGTGTCCAGGCATTCCGCTCCGTAGTTTCCTGTGCCCAGGTGTCGGATGTGGAAGTTCAGGGTGTCCAGGTATTCCGCTTCATAGTTTTCTGTATCTAGGTGTCGGATGTGGAAGTCCAGGGTGTCCAGGTATTCCGCTTCGTAGTTCTCTGTATATAGGTGTCGGATGTGGATGTCCAGGGTGTCCAGGTATTCCGCTCCGTAGTTTCCTGTGTCCAGGTATTGGATGTGGAAGTCCAGGGTATCCAGGTATTCCGCTACGTAGTTTTCTGTATCTCTGTGGCGGATGTAGAAGTTCAGGGTGTCCAGGTATTCCGCTCCGTAGTTTGTTGTATCTAGGTACTGGATGTGGAAGTTCAGGGTGTCCAGGTATTCCGCTTCGTAGTTTTCTGTATCTAGGTGTCGAATGTGGAAGTCCAGGGTGTCCAGGTATTCCGCTTCGTAGTTTTATGTATCTAGGTGTCGGATGTGGAAGTCCAGGGTGTCCAGGAATTCCGCTCCGTAGTTTCCTGTGCCCAGGTGTCGGATGTGGAAGTTCAGGGTGTCCAGGTATTCCGCTTCGTAGTTTTCTGTATCTAGGTGTCGGATGTGGAAGTCCAGGATGTCCAGGTATTCCGCTTCGTAGTTTTCTGTATCTAGGTGTCGGATGTGGAAGTTCAGGGTGTCCAGGTATTCTGCTTCGTAGTTTTCTGTATCTAGGTGTCGGATGTGGAAGTCCAGGGTGTCCAGGTATTCCGCTTCGTAGTTTTCTGTATCTAGGTGTCGGATGTGGAAGTCCAGGGTGTCCAGGTATTCCGCTTCGTAGTTTTCTGTATCTAAGTGTCGGATGTGGAAGTCCAGGGTGTCCAGGTATTCCACTTCGTAGTTTTCTGTATCTAGGTATCGGATGTGGAAGTCCAGGGTGTCCAGGCATTCCGCTCCGTAGTTTTCTCTATCTAGGTGTCGGATATGGAAGTTCAGGGTGTCCAGTTATTCCGCTTCGTAGTTTTCTGTATCTAGGTGTCGGATGTGGAAGTCCAGGGTGTCCAGGTATTCCACTTCGTAGTTTTCTGTATCTAGGTATCGGATGTGGAAGTCCAGGGTTTCCAGGCATTCCGCTCCGTAGTTTTCTGTATCTAGTTGTCGGATGTGGAAGGTCAGGGTGTCCAGGTATTCCGCTTCGTAGTTTTCTGTATCTAAGTGTCGGATGTGGAAGTTCAGGGTGTCCAGTTATTCCGCTTCGTAGTTTTCTGTATCTAGGTGTCGGATGTGGAAGTCCAGGGTGTCCAGGTATTCCGCTTCGTAGTTTTCTGTATCTAGGTATCGGATGTGGAAGTCCAGGGTGTCCAGGCATTCCGCTCCGTAGTTTCCTGTGCCCAGGTGTCGGATGTGGAAGTTCAGGGTGTCCAGGTATTCCGCTTCATAGTTTTCTGTATCTAGGTGTCGGATGTGGAAGTCCAGGGTGTCCAGGAATTCCGCTCCGTAGTTTCCTGTGCCCAGGTGTCGGATGTGGAAGTTCAGGGTGTCCAGGTATTCCGCTTCGTAGTTTTCTGTATCTAGGTGTCGGATGTGGAAGTCCAGGATGTCCAGGTATTCCGCTTCGTAGTTTTCTGTATCTAGGTGTCGGATGTGGAAGTTCAGGGTGTCCAGGTATTCTGCTTCGTAGTTTTCTGTATCTAGGTGTCGGATGTGGAAGTCCAGGGTGTCCAGGTATTCCGCTTCGTAGTTTTCTGTATCTAGGTGTCGGATGTGGAAGTCCAGGGTGTCCAGGTATTCCGCTTCGTAGTTCTCTGTATACAGGTGTCGGATGTGGATGTCCAGGGTGTCCAGGTATTCCGCTCCGTAGTTTCCTGTGTCCAGGTATTGGATGTGAAAGTCCAGGGTATCCAGGTATTCCGCTACGTAGTTTTCTGTATCTCTGTGGCGGATGTAGAAGTTCAGGGTGTCCAGGTATTCCGCTCCGTAGTTTGTTGTATCTAGGTACTGGATGTGGAAGTTCAGGGTGTCCAGGTATTCCGCTTCGTAGTTTTCTGTATCTAGGTGTCGAATGTGGAAGTCCAGGGTGTCCAGGTATTCCGCTTCGTAGTTTTATGTATCTAGGTGTCGGATGTGGAAGTCCAGGTTGTCCAGGAATTCCGCTCCGTAGTTTCCTGTGCCCAGGTGTCGGATGTGGAAGTTCAGGGTGTCCAGGTATTCCGCTTCGTAGTTTTCTGTATCTAGGTGTCGGATGTGGAAGTCCAGGATGTCCAGGTATTCCGCTTCGTAGTTTTCTGTATCTAGGTGTCGGATGTGGAAGTTCAGGGTGTCCAGGTATTCTGCTTCGTAGTTTTCTGTATCTAGGTGTCGGATGTGGAAGTCCAGGGTGTCCAGGTATTCCGCTTCGTAGTTTTCTGTATCTAGGTGTCGGATGTGGAAGTCCAGGGTGTCCAGGTATTCCGCTTCGTAGTTTTCTGTATCTAAGTGTCGGATGTGGAAGTCCAGGGTGTCCAGGTATTCCACTTCGTAGTTTTCTGTATCTAGGTATCGGATGTGGAAGTCCAGGGTGTCCAGGCATTCCGCTCCGTAGTTTTCTGTATCTAGGTGTCGGATGTGGAAGGTCAGGGTGTCCAGGTATTCCGCTTCGTAGTTTTCTGTATCTAAGTGTCGGATGTGGAAGTTCAGGGTGTCCAGTTATTCCGCTTCGTAGTTTTCTGTATCTAGGTATCGGATGTGGAAGTCCAGGGTGTCCAGGCATTCCGCTCCGTAGTTTCCTGTGCCCAGGTGTCGGATGTGGAAGTTCAGGGTGTCCAGGTATTCCGCTTCATAGTTTTCTGTATCTAAGTGTCGGATGTGGAAGTCCAGGGTGTCCAGGTATTCCGCTTCGTAGTTCTCTGTATATAGGTGTCGGATGTGGATGTCCAGGGTGTCCAGGCATTCCGCTCCGTAGTTTCCTGTGTCCAGGTATTGGATGTGGAAGTCCAGGGTATCCAGGTATTCCGCTACGTAGTTTTCTGTATCTCTGTGGCGGATGTAGAAGTTCAGGGTGTCCAGGTATTCCGCTCCGTAGTTTGTTGTATCTAGGTACTGGATGTGGAAGTTCAGGGTGTCCAGGTATTCCGCTTCGTAGTTTTCTGTATCTAGGTGTCGAATGTGGAAGTCCAGGGTGTCCAGGTATTCCGCTTCGTAGTTTTATGTATCTAGGTGTCGGATGTGGAAGTCCAGGTTGTCCAGGAATTCCGCTCCGTAGTTTCCTGTGCCCAGGTGTCGGATGTGGAAGTTCAGGGTGTCCAGGTATTCCGCTTCGTAGTTTTCTGTATCTAGGTGTCGGATGTGGAAGTCCAGGGTGTCCAGGTATTCCGCTTCGTAGTTTTCTGTATCTAGGTGTCGGATGTGGAAGTTCAGGGTGTCCAGGTATTCTGCTTCGTAGTTTTCTGTATCTAGGTGTCGGATGTGGAAGTCCAGGGTGTCCAGGTATTCCGCTTCGTAGTTTTCTGTATCTAGGTGTCGGATGTGGAAGTCCAGGGTGTCCAGGTATTCCGCTTCGTAGTTTTCTGTATCTAAGTGTCGGATGTGGAAGTCCAGGGTGTCCAGGTATTCCACTTCGTAGTTTTCTGTATCTAGGTATCGGATGTGGAAGTCCAGGGTGTCCAGGCATTCCGCTCCGTAGTTTTCTCTATCTAGGTGTCGGATATGGAAGTTCAGGGTGTCCAGTTATTCCGCTTCGTAGTTTTCTGTATCTAGGTGTCGGATGTGGAAGTCCAGGGTGTCCAGGTATTCCACTTCGTAGTTTTCTGTATCTAGGTATCGGATGTGGAAGTCCAGGGTTTCCAGGCATTCCGCTCCGTAGTTTTCTGTATCTAGTTGTCGGATGTGGAAGGTCAGGGTGTCCAGGTATTCCGCTTCGTAGTTTTCTGTATCTAAGTGTCGGATGTGGAAGTTCAGGGTGTCCAGTTATTCCGCTTCGTAGTTTTCTGTATCTAGGTGTCGGATGTGGAAGTCCAGGGTGTCCAGGTATTCCGCTTCGTAGTTTTCTGTATCTAGGTATCGGATGTGGAAGTCCAGGGTGTCCAGGCATTCCGCTCCGTAGTTTCCTGTGCCCAGGTGTCGGATGTGGAAGTTCAGGGTGTTCAGGTATTCCGCTTCATAGTTTTCTGTATCTAGGTGTCGGATGTGGAAGTCCAGGGTGTCCAGGTATTCCGCTTCGTAGTTCTCTGTATATAGGTGTCGGATGTGGATGTCCAGGGTGTCCAGGTATTCCGCTCCGTAGTTTCCTGTGTCCAGGTATTGGATGTGAAAGTCCAGGGTATCCAGGTATTCCGCTACGTAGTTTTCTGTATCTCTGTGGCGGATGTAGAAGTTCAGGGTGTCCAGGTATTCCGCTCCGTAGTTTGTTGTATCTAGGTACTGGATGTGGAAGTTCAGGGTGTCCAGGTATTCCGCTTCGTAGTTTTCTGTATCTAGGTGTCGAATGTGGAAGTCCAGGGTGTCCAGGTATTCCGCTTCGTAGTTTTATGTATCTAGGTGTCGGATGTGGAAGTCCAGGTTGTCCAGGAATTCCGCTCCGTAGTTTCCTGTGCCCAGGTGTCGGATGTGGAAGTTCAGGGTGTCCAGGTATTCCGCTTCGTAGTTTTCTGTATCTAGGTGTCGGATGTGGAAGTCCAGGATGTCCAGGTATTCCGCTTCGTAGTTTTCTGTATCTAGGTGTCGGATGTGGAAGTTCAGGGTGTCCAGGTATTCTGCTTCGTAGTTTTCTGTATCTAGGTGTCGGATGTGGAAGTCCAGGGTGTCCAGGTATTCCGCTTCGTAGTTTTCTGTATCTAGGTGTCGGATGTGGAAGTCCAGGGTGTCCAGGTATTCCGCTTCGTAGTTTTCTGTATCTAAGTGTCGGATGTGGAAGTCCAGGGTGTCCAGGTATTCCACTTCGTAGTTTTCTGTATCTAGGTATCGGATGTGGAAGTCCAGGGTGTCCAGGCATTCCGCTCCGTAGTTTTCTGTATCTAGGTGTCGGATGTGGAAGGTCAGGGTGTCCAGGTATTCCGCTTCGTAGTTTTCTGTATCTAAGTGTCGGATGTGGAAGTTCAGGGTGTCCAGTTATTCCGCTTCGTAGTTTTCTGTATCTAGGTATCGGATGTGGAAGTCCAGGGTGTCCAGGCATTCCGCTCCGTAGTTTCCTGTGCCCAGGTGTCGGATGTGGAAGTTCAGGGTGTCCAGGTATTCCGCTTCATAGTTTTCTGTATCTAAGTGTCGGATGTGGAAGTCCAGGGTGTCCAGGTATTCCGCTTCGTAGTTCTCTGTATATAGGTGTCGGATGTGGATGTCCAGGGTGTCCAGGCATTCCGCTCCGTAGTTTCCTGTGTCCAGGTATTGGATGTGGAAGTCCAGGGTATCCAGGTATTCCGCTACGTAGTTTTCTGTATCTCTGTGGCGGATGTAGAAGTTCAGGGTGTCCAGGTATTCCGCTCCGTAGTTTGTTGTATCTAGGTACTGGATGTGGAAGTTCAGGGTGTCCAGGTATTCCGCTTCGTAGTTTTCTGTATCTAGGTGTCGAATGTGGAAGTCCAGGGTGTCCAGGTATTCCGCTTCGTAGTTTTATGTATCTAGGTGTCGGATGTGGAAGTCCAGGTTGTCCAGGAATTCCGCTCCGTAGTTTCCTGTGCCCAGGTGTCGGATGTGGAAGTTCAGGGTGTCCAGGTATTCCGCTTCGTAGTTTTCTGTATCTAGGTGTCGGATGTGGAAGTCCAGGGTGTCCAGGTATTCCGCTTCGTAGTTTTCTGTATCTAGGTGTCGGATGTGGAAGGTCAGGGTGTCCAGGTATTCCGCTTCGTAGTTTTCTGTATCTAGGTGTCGGATGTGGAATTCCAGGGTGTCCAGGTATTCCGCTCCGTAGTTTCCTGTGTCCAGGTATTGGATGTGGAAGTCCAGGGTATCCAGGTATTCCGCTACGTAGTTTTCTGTATCTAGGTGTCGGATGTGGAAGTCCAGGGTGTCCAGGTATTCCGCTTCGTAGTTTTCTGTATCTAGGTGTCGGATGTGGAAGGTCAGGGTGTCCAGGTATTCCGCTTCGTAGTTTTCTGTATCTAAGTGTCGGATATGGAAGTTCAGGGTGTCCAGTTATTCCGCTTCGTAGTTTTCTGTATCTAGGTGTCGGATGTGGAAGTCCAGGGTGTCCAGGTATTCCACTTCGTAGTTTTCTGTATCTAGGTATCGGATGTGGAAGTCCAGGGTTTCCAGGCATTCCGCTCCGTAGTTTTCTGTATCTAGTTGTCGGATGTGGAAGGTCAGGGTGTCCAGGTATTCCGCTTCGTAGTTTTCTGTATCTAAGTGTCGGATGTGGAAGTTCAGGGTGTCCAGTTATTCCGCTTCGTAGTTTTCTGTATCTAGGTGTCGGATGTGGAAGTCCAGGGTGTCCAGGTATTCCGCTTCGTAGTTTTCTGTATCTAGGTATCGGATGTGGAAGTCCAGGGTGTCCAGGCATTCCGCTCCGTAGTTTCCTGTGCCCAGGTGTCGGATGTGGAAGTTCAGGGTGTCCAGGTATTCCGCTTCATAGTTTTCTGTATCTAGGTGTCGGATGTGGAAGTCCAGGGTGTCCAGGTATTCCGCTTCGTAGTTCTCTGTATATAGGTGTCGGATGTGGATGTCCAGGGTGTCCAGGTATTCCGCTCCGTAGTTTCCTGTGTCCAGGTATTGGATGTGGAAGTCCAGGGTATCCAGGTATTCCGCTACGTAGTTTTCTGTATCTCTGTGGCGGATGTAGAAGTTCAGGGTGTCCAGGTATTCCGCTCCGTAGTTTGTTGTATCTAGGTACTGGATGTGGAAGTTCAGGGTGTCCAGGTATTCCGCTTCGTAGTTTTCTGTATCTAGGTGTCGGATGTGGAAGTCCAGGGTGTCCAGGTATTCCGCTTCGTAGTTCTCTGTATATAGGTGTCGGATGTGGATGTCCAGGGTGTCCAGGTATTCCGCTCCGTAGTTTCCTGTGTCCAGGTATTGGATGTGAAAGTCCAGGGTATCCAGGTATTCCGCTACGTAGTTTTCTGTATCTCTGTGGCGGATGTAGAAGTTCAGGGTGTCCAGGTATTCCGCTCCGTAGTTTGTTGTATCTAGGTACTGGATGTGGAAGTTCAGGGTGTCCAGGTATTCCGCTTCGTAGTTTTCTGTATCTAGGTGTCGAATGTGGAAGTCCAGGGTGTCCAGGTATTCCGCTTCGTAGTTTTATGTATCTAGGTGTCGGATGTGGAAGTCCAGGTTGTCCAGGAATTCCGCTCCGTAGTTTCCTGTGCCCAGGTGTCGGATGTGGAAGTTCAGGGTGTCCAGGTATTCCGCTTCGTAGTTTTCTGTATCTAGGTGTCGGATGTGGAAGTCCAGGATGTCCAGGTATTCCGCTTCGTAGTTTTCTGTATCTAGGTGTCGGATGTGGAAGTTCAGGGTGTCCAGGTATTCTGCTTCGTAGTTTTCTGTATCTAGGTGTCGGATGTGGAAGTCCAGGGTGTCCAGGTATTCCGCTTCGTAGTTTTCTGTATCTAGGTGTCGGATGTGGAAGTCCAGGGTGTCCAGGTATTCCGCTTCGTAGTTTTCTGTATCTAAGTGTCGGATGTGGAAGTCCAGGGTGTCCAGGTATTCCACTTCGTAGTTTTCTGTATCTAGGTATCGGATGTGGAAGTCCAGGGTGTCCAGGCATTCCGCTCCGTAGTTTTCTGTATCTAGGTGTCGGATGTGGAAGGTCAGGGTGTCCAGGTATTCCGCTTCGTAGTTTTCTGTATCTAAGTGTCGGATGTGGAAGTTCAGGGTGTCCAGTTATTCCGCTTCGTAGTTTTCTGTATCTAGGTATCGGATGTGGAAGTCCAGGGTGTCCAGGCATTCCGCTCCGTAGTTTCCTGTGCCCAGGTGTCGGATGTGGAAGTTCAGGGTGTCCAGGTATTCCGCTTCATAGTTTTCTGTATCTAAGTGTCGGATGTGGAAGTCCAGGGTGTCCAGGTATTCCGCTTCGTAGTTCTCTGTATATAGGTGTCGGATGTGGATGTCCAGGGTGTCCAGGCATTCCGCTCCGTAGTTTCCTGTGTCCAGGTATTGGATGTGGAAGTCCAGGGTATCCAGGTATTCCGCTACGTAGTTTTCTGTATCTCTGTGGCGGATGTAGAAGTTCAGGGTGTCCAGGTATTCCGCTCCGTAGTTTGTTGTATCTAGGTACTGGATGTGGAAGTTCAGGGTGTCCAGGTATTCCGCTTCGTAGTTTTCTGTATCTAGGTGTCGAATGTGGAAGTCCAGGGTGTCCAGGTATTCCGCTTCGTAGTTTTATGTATCTAGGTGTCGGATGTGGAAGTCCAGGTTGTCCAGGAATTCCGCTCCGTAGTTTCCTGTGCCCAGGTGTCGGATGTGGAAGTTCAGGGTGTCCAGGTATTCCGCTTCGTAGTTTTCTGTATCTAGGTGTCGGATGTGGAAGTCCAGGGTGTCCAGGTATTCCGCTTCGTAGTTTTCTGTATCTAGGTGTCGGATGTGGAAGGTCAGGGTGTCCAGGTATTCCGCTTCGTAGTTTTCTGTATCTAGGTGTCGGATGTGGAATTCCAGGGTGTCCAGGTATTCCGCTCCGTAGTTTCCTGTGTCCAGGTATTGGATGTGGAAGTCCAGGGTATCCAGGTATTCCGCTACGTAGTTTTCTGTATCTAGGTGTCGGATGTGGAAGTCCAGGGTGTCCAGGTATTCCGCTTCGTAGTTTTCTGTATCTAGGTGTCGGATGTGGAAGGTCAGGGTGTCCAGGTATTCCGCTTCGTAGTTTTCTGTATCTAAGTGTCGGATATGGAAGTTCAGGGTGTCCAGTTATTCCGCTTCGTAGTTTTCTGTATCTAGGTGTCGGATGTGGAAGTCCAGGGTGTCCAGGTATTCCACTTCGTAGTTTTCTGTATCTAGGTATCGGATGTGGAAGTCCAGGGTTTCCAGGCATTCCGCTCCGTAGTTTTCTGTATCTAGTTGTCGGATGTGGAAGGTCAGGGTGTCCAGGTATTCCGCTTCGTAGTTTTCTGTATCTAAGTGTCGGATGTGGAAGTTCAGGGTGTCCAGTTATTCCGCTTCGTAGTTTTCTGTATCTAGGTGTCGGATGTGGAAGTCCAGGGTGTCCAGGTATTCCGCTTCGTAGTTTTCTGTATCTAGGTATCGGATGTGGAAGTCCAGGGTGTCCAGGCATTCCGCTCCGTAGTTTCCTGTGCCCAGGTGTCGGATGTGGAAGTTCAGGGTGTCCAGGTATTCCGCTTCATAGTTTTCTGTATCTAGGTGTCGGATGTGGAAGTCCAGGGTGTCCAGGTATTCCGCTTCGTAGTTCTCTGTATATAGGTGTCGGATGTGGATGTCCAGGGTGTCCAGGTATTCCGCTCCGTAGTTTCCTGTGTCCAGGTATTGGATGTGGAAGTCCAGGGTATCCAGGTATTCCGCTACGTAGTTTTCTGTATCTCTGTGGCGGATGTAGAAGTTCAGGGTGTCCAGGTATTCCGCTCCGTAGTTTGTTGTATCTAGGTACTGGATGTGGAAGTTCAGGGTGTCCAGGTATTCCGCTTCGTAGTTTTCTGTATCTAGGTGTCGAATGTGGAAGTCCAGGGTGTCCAGGTATTCCGCTTCGTAGTTTTATGTATCTAGGTGTCGGATGTGGAAGTCCAGGGTGTCCAGGAATTCCGCTCCGTAGTTTCCTGTGCCCAGGTGTCGGATGTGGAAGTTCAGGGTGTCCAGGTATTCCGCTTCGTAGTTTTCTGTATCTAGGTGTCGGATGTGGAAGTCCAGGATGTCCAGGTATTCCGCTTCGTAGTTTTCTGTATCTAGGTGTCGGATGTGGAAGTTCAGGGTGTCCAGGTATTCTGCTTCGTAGTTTTCTGTATCTAGGTGTCGGATGTGGAAGTCCAGGGTGTCCAGGTATTCCGCTTCGTAGTTTTCTGTATCTAGGTGTCGGATGTGGAAGTCCAGGGTGTCCAGGTATTCCGCTTCGTAGTTTTCTGTATCTAAGTGTCGGATGTGGAAGTCCAGGGTGTCCAGGTATTCCACTTCGTAGTTTTCTGTATCTAGGTATCGGATGTGGAAGTCCAGGGTGTCCAGGCATTCCGCTCCGTAGTTTTCTCTATCTAGGTGTCGGATATGGAAGTTCAGGGTGTCCAGTTATTCCGCTTCGTAGTTTTCTGTATCTAGGTGTCGGATGTGGAAGTCCAGGGTGTCCAGGTATTCCACTTCGTAGTTTTCTGTATCTAGGTATCGGATGTGGAAGTCCAGGGTTTCCAGGCATTCCGCTCCGTAGTTTTCTGTATCTAGTTGTCGGATGTGGAAGGTCAGGGTGTCCAGGTATTCCGCTTCGTAGTTTTCTGTATCTAAGTGTCGGATGTGGAAGTTCAGGGTGTCCAGTTATTCCGCTTCGTAGTTTTCTGTATCTAGGTGTCGGATGTGGAAGTCCAGGGTGTCCAGGTATTCCGCTTCGTAGTTTTCTGTATCTAGGTATCGGATGTGGAAGTCCAGGGTGTCCAGGCATTCCGCTCCGTAGTTTCCTGTGCCCAGGTGTCGGATGTGGAAGTTCAGGGTGTCCAGGTATTCCGCTTCATAGTTTTCTGTATCTAGGTGTCGGATGTGGAAGTCCAGGGTGTCCAGGAATTCCGCTCCGTAGTTTCCTGTGCCCAGGTGTCGGATGTGGAAGTTCAGGGTGTCCAGGTATTCCGCTTCGTAGTTTTCTGTATCTAGGTGTCGGATGTGGAAGTCCAGGATGTCCAGGTATTCCGCTTCGTAGTTTTCTGTATCTAGGTGTCGGATGTGGAAGTTCAGGGTGTCCAGGTATTCTGCTTCGTAGTTTTCTGTATCTAGGTGTCGGATGTGGAAGTCCAGGGTGTCCAGGTATTCCGCTTCGTAGTTTTCTGTATCTAGGTGTCGGATGTGGAAGTCCAGGGTGTCCAGGTATTCCGCTTCGTAGTTTTCTGTATCTAAGTGTCGGATGTGGAAGTCCAGGGTGTCCAGGTATTCCACTTCGTAGTTTTCTGTATCTAGGTATCGGATGTGGAAGTCCAGGGTGTCCAGGCATTCCGCTCCGTAGTTTTCTCTATCTAGGTGTCGGATATGGAAGTTCAGGGTGTCCAGTTATTCCGCTTCGTAGTTTTCTGTATCTAGGTGTCGGATGTGGAAGTCCAGGGTGTCCAGGTATTCCACTTCGTAGTTTTCTGTATCTAGGTATCGGATGTGGAAGTCCAGGGTTTCCAGGCATTCCGCTCCGTAGTTTTCTGTATCTAGTTGTCGGATGTGGAAGGTCAGGGTGTCCAGGTATTCCGCTTCGTAGTTTTCTGTATCTAAGTGTCGGATGTGGAAGTTCAGGGTGTCCAGTTATTCCGCTTCGTAGTTTTCTGTATCTAGGTGTCGGATGTGGAAGTCCAGGGTGTCCAGGTATTCCGCTTCGTAGTTTTCTGTATCTAGGTATCGGATGTGGAAGTCCAGGGTGTCCAGGCATTCCGCTCCGTAGTTTCCTGTGCCCAGGTGTCGGATGTGGAAGTTCAGGGTGTCCAGGTATTCCGCTTCATAGTTTTCTGTATCTAGGTGTCGGATGTGGAAGTCCAGGGTGTCCAGGTATTCCGCTTCGTAGTTCTCTGTATATAGGTGTCGGATGTGGATGTCCAGGGTGTCCAGGTATTCCGCTCCGTAGTTTCCTGTGTCCAGGTATTGGATGTGGAAGTCCAGGGTATCCAGGTATTCCGCTACGTAGTTTTCTGTATCTCTGTGGCGGATGTAGAAGTTCAGGGTGTCCAGGTATTCCGCTCCGTAGTTTGTTGTATCTAGGTACTGGATGTGGAAGTTCAGGGTGTCCAGGTATTCCGCTTCGTAGTTTTCTGTATCTAGGTGTCGAATGTGGAAGTCCAGGGTGTCCAGGTATTCCGCTTCGTAGTTTTATGTATCTAGGTGTCGGATGTGGAAGTCCAGGTTGTCCAGGAATTCCGCTCCGTAGTTTCCTGTGCCCAGGTGTCGGATGTGGAAGTTCAGGGTGTCCAGGTATTCCGCTTCGTAGTTTTCTGTATCTAGGTGTCGGATGTGGAAGTCCAGGATGTCCAGGTATTCCGCTTCGTAGTTTTCTGTATCTAGGTGTCGGATGTGGAAGTTCAGGGTGTCCAGGTATTCTGCTTCGTAGTTTTCTGTATCTAGGTGTCGGATGTGGAAGTCCAGGGTGTCCAGGTATTCCGCTTCGTAGTTTTCTGTATCTAGGTGTCGGATGTGGAAGTCCAGGGTGTCCAGGTATTCCGCTTCGTAGTTTTCTGTATCTAAGTGTCGGATGTGGAAGTCCAGGGTGTCCAGGTATTCCACTTCGTAGTTTTCTGTATCTAGGTATCGGATGTGGAAGTCCAGGGTGTCCAGGCATTCCGCTCCGTAGTTTTCTGTATCTAGGTGTCGGATGTGGAAGGTCAGGGTGTCCAGGTATTCCGCTTCGTAGTTTTCTGTATCTAAGTGTCGGATGTGGAAGTTCAGGGTGTCCAGTTATTCCGCTTCGTAGTTTTCTGTATCTAGGTATCGGATGTGGAAGTCCAGGGTTTCCAGGCATTCCGCTCCGTAGTTTTCTGTATCTAGTTGTCGGATGTGGAAGGTCAGGGTGTCCAGGTATTCCGCTTCGTAGTTTTCTGTATCTAAGTGTCGGATGTGGAAGTTCAGGGTTTCCAGTTATTCCGCTTCGTAGTTTTCTGTATCTAGGTGTCGGATGTGGAAGTCCAGGGTGTCCAGGTATTCCGCTTCGTAGTTTTCTGTATCTAGGTATCGGATGTGGAAGTCCAGGGTGTCCAGGCATTCCGCTCCGTAGTTTCCTGTGCCCAGGTGTCGGATGTGGAAGTTCAGGGTGTCCAGGTATTCCGCTTCGTAGTTCTCTGTATATAGGTGTCGGATGTGGATGTCCAGGGTGTCCAGGTATTCCGCTCCGTAGTTTCCTGTGTCCAGGTATTGGATGTGGAAGTCCAGGGTATCCAGGTATTCCGCTACGTAGTTTTCTGTATCTCTGTGGCGGATATAGAAGTTCAAGGTGTCCAGGTATTCCGCTCCGTAGTTTGTTGTATCTAGGTACTGGATGTGGAAGTTCAGGGTGTCCAGGTATTCCGGTTCGTAGTTTTCTGTATCTAGGTGTCGAATGTGGAAGTCCAGGGTGTCCAGGTATTCCGCTTCGTAGTTTTATGTATCTAGGTGTCGGATGTGGAAGTCCAGGTTGTCCAGGAATTCCGCTCCGTAGTTTCCTGTGCCCAGGTGTCGGATGTGGAAGTTCAGGGTGTCCAGGTATTCCGCTTCGTAGTTTTCTGTATCTAGGTGTCGGATGTGGAAGTCCAGGGTGTCCAGGTATTCCGCTTCGTAGTTTTCTGTATCTAGGTGTCGGATGTGGAAGGTCAGGGTGTCCAGGTATTCCGCTTCGTAGTTTTCTGTATCTAGGTGTCGGATGTGGAATTCCAGGGTGTCCAGGTATTCCGCTCCGTAGTTTCCTGTGTCCAGGTATTGGATGTGGAAGTCCAGGGTATCCAGGTATTCCGCTACGTAGTTTTCTGTATCTAGGTGTCGGATGTGGAAGTCCAGGGTGTCCAGGTATTCCGCTTCGTAGTTTTCTGTATCTAGGTGTCGGATGTGGAAGGTCAGGGTGTCCAGGTATTCCGCTTCGTAGTTTTCTGTATCTAAGTGTCGGATATGGAAGTTCAGGGTGTCCAGTTATTCCGCTTCGTAGTTTTCTGTATCTAGGTGTCGGATGTGGAAGTCCAGGGTGTCCAGGTATTCCACTTCGTAGTTTTCTGTATCTAGGTATCGGATGTGGAAGTCCAGGGTTTCCAGGCATTCCGCTCCGTAGTTTTCTGTATCTAGTTGTCGGATGTGGAAGGTCAGGGTGTCCAGGTATTCCGCTTCGTAGTTTTCTGTATCTAAGTGTCGGATGTGGAAGTTCAGGGTGTCCAGTTATTCCGCTTCGTAGTTTTCTGTATCTAGGTGTCGGATGTGGAAGTCCAGGGTGTCCAGGTATTCCGCTTCGTAGTTTTCTGTATCTAGGTATCGGATGTGGAAGTCCAGGGTGTCCAGGCATTCCGCTCCGTAGTTTCCTGTGCCCAGGTGTCGGATGTGGAAGTTCAGGGTGTCCAGGTATTCCGCTTCATAGTTTTCTGTATCTAGGTGTCGGATGTGGAAGTCCAGGGTGTCCAGGTATTCCGCTTCGTAGTTCTCTGTATATAGGTGTCGGATGTGGATGTCCAGGGTGTCCAGGTATTCCGCTCCGTAGTTTCCTGTGTCCAGGTATTGGATGTGGAAGTCCAGGGTATCCAGGTATTCCGCTACGTAGTTTTCTGTATCTCTGTGGCGGATGTAGAAGTTCAGGGTGTCCAGGTATTCCGCTCCGTAGTTTGTTGTATCTAGGTACTGGATGTGGAAGTTCAGGGTGTCCAGGTATTCCGCTTCGTAGTTTTCTGTATCTAGGTGTCGAATGTGGAAGTCCAGGGTGTCCAGGTATTCCGCTTCGTAGTTTTATGTATCTAGGTGTCGGATGTGGAAGTCCAGGGTGTCCAGGAATTCCGCTCCGTAGTTTCCTGTGCCCAGGTGTCGGATGTGGAAGTTCAGGGTGTCCAGGTATTCCGCTTCGTAGTTTTCTGTATCTAGGTGTCGGATGTGGAAGTCCAGGATGTCCAGGTATTCCGCTTCGTAGTTTTCTGTATCTAGGTGTCGGATGTGGAAGTTCAGGGTGTCCAGGTATTCTGCTTCGTAGTTTTCTGTATCTAGGTGTCGGATGTGGAAGTCCAGGGTGTCCAGGTATTCCGCTTCGTAGTTTTCTGTATCTAGGTGTCGGATGTGGAAGTCCAGGGTGTCCAGGTATTCCGCTTCGTAGTTTTCTGTATCTAAGTGTCGGATGTGGAAGTCCAGGGTGTCCAGGTATTCCACTTCGTAGTTTTCTGTATCTAGGTATCGGATGTGGAAGTCCAGGGTGTCCAGGCATTCCGCTCCGTAGTTTTCTCTATCTAGGTGTCGGATATGGAAGTTCAGGGTGTCCAGTTATTCCGCTTCGTAGTTTTCTGTATCTAGGTGTCGGATGTGGAAGTCCAGGGTGTCCAGGTATTCCGCTTCGTAGTTTTCTGTATCTAGGTATCGGATGTGGAAGTCCAGGGTGTCCAGGTATTCCACTTCGTAGTTTTCTGTATCTAGGTATCGGATGTGGAAGTCCAGGGTTTCCAGGCATTCCGCTCCGTAGTTTTCTGTATCTAGTTGTCGGATGTGGAAGGTCAGGGTGTCCAGGTATTCCGCTTCGTAGTTTTCTGTATCTAAGTGTCGGATGTGGAAGTTCAGGGTGTCCAGTTATTCCGCTTCGTAGTTTTCTGTATCTAGGTGTCGGATGTGGAAGTCCAGGGTGTCCAGGTATTCCGCTTCGTAGTTTTCTGTATCTAGGTATCGGATGTGGAAGTCCAGGGTGTCCAGGCATTCCGCTCCGTAGTTTCCTGTGCCCAGGTGTCGGATGTGGAAGTTCAGGGTGTCCAGGTATTCCGCTTCATAGTTTTCTGTATCTAGGTGTCGGATGTGGAAGTCCAGGGTGTCCAGGTATTCCGCTTCGTAGTTCTCTGTATATAGGTGTCGGATGTGGATGTCCAGGGTGTCCAGGTATTCCGCTCCGTAGTTTCCTGTGTCCAGGTATTGGATGTGGAAGTCCAGGGTATCCAGGTATTCCGCTACGTAGTTTTCTGTATCTCTGTGGCGGATGTAGAAGTTCAGGGTGTCCAGGTATTCCGCTCCGTAGTTTGTTGTATCTAGGTACTGGATGTGGAAGTTCAGGGTGTCCAGGTATTCCGCTTCGTAGTTTTCTGTATCTAGGTGTCGAATGTGGAAGTCCAGGGTGTCCAGGTATTCCGCTTCGTAGTTTTATGTATCTAGGTGTCGGATGTGGAAGTCCAGGTTGTCCAGGAATTCCGCTCCGTAGTTTCCTGTGCCCAGGTGTCGGATGTGGAAGTTCAGGGTGTCCAGGTATTCCGCTTCGTAGTTTTCTGTATCTAGGTGTCGGATGTGGAAGTCCAGGATGTCCAGGTATTCCGCTTCGTAGTTTTCTGTATCTAGGTGTCGGATGTGGAAGTTCAGGGTGTCCAGGTATTCTGCTTCGTAGTTTTCTGTATCTAGGTGTCGGATGTGGAAGTCCAGGGTGTCCAGGTATTCCGCTTCGTAGTTTTCTGTATCTAGGTGTCGGATGTGGAAGTCCAGGGTGTCCAGGTATTCCGCTTCGTAGTTTTCTGTATCTAAGTGTCGGATGTGGAAGTCCAGGGTGTCCAGGTATTCCACTTCGTAGTTTTCTGTATCTAGGTATCGGATGTGGAAGTCCAGGGTGTCCAGGCATTCCGCTCCGTAGTTTTCTGTATCTAGGTGTCGGATGTGGAAGGTCAGGGTGTCCAGGTATTCCGCTTCGTAGTTTTCTGTATCTAAGTGTCGGATGTGGAAGTTCAGGGTGTCCAGTTATTCCGCTTCGTAGTTTTCTGTATCTAGGTATCGGATGTGGAAGTCCAGGGTGTCCAGGCATTCCGCTCCGTAGTTTCCTGTGCCCAGGTGTCGGATGTGGAAGTTCAGGGTGTCCAGGTATTCCGCTTCATAGTTTTCTGTATCTAAGTGTCGGATGTGGAAGTCCAGGGTGTCCAGGTATTCCGCTTCGTAGTTCTCTGTATATAGGTGTCGGATGTGGATGTCCAGGGTGTCCAGGCATTCCGCTCCGTAGTTTCCTGTGTCCAGGTATTGGATGTGGAAGTCCAGGGTATCCAGGTATTCCGCTACGTAGTTTTCTGTATCTCTGTGGCGGATGTAGAAGTTCAGGGTGTCCAGGTATTCCGCTCCGTAGTTTGTTGTATCTAGGTACTGGATGTGGAAGTTCAGGGTGTCCAGGTATTCCGCTTCGTAGTTTTATGTATCTAGGTGTCGGATGTGGAAGTCCAGGGTGTCCAGGAATTCCGCTCCGTAGTTTCCTGTGCCCAGGTGTCGGATGTGGAAGTTCAGGGTGTCCAGTTATTCCGCTTCGTAGTTTTCTGTATCTAGGTGTCGGATGTGGAAGTCCAGGGTGTCCAGGTATTCCACTTCGTAGTTTTCTGTATCTAGGTATCGGATGTGGAAGTCCAGGGTTTCCAGGCATTCCGCTCCGTAGTTTTCTGTATCTAGTTGTCGGATGTGGAAGGTCAGGGTGTCCAGGTATTCCGCTTCGTAGTTTTCTGTATCTAAGTGTCGGATGTGGAAGTTCAGGGTGTCCAGTTATTCCGCTTCGTAGTTTTCTGTATCTAGGTGTCGGATGTGGAAGTCCAGGGTGTCCAGGTATTCCGCTTCGTAGTTTTCTGTATCTAGGTATCGGATGTGGAAGGCCAGGGTGTCCAGGCATTCCGCTCCGTAGTTTCCTGTGCCCAGGTGTCGGATGTGGAAGTTCAGGGTGTCCAGGTATTCCGCTTCATAGTTTTCTGTATCTAGGTGTCGGATGTGGAAGTCCAGGGTGTCCAGGTATTCCGCTTCGTAGTTCTCTGTATATAGGTGTCGGATGTGGATGTCCAGGGTGTCCAGGTATTCCGCTCCGTAGTTTCCTGTGTCCAGGTATTGGATGTGGAAGTCCAGGGTATCCAGGTATTCCGCTACGTAGTTTTCTGTATCTCTGTGGCGGATGTAGAAGTTCAGGGTGTCCAGGTATTCCGCTCCGTAGTTTGTTGTATCTAGGTACTGGATGTGGAAGTTCAGGGTGTCCAGGTATTCCGCTTCGTAGTTTTCTGTATCTAGGTGTCGAATGTGGAAGTCCAGGGTGTCCAGGTATTCCGCTTCGTAGTTTTATGTATCTAGGTGTCGGATGTGGAAGTCCAGGGTGTCCAGGAATTCCGCTCCGTAGTTTCCTGTGCCCAGGTGTCGGATGTGGAAGTTCAGGGTGTCCAGGTATTCCGCTTCGTAGTTTTCTGTATCTAGGTGTCGGATGTGGAAGTCCAGGATGTCCAGGTATTCCGCTTCGTAGTTTTCTGTATCTAGGTGTCGGATGTGGAAGTTCAGGGTGTCCAGGTATTCTGCTTCGTAGTTTTCTGTATCTAGGTGTCGGATGTGGAAGTCCAGGATGTCCAGGTATTCCGCTTCGTAGTTTTCTGTATCTAGGTGTCGGATGTGGAAGGTCAGGGTGTCCAGGTATTCCGCTTCGTAGTTTTCTGTATCTAAGTGTCGGATATGGAAGTTCAGGGTGTCCAGTTATTCCGCTTCGTAGTTTTCTGTATCTAGGTGTCGGATGTGGAAGTCCAGGGTGTCCAGGTATTCCACTTCGTAGTTTTCTGTATCTAGGTATCGGATGTGGAAGTCCAGGGTTTCCAGGCATTCCGCTCCGTAGTTTTCTGTATCTAGATGTCGGATGTGGAAGGTCAGGGTGTCCAGGTATTCCGCTTCGTAGTTTTCTGTATCTAAGTGTCGGATGTGGAAGTTCAGGGTGTCCAGTTATTCCGCTTCGTAGTTTTCTGTATCTAGGTGGCGGATGTGGAAGTCCAGGGTGTCAAGGTATTCCGCTTCGTAGTTTTCTGTATCTAGGTATCGGATGTGGAAGTCCAGGGTGTCCAGGCATTCCGCTCCGTAGTTTCCTGTGCCCAGGTGTCGGATGTGGAAGTTCAGGGTGTCCAGGTATTCCGCTTCATAGTTTTCTGTATCTAGGTGTCGGATGTGGAAGTCCAGGGTGTCCAGGTATTCCGCTTCGTAGTTCTCTGTATATAGGTGTCGGATGTGGATGTCCAGGGTGTCCAGGTATTCCGCTCCGTAGTTTCCTGTGTCCAGGTATTGGATGTGGAAGTCCAGGGTATCCAGGTATTCCGCTACGTAGTTTTCTGTATCTCTGTGGCGGATGTAGAAGTTCAGGGTGTCCAGGTATTCCGCTCCGTAGTTTGTTGTATCTAGGTACTGGATGTGGAAGTTCAGGGTGTCCAGGTATTCCGCTTCGTAGTTTTCTGTATCTAGGTGTCGAATGTGGAAGTCCAGGGTGTCCAGGTATTCCGCTTCGTAGTTTTATGTATCTAGGTGTCGGATGTGGAAGTCCAGGGTGTCCAGGAATTCCGCTCCGTAGTTTCCTGTGCCCAGGTGTCGGATGTGGAAGTTCAGGGTGTCCAGGTATTCCGCTTCGTAGTTTTCTGTATCTAGGTGTCGGATGTGGAAGTCCAGGATGTCCAGGTATTCCGCTTCGTAGTTTTCTGTATCTAGGTGTCGGATGTGGAAGTTCAGGGTGTCCAGGTATTCTGCTTCGTAGTTTTCTGTATCTAGGTGTCGGATGTGGAAGTCCAGGGTGTCCAGGTATTCCGCTTCGTAGTTTTCTGTATCTAGGTGTCGGATGTGGATGTCCAGGGTGTCCAGGTATTCCGCTTCGTAGTTTTCTGTATCTAAGTGTCGGATGTGGAAGTCCAGGGTGTCCAGGTATTCCACTTCGTAGTTTTCTGTATCTAGGTATCGGATGTGGAAGTCCAGGGTGTCCAGGCATTCCGCTCCGTAGTTTTCTCTATCTAGGTGTCGGATATGGAAGTTCAGGGTGTCCAGTTATTCCGCTTCGTAGTTTTCTGTATCTAGGTGTCGGATGTGGAAGTCCAGGCTGTCCAGGTATTCCACTTCGTAGTTTTCTGTATCTAGGTATCGGATGTGGAAGTCCAGGGTTTCCAGGCATTCCGCTCCGTAGTTTTCTGTATCTAGTTGTCGGATGTGGAAGGTCAGGGTGTCCAGGTATTCCGCTTCGTAGTTTTCTGTATCTAAGTGTCGGATGTGGAAGTTCAGGGTGTCCAGTTATTCCGCTTCGTAGTTTTCTGTATCTAGGTGTCGGATGTGGAAGTCCAGGGTGTCCAGGTATTCCGCTTCGTAGTTTTCTGTATCTAGGTATCGTATGTGGAAGTCCAGGGTGTCCAGGCATTCCGCTCCGTAGTTTCCTGTGCCCAGGTGTCGGATGTGGAAGTTCAGGGTGTCCAGGTATTCCGCTTCATAGTTTTCTGTATCTAGGTGTCGGATGTGGAAGTCCAGGGTGTCCAGGTATTCCGCTTCGTAGTTCTCTGTATATAGGTGTCGGATGTGGATGTCCAGGGTGTCCAGGTATTCCGCTCCGTAGTTTCCTGTGTCCAGGTATTGGATGTGGAAGTCCAGGGTATCCAGGTATTCCGCTACGTAGTTTTCTGTATCTCTGTGGCGGATGTAGAAGTTCAGGGTGTCCAGGTATTCCGCTCCGTAGTTTGTTGTATCTAGGTACTGGATGTGGAAGTTCAGGGTGTCCAGGTATTCCGCTTCGTAGTTTTCTGTATCTAGGTGTCGAATGTGGAAGTCCAGGGTGTCCAGGTATTCCGCTTCGTAGTTTTATGTATCTAGGTGTCGGATGTGGAAGTCCAGGTTGTCCAGGAATTCCGCTCCGTAGTTTCCTGTGCCCAGGTGTCGGATGTGGAAGTTCAGGGTGTCCAGGTATTCCGCTTCGTAGTTTTCTGTATCTAGGTGTCGGATGTGGAAGTCCAGGATGTCCAGGTATTCCGCTTCGTAGTTTTCTGTATCTAGGTGTCGGATGTGGAAGTTCAGGGTGTCCAGGTATTCTGCTTCGTAGTTTTCTGTATCTAGGTGTCGGATGTGGAAGTCCAGGGTGTCCAGGTATTCCGCTTCGTAGTTTTCTGTATCTAGGTGTCGGATGTGGAAGTCCAGGGTGTCCAGGTATTCCGCTTCGTAGTTTTCTGTATCTAAGTGTCGGATGTGGAAGTCCAGGGTGTCCAGGTATTCCACTTCGTAGTTTTCTGTATCTAGGTATCGGATGTGGAAGTCCAGGGTGTCCAGGCATTCCGCTCCGTAGTTTTCTGTATCTAGGTGTCGGATGTGGAAGGTCAGGGTGTCCAGGTATTCCGCTTCGTAGTTTTCTGTATCTAAGTGTCGGATGTGGAAGTTCAGGGTGTCCAGTTATTCCGCTTCGTAGTTTTCTGTATCTAGGTATCGGATGTGGAAGTCCAGGGTGTCCAGGCATTCCGCTCCGTAGTTTCCTGTGCCCAGGTGTCGGATGTGGAAGTTCAGGGTGTCCAGGTATTCCGCTTCATAGTTTTCTGTATCTAAGTGTCGGATGTGGAAGTCCAGGGTGTCCAGGTATTCCGCTTCGTAGTTCTCTGTATATAGGTGTCGGATGTGGATGTCCAGGGTGTCCAGGCATTCCGCTCCGTAGTTTCCTGTGTCCAGGTATTGGATGTGGAAGTCCAGGGTATCCAGGTATTCCGCTACGTAGTTTTCTGTATCTCTGTGGCGGATGTAGAAGTTCAGGGTGTCCAGGTATTCCGCTCCGTAGTTTGTTGTATCTAGGTACTGGATGTGGAAGTTCAGGGTGTCCAGGTATTCCGCTTCGTAGTTTTATGTATCTAGGTGTCGGATGTGGAAGTCCAGGGTGTCCAGGAATTCCGCTCCGTAGTTTCCTGTGCCCAGGTGTCGGATGTGGAAGTTCAGGGTGTCCAGTTATTCCGCTTCGTAGTTTTCTGTATCTAGGTGTCGGATGTGGAAGTCCAGGGTGCCCAGGTATTCCACTTCGTAGTTTTCTGTATCTAGGTATCGGATGTGGAAGTCCAGGGTTTCCAGGCATTCCGCTCCGTAGTTTTGTGTATCTAGTTGTCGGATGTGGAAGGTCAGGGTGTCCAGGTATTCCGCTTCGTAGTTTTCTGTATCTAAGTGTCGGATGTGGAAGTTCAGGATGTCCAGTTATTCCGCTTCGTAGTTTTCTGTATCTAGGTGTCGGATGTGGAAGTCCAGGGTGTCCAGGTATTCCGCTTCGTAGTTTTCTGTATCTAGGTATCGGATGTGGAAGTCCAGGGTGTCCAGGCATTCCGCTCCGTAGTTTCCTGTGCCCAGGTGTCGGATGTGGAAGTCCAGGGTGTCCAGGAATTCCGCTCTGTAGTTTCCTGTGCCCAGGTGTCGGATGTGGAAGTTCAGGGTGTCCAGGTATTCCGCTTCGTAGTTTTCTGTATCTAGGTGTCGGATGTGGAAGTCCAGGATGTCCAGGTATTCCGCTTCGTAGTTTTCTGTATCTAGGTGTCGGATGTGGAAGTTCAGGGTGTCCAGGTATTCCGCTTCGTAGTTTTATGTATCTAGGTGTCGGATGTGGAAGTTCAGGGTGTCCAGGAATTCCGCTCCGTAGTTTCCTGTGCCCAGGTGTCGGATGTGGAAGTTCAGGGTGTCCAGTTATTCCGCTTCGTAGTTTTCTGTATCTAGGTGTCGGATGTGGAAGTCCAGGGTGCCCAGGTATTCCACTTCGTAGTTTTCTGTATCTAGGTATCGGATGTGGAAGTCCAGGGTTTCCAGGCATTCCGCTCCGTAGTTTTGTGTATCTAGTTGTCGGATGTGGAAGGTCAGGGTGTCCAGGTATTCCGCTTCGTAGTTTTCTGTATCTAAGTGTCGGATGTGGAAGTTCAGGATGTCCAGTTATTCCGCTTCGTAGTTTTCTGTATCTAGGTGTCGGATGTGGAAGTCCAGGGTGTCCAGGTATTCCGCTTCGTAGTTTTCTGTATCTAGGTATCGGATGTGGAAGTCCAGGGTGTCCAGGCATTCCGCTCCGTAGTTTCCTGTGCCCAGGTGTCGGATGTGGAAGTCCAGGGTGTCCAGGAATTCCGCTCTGTAGTTTCCTGTGCCCAGGTGTCGGATGTGGAAGTTCAGGGTGTCCAGGTATTCCGCTTCGTAGTTTTCTGTATCTAGGTGTCGGATGTGGAAGTCCAGGATGTCCAGGTATTCCGCTTCGTAGTTTTCTGTATCTAGGTGTCGGATGTGGAAGTTCAGGGTGTCCAGGTATTCTGCTTCGTAGTTTTCTGTATCTAGGTGTCGGATGTGGAAGTCCAGGATGTCCAGGTATTCCGCTTCGTAGTTTTCTGTATCTAGGTGTCGGATGTGGAAGGTCAGGGTGTCCAGTTATTCCGCTTCGTAGTTTTCTGTATCTAGGTGTCGGATGTGGAAGTCCAGGGTGTCCAGGTATTCCGCTTCGTAGTTTTCTGTATCTAGGTATCGGATGTGGAAGTCCAGGGTGTCCAGGCATTCCGCTCCGTAGTTTCCTGTGCCCAGGTGTCGGATGTGGAAGTTCAGGGTGTCCAGGTATTCCGCTTCATAGTTTTCTGTATCTAAGTGTCGGATGTGGAAGTCCAGGGTGTCCAGGTATTCCGCTTCGTAGTTCTCTGTATATAGGTGTCGGATGTGGATGTCCAGGGTGTCCAGGCATTCCGCTCCGTAGTTTCCTGTGTCCAGGTATTGGATGTGGAAGTCCAGGGTATCCAGGTATTCCGCTACGTAGTTTTCTGTATCTCTGTGGCGGATGTAGAAGTTCAGGGTGTCCAGGTATTCCGCTCCGTAGTTTGTTGTATCTAGGTACTGGATGTGGAAGTTCAGGGTGTCCAGGTATTCCGCTTCGTAGTTTTCTGTATCTAGGTGTCGAATGTGGAAGTCCAGGGTGTCCAGGTATTCCGCTTCGTAGTTTTATGTATCTAGGTGTCGGATGTGGAAGTCCAGGGTGTCCAGGAATTCCGCTCCGTAGTTTCCTGTGCCCAGGTGTCGGATGTGGAAGTTCAGGGTGTCCAGGTATTCCGCTTCGTAGTTTTCTGTATCTAGGTGTCGGATGTGGAAGTCCAGGATGTCCAGGTATTCCGCTTCGTAGTTTTCTGTATCTAGGTGTCGGATGTGGAAGTTCAGGGTGTCCAAGTATTCTGCTTCGTAGTTTTCTGTATCTAGGTGTCGGATGTGGAAGTCCAGGGTGTCCAGGTATTCCGCTTCGTAGTTTTCTGTATCTAGGTGTCGGATGTGGAAGTCCAGGGTGTCCAGGTATTCCGCTTCGTAGTTTTCTGTATCTAAGTGTCGGATGTGGAAGTCCAGGGTGTCCAGGTATTCCACTTCGTAGTTTTCTGTATCTAGGTATCGGATGTGGAAGTCCAGGGTGTCCAGGCATTCCGCTCCGTAGTTTTCTGTATCTAGGTGTCGGATGTGGAAGGTCAGGGTGTCCAGGTATTCCGCTTCGTAGTTTTCTGTATCTAAGTGTCGGATGTGGAAGTTCAGGGTGTCCAGTTATTCCGCTTCGTAGTTTTCTGTATCTAGGTGTCGGATGTGGAAGTCCAGGGTGTCCAGGTATTCCGCTTCGTAGTTTTCTGTATCTAGGTATCGGATGTGGAAGTCCAGGGTGTCCAGGCATTCCGCTCCGTAGTTTCCTGTGCCCAGGTTTCGGATGTGGAAGTTCAGGGTGTCCAGGTATTCCGCTTCATAGTTTTCTGTATCTAGGTGTCGGATGTGGAAGTCCAGGGTGTCCAGGTATTCCGCTTCGTAGTTCTCTGTATATAGGTGTCGGATGTGGATGTCCAGGGTGTCCAGGTATTCCGCTCCGTAGTTTCCTGTGTCCAGGTATTTGATGTGGAAGTCCAGGGTATCCAGGTATTCCGCTACGTAGTTTTCTGTATCTCTGTGGCGGATGTAGAAGTTCAGGGTGTCCAGGTATTCCCCTCCGTAGTTTGTTGTATCTAGGTACTGGATGTGGAAGTTCAGGGTGTCCAGGTATTCCGCTTCGTAGTTTTCTGTATCTAGGTGTCGAATGTGGAAGTCCAGGGTGTCCAGGTATTCCGCTTCGTAGTTTTATGTATCTAGGTGTCGGATGTGGAAGTCCAGGGTGTCCAGGAATTCCGCTCCGTAGTTTCCTGTGCCCAGGTGTCGGATGTGGAAGTTCAGGGTGTCCAGGTATTCCGCTTCGTAGTTTTCTGTATCTAGGTGTCGGATGTGGAAGTCCAGGATGTCCAGGTATTCCGCTTCGTAGTTTTCTGTATCTAGGTGTCGGATGTGGAAGTTCAGGGTGTCCAGGTATTCTGCTTCGTAGTTTTCTGTATCTAGGTGTCGGATGTGGAAGTCCAGGGTGTCCAGGTATTCCGCTTCGTAGTTTTCTGTATCTAGGTGTCGGATGTGGAAGTCCAGGGTGTCCAGGTATTCCGCTTCGTAGTTTTCTGTATCTAAGTGTCGGATGTGGAAGTTCAGGGTGTCCAGTTATTCCGCTTCGTAGTTTTCTGTATCTAGGTGTCGGATGTGGAAGTCCAGGGTGTCCAGGTATTCCACTTCGTAGTTTTCTGTATCTAGGTATCGGATGTGGAAGTCCAGGGTGTCCAGGCATTCCGCTCCGTAGTTTTCTGTATCTAGGTGTCGGATGTGGAAGGTCAGGGTGTCCAGGTATTCCGCTTCGTAGTTTTCTGTATCTAAGTGTCGGATGTGGAAGTTCAGGGTGTCCAGTTATTCCGCTTCGTAGTTTTCTGTATCTAGGTGTCGGATGTGGAAGTCCAGGGTGTCCAGGTATTTCGCTTCGTAGTTTTCTGTATCTAGGTATCGGATGTGGAAGTCCAGGGTGTCCAGGCATTCCGCTCCGTAGTTTCCTGTGCCCAGGTGTCGGATGTGGAAGTTCAGGGTGTCCAGGTATTCCGCTTCGTAGTTCTCTGTATATAGGTGTCGGATGTGGATGTCCAGGGTGTCCAGGCATTCCGCTCCGTAGTTTCCTGTGTCCAGGTATTGGATGTGGAAGTCCAGGGTATCCAGGTATTCCGCTACGTAGTTTTCTGTATCTCTGTGGCGGATGTAGAAGTTCAGGGTGTCCAGGTATTCCGCTCCGTAGTTTGTTGTATCTAGGTACTGGATGTGGCAGTTCAGGGTGTCCAGGTATTCCGCTTCGTAGTTTTCTGTATCTAGGTGTCGAATGTGGAAGTCCAGGGTGTCCAGGTATTCCGCTTCGTAGTTTTATGTATCTAGGTGTCGGATGTGGAAGTCCAGGGTGTCCAGGAATTCCGCTCCGTAGTTTCCTGTGCCCAGGTGTCGGATGTGGAAGTTCAGGGTGTCCAGGTATTCCGCTTCGTAGTTTTCTGTATCTAGGTGTCGGATGTGGAAGTCCAGGATGTCCAGGTATTCTGCTTCGTAGTTTTCTGTATCTAGGTGTCGGATGTGGAAGTCCAGGGTGTCCAGGTATTCCGCTTCGTAGTTTTCTGTATCTAGGTGTCGGATGTGGAAGTCCAGGGTGTCCAGGTATTCCGCTTCGTAGTTTTCTGTATCTAAGTGTCGGATGTGGAAGTCCAGGGTGTCCAGGTATTCCACTTCGTAGTTTTCTGTATCTAGGTATCGGATGTGGAAGTCCAGGGTGTCCAGGCATTCCGCTCCGTAGTTTTCTGTATCTAGGTGTCGGATGTGGAAGGTCAGGGTGTCCAGGTATTCTGCTTCGTAGTTTTCTGTATCTAAGTGTCGGATGTGGAAGTTCAGGGTGTCCAGTTATTCCGCTTCGTAGTTTTCTGTATCTAGGTGTCGGATGTGGAAGTCCAGGGTGTCCAGGTATTCCGCTTCGTAGTTTTCTGTATCTAGGTATCGGATGTGGAAGTCCAGGGTGTCCAGGCATTCCGCTCCGTAGTTTCCTGTGCCCAGGTTTCGGATGTGGAAGTTCAGGGTGTCCAGGTATTCCGCTTCATAGTTTTCTGTATCTAGGTGTCGGATGTGGAAGTCCAGGGTGTCCAGGTATTCCGCTTCGTAGTTCTCTGTATATAGGTGTCGGATGTGGATGTCCAGGGTGTCCAGGTATTCCGCTCCGTAGTTTCCTGTGTCCAGGTATTTGATGTGGAAGTCCAGGGTATCCAGGTATTCCGCTACGTAGTTTTCTGTATCTCTGTGGCGGATGTAGAAGTTCAGGGTGTCCAGGTATTCCGCTCCGTAGTTTGTTGTATCTAGGTACTGGATGTGGAAGTTCAGGGTGTCCAGGTATTCCGCTTCGTAGTTTTCTGTATCTAGGTGTCGAATGTGGAAGTCCAGGGTGTCCAGGTATTCCGCTTCGTAGTTTTATGTATCTAGGTGTCGGATGTGGAAGTCCAGGGTGTCCAGGAATTCCGCTCCGTAGTTTCCTGTGCCCAGGTGTCGGATGTGGAAGTTCAGGGTGTCCAGGTATTCCGCTTCGTAGTTTTCTGTATCTAGGTGTCGGATGTGGAAGTCCAGGATGTCCAGGTATTCCGCTTCGTAGTTTTCTGTATCTAGGTGTCGGATGTGGAAGTTCAGGGTGTCCAGGTATTCTGCTTCGTAGTTTTCTGTATCTAGGTGTCGGATGTGGAAGTCCAGGGTGTCCAGGTATTCCGCTTCGTAGTTTTCTGTATCTAGGTGTCGGATGTGGAAGTCCAGGGTGTCCAGGTATTCCGCTTCGTAGTTTTCTGTATCTAAGTGTCGGATGTGGAAGTTCAGGGTGTCCAGTTATTCCGCTTCGTAGTTTTCTGTATCTAGGTGTCGGATGTGGAAGTCCAGGGTGTCCAGGTATTCCACTTCGTAGTTTTCTGTATCTAGGTATCGGATGTGGAAGTCCAGGGTGTCCAGGCATTCCGCTCCGTAGTTTTCTGTATCTAGGTGTCGGATGTGGAAGGTCAGGGTGTCCAGGTATTCCGCTTCGTAGTTTTCTGTATCTAAGTGTCGGATGTGGAAGTTCAGGGTGTCCAGTTATTCCGCTTCGTAGTTTTCTGTATCTAGGTGTCGGATGTGGAAGTCCAGGGTGTCCAGGTATTTCGCTTCGTAGTTTTCTGTATCTAGGTATCGGATGTGGAAGTCCAGGGTGTCCAGGCATTCCGCTCCGTAGTTTCCTGTGCCCAGGTGTCGGATGTGGAAGTTCAGGGTGTCCAGGTATTCCGCTTCGTAGTTCTCTGTATATAGGTGTCGGATGTGGAAGTCCAGGGTATCCAGGTATTCCGCTACGTAGTTTTCTGTATCTCTGTGGCGGATGTAGAAGTTCAGGGTGTCCAGGTATTCCGCTCCGTAGTTTGTTGTATCTAGGTACTGGATGTGGCAGTTCAGGGTGTCCAGGTATTCCGCTTCGTAGTTTTCTGTATCTAGGTGTCGAATGTGGAAGTCCAGGGTGTCCAGGTATTCCGCTTCGTAGTTTTCTGTATCTAGGTGTCGGATGTGGAAGTCCAGGGTGTCCAGGTATTCCGCTTCGTAGTTTTCTGTATCTAAGTGTCGGATGTGGAAGTTCAGGGTGTCCAGTTATTCCGCTTCGTAGTTTTCTGTATCTAGGTGTCGGATGTGGAAGTCCAGGGTGTCCAGGTATTCCACTTCGTAGTTTTCTGTATCTAGGTATCGGATGTGGAAGTCCAGGGTGTCCAGGCATTCCGCTCCGTAGTTTTCTGTATCTAGGTGTCGGATGTGGAAGGTCAGGGTGTCCAGGTATTCCGCTTCGTAGTTTTCTGTATCTAAGTGTCGGATGTGGAAGTTCAGGGTGTCCAGTTATTCCGCTTCGTAGTTTTCTGTATCTAGGTGTCGGATGTGGAAGTCCAGGGTGTCCAGGTATTTCGCTTCGTAGTTTTCTGTATCTAGGTATCGGATGTGGAAGTCCAGGGTGTCCAGGCATTCCGCTCCGTAGTTTCCTGTGCCCAGGTGTCGGATGTGGAAGTTCAGGGTGTCCAGGTATTCCGCTTCGTAGTTCTCTGTATATAGGTGTCGGATGTGGATGTCCAGGGTGTCCAGGCATTCCGCTCCGTAGTTTCCTGTGTCCAGGTATTGGATGTGGAAGTCCAGGGTATCCAGGTATTCCGCTACGTAGTTTTCTGTATCTCTGTGGCGGATGTAGAAGTTCAGGGTGTCCAGGTATTCCGCTCCGTAGTTTGTTGTATCTAGGTACTGGATGTGGCAGTTCAGGGTGTCCAGGTATTCCGCTTCGTAGTTTTCTGTATCTAGGTGTCGAATGTGGAAGTCCAGGGTGTCCAGGTATTCCGCTTCGTAGTTTTATGTATCTAGGTGTCGGATGTGGAAGTCCAGGGTGTCCAGGAATTCCGCTCCGTAGTTTCCTGTGCCCAGGTGTCGGATGTGGAAGTTCAGGGTGTCCAGGTATTCCGCTTCGTAGTTTTCTGTATCTAGGTGTCGGATGTGGAAGTCCAGGATGTCCAGGTATTCTGCTTCGTAGTTTTCTGTATCTAGGTGTCGGATGTGGAAGTCCAGGGTGTCCAGGTATTCCGCTTCGTAGTTTTCTGTATCTAGGTGTCGGATGTGGAAGTCCAGGGTGTCCAGGTATTCCGCTTCGTAGTTTTCTGTATCTAAGTGTCGGATGTGGAAGTCCAGGGTGTCCAGGTATTCCACTTCGTAGTTTTCTGTATCTAGGTATCGGATGTGGAAGTCCAGGGTGTCCAGGCATTCCGCTCCGTAGTTTTCTGTATCTAGGTGTCGGATGTGGAAGGTCAGGGTGTCCAGGTATTCCGCTTCGTAGTTTTCTGTATCTAAGTGTCGGATGTGGAAGTTCAGGGTGTCCAGTTATTCCGCTTCGTAGTTTTCTGTATCTAGGTGTCGGATGTGGAAGTCCAGGGTGTCCAGGTATTCCGCTTCGTAGTTTTCTGTATCTAGGTATCGGATGTGGAAGTCCAGGGTGTCCAGGCATTCCGCTCCGTAGTTTCCTGTGCCCAGGTTTCGGATGTGGAAGTTCAGGGTGTCCAGGTATTCCGCTTCATAGTTTTCTGTATCTAGGTGTCGGATGTGGAAGTCCAGGGTGTCCAGGTATTCCGCTTCGTAGTTCTCTGTATATAGGTGTCGGATGTGGATGTCCAGGGTGTCCAGGTATTCCGCTCCGTAGTTTCCTGTGTCCAGGTATTTGATGTGGAAGTCCAGGGTATCCAGGTATTCCGCTACGTAGTTTTCTGTATCTCTGTGGCGGATGTAGAAGTTCAGGGTGTCCAGGTATTCCGCTCCGTAGTTTGTTGTATCTAGGTACTAGATGTGGAAGTTCAGGGTGTCCAGGTATTCCGCTTCGTAGTTTTCTGTATCTAGGTGTCGAATGTGGAAGTCCAGGGTGTCCAGGTATTCCGCTTCGTAGTTTTATGTATCTAGGTGTCGGATGTGGAAGTCCAGGGTGTCCAGGAATTCCGCTCCGTAGTTTCCTGTGCCCAGGTGTCGGATGTGGAAGTTCAGGGTGTCCAGGTATTCCGCTTCGTAGTTCTCTGTATATAGGTGTCGGATGTGGATGTCCAGGGTGTCCAGGTATTCCGCTCCGTAGTTTCCTGTGTCCAGGTATTGGATGTGGAAGTCCAGGGTATCCAGGTATTCCGCTACGTAGTTTTCTGTATCTCTGTGGCGGATGTAGAAGTTCAGGGTGTCCAGGTATTCCGCTCCGTAGTTTGTTGTATCTAGGTACTGGATGTGGAAGTTCAGGGTGTCCAGGTATTCCGCTTCGTAGTTTTCTGTATCTAGGTGTCGAATGTGGAAGTCCAGGGTGTCCAGGTATTCCGCTTCGTAGTTTTATGTATCTAGGTGTCGGATGTGGAAGTCCAGGTTGTCCAGGAATTCCGCTCCGTAGTTTCCTGTGCCCAGGTGTCGGATGTGGAAGTTCAGGGTGTCCAGGTATTCCGCTTCGTAGTTTTCTGTATCTAGGTGTCGGATGTGGAAGTCCAGGATGTCCAGGTATTCCGCTTCGTAGTTTTCTGTATCTAGGTGTCGGATGTGGAAGTTCAGGGTGTCCAGGTATTCTGCTTCGTAGTTTTCTGTATCTAGGTGTCGGATGTGGAAGTCCAGGGTGTCCAGGTATTCCGCTTCGTAGTTTTCTGTATCTAGGTGTCGGATGTGGAAGTCCAGGGTGTCCAGGTATTCCGCTTCGTAGTTTTCTGTATCTAAGTGTCGGATGTGGAAGTCCAGGGTGTCCAGGTATTCCACTTCGTAGTTTTCTGTATCTAGGTATCGGATGTGGAAGTCCAGGGTGTCCAGGCATTCCGCTCCGTAGTTTTCTGTATCTAGGTGTCGGATGTGGAAGGTCAGGGTGTCCAGGTATTCCGCTTCGTAGTTTTCTGTATCTAAGTGTCGGATGTGGAAGTTCAGGGTGTCCAGTTATTCCGCTTCGTAGTTTTCTGTATCTAGGTATCGGATGTGGAAGTCCAGGGTGTCCAGGCATTCCGCTCCGTAGTTTCCTGTGCCCAGGTGTCGGATGTGGAAGTTCAGGGTGTCCAGGTATTCCGCTTCATAGTTTTCTGTATCTAAGTGTCGGATGTGGAAGTCCAGGGTGTCCAGGTATTCCGCTTCGTAGTTCTCTGTATATAGGTGTCGGATGTGGATGTCCAGGGTGTCCAGGCATTCCGCTCCGTAGTTTCCTGTGTCCAGGTATTGGATGTGGAAGTCCAGGGTATCCAGGTATTCCGCTACGTAGTTTTCTGTATCTCTGTGGCGGATGTAGAAGTTCAGGGTGTCCAGGTATTCCGCTCCGTAGTTTGTTGTATCTAGGTACTGGATGTGGAAGTTCAGGGTGTCCAGGTATTCCGCTTCGTAGTTTTATGTATCTAGGTGTCGGATGTGGAAGTCCAGGGTGTCCAGGAATTCCGCTCCGTAGTTTCCTGTGCCCAGGTGTCGGATGTGGAAGTTCAGGGTGTCCAGTTATTCCGCTTCGTAGTTTTCTGTATCTAGGTGTCGGATGTGGAAGTCCAGGGTGTCCAGGTATTCCACTTCGTAGTTTTCTGTATCTAGGTATCGGATGTGGAAGTCCAGGGTTTCCAGGCATTCCGCTCCGTAGTTTTGTGTATCTAGTTGTCGGATGTGGAAGGTCAGGGTGTCCAGGTATTCCGCTTCGTAGTTTTCTGTATCTAAGTGTCGGATGTGGAAGTTCAGGATGTCCAGTTATTCCGCTTCGTAGTTTTCTGTATCTAGGTGTCGGATGTGGAAGTCCAGGGTGTCCAGGTATTCCGCTTCGTAGTTTTCTGTATCTAGGTATCGGATGTGGAAGTCCAGGGTGTCCAGGCATTCCGCTCCGTAGTTTCCTGTGCCCAGGTGTCGGATGTGGAAGTCCAGGGTGTCCAGGAATTCCGCTCCGTAGTTTCCTGTGCCCAGGTGTCGGATGTGGAAGTTCAGGGTGTCCAGGTATTCCGCTTCGTAGTTTTCTGTATCTAGGTGTCGGATGTGGAAGTCCAGGATGTCCAGGTATTCCGCTTCGTAGTTTTCTGTATCTAGGTGTCGGATGTGGAAGTTCAGGGTGTCCAGGTATTCTGCTTCGTAGTTTTCTGTATCTAGGTGTCGGATGTGGAAGTCCAGGATGTCCAGGTATTCCGCTTCGTAGTTTTCTGTATCTAGGTGTCGGATGTGGAAGGTCAGGGTGTCCAGTTATTCCGCTTCGTAGTTTTCTGTATCTAGGTGTCGGATGTGGAAGTCCAGGGTGTCCAGGTATTCCGCTTCGTAGTTTTCTGTATCTAGGTATCGGATGTGGAAGTCCAGGGTGTCCAGGCATTCCGCTCCGTAGTTTCCTGTGCCCAGGTGTCGGATGTGGAAGTTCAGGGTGTCCAGGTATTCCGCTTCATAGTTTTCTGTATCTAAGTGTCGGATGTGGAAGTCCAGGGTGTCCAGGTATTCCGCTTCGTAGTTCTCTGTATATAGGTGTCGGATGTGGATGTCCAGGGTGTCCAGGCATTCCGCTCCGTAGTTTCCTGTGTCCAGGTATTGGATGTGGAAGTCCAGGGTATCCAGGTATTCCGCTACGTAGTTTTCTGTATCTCTGTGGCGGATGTAGAAGTTCAGGGTGTCCAGGTATTCCGCTCCGTAGTTTGTTGTATCTAGGTACTGGATGTGGAAGTTCAGGGTGTCCAGGTATTCCGCTTCGTAGTTTTCTGTATCTAGGTGTCGAATGTGGAAGTCCAGGGTGTCCAGGTATTCCGCTTCGTAGTTTTATGTATCTAGGTGTCGGATGTGGAAGTCCAGGGTGTCCAGGAATTCCGCTCCGTAGTTTCCTGTGCCCAGGTGTCGGATGTGGAAGTTCAGGGTGTCCAGGTATTCCGCTTCGTAGTTTTCTGTATCTAGGTGTCGGATGTGGAAGTCCAGGATGTCCAGGTATTCCGCTTCGTAGTTTTCTGTATCTAGGTGTCGGATGTGGAAGTTCAGGGTGTCCAAGTATTCTGCTTCGTAGTTTTCTGTATCTAGGTGTCGGATGTGGAAGTCCAGGGTGTCCAGGTATTCCGCTTCGTAGTTTTCTGTATCTAGGTGTCGGATGTGGAAGTCCAGGGTGTCCAGGTATTCCGCTTCGTAGTTTTCTGTATCTAAGTGTCGGATGTGGAAGTCCAGGGTGTCCAGGTATTCCACTTCGTAGTTTTCTGTATCTAGGTATCGGATGTGGAAGTCCAGGGTGTCCAGGCATTCCGCTCCGTAGTTTTCTGTATCTAGGTGTCGGATGTGGAAGGTCAGGGTGTCCAGGTATTCCGCTTCGTAGTTTTCTGTATCTAAGTGTCGGATGTGGAAGTTCAGGGTGTCCAGTTATTCCGCTTCGTAGTTTTCTGTATCTAGGTGTCGGATGTGGAAGTCCAGGGTGTCCAGGTATTCCGCTTCGTAGTTTTCTGTATCTAGGTATCGGATGTGGAAGTCCAGGGTGTCCAGGCATTCCGCTCCGTAGTTTCCTGTGCCCAGGTTTCGGATGTGGAAGTTCAGGGTGTCCAGGTATTCCGCTTCATAGTTTTCTGTATCTAGGTGTCGGATGTGGAAGTCCAGGGTGTCCAGGTATTCCGCTTCGTAGTTCTCTGTATATAGGTGTCGGATGTGGATGTCCAGGGTGTCCAGGTATTCCGCTCCGTAGTTTCCTGTGTCCAGGTATTTGATGTGGAAGTCCAGGGTATCCAGGTATTCCGCTACGTAGTTTTCTGTATCTCTGTGGCGGATGTAGAAGTTCAGGGTGTCCAGGTATTCCCCTCCGTAGTTTGTTGTATCTAGGTACTGGATGTGGAAGTTCAGGGTGTCCAGGTATTCCGCTTCGTAGTTTTCTGTATCTAGGTGTCGAATGTGGAAGTCCAGGGTGTCCAGGTATTCCGCTTCGTAGTTTTATGTATCTAGGTGTCGGATGTGGAAGTCCAGGGTGTCCAGGAATTCCGCTCCGTAGTTTCCTGTGCCCAGGTGTCGGATGTGGAAGTTCAGGGTGTCCAGGTATTCCGCTTCGTAGTTTTCTGTATCTAGGTGTCGGATGTGGAAGTCCAGGATGTCCAGGTATTCCGCTTCGTAGTTTTCTGTATCTAGGTGTCGGATGTGGAAGTTCAGGGTGTCCAGGTATTCTGCTTCGTAGTTTTCTGTATCTAGGTGTCGGATGTGGAAGTCCAGGGTGTCCAGGTATTCCGCTTCGTAGTTTTCTGTATCTAGGTGTCGGATGTGGAAGTCCAGGGTGTCCAGGTATTCCGCTTCGTAGTTTTCTGTATCTAAGTGTCGGATGTGGAAGTTCAGGGTGTCCAGTTATTCCGCTTCGTAGTTTTCTGTATCTAGGTGTCGGATGTGGAAGTCCAGGGTGTCCAGGTATTCCACTTCGTAGTTTTCTGTATCTAGGTATCGGATGTGGAAGTCCAGGGTGTCCAGGCATTCCGCTCCGTAGTTTTCTGTATCTAGGTGTCGGATGTGGAAGGTCAGGGTGTCCAGGTATTCCGCTTCGTAGTTTTCTGTATCTAAGTGTCGGATGTGGAAGTTCAGGGTGTCCAGTTATTCCGCTTCGTAGTTTTCTGTATCTAGGTGTCGGATGTGGAAGTCCAGGGTGTCCAGGTATTTCGCTTCGTAGTTTTCTGTATCTAGGTATCGGATGTGGAAGTCCAGGGTGTCCAGGCATTCCGCTCCGTAGTTTCCTGTGCCCAGGTGTCGGATGTGGAAGTTCAGGGTGTCCAGGTATTCCGCTTCGTAGTTCTCTGTATATAGGTGTCGGATGTGGATGTCCAGGGTGTCCAGGCATTCCGCTCCGTAGTTTCCTGTGTCCAGGTATTGGATGTGGAAGTCCAGGGTATCCAGGTATTCCGCTACGTAGTTTTCTGTATCTCTGTGGCGGATGTAGAAGTTCAGGGTGTCCAGGTATTCCGCTCCGTAGTTTGTTGTATCTAGGTACTGGATGTGGCAGTTCAGGGTGTCCAGGTATTCCGCTTCGTAGTTTTCTGTATCTAGGTGTCGAATGTGGAAGTCCAGGGTGTCCAGGTATTCCGCTTCGTAGTTTTATGTATCTAGGTGTCGGATGTGGAAGTCCAGGGTGTCCAGGAATTCCGCTCCGTAGTTTCCTGTGCCCAGGTGTCGGATGTGGAAGTTCAGGGTGTCCAGGTATTCCGCTTCGTAGTTTTCTGTATCTAGGTGTCGGATGTGGAAGTCCAGGATGTCCAGGTATTCTGCTTCGTAGTTTTCTGTATCTAGGTGTCGGATGTGGAAGTCCAGGGTGTCCAGGTATTCCGCTTCGTAGTTTTCTGTATCTAGGTGTCGGATGTGGAAGTCCAGGGTGTCCAGGTATTCCGCTTCGTAGTTTTCTGTATCTAAGTGTCGGATGTGGAAGTCCAGGGTGTCCAGGTATTCCACTTCGTAGTTTTCTGTATCTAGGTATCGGATGTGGAAGTCCAGGGTGTCCAGGCATTCCGCTCCGTAGTTTTCTGTATCTAGGTGTCGGATGTGGAAGGTCAGGGTGTCCAGGTATTCTGCTTCGTAGTTTTCTGTATCTAAGTGTCGGATGTGGAAGTTCAGGGTGTCCAGTTATTCCGCTTCGTAGTTTTCTGTATCTAGGTGTCGGATGTGGAAGTCCAGGGTGTCCAGGTATTCCGCTTCGTAGTTTTCTGTATCTAGGTATCGGATGTGGAAGTCCAGGGTGTCCAGGCATTCCGCTCCGTAGTTTCCTGTGCCCAGGTTTCGGATGTGGAAGTTCAGGGTGTCCAGGTATTCCGCTTCATAGTTTTCTGTATCTAGGTGTCGGATGTGGAAGTCCAGGGTGTCCAGGTATTCCGCTTCGTAGTTCTCTGTATATAGGTGTCGGATGTGGATGTCCAGGGTGTCCAGGTATTCCGCTCCGTAGTTTCCTGTGTCCAGGTATTTGATGTGGAAGTCCAGGGTATCCAGGTATTCCGCTACGTAGTTTTCTGTATCTCTGTGGCGGATGTAGAAGTTCAGGGTGTCCAGGTATTCCGCTCCGTAGTTTGTTGTATCTAGGTACTGGATGTGGAAGTTCAGGGTGTCCAGGTATTCCGCTTCGTAGTTTTCTGTATCTAGGTGTCGAATGTGGAAGTCCAGGGTGTCCAGGTATTCCGCTTCGTAGTTTTATGTATCTAGGTGTCGGATGTGGAAGTCCAGGGTGTCCAGGAATTCCGCTCCGTAGTTTCCTGTGCCCAGGTGTCGGATGTGGAAGTTCAGGGTGTCCAGGTATTCCGCTTCGTAGTTTTCTGTATCTAGGTGTCGGATGTGGAAGTCCAGGATGTCCAGGTATTCCGCTTCGTAGTTTTCTGTATCTAGGTGTCGGATGTGGAAGTTCAGGGTGTCCAGGTATTCTGCTTCGTAGTTTTCTGTATCTAGGTGTCGGATGTGGAAGTCCAGGGTGTCCAGGTATTCCGCTTCGTAGTTTTCTGTATCTAGGTGTCGGATGTGGAAGTCCAGGGTGTCCAGGTATTCCGCTTCGTAGTTTTCTGTATCTAAGTGTCGGATGTGGAAGTTCAGGGTGTCCAGTTATTCCGCTTCGTAGTTTTCTGTATCTAGGTGTCGGATGTGGAAGTCCAGGGTGTCCAGGTATTCCACTTCGTAGTTTTCTGTATCTAGGTATCGGATGTGGAAGTCCAGGGTGTCCAGGCATTCCGCTCCGTAGTTTTCTGTATCTAGGTGTCGGATGTGGAAGGTCAGGGTGTCCAGGTATTCCGCTTCGTAGTTTTCTGTATCTAAGTGTCGGATGTGGAAGTTCAGGGTGTCCAGTTATTCCGCTTCGTAGTTTTCTGTATCTAGGTGTCGGATGTGGAAGTCCAGGGTGTCCAGGTATTTCGCTTCGTAGTTTTCTGTATCTAGGTATCGGATGTGGAAGTCCAGGGTGTCCAGGCATTCCGCTCCGTAGTTTCCTGTGCCCAGGTGTCGGATGTGGAAGTTCAGGGTGTCCAGGTATTCCGCTTCGTAGTTCTCTGTATATAGGTGTCGGATGTGGAAGTCCAGGGTATCCAGGTATTCCGCTACGTAGTTTTCTGTATCTCTGTGGCGGATGTAGAAGTTCAGGGTGTCCAGGTATTCCGCTCCGTAGTTTGTTGTATCTAGGTACTGGATGTGGCAGTTCAGGGTGTCCAGGTATTCCGCTTCGTAGTTTTCTGTATCTAGGTGTCGAATGTGGAAGTCCAGGGTGTCCAGGTATTCCGCTTCGTAGTTTTCTGTATCTAGGTGTCGGATGTGGAAGTCCAGGGTGTCCAGGTATTCCGCTTCGTAGTTTTCTGTATCTAAGTGTCGGATGTGGAAGTTCAGGGTGTCCAGTTATTCCGCTTCGTAGTTTTCTGTATCTAGGTGTCGGATGTGGAAGTCCAGGGTGTCCAGGTATTCCACTTCGTAGTTTTCTGTATCTAGGTATCGGATGTGGAAGTCCAGGGTGTCCAGGCATTCCGCTCCGTAGTTTTCTGTATCTAGGTGTCGGATGTGGAAGGTCAGGGTGTCCAGGTATTCCGCTTCGTAGTTTTCTGTATCTAAGTGTCGGATGTGGAAGTTCAGGGTGTCCAGTTATTCCGCTTCGTAGTTTTCTGTATCTAGGTGTCGGATGTGGAAGTCCAGGGTGTCCAGGTATTTCGCTTCGTAGTTTTCTGTATCTAGGTATCGGATGTGGAAGTCCAGGGTGTCCAGGCATTCCGCTCCGTAGTTTCCTGTGCCCAGGTGTCGGATGTGGAAGTTCAGGGTGTCCAGGTATTCCGCTTCGTAGTTCTCTGTATATAGGTGTCGGATGTGGATGTCCAGGGTGTCCAGGCATTCCGCTCCGTAGTTTCCTGTGTCCAGGTATTGGATGTGGAAGTCCAGGGTATCCAGGTATTCCGCTACGTAGTTTTCTGTATCTCTGTGGCGGATGTAGAAGTTCAGGGTGTCCAGGTATTCCGCTCCGTAGTTTGTTGTATCTAGGTACTGGATGTGGCAGTTCAGGGTGTCCAGGTATTCCGCTTCGTAGTTTTCTGTATCTAGGTGTCGAATGTGGAAGTCCAGGGTGTCCAGGTATTCCGCTTCGTAGTTTTATGTATCTAGGTGTCGGATGTGGAAGTCCAGGGTGTCCAGGAATTCCGCTCCGTAGTTTCCTGTGCCCAGGTGTCGGATGTGGAAGTTCAGGGTGTCCAGGTATTCCGCTTCGTAGTTTTCTGTATCTAGGTGTCGGATGTGGAAGTCCAGGATGTCCAGGTATTCTGCTTCGTAGTTTTCTGTATCTAGGTGTCGGATGTGGAAGTCCAGGGTGTCCAGGTATTCCGCTTCGTAGTCTTCTGTATCTAGGTGTCGGATGTGGAAGTCCAGGGTGTCCAGGTATTCCGCTTCGTAGTTTTCTGTATCTAAGTGTCGGATGTGGAAGTCCAGGGTGTCCAGGTATTCCACTTCGTAGTTTTCTGTATCTAGGTATCGGATGTGGAAGTCCAGGGTGTCCAGGCATTCCGCTCCGTAGTTTTCTGTATCTAGGTGTCGGATGTGGAAGGTCAGGGTGTCCAGGTATTCCGCTTCGTAGTTTTCTGTATCTAAGTGTCGGATGTGGAAGTTCAGGGTGTCCAGTTATTCCGCTTCGTAGTTTTCTGTATCTAGGTGTCGGATGTGGAAGTCCAGGGTGTCCAGGTATTCCGCTTCGTAGTTTTCTGTATCTAGGTATCGGATGTGGAAGTCCAGGGTGTCCAGGCATTCCGCTCCGTAGTTTCCTGTGCCCAGGTTTCGGATGTGGAAGTTCAGGGTGTCCAGGTATTCCGCTTCATAGTTTTCTGTATCTAGGTGTCGGATGTGGAAGTCCAGGGTGTCCAGGTATTCCGCTTCGTAGTTCTCTGTATATAGGTGTCGGATGTGGATGTCCAGGGTGTCCAGGTATTCCGCTCCGTAGTTTCCTGTGTCCAGGTATTTGATGTGGAAGTCCAGGGTATCCAGGTATTCCGCTACGTAGTTTTCTGTATCTCTGTGGCGGATGTAGAAGTTCAGGGTGTCCAGGTATTCCGCTCCGTAGTTTGTTGTATCTAGGTACTGGATGTGGAAGTTCAGGGTGTCCAGGTATTCCGCTTCGTAGTTTTCTGTATCTAGGTGTCGAATGTGGAAGTCCAGGGTGTCCAGGTATTCCGCTTCGTAGTTTTATGTATCTAGGTGTCGGATGTGGAAGTCCAGGGTGTCCAGGAATTCCGCTCCGTAGTTTCCTGTGCCCAGGTGTCGGATGTGGAAGTTCAGGGTGTCCAGGTATTCCGCTTCGTAGTTTTCTGTATCTAGGTGTCGGATGTGGAAGTCCAGGATGTCCAGGTATTCCGCTTCGTAGTTTTCTGTATCTAGGTGTCGGATGTGGAAGTTCAGGGTGTCCAGGTATTCTGCTTCGTAGTTTTCTGTATCTAGGTGTCGGATGTGGAAGTCCAGGGTGTCCAGGTATTCCGCTTCGTAGTTTTCTGTATCTAGGTGTCGGATGTGGAAGTCCAGGGTGTCCAGGTATTCCGCTTCGTAGTTTTCTGTATCTAAGTGTCGGATGTGGAAGTTCAGGGTGTCCAGTTATTCCGCTTCGTAGTTTTCTGTATCTAGGTGTCGGATGTGGAAGTCCAGGGTGTCCAGGTATTCCACTTCGTAGTTTTCTGTATCTAGGTATCGGATGTGGAAGTCCAGGGTGTCCAGGCATTCCGCTCCGTAGTTTTCTGTATCTAGGTGTCGGATGTGGAAGGTCAGGGTGTCCAGGTATTCCGCTTCGTAGTTTTCTGTATCTAAGTGTCGGATGTGGAAGTTCAGGGTGTCCAGTTATTCCGCTTCGTAGTTTTCTGTATCTAGGTGTCGGATGTGGAAGTCCAGGGTGTCCAGGTATTTCGCTTCGTAGTTTTCTGTATCTAGGTATCGGATGTGGAAGTCCAGGGTGTCCAGGCATTCCGCTCCGTAGTTTCCTGTGCCCAGGTGTCGGATGTGGAAGTTCAGGGTGTCCAGGTATTCCGCTTCGTAGTTCTCTGTATATAGGTGTCGGATGTGGATGTCCAGGGTGTCCAGGCATTCCGCTCCGTAGTTTCCTGTGTCCAGGTATTGGATGTGGAAGTCCAGGGTATCCAGGTATTCCGCTACGTAGTTTTCTGTATCTCTGTGGCGGATGTAGAAGTTCAGGGTGTCCAGGTATTCCGCTCCGTAGTTTGTTGTATCTAGGTACTGGATGTGGCAGTTCAGGGTGTCCAGGTATTCCGCTTCGTAGTTTTCTGTATCTAGGTGTCGAATGTGGAAGTCCAGGGTGTCCAGGTATTCCGCTTCGTAGTTTTATGTATCTAGGTGTCGGATGTGGAAGTCCAGGGTGTCCAGGAATTCCGTTCCGTAGTTTCCTGTGCCCAGGTGTCGGATGTGGAAGTTCAGGGTGTCCAGGTATTCCGCTTCGTAGTTTTCTGTATCTAGGTGTCGGATGTGGAAGTCCAGGATGTCCAGGTATTCCGCTTCGTAGTTTTCTGTATCTAGGTGTCGGATGTGGAAGTTCAGGGTGTCCAGGTATTCTGCTTCGTAGTTTTCTGTATCTAGGTGTCGGATGTGGAAGTCCAGGGTGTCCAGGTATTCCGCTTCGTAGTTTTCTGTATCTCTGTGGCGGATGTAGAAGTTCAGGGTGTCCAGGTATTCCGCTCCGTAGTTTGTTGTATCTAGGTACTGGATGTGGAAGTTCAGGGTGTCCAGGTATTCCGCTTCGTAGTTTTCTGTATCTAGGTGTCGAATGTGGAAGTCCAGGGTGTCCAGGTATTCCGCTTCGTAGTTTTATGTATCTAGGTGTCGGATGTGGAAGTCCAGGGTGTCCAGGAATTCCGCTCCGTAGTTTCCTGTGCCCAGGTGTCGGATGTGGAAGTTCAGGGTGTCCAGGTATTCCGCTTCGTAGTTTTCTGTATCTAGGTGTCGGATGTGGAAGTCCAGGATGTCCAGGTATTCCGCTTCGTAGTTTTCTGTATCTAGGTGTCGGATGTGGAAGTTCAGGGTGTCCAGGTATTCTGCTTCGTAGTTTTCTGTATCTAGGTGTCGGATGTGGAAGTCCAGGGTGTCCAGGTATTCCGCTTCGTAGTTTTCTGTATCTAGGTGTCGGATGTGGAAGTCCAGGGTGTCCAGGTATTCCGCTTCGTAGTTTTCTGTATCTAAGTGTCGGATGTGGAAGTTCAGGGTGTCCAGTTATTCCGCTTCGTAGTTTTCTGTATCTAGGTGTCGGATGTGGAAGTCCAGGGTGTCCAGGTATTTCGCTTCGTAGTTTTCTGTATCTAGGTATCGGATGTGGAAGTCCAGGGTGTCCAGGCATTCCGCTCCGTAGTTTCCTGTGCCCAGGTGTCGGATGTGGAAGTTCAGGGTGTCCAGGTATTCCGCTTCGTAGTTCTCTGTATATAGGTGTCGGATGTGGATGTCCAGGGTGTCCAGGCATTCCGCTCCGTAGTTTCCTGTGTCCAGGTATTGGATGTGGAAGTCCAGGGTATCCAGGTATTCCGCTACGTAGTTTTCTGTATCTCTGTGGCGGATGTAGAAGTTCAGGGTGTCCAGGTATTCCGCTCCGTAGTTTGTTGTATCTAGGTACTGGATGTGGAAGTTCAGGGTGTCCAGGTATTCCGCTTCGTAGTTTTCTGTATCTAGGTGTCGAATGTGGAAGTCCAGGGTGTCCAGGTATTCCGCTTCGTAGTTTTATGTATCTAGGTGTCGGATGTGGAAGTCCAGGGTGTCCAGGAATTCCGCTCCGTAGTTTCCTGTGCCCAGGTGTCGGATGTGGAAGTTCAGGGTGTCCAGGTATTCCGCTTCGTAGTTTTCTGTATCTAGGTGTCGGATGTGGAAGTCCAGGATGTCCAGGTATTCCGCTTCGTAGTTTTCTGTATCTAGGTGTCGGATGTGGAAGTTCAGGGTGTCCAGGTATTCTGCTTCGTAGTTTTCTGTATCTAGGTGTCGGATGTGGAAGTCCAGGGTGTCCAGGTATTCCGCTTCGTAGTTTTCTGTATCTAGGTGTCGGATGTGGAAGTCCAGGGTGTCCAGGTATTCCGCTTCGTAGTTTTCTGTATCTAAGTGTCGGATGTGGAAGTTCAGGGTGTCCAGTTATTCCGCTTCGTAGTTTTCTGTATCTAGGTGTCGGATGTGGAAGTCCAGGGTGTCCAGGTATTCCACTTCGTAGTTTTCTGTATCTAGGTATCGGATGTGGAAGTCCAGGGTGTCCAGGCATTCCGCTCCGTAGTTTTCTGTATCTAGGTGTCGGATGTGGAAGGTCAGGGTGTCCAGGTATTCCGCTTCGTAGTTTTCTGTATCTAAGTGTCGGATGTGGAAGTTCAGGGTGTCCAGTTATTCCGCTTCGTAGTTTTCTGTATCTAGGTGTCGGATGTGGAAGTCCAGGGTGTCCAGGTATTTCGCTTCGTAGTTTTCTGTATCTAGGTATCGGATGTGGAAGTCCAGGGTGTCCAGGCATTCCGCTCCGTAGTTTCCTGTGCCCAGGTGTCGGATGTGGAAGTTCAGGGTGTCCAGGTATTCCGCTTCGTAGTTCTCTGTATATAGGTGTCGGATGTGGATGTCCAGGGTGTCCAGGCATTCCGCTCCGTAGTTTCCTGTGTCCAGGTATTGGATGTGGAAGTCCAGGGTATCCAGGTATTCCGCTACGTAGTTTTCTGTATCTCTGTGGCGGATGTAGAAGTTCAGGGTGTCCAGGTATTCCGCTCCGTAGTTTGTTGTATCTAGGTACTGGATGTGGCAGTTCAGGGTGTCCAGGTATTCCGCTTCGTAGTTTTCTGTATCTAGGTGTCGAATGTGGAAGTCCAGGGTGTCCAGGTATTCCGCTTCGTAGTTTTATGTATCTAGGTGTCGGATGTGGAAGTCCAGGGTGTCCAGGAATTCCGCTCCGTAGTTTCCTGTGCCCAGGTGTCGGATGTGGAAGTTCAGGGTGTCCAGGTATTCCGCTTCGTAGTTTTCTGTATCTAGGTGTCGGATGTGGAAGTCCAGGATGTCCAGGTATTCCGCTTCGTAGTTTTCTGTATCTAGGTGTCGGATGTGGAAGTTCAGGGTGTCCAGGTATTCTGCTTCGTAGTTTTCTGTATCTAGGTGTCGGATGTGGAAGTCCAGGGTGTCCAGGTATTCCGCTTCGTAGTTTTCTGTATCTCTGTGGCGGATGTAGAAGTTCAGGGTGTCCAGGTATTCCGCTCCGTAGTTTGTTGTATCTAGGTACTGGATGTGGAAGTTCAGGGTGTCCAGGTATTCCGCTTCGTAGTTTTCTGTATCTAGGTGTCGAATGTGGAAGTCCAGGGTGTCCAGGTATTCCGCTTCGTAGTTTTATGTATCTAGGTGTCGGATGTGGAAGTCCAGGGTGTCCAGGAATTCCGCTCCGTAGTTTCCTGTGCCCAGGTGTCGGATGTGGAAGTTCAGGGTGTCCAGGTATTCCGCTTCGTAGTTTTCTGTATCTAGGTGTCGGATGTGGAAGTCCAGGATGTCCAGGTATTCCGCTTCGTAGTTTTCTGTATCTAGGTGTCGGATGTGGAAGTTCAGGGTGTCCAGGTATTCTGCTTCGTAGTTTTCTGTATCTAGGTGTCGGATGTGGAAGTCCAGGGTGTCCAGGTATTCCGCTTCGTAGTTTTCTGTATCTAGGTGTCGGATGTGGAAGTCCAGGGTGTCCAGGTATTCCGCTTCGTAGTTTTCTGTATCTAAGTGTCGGATGTGGAAGTTCAGGGTGTCCAGTTATTCCGCTTCGTAGTTTTCTGTATCTAGGTGTCGGATGTGGAAGTCCAGGGTGTCCAGGTATTTCGCTTCGTAGTTTTCTGTATCTAGGTATCGGATGTGGAAGTCCAGGGTGTCCAGGCATTCCGCTCCGTAGTTTCCTGTGCCCAGGTGTCGGATGTGGAAGTTCAGGGTGTCCAGGTATTCCGCTTCGTAGTTCTCTGTATATAGGTGTCGGATGTGGATGTCCAGGGTGTCCAGGCATTCCGCTCCGTAGTTTCCTGTGTCCAGGTATTGGATGTGGAAGTCCAGGGTATCCAGGTATTCCGCTACGTAGTTTTCTGTATCTCTGTGGCGGATGTAGAAGTTCAGGGTGTCCAGGTATTCCGCTCCGTAGTTTGTTGTATCTAGGTACTGGATGTGGAAGTTCAGGGTGTCCAGGTATTCCGCTTCGTAGTTTTCTGTATCTAGGTGTCGAATGTGGAAGTCCAGGGTGTCCAGGTATTCCGCTTCGTAGTTTTATGTATCTAGGTGTCGGATGTGGAAGTCCAGGGTGTCCAGGAATTCCGCTCCGTAGTTTCCTGTGCCCAGGTGTCGGATGTGGAAGTTCAGGGTGTCCAGGTATTCCGCTTCGTAGTTTTCTGTATCTAGGTGTCGGATGTGGAAGTCCAGGATGTCCAGGTATTCCGCTTCGTAGTTTTCTGTATCTAGGTGTCGGATGTGGAAGTTCAGGGTGTCCAGGTATTCTGCTTCGTAGTTGTCTGTATCTAGGTGTCGGATGTGGAAGTCCAGGGTGTCCAGGCATTCCGCTCCGTAGTTTCCTGTGTCCAGGTATTGGATGTGGAAGTCCAGGGTATCCAGGTATTCCGCTACGTAGTTTTCTGTATCTCTGTGGCGGATGTAGAAGTTCAGGGTGTCCAGGTATTCCGCTCCGTAGTTTGTTGTATCTAGGTACTGGATGTGGAAGTTCAGGGTGTCCAGGTATTCCGCTTCGTAGTTTTCTGTATCTAGGTGTCGAATGTGGAAGTCCAGGGTGTCCAGGTATTCCGCTTCGTAGTTTTATGTATCTAGGTGTCGGATGTGGTAGTCCAGGGTGTCCAGGAATTCCGCTCCGTAGTTTCCTGTGCCCAGGTGTCGGATGTGGAAGTTCAGGGTGTCCAGGTATTCCGCTTCGTAGTTTTCTGTATCTAGGTGTCGGATGTGGAAGTCCAGGATGTCCAGGTATTCCGCTTCGTAGTTTTCTGTATCTAGGTGTCGGATGTGGAAGTTCAGGGTGTCCAGGTATTCTGCTTCGTAGTTTTCTGTATCTAGGTGTCGGATGTGGAAGTCCAGGGTGTCCAGGTATTCCGCTTCGTAGTTTTCTGTATCTAGATGTCGGATGTGGAAGTCCAGGGTGTCCAGGTATTCCGCTTCGTAGTTTTCTGTATCTAAGTGTCGGATGTGGAAGTCCAGGGTGTCCAGGTATTCCACTTCGTAGTTTTCTGTATCTAGGTATCGGATGTGGAAGTCCAGGGTGTCCAGTTATTCCGCTTCGTAGTTTTCTGTATCTAGGTGTCGGATGTGGAAGTCCAGGGTGTCCAGGTATTCCACTTCGTAGTTTTCTGTATCTAGGTATCGGATGTGGAAGTCCAGGGTGTCCAGGCATTCCGCTCCGTAGTTTTCTGTATCTAGGTGTCGGATGTGGAAGGTCAGGGTGTCCAGGTATTCCGCTTCGTAGTTTTCTGTATCTAAGTGTCGGATGTGGAAGTTCGGGTGTCCAGTTATTCCGCTTCGTAGTTTTCTGTATCTAGGTGTCGGATGTGGAAGTCCAGGGTGTCCAGGTATTTCGCTTCGTAGTTTTCTGTATCTAGGTATCGGATGTGGAAGTCCAGGGTGTCCAGGCATTCCGCTCCGTAGTTTCCTGTGCCCAGGTGTCGGATGTGGAAGTTCAGGGTGTCCAGGTATTCCGCTTCGTAGTTCTCTGTATATAGGTGTCGGATGTGGATGTCCAGGGTGTCCAGGCATTCCGCTCCGTAGTTTCCTGTGTCCAGGTATTGGATGTGGAAGTCCAGGGTATCCAGGTATTCCGCTACGTAGTTTTCTGTATCTCTGTGGCGGATGTAGAAGTTCAGGGTGTCCAGGTATTCCGCTCCGTAGTTTGTTGTATCTAGGTACTGGATGTGGAAGTTCAGGGTGTCCAGGTATTCCGCTTCGTAGTTTTCTGTATCTAGGTGTCGAATGTGGAAGTCCAGGGTGTCCAGGTATTCCGCTTCGTAGTTTTATGTATCTAGGTGTCGGATGTGGAAGTCCAGGGTGTCCAGGAATTCCGCTCCGTAGTTTCCTGTGCCCAGGTGTCGGATGTGGAAGTTCAGGGTGTCCAGGTATTCCGCTTCGTAGTTTTCTGTATCTAGGTGTCGGATGTGGAAGTCCAGGATGTCCAGGTATTCCGCTTCGTAGTTTTCTGTATCTAGGTGTCGGATGTGGAAGTTCAGGGTGTCCAGGTATTCTGCTTCGTAGTTGTCTGTATCTAGGTGTCGGATGTGGAAGTCCAGGGTGTCCAGGCATTCCGCTCCGTAGTTTCCTGTGTCCAGGTATTGGATGTGGAAGTCCAGGGTATCCAGGTATTCCGCTACGTAGTTTTCTGTATCTCTGTGGCGGATGTAGAAGTTCAGGGTGTCCAGGTATTCCGCTCCGTAGTTTGTTGTATCTAGGTACTGGATGTGGAAGTTCAGGGTGTCCAGGTATTCCGCTTCGTAGTTTTCTGTATCTAGGTGTCGAATGTGGAAGTCCAGGGTGTCCAGGTATTCCGCTTCGTAGTTTTATGTATCTAGGTGTCGGATGTGGTAGTCCAGGGTGTCCAGGAATTCCGCTCCGTAGTTTCCTGTGCCCAGGTGTCGGATGTGGAAGTTCAGGGTGTCCAGGTATTCCGCTTCGTAGTTTTCTGTATCTAGGTGTCGGATGTGGAAGTCCAGGATGTCCAGGTATTCCGCTTCGTAGTTTTCTGTATCTAGGTGTCGGATGTGGAAGTTCAGGGTGTCCAGGTATTCTGCTTCGTAGTTTTCTGTATCTAGGTGTCGGATGTGGAAGTCCAGGGTGTCCAGGTATTCCGCTTCGTAGTTTTCTGTATCTAGATGTCGGATGTGGAAGTCCAGGGTGTCCAGGTATTCCGCTTCGTAGTTTTCTGTATCTAAGTGTCGGATGTGGAAGTCCAGGGTGTCCAGGTATTCCACTTCGTAGTTTTCTGTATCTAGGTATCGGATGTGGAAGTCCAGGGTGTCCAGGCATTCCGCTCCGTAGTTTTCTGTATCTAGGTGTCGGATGTGGAAGGTCAGGGTGTCCAGGTATTCCGCTTCGTAGTTTTCTGTATCTAAGTGTCGGATGTGGAAGTTCAGGGTGTCCAGTTATTCCGCTTCGTAGTTTTCTGTATCTAGGTGTCGGATGTGGAAGTCCAGGGTGTCCAGGTATTCCGCTTCGTAGTTTTCTGTATCTAGGTATCGGATGTGGAAGTCCAGGGTGTCCAGGCATTCCGCTCCGTAGTTTCCTGTGCCCAGGTTTCGGATGTGGAAGTTCAGGGTGTCCAGGTATTCCGCTTCATAGTTTTCTGTATCTAGGTGTCGGATGTGGAAGTCCAGGGTGTCCAGGTATTCCGCTTCGTAGTTCTCTGTATATAGGTGTCGGATGTGGATGTCCAGGGTGTCCAGGTATTCCGCTCCGTAGTTTCCTGTGTCCAGGTATTTGATGTGGAAGTCCAGGGTATCCAGGTATTCCGCTACGTAGTTTTCTGTATCTCTGTGGCGGATGTAGAAGTTCAGGGTGTCCAGGTATTCCGCTCCGTAGTTTGTTGTATCTAGGTACTGGATGTGGAAGTTCAGGGTGTCCAGGTATTCCGCTTCGTAGTTTTCTGTATCTAGGTGTCGAATGTGGAAGTCCAGGGTGTCCAGGTATTCCGCTTCGTAGTTTTATGTATCTAGGTGTCGGATGTGGAAGTCCAGGGTGTCCAGGAATTCCGCTCCGTAGTTTCCTGTGCCCAGGTGTCGGATGTGGAAGTTCAGGGTGTCCAGGTATTCCGCTTCGTAGTTTTCTGTATCTAGGTGTCGGATGTGGAAGTCCAGGATGTCCAGGTATTCCGCTTCGTAGTTTTCTGTATCTAGGTGTCGGATGTGGAAGTTCAGGGTGTCCAGGTATTCTGCTTCGTAGTTTTCTGTATCTAGGTGTCGGATGTGGAAGTCCAGGGTGTCCAGGTATTCCGCTTCGTAGTTTTCTGTATCTAGGTGTCGGATGTGGAAGTCCAGGGTGTCCAGGTATTCCGCTTCGTAGTTTTCTGTATCTAAGTGTCGGATGTGGAAGTTCAGGGTGTCCAGTTATTCCGCTTCGTAGTTTTCTGTATCTAGGTGTCGGATGTGGAAGTCCAGGGTGTCCAGGTATTCCACTTCGTAGTTTTCTGTATCTAGGTATCGGATGTGGAAGTCCAGGGTGTCCAGGCATTCCGCTCCGTAGTTTTCTGTATCTAGGTGTCGGATGTGGAAGGTCAGGGTGTCCAGGTATTCCGCTTCGTAGTTTTCTGTATCTAAGTGTCGGATGTGGAAGTTCAGGGTGTCCAGTTATTCCGCTTCGTAGTTTTCTGTATCTAGGTGTCGGATGTGGAAGTCCAGGGTGTCCAGGTATTTCGCTTCGTAGTTTTCTGTATCTAGGTATCGGATGTGGAAGTCCAGGGTGTCCAGGCATTCCGCTCCGTAGTTTCCTGTGCCCAGGTGTCGGATGTGGAAGTTCAGGGTGTCCAGGTATTCCGCTTCGTAGTTCTCTGTATATAGGTGTCGGATGTGGATGTCCAGGGTGTCCAGGCATTCCGCTCCGTAGTTTCCTGTGTCCAGGTATTGGATGTGGAAGTCCAGGGTATCCAGGTATTCCGCTACGTAGTTTTCTGTATCTCTGTGGCGGATGTAGAAGTTCAGGGTGTCCAGGTATTCCGCTCCGTAGTTTGTTGTATCTAGGTACTGGATGTGGCAGTTCAGGGTGTCCAGGTATTCCGCTTCGTAGTTTTCTGTATCTAGGTGTCGAATGTGGAAGTCCAGGGTGTCCAGGTATTCCGCTTCGTAGTTTTATGTATCTAGGTGTCGGATGTGGAAGTCCAGGGTGTCCAGGAATTCCGCTCCGTAGTTTCCTGTGCCCAGGTGTCGGATGTGGAAGTTCAGGGTGTCCAGGTATTCCGCTTCGTAGTTTTCTGTATCTAGGTGTCGGATGTGGAAGTCCAGGATGTCCAGGTATTCCGCTTCGTAGTTTTCTGTATCTAGGTGTCGGATGTGGAAGTTCAGGGTGTCCAGGTATTCTGCTTCGTAGTTTTCTGTATCTAGGTGTCGGATGTGGAAGTCCAGGGTGTCCAGGTATTCCGCTTCGTAGTTTTCTGTATCTCTGTGGCGGATGTAGAAGTTCAGGGTGTCCAGGTATTCCGCTCCGTAGTTTGTTGTATCTAGGTACTGGATGTGGAAGTTCAGGGTGTCCAGGTATTCCGCTTCGTAGTTTTCTGTATCTAGGTGTCGAATGTGGAAGTCCAGGGTGTCCAGGTATTCCGCTTCGTAGTTTTATGTATCTAGGTGTCGGATGTGGAAGTCCAGGGTGTCCAGGAATTCCGCTCCGTAGTTTCCTGTGCCCAGGTGTCGGATGTGGAAGTTCAGTGTGTCCAGGTATTCCGCTTCGTAGTTTTCTGTATCTAGGTGTCGGATGTGGAAGTCCAGGATGTCCAGGTATTCCGCTTCGTAGTTTTCTGTATCTAGGTGTCGGATGTGGAAGTTCAGGGTGTCCAGGTATTCTGCTTCGTAGTTTTCTGTATCTAGGTGTCGGATGTGGAAGTCCAGGGTGTCCAGGTATTCCGCTTCGTAGTTTTCTGTATCTAGGTGTCGGATGTGGAAGTCCAGGGTGTCCAGGTATTCCGCTTCGTAGTTTTCTGTATCTAAGTGTCGGATGTGGAAGTTCAGGGTGTCCAGTTATTCCGCTTCGTAGTTTTCTGTATCTAGGTGTCGGATGTGGAAGTCCAGGGTGTCCAGGTATTTCGCTTCGTAGTTTTCTGTATCTAGGTATCGGATGTGGAAGTCCAGGGTGTCCAGGCATTCCGCTCCGTAGTTTCCTGTGCCCAGGTGTCGGATGTGGAAGTTCAGGGTGTCCAGGTATTCCGCTTCGTAGTTCTCTGTATATAGGTGTCGGATGTGGATGTCCAGGGTGTCCAGGCATTCCGCTCCGTAGTTTCCTGTGTCCAGGTATTGGATGTGGAAGTCCAGGATATCCAGGTATTCCGCTACGTAGTTTTCTGTATCTCTGTGGCGGATGTAGAAGTTCAGGGTGTCCAGGTATTCCGCTCCGTAGTTTGTTGTATCTAGGTACTGGATGTGGAAGTTCAGGGTGTCCAGGTATTCCGCTTCGTAGTTTTCTGTATCTAGGTGTCGAATGTGGAAGTCCAGGGTGTCCAGGTATTCCGCTTCGTAGTTTTATGTATCTAGGTGTCGGATGTGGAAGTCCAGGGTGTCCAGGAATTCCGCTCCGTAGTTTCCTGTGCCCAGGTGTCGGATGTGGAAGTTCAGGGTGTCCAGGTATTCCGCTTCGTAGTTTTCTGTATCTAGGTGTCGGATGTGGAAGTCCAGGATGTCCAGGTATTCCGCTTCGTAGTTTTCTGTATCTAGGTGTCGGATGTGGAAGTTCAGGGTGTCCAGGTATTCTGCTTCGTAGTTTTCTGTATCTAGGTGTCGGATGTGGAAGTCCAGGGTGTCCAGGTATTCCGCTTCGTAGTTTTCTGTATCTAGGTGTCGGATGTGGAAGTCCAGGGTGTCCAGGTATTCCGCTTCGTAGTTTTCTGTATCTAAGTGTCGGATGTGGAAGTTCAGGGTGTCCAGTTATTCCGCTTCGTAGTTTTCTGTATCTAGGTGTCGGATGTGGAAGTCCAGGGTGTCCAGGTATTCCACTTCGTAGTTTTCTGTATCTAGGTATCGGATGTGGAAGTCCAGGGTGTCCAGGCATTCCGCTCCGTAGTTTTCTGTATCTAGGTGTCGGATGTGGAAGGTCAGGGTGTCCAGGTATTCCGCTTCGTAGTTTTCTGTATCTAAGTGTCGGATGTGGAAGTTCAGGGTGTCCAGTTATTCCGCTTCGTAGTTTTCTGTATCTAGGTGTCGGATGTGGAAGTCCAGGGTGTCCAGGTATTTCGCTTCGTAGTTTTCTGTATCTAGGTATCGGATGTGGAAGTCCAGGGTGTCCAGGCATTCCGCTCCGTAGTTTCCTGTGCCCAGGTGTCGGATGTGGAAGTTCAGGGTGTCCAGGTATTCCGCTTCGTAGTTCTCTGTATATAGGTGTCGGATGTGGATGTCCAGGGTGTCCAGGCATTCCGCTCCGTAGTTTCCTGTGTCCAGGTATTGGATGTGGAAGTCCAGGGTATCCAGGTATTCCGCTACGTAGTTTTCTGTATCTCTGTGGCGGATGTAGAAGTTCAGGGTGTCCAGGTATTCCGCTCCGTAGTTTGTTGTATCTAGGTACTGGATGTGGCAGTTCAGGGTGTCCAGGTATTCCGCTTCGTAGTTTTCTGTATCTAGGTGTCGAATGTGGAAGTCCAGGGTGTCCAGGTATTCCGCTTCGTAGTTTTATGTATCTAGGTGTCGGATGTGGAAGTCCAGGGTGTCCAGGAATTCCGCTCCGTAGTTTCCTGTGCCCAGGTGTCGGATGTGGAAGTTCAGGGTGTCCAGGTATTCCGCTTCGTAGTTTTCTGTATCTAGGTGTCGGATGTGGAAGTCCAGGATGTCCAGGTATTCCGCTTCGTAGTTTTCTGTATCTAGGTGTCGGATGTGGAAGTTCAGGGTGTCCAGGTATTCTGCTTCGTAGTTTTCTGTATCTAGGTGTCGGATGTGGAAGTCCAGGGTGTCCAGGTATTCCGCTTCGTAGTTTTCTGTATCTCTGTGGCGGATGTAGAAGTTCAGGGTGTCCAGGTATTCCGCTCCGTAGTTTGTTGTATCTAGGTACTGGATGTGGAAGTTCAGGGTGTCCAGGTATTCCGCTTCGTAGTTTTCTGTATCTAGGTGTCGAATGTGGAAGTCCAGGGTGTCCAGGTATTCCGCTTCGTAGTTTTATGTATCTAGGTGTCGGATGTGGAAGTCCAGGGTGTCCAGGAATTCCGCTCCGTAGTTTCCTGTGCCCAGGTGTCGGATGTGGAAGTTCAGGGTGTCCAGGTATTCCGCTTCGTAGTTTTCTGTATCTAGGTGTCGGATGTGGAAGTCCAGGATGTCCAGGTATTCCGCTTCGTAGTTTTCTGTATCTAGGTGTCGGATGTGGAAGTTCAGGGTGTCCAGGTATTCTGCTTCGTAGTTTTCTGTATCTAGGTGTCGGATGTGGAAGTCCAGGGTGTCCAGGTATTCCGCTTCGTAGTTTTCTGTATCTAGGTGTCGGATGTGGAAGTCCAGGGTGTCCAGGTATTCCGCTTCGTAGTTTTCTGTATCTAAGTGTCGGATGTGGAAGTTCAGGGTGTCCAGTTATTCCGCTTCGTAGTTTTCTGTATCTAGGTGTCGGATGTGGAAGTCCAGGGTGTCCAGGTATTTCGCTTCGTAGTTTTCTGTATCTAGGTATCGGATGTGGAAGTCCAGGGTGTCCAGGCATTCCGCTCCGTAGTTTCCTGTGCCCAGGTGTCGGATGTGGAAGTTCAGGGTGTCCAGGTATTCCGCTTCGTAGTTCTCTGTATATAGGTGTCGGATGTGGATGTCCAGGGTGTCCAGGCATTCCGCTCCGTAGTTTCCTGTGTCCAGGTATTGGATGTGGAAGTCCAGGGTATCCAGGTATTCCGCTACGTAGTTTTCTGTATCTCTGTGGCGGATGTAGAAGTTCAGGGTGTCCAGGTATTCCGCTCCGTAGTTTGTTGTATCTAGGTACTGGATGTGGAAGTTCAGGGTGTCCAGGTATTCCGCTTCGTAGTTTTCTGTATCTAGGTGTCGAATGTGGAAGTCCAGGGTGTCCAGGTATTCCGCTTCGTAGTTTTATGTATCTAGGTGTCGGATGTGGAAGTCCAGGGTGTCCAGGAATTCCGCTCCGTAGTTTCCTGTGCCCAGGTGTCGGATGTGGAAGTTCAGGGTGTCCAGGTATTCCGCTTCGTAGTTTTCTGTATCTAGGTGTCGGATGTGGAAGTCCAGGATGTCCAGGTATTCCGCTTCGTAGTTTTCTGTATCTAGGTGTCGGATGTGGAAGTTCAGGGTGTCCAGGTATTCTGCTTCGTAGTTTTCTGTATCTAGGTGTCGGATGTGGAAGTCCAGGGTGTCCAGGTATTCCGCTTCGTAGTTTTCTGTATCTCTGTGGCGGATGTAGAAGTTCAGGGTGTCCAGGTATTCCGCTCCGTAGTTTGTTGTATCTAGGTACTGGATGTGGAAGTTCAGGGTGTCCAGGTATTCCGCTTCGTAGTTTTCTGTATCTAGGTGTCGAATGTGGAAGTCCAGGGTGTCCAGGTATTCCGCTTCGTAGTTTTATGTATCTAGGTGTCGGATGTGGAAGTCCAGGGTGTCCAGGAATTCCGCTCCGTAGTTTCCTGTGCCCAGGTGTCGGATGTGGAAGTTCAGGGTGTCCAGGTATTCCGCTTCGTAGTTTTCTGTATCTAGGTGTCGGATGTGGAAGTCCAGGATGTCCAGGTATTCCGCTTCGTAGTTTTCTGTATCTAGGTGTCGGATGTGGAAGTTCAGGGTGTCCAGGTATTCTGCTTCGTAGTTTTCTGTATCTAGGTGTCGGATGTGGAAGTCCAGGGTGTCCAGGTATTCCGCTTCGTAGTTTTCTGTATCTAGGTGTCGGATGTGGAAGTCCAGGGTGTCCAGGTATTCCGCTTCGTAGTTTTCTGTATCTAAGTGTCGGATGTGGAAGTTCAGGGTGTCCAGTTATTCCGCTTCGTAGTTTTCTGTATCTAGGTGTCGGATGTGGAAGTCCAGGGTGTCCAGGTATTCCACTTCGTAGTTTTCTGTATCTAGGTATCGGATGTGGAAGTCCAGGGTGTCCAGGCATTCCGCTCCGTAGTTTTCTGTATCTAGGTGTCGGATGTGGAAGGTCAGGGTGTCCAGGTATTCCGCTTCGTAGTTTTCTGTATCTAAGTGTCGGATGTGGAAGTTCGGGTGTCCAGTTATTCCGCTTCGTAGTTTTCTGTATCTAGGTGTCGGATGTGGAAGTCCAGGGTGTCCAGGTATTTCGCTTCGTAGTTTTCTGTATCTAGGTATCGGATGTGGAAGTCCAGGGTGTCCAGGCATTCCGCTCCGTAGTTTCCTGTGCCCAGGTGTCGGATGTGGAAGTTCAGGGTGTCCAGGTATTCCGCTTCGTAGTTCTCTGTATATAGGTGTCGGATGTGGATGTCCAGGGTGTCCAGGCATTCCGCTCCGTAGTTTCCTGTGTCCAGGTATTGGATGTGGAAGTCCAGGGTATCCAGGTATTCCGCTACGTAGTTTTCTGTATCTCTGTGGCGGATGTAGAAGTTCAGGGTGTCCAGGTATTCCGCTCCGTAGTTTGTTGTATCTAGGTACTGGATGTGGAAGTTCAGGGTGTCCAGGTATTCCGCTTCGTAGTTTTCTGTATCTAGGTGTCGAATGTGGAAGTCCAGGGTGTCCAGGTATTCCGCTTCGTAGTTTTATGTATCTAGGTGTCGGATGTGGAAGTCCAGGGTGTCCAGGAATTCCGCTCCGTAGTTTCCTGTGCCCAGGTGTCGGATGTGGAAGTTCAGGGTGTCCAGGTATTCCGCTTCGTAGTTTTCTGTATCTAGGTGTCGGATGTGGAAGTCCAGGATGTCCAGGTATTCCGCTTCGTAGTTTTCTGTATCTAGGTGTCGGATGTGGAAGTTCAGGGTGTCCAGGTATTCTGCTTCGTAGTTGTCTGTATCTAGGTGTCGGATGTGGAAGTCCAGGGTGTCCAGGCATTCCGCTCCGTAGTTTCCTGTGTCCAGGTATTGGATGTGGAAGTCCAGGGTATCCAGGTATTCCGCTACGTAGTTTTCTGTATCTCTGTGGCGGATGTAGAAGTTCAGGGTGTCCAGGTATTCCGCTCCGTAGTTTGTTGTATCTAGGTACTGGATGTGGAAGTTCAGGGTGTCCAGGTATTCCGCTTCGTAGTTTTCTGTATCTAGGTGTCGAATGTGGAAGTCCAGGGTGTCCAGGTATTCCGCTTCGTAGTTTTATGTATCTAGGTGTCGGATGTGGTAGTCCAGGGTGTCCAGGAATTCCGCTCCGTAGTTTCCTGTGCCCAGGTGTCGGATGTGGAAGTTCAGGGTGTCCAGGTATTCCGCTTCGTAGTTTTCTGTATCTAGGTGTCGGATGTGGAAGTCCAGGATGTCCAGGTATTCCGCTTCGTAGTTTTCTGTATCTAGGTGTCGGATGTGGAAGTTCAGGGTGTCCAGGTATTCTGCTTCGTAGTTTTCTGTATCTAGGTGTCGGATGTGGAAGTCCAGGGTGTCCAGGTATTCCGCTTCGTAGTTTTCTGTATCTAGATGTCGGATGTGGAAGTCCAGGGTGTCCAGGTATTCCGCTTCGTAGTTTTCTGTATCTAAGTGTCGGATGTGGAAGTCCAGGGTGTCCAGGTATTCCACTTCGTAGTTTTCTGTATCTAGGTATCGGATGTGGAAGTCCAGGGTGTCCAGGCATTCCGCTCCGTAGTTTTCTGTATCTAGGTGTCGGATGTGGAAGGTCAGGGTGTCCAGGTATTCCGCTTCGTAGTTTTCTGTATCTAAGTGTCGGATGTGGAAGTTCAGGGTGTCCAGTTATTCCGCTTCGTAGTTTTCTGTATCTAGGTGTCGGATGTGGAAGTCCAGGGTGTCCAGGTATTCCGCTTCGTAGTTTTCTGTATCTAGGTATCGGATGTGGAAGTCCAGGGTGTCCAGGCATTCCGCTCCGTAGTTTCCTGTGCCCAGGTTTCGGATGTGGAAGTTCAGGGTGTCCAGGTATTCCGCTTCATAGTTTTCTGTATCTAGGTGTCGGATGTGGAAGTCCAGGGTGTCCAGGTATTCCGCTTCGTAGTTCTCTGTATATAGGTGTCGGATGTGGATGTCCAGGGTGTCCAGGTATTCCGCTCCGTAGTTTCCTGTGTCCAGGTATTTGAGGTGGAAGTCCAGGGTATCCAGGTATTCCGCTACGTAGTTTTCTGTATCTCTGTGGCGGATGTAGAAGTTCAGGGTGTCCAGGTATTCCGCTCCGTAGTTTGTTGTATCTAGGTACTGGATGTGGAAGTTCAGGGTGTCCAGGTATTCCGCTTCGTAGCTTTCTGTATCTAGGTGTCGGATGTGGAAGTCCAGGGTGTCCAGGCATTCCGCTCCGTAGTTTCCTGTGCCCAGGTGTCGGATGTGGAAGTTCAGGGTGTCCAGGTATTCCGCTTCGTATTTTCCTGTGTCCAGGTATTGGATGTGGAAGTCCAGGGTATCCAGGTATTCCGCTACGTAGTTTGTTGTGCCTAGGTACTGGATGTGAAGGTCCAGGGTGTCCAGGATTTCCGCTTCGTAGTTTTCTGTATCTAGGTGTCGGATGTGGAAGTCCAGGGTGTCCAGGTATTCCGCTTCGTAGTTTTCTGTATCTAGGTGTCGGATGTGGAAGTCCAGGGTGGCCAGGTATTCCGCTTCGTAGTTTTCTGTATCTAGGTGTCGGATGTGGAAGTCCAGGGTGTCCAGGCATTCCGCTCCGTAGTTTCCTGTGCCCAGGTGTCGGATGTGGAAGTTCAGGTTGTCCAGGTATTCCGCTTCGTTGTTTTCTGTATCTAGGTGTCGGATGTGAAAGTCCAGGGTGTCCAGGTATTCCGCTTCGTAGTTTTCTGTATCTAGGTGTCGGATGTGGAAGTTCAGGGTGTCCAGGTATTCCGCTTCGTAGTTTTCTTTATCTAGGTGTCGGATGTGGAAGTCCAGGGTGTCCAGGCATTCCGCTCCGTAGTTTCCTGTGCCCAGGTGTCGGATGTGGAAGTTCAGGGTGTCCAGGTATTCCGCTTCGTAGTTCTCTGTATATAGGTGTCGGATGTGGAAGTCCAGGGTGTCCAGGTATTCCGCTCCGTAGTTTCCTGTGTCCAGGTATTGGATGTGGAAGTCCAGGGTATCCAGGTATTCAGCTACGTAGTTTGTTGTATCTAGGTACTGGATGTGGAAGTCCAGGGTGTCCAGGTATTCCGCTTCGTAGTTTTCTGTATCTAGGTGTCGGATGTGGAAGTCCAGGGTGTCCAGATATTCCGCTTCGTAGTTTTCTGTGTCTAGGTGTCGGATGTGGAAGTCCAGGGTGTCCAGGTATTCCGCTTCGTAGTTTTCTGTATCTAGGTGTCGGATGTGGAAGTCCAGGGTGTCCAGGTATTCCGCTTCGTAGCTTTCTGTATCTAGGTGTCGGATGTGGAAGTCCAGGGTGTCCAGGCATTCCGCTCCGTAGTTTCCTGTGCCCAGGTGTCGGATGTGGAAGTTCAGGGTGTCCAGGTATTCCGCTTCGTAGTTTCCTGTGTCCAGGTATTGGATGTGGAAGTCCAGGGTATCCAGGTATTCCGCTCCGTAGTTTCCTGTGCCCAGGTGTCGGATGTGGAAGTTCAGGTTGTCCAGGTATTCCGCTTCGTAGTTTTCTGTATCTAGGTGTCGGATGTGAAAGTCCAGGGTGTCCAGGTATTCCGCTTCGTAGTTTTCTGTATCTAGGTGTCGGATGTGGAAGTTCAGGGTGTCCAGGTATTCCGCTTCGTAGTTTTCTTTATCTAGGTGTTTGGATGTGGAAGTCCAGGGTGTCCAGGCATTCCGCTCCGTAGTTTCCTGTGCCCAGGTGTCGGATGTGGAAGTTCAGGGTGTCCAGGTATTCCGCTTCGTAGTTTTCTGTGTCTAGGTGTCGGATGTGGAAGTCCAGGGTGTCCAGGTATTCCGCTTCGTAGTTTTCTGTATCTAGGTGTCGGATGTGGAAGTCCAGGGTGTCCAGGCATTCCGCTCCGTAGTTTCCTGTGCCCAGGTGTCGGATGTGGAAGTTCAGGTTGTCCAGGTATTCCGCTTCGTAGTTTTCTGTATCTAGGTGTCGGATGTGGAAGTCCAGGGTGTCCAGGCATTCCGCTCCGTAGTTTCCTGTGCCCAGGTGTCGGATGTGGAAGTTCAGGCTGTCCAGGTATTCCGCTTCGTAGTTTCCTGTGTCCAGGTATTGGATGTGGAAGTCCAGGGTATCCAGGTATTCCGCTACGTAGTTTGTTGTGTCTAGGTACTGGATGTGGAAGTCCAGGGTGTCCAGGATTTCCGCTTCGTAGTTTTCTGTATCTAGCTGTCGGATGTGGAAGTCCAGGGTGTCCAGGTATTCCGCTTCGTAGTTTTCTGTATCTAGGTGTCGGATGTGGAAGTCCAGGGTGGCCAGGTATTCCGCTTCGTCGTTTTCTGTATCTAGGTGTCGGATGTGGAAGTCCAGGGTGTCCAGGCATTCCGCTCCGTAGTTTCCTGTGCCCAGGTGTCGGATATGGAAGTTCAGGTTGTCCAGGTATTCCGCTTCGTAGTTTTCTGTATCTAGGTGTCGGATGTGAAAGTCCAGGGTGTCCAGGTATTCCGCTTCGTAGTTTTCTGTATCTAGGTGTCGGATGTGGAAGTTCAGGGTGTCCAGGTATTCCGCTTCGTAGTTTTCTTTATCTAGGTGTTTGGATGTGGAAGTCCAGGGTGTCCAGGCATTCCGCTCCGTAGTTTCCTGTGCCCAGGTGTCGGATGTGGAAGTTCAGGGTGTCCAGGTATTCCGCTTCGTAGTTTTCTGTGTCTAGGTGTCGGATGTGGAAGTCCAGGGTGTCCAGGCATTCCGCTCCGTAGTTTCCTGTGCCCAGGTGTCGGATGTGGAAGTTCAGGGTGTCCAGGTATTCCGCTTCGTAGTTCTCTGTATATAGGTGTCGGATGTGGAAGTCCAGGGTGTCCAGGTATTCCGCTCCGTAGTTTCCTGTGTCCAGGTATTGGATGTGGAAGTCCAGGGTATCCAGGTATTCCGCTACGTAGTTTGTTGTGTCTAGGTACTGGATGTGGAAGTCCAGGGTGTCCAGGTTTTCCGCTTCGTAGTTTTCTGTATCAAGGTGTCGGATGTGGAAGTCCAGGGTGTCCAGGCATTCCGCTCCGTAGTTTCCTGTGCCCAGGTGTCGGATGTGGAAGTTCTGGTTGTCCAGGAATTCCGCTTCGTAGTTTTCTGTATCTAGGTGTCGGATGTGGAAGTCCAGGTTGTCCAGGTATTCCGCTTCGTAGTTTTCTGTATCTAGGTGTCGGATGTGGAAGTCCAGGGTGTCCAGATATTCCGCTTCGTAGTTTTCTGTGTCTAGGTGTCGGATGTGGAAGTCCAGGGTGTCCAGGTATTCCGCTTCGTAGTTTTCTGTATCTTGGTGTCGGATGTGGAAGTCCAGGGTGTCCAGGTATTCCGCTTCGTAGTTTCCTGTGTCCAGGTATTGGATGTGGAAGTCCAGGGTATCCAGGTATTCCGCTCCGTAGTTTCCTGTGCCCAGGTGTCGGATGTGGAAGTTCAGGTTGTCCAGGTATTCCGCTTCGTAGTTTTCTGTATCTAGGTGTCGGATGTGAAAGTCCAGGGTGTCCAGGTATTCCGCTTCGTAGTTTTCTGTATCTAGGTGTCGGATGTGGAAGTTCAGGGTGTCCAGGTATTCCGCTTCGTAGTTTTCTTTATCTAGGTGTTTGGATGTGGAAGTCCAGGGTGTCCAGGCATTCCGCTCCGTAGTTTCCTGTGCCCAGGTGTCGGATGTGGAAGTTCAGGGTGTCCAGGTATTCCGCTTCGTAGTTTTCTGTGTCTAGGTGTCGGATGTGGAAGTCCAGGGTAACCAGGTATTCCGCTTCGTAGTTTTCTGTATCTAGGTGTCGGATGTGGAAGTCCAGGGTGTCCAGGCATTCCGCTCCGTAGTTTCCTGTGCCCAGGTGTCGGATGTGGAAGTTCAGGTTGTCCAGGTATTCCGCTTCGTAGTTTTCTGTATCTAGGTGTCGGATGTGGAAGTCCAGGGTGTCCAGGCATTCCGCTCCGTAGTTTCCTGTGCCCAGGTGTCGGATGTGGAAGTTCAGGGTGTCCAGGTATTCCGCTTCGTAGTTTCCTGTGTCCAGGTATTGGATGTGGAAGTCCAGGGTATCCAGGTATTCCGCTACGTAGTTTGTTGTGTCTAGGTACTGGATGTGGAAGTCCAGGGTGTCCAGGATTTCCGCTTCGTAGTTTTCTGTATCTAGCTGTCGGATGTGGAAGTCCAGGGTGTCCAGGTATTCCGCTCCGTAGTTTCCTGTGTCCAGGTATTGGATGTGGAAGTCCAGGGTATCCAGGTATTCCGCTACGTAGTTTGTTGTGTCTAGGTACTGGATGTGGAAGTCCAGGGTGTCCAGGTATTCCGCTTCGTAGTTTTCTGTATCTAGGTGTCGGATGTGGAAGTCCAGGGTGTCCAGGTATTCCGCTTCGTAGTTTTCTGTATCTAGGTGTCGGATGTGGAAGTCCAGGGTGTCCAGGCATTCCGCTCCGTAGTTTCCTGTGCCCAGGTGTCGGATGTGGAAGTTCTGGTTGTCCAGGTATTCCGCTTCGTAGTTTTCTGTATCTAGGTGTCGGATGTGAAAGTCCAGGGTGTCCAGGTATTCCGCTTCGTAGTTTTCTGTATCTAGGTGTCGGATGTGGAAGTTCAGGGTGTCCAGGTATTCCGCTTCGTAGTTTTCTGTATCTAGGTATCGGATGTGGAAGTCCAGGGTGTCCAGGTATTCCGCTTCGTAGTTTCCTGTGCCCAGGTGTCGGATGTGGAAGTTCAGGGTGTCCAGGTATTCCGCTTCGTAGTTCTCTGTATATAGGTGTCGGATGTGGAAGTCCAGGGTGTCCAGGTATTCCGCTCCGTAGTTTCCTGTGTCCAGGTATTGGATGTGGAAGTCCAGGGTATCCAGGTATTCAGCTACGTAGTTTGTTGTATCTAGGTACTGGATGTGGAAGTCCAGGGTGTCCAGGTATTCCGCTTCGTAGTTTTCTGTATCTAGGTGTCGGATGTGGAAGTCCAGGGTGTCCAGATATTCCGCTTCGTAGTTTTCTGTGTCTAGGTGTCGGATGTGGAAGTCCAGGGTGTCCAGGTATTCCGCTTCGTAGTTTTCTGTATCTAGGTGTCGGATGTGGAAGTCCAGGGTGTCCAGGTATTCCGCTTCGTAGCTTTCTGTATCTAGGTGTCGGATGTGGAAGTCCAGGGTGTCCAGGCATTCCGCTCCGTAGTTTCCTGTGCCCAGGTGTCGGATGTGGAAGTTCAGGGTGTCCAGGTATTCCGCTTCGTAGTTTCCTGTGTCCAGGTATTGGATGTGGAAGTCCAGGGTATCCAGGTATTCCGCTCCGTAGTTTCCTGTGCCCAGGTGTCGGATGTGGAAGTTCAGGTTGTCCAGGTATTCCGCTTCGTAGTTTTCTGTATCTAGGTATCGGATGTGGAAGTCCAGGGTGTCCAGGTATTCCGCTTCGTAGTTTCCTGTGCCCAGGTGTCGGATGTGAAAGTCCAGGGTGTCCAGGTATTCCGCTTCGTAGTTTTCTGTATCTAGGTGTCGGATGTGGAAGTTCAGGTTGTCCAGGTATTCCGCTTCGTAGTTTTCTTTATCTAGGTGTTTGGATGTGGAAGTCCAGGGTGTCCAGGCATTCCGCTCCGTAGTTTCCTGTGCCCAGGTGTCGGATGTGGAAGTTCAGGGTGTCCAGGTATTCCGCTTCGTAGTTTTCTGTGTCTAGGTGTCGGATGTGGAAGTCCAGGGTGTCCAGGTATTCCGCTTCGTAGTTTTCTGTATCTAGGTGTCGGATGTGGAAGTCCAGGGTGTCCAGGCATTCCGCTCCGTAGTTTCCTGTGCCCAGGTGTCGGATGTGGAAGTTCAGGTTGTCCAGGTATTCCGCTTCGTAGTTTTCTGTATCTAGGTGTCGGATGTGGAAGTCCAGGGTGTCCAGGCATTCCGCTCCGTAGTTTCCTGTGCCCAGGTGTCGGATGTGGAAGTTCAGGGTGTCCAGGTATTCCGCTTCGTAGTTTCCTGTGTCCAGGTATTGGATGTGGAAGTCCAGGGTATCCAGGTATTCCGCTACGTAGTTTGTTGTGTCTAGGTACTGGATGTGGAAGTCCAGGGTGTCCAGGATTTCCGCTTCGTAGTTTTCTGTATCTAGCTGTCGGATGTGGAAGTCCAGGGTGTCCAGGTATTCCGCTTCGTAGTTTTCTGTATCTAGGTGTCGGATGTGGAAGTCCAGGGTGGCCAGGTATTCCGCTTCGTCGTTTTCTGTATCTAGGTGTCGGATGTGGAAGTCCAGGGTGTCCAGGCATTCCGCTCCGTAGTTTCCTGTGCCCAGGTGTCGGATGTGGAAGTTCAGGTTGTCCAGGTATTCCGCTTCGTAGTTTTCTGTATCTAGGTGTCGGATGTGAAAGTCCAGGGTGTCCAGGTATTCCGCTTCGTAGTTTTCTGTATCTACGTGTCGGATGTGGAAGTTCAGGGTGTACAGGTATTCCGCTTCGTAGTTTTCTTTATCTAGGTGTTTGGATGTGGAAGTCCAGGGTGTCCAGGCATTCCGCTCCGTAGTTTCCTGTGCCCAGGTGTCGGATGTGGAAGTTCAGGGTGTCCAGGTATTCCGCTTCGTAGTTTTCTGTGTCTAGGTGTCGGATGTGGAAGTCCAGGGTGTCCAGGTATTCCGCTTCGTAGTTTTCTGTATCTAGGTGTCGGATGTGGAAGTCCAGGGTATCCAGGTATTCCGCTACGTAGTTTGTTGTGTCTAGGTACTGGATGTGGAAGTCCAGGGTGTCCAGGTATTCCGCTTCGTAGTTTTCTGTATCTAGGTGTCGGATGTGGAAGTCCAGGGTGTCCAGGTATTCCGCTTCGTAGTTTTCTGTATCTAGGTGTCGGATGTGGAAGTCCAGGGTGTCCAGGCATTCCGCTCCGTAGTTTCCTGTGCCCAGGTGTCGGATGTGGAAGTTCTGGTTGTCCAGGTATTCCGCTTCGTAGTTTTCTGTATCTAGGTGTCGGATGTGGAAGTTCAGGGTGTCCAGGTATTCCGCTTCGTAGTTTTCTGTATCTAGGTATCGGATGTGGAAGTCCAGGGTGTCCAGGTATTCCGCTTCGTAGTTTTCTGTATCTAGGTGTCGGATGTGGAAGTCCAGGGTGTCCAGGCATTCCGCTCCGTAGTTTCCTGTGTCTAGGTGTCGGATGTGGAAGTCCAGGGTGTCCAGGTATTCCGCTTCGTAGTTTTCTGTATCTAGGTGTCGGATGTGGAAGTCCAGGGTGTCCAGGTATTCCGCTTCGTAGCTTTCTGTATCTAGGTGTCGGATGTGGAAGTCCAGGGTGTCCAGGCATTCCGCTCCGTAGTTTCCTGTGCCCAGGTGTCGGATGTGGAAGTTCAGGGTGTCCAGGTATTCCGCTTCGTAGTTTCCTGTGTCCAGGTATTGGATGTGGAAGTCCAGGGTATCCAGGTATTCCGCTCCGTAGTTTCCTGTGCCCAGGTGTCGGATGTGGAAGTTCAGGTTGTCCAGGTATTCCGCTTCGTAGTTTTCTGTATCTAGGTGTCGGATGTGAAAGTCCAGGGTGTCCAGGTATTCCGCTTCGTAGTTTTCTGTATCTAGGTGTCGGATGTGGAAGTTCAGGGTGTCCAGGTATTCCGCTTCGTAGTTTTCTTTATCTAGGTGTTTGGATGTGGAAGTCCAGGGTGTCCAGGCATTCCGCTCCGTAGTTTCCTGTGCCCAGGTGTCGGATGTGGAAGTTCAGGGTGTCCAGGTATTCCGCTTCGTAGTTTTCTGTGTCTAGGTGTCGGATGTGGAAGTCCAGGGTGTCCAGGTATTCCGCTTCGTAGTTTTCTGTATCTAGGTGTCGGATGTGGAAGTCCAGGGTGTCCAGGCATTCCGCTCCGTAGTTTCCTGTGCCCAGGTGTCGGATGTGGAAGTTCAGGTTGTCCAGGTATTCCGCTTCGTAGTTTTCTGTATCTAGGTGTCGGATGTGGAAGTCCAGGGTGTCCAGGCATTCCGCTCCGTAGTTTCCTGTGCCCAGGTGTCGGATGTGGAAGTCCAGGGTGTCCAGGTATTCCGCTTCGTAGTTTCCTGTGTCCAGGTATTGGATGTGGAAGTCCAGGGTATCCAGGTATTCCGCTACGTAGTTTGTTGTGTCTAGGTACTGGATGTGGAAGTCCAGGGTGTCCAGGTATTCCGCTCCGTAGTTTCCTGTGCCCAGGTGTCGGATGTGGAAGTTCAGGTTGTCCAGGTATTCCGCTTCGTAGTTTTCTGTATCTAGGTATCGGATGTGGAAGTCCAGGGTGTCCAGATATTCCGCTTCGTAGTTTCCTGTGCCCAGGTGTCGGATGTGAAAGTCCAGGGTGTCCAGGTATTCCGCTTCGTAGTTTTCTGTATCTAGGTGTCGGATGTGGAAGTTCAGGTTGTCCAGGTATTCCGCTTCGTAGTTTTCTTTATCTAGGTGTTTGGATGTGGAAGTCCAGGGTGTCCAGGCATTCCGCTCCGTAGTTTCCTGTGCCCAGGTGTCGGATGTGGAAGTTCAGGGTGTCCAGGTATTCCGCTTCGTAGTTTTCTGTGTCTAGGTGTCGGATGTGGAAGTCCAGGGTGTCCAGGTATTCCGCTTCGTAGTTTTCTGTATCTAGGTGTCGGATGTGGAAGTCCAGGGTGTCCAGGCATTCCGCTCCGTAGTTTCCTGTGCCCAGGTGTCGGATGTGGAAGTTCAGGTTGTCCAGGTATTCCGCTTCGTAGTTTTCTGTATCTAGGTGTCGGATGTGGAAGTCCAGGGTGTCCAGGCATTCCGCTCCGTAGTTTCCTGTGCCCAGGTGTCGGATGTGGAAGTTCAGGGTGTCCAGGTATTCCGCTTCGTAGTTTCCTGTGTCCAGGTATTGGATGTGGAAGTCCAGGGTATCCAGGTATTCCGCTACGTAGTTTGTTTTGTCTAGGTACTGGATGTGGAAGTCCAGGGTGTCCAGGATTTCCGCTTCGTAGTTTTCTGTATCTAGCTGTCGGATGTGGAAGTCCAGGGTGTCCAGGTATTCCGCTTCGTAGTTTTCTGTATCTAGGTGTCGGATGTGGAAGTCCAGGGTGGCCAGGTATTCCGCTTCGTCGTTTTCTGTATCTAGGTGTCGGATGTGGAAGTCCAGGGTGTCCAGGCATTCCGCTCCGTAGTTTCCTGTGCCCAGGTGTCGGATGTGGAAGTTCAGGTTGTCCAGGTATTCCGCTTCGTAGTTTTCTGTATCTAGGTGTCGGATGTGAAAGTCCAGGGTGTCCAGGTATTCCGCTTCGTAGTTTTCTGTATCTAGGTGTCGGATGTGGAAGTTCAGGGTGTACAGGTATTCCGCTTCGTAGTTTTCTTTATCTAGGTGTTTGGATGTGGAAGTCCAGGGTGTCCAGGCATTCCGCTCCGTAGTTTCCTGTGCCCAGGTGTCGGATGTGGAAGTTCAGGGTGTCCAGGTATTCCGCTTCGTAGTTTTCTGTGTCTAGGTGTCGGATGTGGAAGTCCAGGGTGTCCAGGTATTCCGCTTCGTAGTTTTCTGTATCTAGGTGTCGGATGTGGAAGTCCAGGGTGTCCAGGCATTCCGCTCCGTAGTTTCCTGTGCCCAGGTGTCGGATGTGGAAGTTCAGGGTGTCCAGGTATTCCGCTTCGTAGTTCTCTGTATATAGGTGTCGGATGTGGAAGTCCAGGGTGTCCAGGTATTCCGCTCCGTAGTTTCCTGTGTCCAGGTATTGGATGTGGAAGTCCAGGGTATCCAGGTATTCCGCTACGTAGTTTGTTGTGTCTAGGTACTGGATGTGGAAGTCCAGGGTGTCCAGGTATTCCGCTTCGTAGTTTTCTGTATCTAGGTGTCGGATGTGGAAGTCCAGGGTGTCCAGGTATTCCGCTTCGTAGTTTTCTGTATCTAGGTGTCGGATGTGGAAGTCCAGGGTGTCCAGGCATTCCGCTTCGTAGTTTCCTGTGCCCAGGTGTCGGATGTGGAAGTTCTGGTTGTCCAGGTATTCCGCTTCGTAGTTTTCTGTATCTAGGTGTCGGATGTGGAAGTTAAGGGTGTCCAGGTATTCCGCTTCGTAGTTTTCTGTATCTAGGTATCGGATGTGGAAGTCCAGGGTGTCCAGGTATTCCGCTTCGTAGTTTTCTGTATCTAGGTGTCGGATGTGGAAGTCCAGGGTGTCCAGGCATTCCGCTCCGTAGTTTCCTGTGTCTAGGTGTCGGATGTGGAAGTCCAGGGTGTCCAGGTATTCCGCTTCGTAGTTTTCTGTATCTAGGTGTCGGATGTGGAAGTCCAGGGTGTCCAGGTATTCCGCTTCGTAACTTTCTGTATCTAGGTGTCGGATGTGGAAGTCCAGGGTGTCCAGGCATTCCGCTCCGTAGTTTCCTGTGCCCAGGTGTCGGATGTGGAAGTTCAGGGTGTCCAGGTATTCCGCTTCGTAGTTTCCTGTGTCCAGGTATTGGATGTGGAAGTCCAGGGTATCCAGGTATTCCGCTCCGTAGTTTCCTGTGCCCAGGTGTCGGATGTGGAAGTTCAGGTTGTCCAGGTATTCCGCTTCGTAGTTTTCTGTATCTAGGTGTCGGATGTGAAAGTCCAGGGTGTCCAGGTATTCCGCTTCGTAGTTTTCTGTATCTAGGTGTCGGATGTGGAAGTTCAGGGTGTCCAGGTATTCCGCTTCGTAGTTTTCTTTATCTAGGTGTTTGGATGTGGAAGTCCAGGGTGTCCAGGCATTCCGCTCCGTAGTTTCCTGTGCCCAGGTGTCGGATGTGGAAGTTCAGGGTGTCCAGGTATTCCGCTTCGTAGTTTTCTGTGTCTAGGTGTCGGATGTGGAAGTCCAGGGTGTCCAGGTATTCCGCTTCGTAGTTTTCTGTATCTAGGTGTCGGATGTGGAAGTCCAGGGTGTCCTGGCATTCCGCTCCGTAGTTTCCTGTGCCCAGGTGTCGGATGTGGAAGTTCAGGTTGTCCAGGTATTCCGCTTCGTAGTTTTCTGTATCTAGGTGTCGGATGTGGAAGTCCAGGGTGTCCAGGCATTCCGCTCCGTAGTTTCCTGTGCCCAGGTGTCGGATGTGGAAGTTCAGGGTGTCCAGGTATTCCGCTTCGTAGTTTCCTGTGTCCAGGTATTGGATGTGGAAGTCCAGGGTATCCAGGTATTCCGCTACGTAGTTTGTTGTGTCTAGGTACTGGATGTGGAAGTCCAGGGTGTCCAGGATTTCCGCTTCGTAGTTTTCTGTATCTAGCTGTCGGATGTGGAAGTCCAGGGTGTCCACATATTCCGCTTCGTAGTTTTCTGTATCTAGGTGTCGGATGTGGAAGTCCAGGGTGGCCAGGTATTCCGCTTCGTCGTTTTCTGTATCTAGGTGTCGGATGTGGAAGTCCAGGGTGTCCAGGCATTCCGCTCCGTAGTTTCCTGTGCCCAGGTGTCGGATGTGGAAGTTCAGGTTGTCCAGGTATTCCGCTTCGTAGTTTTCTGTATCTAGGTGTCGGATGTGAAAGTCCAGGGTGTCCAGGTATTCCGCTTCGTAGTTTTCTGTATCTAGGTGTCGGATGTGGAAGTTCAGGGTGTCCAGGTATTCCGCTTCGTAGTTTTCTTTATCTAGGTGTTTGGATGTGGAAGTCCAGGGTGTCCAGGCATTCCGCTCCGTAGTTTCCTGTGCCCAGGTGTCGGATGTGGAAGTTCAGGGTGTCCAGGTATTCCGCTTCGTAGTTTTCTGTGTCTAGGTGTCGGATGTGGAAGTCCAGGGTGTCCAGGTATTCCGCTTCGTAGTTTTCTGTATCTAGGTGTCGGATGTGGAAGTCCAGGGTGTCCAGGCATTCCGCTCCGTAGTTTCCTGTGCCCAGGTGTCGGATGTGGAAGTTCAGGGTGTCCAGGTATTCCGCTTCGTAGTTTTCTTTATCTAGGTGTTTGGATGTGGAAGTCCAGGGTGTCCAGGCATTCCGCTCCGTAGTTTCCTGTGCCCAGGTGTCGGATGTGGAAGTTCAGGGTGTCCAGGTATTCCGCTTCGTAGTTTTCTGTGTCTAGGTGTCGGATGTGGAAGTCCAGGGTGTCCAGGTATTCCGCTTCGTAGTTTTCTGTATCTAGGTGTCGGATGTGGAAGTCCAGGGTGTCCAGGCATTCCGCTCCGTAGTTTCCTGTGCCCAGGTGTCGGATGTGGAAGTTCAGGGTGTCCAGGTATTCCGCTTCGTAGTTCTCTGTATATAGGTGTCGGATGTGGAAGTCCAGGGTGTCCAGGTATTCCGCTCCGTAGTTTCCTGTGTCCAGGTATTGGATGTGGAAGTCCAGGGTATCCAGGTATTCCGCTACGTAGTTTGTTGTGTCTAGGTACTGGATGTGGAAGTCCAGGGTGTCCAGGTATTCCGCTTCGTAGTTTTCTGTATCTAGGTGTCGGATGTGGAAGTCCAGGGTGTCCAGGTATTCCGCTTCGTAGTTTTCTGTATCTAGGTGTCGGATGTGGAAGTCCAGGGTGTCCAGGCATTCCGCTACGTAGTTTCCTGTGCCCAGGTGTCGGATGTGGAAGTTCTGGTTGTCCAGGTATTCCGCTTCGTAGTTTTCTGTATCTAGGTGTCGGATGTGAAAGTCCAGGGTGTCCAGGTATTCCGCTTCGTAGTTTTCTGTATCTAGGTGTCGGATGTGGAAGTTCAGGGTGTCCAGGTATTCCGCTTCGTAGTTTTCTGTATCTAGGTATCGGATGTGGAAGTCCAGGGTGTCCAGGTATTCCGCTTCGTAGTTTTCTGTATCTAGGTGTCGGATGTGGAAGTCCAGGGTGTCCAGGCATTCCGCTCCGTAGTTTCCTGTGCCCAGGTGTCGGATGTGGAATTTCTGGTTGTCCAGGTATTCCGCTTCGTAGTTTTCTGTATCTAGGTATCGGATGTGGAAGTCCAGGGTGTCCAGGTATTCCGCTTCGTAGTTTTCTGTATCTAGGTGTCGGATGTGGAAGTCCAGGGTGTCCAGGTATTCCGCTTCGTAGTTTTCTGTATCTAGGTGTCGGATGTGGAAGTCCAGGGTGTCCAGGCATTCCGTTCCGTAGTTTCCTGTGCCCAGGTGTCGTATGTGGAAGTTCAGGTTGTCCAGGTATTCCGCTTCGTAGTTCTCTGTATATAGGTGTCGGATGTGGAAGTCCAGGGTGTCCAGGTATTCCGCTCCGTAGTTTCCTGTGTCCAGGTATTGGATGTGGAAGTCCAGGGTATCCAGGTATTCCGCTACGTAGTTTGTTGTGTCTAGGTACTGGATGTGGAAGTCCAGGGTGTCCAGGTATTCCGCTTCGTAGTTTTCTGTATCTAAGTGTCGGATGTGGAAGTCCAGGGTGTCCAGGTATTCCGCTTCGTAGTTTTCTGTATCTAGGTGTCGGATGTGGAAGTCCAGGGTGTCCAGGCATTCCGCTCCGTAGTTTCCTGTGCCTAGGTGTCGGATGTGGAAGTTCAGGTTGTCCAGGTACTCCGCTTCGTAGTTTTCTGTATCTAGGTGTCGGATGTGGAAGTCCAGGTTGTCCAGGTATTCCGCTTCGTAGTTTTCTTTATCTAGGTGTTTGGATGTGGAAGTCCAGGGTGTCCAGGCATTCCGCTCCGTAGTTTCCTGTGCCCAGGTGTCGGATGTGGAAGTTCAGGGTGTCCAGGTATTCCGCTTCGTAGTTTTCTGTGTCTAGGTGTCGGATGTGGAAGTCCAGGGTAACCAGGTATTCCGCTTCGTAGTTTTCTGTATCTAGGTGTCGGATGTGGAAGTCCAGGGTGTCCAGGCATTCCGCTCCGTAGTTTCCTGTGCCCAGGTGTCGGATGTGGAAGTTCAGGTTGTCCAGGTATTCCGCTTCGTAGTTTTCTGTATCTAGGTGTCGGATGTGGAAGTCCAGGGTGTCCAGGCATTCCGCTCCGTAGTTTCCTGTGCCCAGGTGTCGGATGTGGAAGTTCAGGGTGTCCAGGTATTCCGCTTCGTAGTTTCCTGTGTCCAGGTATTGGATGTGGAAGTCCAGGGTATCCAGGTATTCCGCTACGTAGTTTGTTGTGTCTAGGTACTGGATGTGGAAGTCCAGGGTGTCCAGGATTTCCGCTTCGTAGTTTTCTGTATCTAGCTGTCGGATGTGGAAGTCCAGGGTGTCCAGGTATTCCGCTCCGTAGTTTCCTGTGTCCAGGTATTGGATGTGGAAGTCCAGGGTATCCAGGTATTCCGCTACGTAGTTTGTTGTGTCTAGGTACTGGATGTGGAAGTCCAGGGTGTCCAGGTATTCCGCTTCGTAGTTTTCTGTATCTAGGTGTCGGATGTGGAAGTCCAGGGTGTCCAGGTATTCCGCTTCGTAGTTTTCTGTATCTAGGTGTCGGATGTGGAAGTCCAGGGTGTCCAGGCATTCCGCTCCGTAGTTTCCTGTGCCCAGGTGTCGGATGTGGAAGTTCTGGTTGTCCAGGTATTCCGCTTCGTAGTTTTCTGTATCTAGGTGTCGGATGTGAAAGTCCAGGGTGTCCAGGTATTCCGCTTCGTAGTTTTCTGTATCTAAGTGTCGGATGTGGAAGTCCAGGGTGTCCAGGTATTCCGCTTCGTAGTTTTCTGTATCTAGGTGTCGGATGTGGAAGTCCAGGGTGTCCAGGCATTCCGCTCCGTAGTTTCCTGTGCCCAGGTGTCGGATGTGGAAGTTCAGGTTGTCCAGGTACTCCGCTTCGTAGTTTTCTGTATCTAGGTGTCGGATGTGGAAGTCCAGGTTGTCCAGGTATTCCGCTTCGTAGTTTTCTGTATCTAGGTGTCGGATGTGGAAGTCCAGGGTGTCCAGGCATTCCGCTCCGTAGTTTCCTGTGCCCAGGTGTCGGATGTGGAAGTTCAGGTTGTCCAGGTATTCCGCTTCGTAGTTTTCTGTATCTAGGTGTCGGATGTGGAAGTCCAGGGTGTCCAGGCATTCCGCTCCGTAGTTTCCTGTGCCCAGGTGTCGGATGTGGAAGTTCAGGGTGTCCAGGTATTCCGCTTCGTAGTTTCCTGTGTCCAGGTATTGGATGTGGAAGTCCAGGGTATCCAGGTATTCCGCTACGTAGTTTGTTGTGTCTAGGTACTGGATGTGGAAGTCCAGGGTGTCCAGGATTTCCGCTTCGTAGTTTTCTGTATCTAGCTGTCGGATGTGGAAGTCCAGGGTGTCCAGGTATTCCGCTACGTAGTTTGTTGTGTCTAGGTACTGGATGTGGAAGTCCAGGGTGTCCAGGATTTCCGCTTCGTAGTTTTCTGTATCTAGCTGTCGGATGTGGAAGTCCAGGGTGTCCAGGTATTCCGCTCCGTAGTTTCCTGTGTCCAGGTATTGGATGTGGAAGTCCAGGGTATCCAGGTATTCCGCTACGTAGTTTGTTGTGTCTAGGTACTGGATGTGGAAGTCCAGGGTGTCCAGGTATTCCGCTTCGTAGTTTTCTGTATCTAGGTGTCGGATGTGGAAGTCCAGGGTGTCCAGGTATTCCGCTTCGTAGTTTTCTGTATCTAGGTGTCGGATGTGGAAGTCCAGGGTGTCCAGGCATTCCGCTCCGTAGTTTCCTGTGCCCAGGTGTCGGATGTGGAAGTTCTGGTTGTCCAGGTATTCCGCTTCGTAGTTTTCTGTATCTAGGTGTCGGATGTGAAAGTCCAGGGTGTCCAGGTATTCCGCTTCGTAGTTTTCTGTATCTAAGTGTCGGATGTGGAAGTCCAGGGTGTCCAGGTATTCCGCTTCGTAGTTTTCTGTATCTAGGTGTCGGATGTGGAAGTCCAGGGTGTCCAGGCATTCCGCTCCGTAGTTTCCTGTGCCCAGGTGTCGGATGTGGAAGTTCAGGTTGTCCAGGTACTCCGCTTCGTAGTTTTCTGTATCTAGGTGTCGGATGTGGAAGTCCAGGTTGTCCAGGTATTCCGCTTCGTAGTTTTCTGTATCTAGGTGTCGGATGTGGAAGTCCAGGGTGTCCAGGCATTCCGCTCCGTAGTTTCCTGTGCCCAGGTGTCGGATGTGGAAGTTCAGGTTGTCCAGGTATTCCGCTTCGTAGTTTTCTGTATCTAGGTGTCGGATGTGGAAGTCCAGGGTGTCCAGGCATTCCGCTCCGTAGTTTCCTGTGCCCAGGTGTCGGATGTGGAAGTTCAGGGTGTCCAGGTATTCCGCTTCGTAGTTTCCTGTGTCCAGGTATTGGATGTGGAAGTCCAGGGTATCCAGGTATTCCGCTACGTAGTTTGTTGTGTCTAGGTACTGGATGTGGAAGTCCAGGGTGTCCAGGATTTCCGCTTCGTAGTTTTCTGTATCTAGCTGTCGGATGTGGAAGTCCAGGGTGTCCAGGTATTCCGCTCCGTAGTTTCCTGTGTCCAGGTATTGGATGTGGAAGTCCAGGGTATCCAGGTATTCCGCTACGTAGTTTGTTGTGTCTAGGTACTGGATGTGGAAGTCCAGGGTGTCCAGGTATTCCGCTTCGTAGTTTTCTGTATCTAGGTGTCGGATGTGGAAGTCCAGGGTGTCCAGGTATTCCGCTTCGTAGTTTTCTGTATCTAGGTGTCGGATGTGGAAGTCCAGGGTGTCCAGGCATTCCGCTCCGTAGTTTCCTGTGCCCAGGTGTCGGATGTGGAAGTTCTGGTTGTCCAGGTATTCCGCTTCGTAGTTTTCTGTATCTAGGTGTCGGATGTGAAAGTCCAGGGTGTCCAGGTATTCCGCTTCGTAGTTTTCTGTATCTAGGTGTCGGATGTGGAAGTTCAGGGTGTCCAGGTATTCCGCTTCGTAGTTTTCTGTATCTAGGTATCGGATGTGGAAGTCCAGGGTGTCCAGGTATTCCGCTTCGTAGTTTCCTGTGCCCAGGTGTCGGATGTGGAAGTTCAGGGTGTCCAGGTATTCCGCTTCGTAGTTCTCTGTATATAGGTGTCGGATGTGGAAGTCCAGGGTGTCCAGGTATTCCGCTCCGTAGTTTCCTGTATCTAGGTGTCGGATGTGGAAGTTCAGGGTGTCCAGGTATTCCGCTTCGTAGTTTTCTTTATCTAGGTGTTTGGATGTGGAAGTCCAGGGTGTCCAGGCATTCCGCTCCGTAGTTTCCTGTGCCCAGGTGTCGGATGTGGAAGTTCAGGGTGTCCAGGTATTCCGCTTCGTAGTTTTCTGTGTCTAGGTGTCGGATGTGGAAGTCCAGGGTGTCCAGGTATTCCTCTTCGTAGTTTTCTGTATCTAGGTGTCGGATGTGGAAGTCCAGGGTGTCCAGGCATTCCGCTCCGTAGTTTCCTGTGCCCAGGTGTCGGATGTGGAAGTTCAGGTTGTCCAGGTATTCCGCTTCGTAGTTTTCTGTATCTAGGTGTCGGATGTGGAAGTCCAGGGTGTCCAGGCATTCCGCTCCGTAGTTTCCTGTGCCCAGGTGTCGGATGTGGAAGTTCAGGGTGTCCAGGTATTCCGCTTCGTAGTTTCCTGTGTCCAGGTATTGGATGTGGAAGTCCAGGGTATCCAGGTATTCCGCTACGTAGTTTGTTGTGTCTAGGTACTGGATGTGGAAGTCCAGGGTGTCCAGGATTTCCGCTTCGTAGTTTTCTGTATCTAGCTGTCGGATGTGGAAGTCCAGGGTGTCCAGGTATTCCGCTTCGTAGTTTTCTGTATCTAGGTGTCGGATGTGGAAGTCCAGGGTGGCCAGGTATTCCGCTTCGTCGTTTTCTGTATCTAGGTGTCGGATGTGGAAGTCCAGGGTGTCCAGGCATTCCGCTCCGTAGTTTCCTGTGCCCAGGTGTCGGATGTGGAAGTTCAGGTTGTCCAGGTATTCCGCTTCGTATTTTTCTGTATCTAGGTGTCGGATGTGAAAGTCCAGGGTGTCCAGGTATTCCGCTTCGTAGTTTTCTGTATCTAGGTGTCGGATGTGGAAGTTCAGGGTGTCCAGGTATTCCGCTTCGTAGTTTTCTTTATCTAGGTGTTTGGATGTGGAAGTCCAGGGTGTCCAGGCATTCCGCTCCGTAGTTTCCTGTGCCCAGGTGTCGGATGTGGAAGTTCAGGGTGTCCAGGTATTCCGCTTCGTAGTTTCCTGTGTCCAGGTATTGGATGTGGAAGTCCAGGGTATCCAGGTATTCCGCTACGTAGTTTGTTGTGTCTAGGTACTGGATGTGGAAGTCCAGGGTGTCCAGGATTTCCGCTTCGTAGTTTTCTGTATCTAGGTGTCGGATGTGGAAGTCCAGGGTGGCCAGGTATTCCGCTTCGTCGTTTTCTGTATCTAGGTGTCGGATGTGGAAGTCCAGGGTGTCCAGGCATTCCGCTCCGTAGTTTCCTGTGCCCAGGTGTCGGATGTGGAAGTTCAGGTTGTCCAGGTATTCCGCTTCGTAGTTTTCTGTATCTAGGTGTCGGATGTGAAAGTCCAGGGTGTCCAGGTATTCCGCTTCGTAGTTTTCTGTATCTAGGTGTCGGATGTGGAAGTTCAGGGTGTCCAGGTATTCCGCTTCGTAGTTTTCTTTATCTAGGTGTTTGGATGTGGAAGTCCAGGGTGTCCAGGCATTCCGCTCCGTAGTTTCCTGTGCCCAGGTGTCGGATGTGGAAGTTCAGGGTGTCCAGGTATTCCGCTTCGTAGTTCTCTGTATATAGGTGTCGGATGTGGAAGTCCAGGGTGTCCAGGTATTCCGCTCCGTAGTTTCCTGTGTCCAGGTATTGGATGTGGAAGTCCAGGGTATCCAGGTATTCCGCTACGTAGTTTGTTGTGTCTAGGTAATGGATGTGGAAGTCCAGGGTGTCCAGGTATTCCGCTTCGTAGTTTTCTGTATCTAGGTGTCGGATGTGGAAGTCCAGGGTGTCCAGGTATTCCGCTTCGTAGTTTTCTGTATCTAGGTGTCGGATGTGGAAGTCCAGGGTGTCCAGGCATTCCGCTCCGTAGTTTCCTGTGCCCAGGTGTCGGATGTGGAAGTTCTGGTTGTCCAGGTATTCCGCTTCGTAGTTTTCTGTATCTAGGTGTCGGATGTGAAAGTCCAGGGTGTCCAGGTATTCCGCTTCGTAGTTTTCTGTATCTAGGTGTCGGATGTGGAAGTTCAGGGTGTCCAGGTATTCCGCTTCGTAGTTTTCTGTATCTAGGTATCGGATGTGGAAGTCCAGGGTGTCCAGGTATTCCGCTTCGTAGTTTTCTGTATCTAGGTGTCGGATGTGGAAGTCCAGGGTGTCCAGGCATTCCGCTCCGTAGTTTCCTGTGCCCAGGTGTCGGATGTGGAAGTTCAGGGTGTCCAGATATTCCGCTTCGTAGTTTTCTGTATCTAGGTGTCGGATGTGGAAGTCCAGGGTGTCCAGGTATTCCGCTTCGTAGTTTTCTGTATCTAGGTGTCGGATGTGGAAGTCCAGGGTGTCCAGGCATTCCGTTCCGTAGTTTCCTGTGCCCAGGTGTCGTATGTGGAAGTTCAGGTTGTCCAGGTATTCCGCTTCGTAGTTCTCTGTATATAGGTGTCTGATGTGGAAGTCCAGGGTGTCCAGGTATTCCGCTCCGTAGTTTCCTGTGTCCAGGTATTGGATGTGGAAGTCCAGGGTATCCAGGTATTCCGCTACGTAGTTTGTTGTGTCTAGGTACTGGATGTGGAAGTCCAGGGTGTCCAGGTATTCCGCTTCGTAGTTTTCTGTATCTAAGTGTCGGATGTGGAAGTCCAGGGTGTCCAGGTATTCCGCTTCGTAGTTTTCTGTATCTAGGTGTCGGATGTGGAAGTCCAGGGTGTCCAGGCATTCCGCTCCGTAGTTTCCTGTGCCCAGGTGTCGGATGTGGAAGTTCAGGTTGTCCAGGTACTCCGCTTCGTAGTTTTCTGTTTCTAGGTGTCGGATGTGGAAGTCCAGGGTGTCCAGGTATTCCGCTTCGTAGTTTTCTGTATCTAGGTGTCGGATGTGGAAGTCCAGGGTGTCCAGGCATTCCGCTCCGTAGTTTCCTGTGCCCAGGTGTCGGATGTGGAAGTTCTGGTTGTCCAGGTATTCCGCTTCGTAGTTTTCTGTATCTAGGTGTCGGATGTGAAAGTCCAGGGTGTCCAGGTATTCCGCTTCGTAGTTTTCTGTATCTAGGTGTCGGATGTGGAAGTTCAGGGTGTCCAGGTATTCCGCTTCGTAGTTTTCTGTATCTAGGTATCGGATGTGGAAGTCCAGGGTGTCCAGGTATTCCGCTTCGTAGTTTTCTGTATCTAGGTGTCGGATGTGGAAGTCCAGGGTGTCCAGGCATTCCGCTCCGTAGTTTCCTGTGCCCAGGTGTCGGATGTGGAAGTTCAGGGTGTCCAGATATTCCGCTTCGTAGTTTTCTGTATCTAGGTGTCGGATGTGGAAGTCCAGGGTGTCCAGGTATTCCGCTTCGTAGTTTTCTGTATCTAGGTGTCGGATGTGGAAGTCCAGGGTGTCCAGGCATTCCGTTCCGTAGTTTCCTGTGCCCAGGTGTCGTATGTGGAAGTTCAGGTTGTCCAGGTATTCCGCTTCGTAGTTCTCTGTATATAGGTGTCTGATGTGGAAGTCCAGGGTGTCCAGGTATTCCGCTCCGTAGTTTCCTGTGTCCAGGTATTGGATGTGGAAGTCCAGGGTATCCAGGTATTCCGCTACGTAGTTTGTTGTGTCTAGGTACTGGATGTGGAAGTCCAGGGTGTCCAGGTATTCCGCTTCGTAGTTTTCTGTATCTAAGTGTCGGATGTGGAAGTCCAGGGTGTCCAGGTATTCCGCTTCGTAGTTTTCTGTATCTAGGTGTCGGATGTGGAAGTCCAGGGTGTCCAGGCATTCCGCTCCGTAGTTTCCTGTGCCCAGGTGTCGGATGTGGAAGTTCAGGTTGTCCAGGTACTCCGCTTCGTAGTTTTCTGTATCTAGGTGTCGGATGTGGAAGTCCAGGGTGTCCAGGTATTCCGCTTCGTAGTTTTCTGTATCTAGGTGTCGTATGTGGAAGTCCAGGGTGTCCAGGTATTCCGCTTCGTAGTTTTCTGTATCTAGGTGTCGGATGTGGAAGTCCAGGGTGTCCAGGTATTCCGCTTCGTAGTTTTCTGTATCTAGGTGTCGGATGTGGAAGTCCAGGGTGTCCAGGTATTCCGCTCCGCAGTTTCCTGTGTCCAGGTATTGGATGTGGAAGTCCAGATTATGCAGGTATTCCGCTACGTAGTTTGTTGTGTCTAGGTACTGGATGTGGAAGTCCAGGGTGTCCAGGTTTTCCGCTTCGTAGTTTTCTGTATCTAGGTGTCGGATGTGAAAGTCCAGGGTGTCCAGGTATTCCGCTTCGTAGTTTTCTGTATCTAGGTGTCGGATGTGGAAGTCCAGGGTGTCCAGGCATTCCGTTCCGTAGTTTCCTGTGCCCAGGTGTCGTATGTGGAAGTTCAGGTTGTCCAGGTATTCCGCTTCGTAGTTCTCTGTATATAGGTGTCTGATGTGGAAGTCCAGGGTGTCCAGGTATTCCGCTCCGTAGTTTCCTGTGTCCAGGTATTGGATGTGGAAGTCCAGGGTATCCAGGTATTCCGCTACGTAGTTTGTTGTGTCTAGGTACTGGATGTGGAAGTCCAGGGTGTCCAGGTATTCCGCTTCGTAGTTTTCTGTATCTAAGTGTCGGATGTGGAAGTCCAGGGTGTCCAGGTATTCCGCTTCGTAGTTTTCTGTATCTAGGTGTCGGATGTGGAAGTCCAGGGTGTCCAGGCATTCCGCTCCGTAGTTTCCTGTGCCCAGGTGTCGGATGTGGAAGTTCAGGTTGTCCAGGTACTCCGCTTCGTAGTTTTCTGTATCTAGGTGTCGGATGTGGAAGTCCAGGATGTCCAGGTATTCCGCTTCGTAGTTTTCTGTATCTAGGTGTCGGATGTGGAAGTTCAGGGTGTCCAGGTATTCCGCTTCGTAGTTTTCTGTATCTAGGTGTCGTATGTGGAAGTCCAGGGTGTCCAGGTATTCCGCTTCGTAGTTTTCTGTATCTAGGTGTCGGATGTGGAAGTCCAGGGTGTCCAGGTATTCCGCTTCGTAGTTTTCTGTATCTAGGTGTCGGATGTGGAAGTCCAGGGTGTCCAGGTATTCCGCTCCGTAGTTTCCTGTGTCCAGGTATTGGATGTGGAAGTCCAGATTATGCAGGTATTCCGCTACGTAGTTTGTTGTGTCTAGGTACTGGATGTGGAAGTCCAGGGTGTCCAGGTTTTCCGCTTCGTAGTTTTCTGTATCTAGGTGTCGGATGTGAAAGTCCAGGGTGTCCAGGTATTCCGCTTCGTAGTTTTCTGTATCTAGGTGTCGGATGTGGAAGTTCAGGGTGTCCAGGTATTCCGCTTCGTAGTTTTCTGTATCTAGGTATCGGATGTGGAAGTCCAGGGTGTCCAGGTATTCCGCTTCGTAGTTTTCTGTATCTAGGTGTCGGATGTGGAAGTCCAGGGTGTCCAGGCATTCCGCTCCGTAGTTTCCTGTGCCCAGGTGTCGGATGTGGAAGTTCAGGGTGTCCAGGTATTCCGCTTCGTAGTTTTCTGTATCTAGGTGTCGGATGTGGAAGTCCAGGGTGTCCACGTATTCCGCTTCGTAGTTTTCTGTATCTAGGTGTCGGATGTGGAAGTCCAGGGTGTCCAGGCATTCCGTTCCGTAGTTTCCTGTGCCCAGGTGTCGTATGTGGAAGTTCAGGGTGTCCAGGTATTCCGCTTCGTAGTTCTCTGTATATAGGTGTCTGATGTGGAAGTCCAGGGTGTCCAGGTATTCCGCTCCGTAGTTTCCTGTGTCCAGGTATTGGATGTGGAAGTCCAGGGTATCCAGGTATTCCGCTACGTAGTTTGTTGTGTCTAGGTACTGGATGTGGAAGTCCAGGGTGTCCAGGTATTCCGCTTCGTAGTTTTCTGTATCTAAGTGTCGGATGTGGAAGTCCAGGGTGTCCAGGCATTCCGCTCCGTAGTTTCCTGTGCCCAGGTGTCGGATGTGGAAGTTCAGGTTGTCCAGGTACTCCGCTTCGTAGTTTTCTGTATCTAGGTGTCGGATGTGGAAGTCCAGGGTGTCCAGGTATTCCGCTTCGTAGTTTTCTGTATCTAGGTGTCGGATGTGGAAGTTCAGGGTGTCCAGGTATTCCGCTTCGTAGTTTTCTGTATCTAGGTGTTGTATGTGGAAGTCCAGGGTGTCCAGGTATTCCGCTTCGTAGTTTTCTGTATCTAGGTGTCGGATGTGGAAGTCCAGGGTGTCCAGGTATTCCGCTTCGTAGTTTTCTGTATCTAGGTGTCGGATGTGGAAGTCCAGGGTGTCCAGGTATTCCGCTCCGTAGTTTCCTGTGTCCAGGTATTGGATGTGGAAGTCCAGATTATGCAGGTATTCCGCTACGTAGTTTGTTGTGTCTAGGTACTGGATGTGGAAGTCCAGGGTGTCCAGGTTTTCCGCTTCGTAGTTTTCTGTATCTAGGTGTCGGATGTGGAAGTCCAGGGTGTCCAGGTATTCCGCTTCGTAGTTTTCTGTATCTAGGTGTAGGATGTGGAAGTCCAGGGTGTCCAGGCATTCCGCTCCGTAGTTTCCTGTGCCCAGGTGTCGGATGTGGAAGTTCAGGTTGTCCAGGTATTCCGCTTCGTAGTTTTCTGTATCTAGGTGTCGGATGTGGAAGTCCAGGGTGTCCAGGTATTCCGCTTCGTAGTTTTCTGTATCTAGGTGTCGGATGTGGAAGTTCAGGGTGTCCAGGTATTCCGCTTCGTAGTTTTCTGTATCTAGGTGTCGGATGTGGAAGTCCAGGGTGTCCAGGTATTCCGCTTCGTAGTTTTCTGTATCTAGGTGTCGGATGTGGAAGTTCAGGGTGTCCAGGTATTCCGCTTCGTAGTTTTCTGTATCTAGGTGTCGGATGTGGAAGTCCAGGGTGTCCAGGTATTCCGCTTCGTAGTTTCCTGTGCCCAGGTGTCGGATGTGGAAGTTCAGGGTGTCCAGGTATTCCGCTTCGTAGTTCTCTGTATATAGGTGTCGGATGTGGAAGTCCAGGGTGTCCAGGTATTCCGCTCCGTAGTTTCCTGTGTCCAGGTATTGGATGTGGAAGTCCAGGGTATCCAGGTATTCAGCTACGTAGTTTGTTGTATCTAGGTACTGGATGTGGAAGTCCAGGGTGTCCAGGTATTCCGCTTCGTAGTTTTCTGTATCTAGGTGTCGGATGTGGAAGTCCAGGGTGTCCAGATATTCCGCTTCGTAGTTTTCTGTATCTAGGTGTCGGATGTGGAAGTCCAGGGTGTCCAGGCATTCCGCTCCGTAGTTTCCTGTGCCCAGGTGTCGGATGTGGAAGTTCTGGTTGTCCAGGTATTCCGCTTCGTAGTTTTCTGTATCTAGGTGTCGGATGTGGAAGTCCAGGGTGTCCAGGTATTCCGCTATGTAGTTTTCTGTATCTAGGTGTCGGATGTGGAAGTTCAGGGTGTCCAGGTATTCCGCTTCGTAGTTTTCTGTATCTAGGTGTCGGATGTGGAAGTCCAGGGTGTCCAGGTATTCCGCTTCGTAGTTTTCTGTATCTAGGTGTCGGATGTGGAAGTCCAGGGTGTCCAGACATTCCGCTCCGTAGTTTCCTGTGCCCAGGTGTCGGATGTGGAAGTCCAGGGTGTCCAGGTATTCCGCTTCGTAGTTTTCTGTATCTAGGTGTCGGATGTGGAAGTCCAGGGTGTCCAGGTATTCCGCTTCGTAGTTCTCTGTATATAGGTGTCGGATGTGGATGTCCAGGGTGTCTAGGTATTCCGCTCCGTAGTTTACTGTGTCCAGGTATTGGATGTGGAAGTCCAGGGTATCCAGGTATTCCGCTACGTAGTTTTCTGTATCTTGGTGTCGGATGTAGAATTTCAGGGTGTCCAGGTATTCCGCTCCATAGTTTGTTGTATATAGGTACTGGATGTGGAAGTCCAGGGTGTCCAGGTATTCCGCTTCGTAGTTTTCTGTATCTAGGTGTCGGATGTGGAAGTCCAGGGTGTCCAGGTATTCCGCTTCGTAGTTTTCTGTTTCTAGGTGTCGGATGTGGAAGTCCAGGATGTCCAGGTATTCCGCTTCGTAGTTTTCTGTATTTAGGTGTCGGATGTGGAAGTTCAGGGTGTCCAGGTATTCCGCTTCGTAGTTTTCTGTATCTAGGTGTCGGATGTGGAAGTCCAGGGTGTCCAGGCATTCCGCTCCGTAGTTTCCTGTGCCCAGGTGTCGGATGTGGAAGTTCAGGGTGTCCAGGTATTCCGCTTCGTAGTTTTCTGTATCTAGGTGTCGGATGTGGAAGTCCAGGATGTCCAGGTATTCCGCTTCGTAGTTTTCTGTATCTAGGTGTCGGATGTGGAAGTTCAGTGTGTCCAGGTATTCCGCTTCGTAGTTTTCTGTATCTAGGTGTCGGATGTGGAAGTCCAGGGTGTCCAGGTATTCCGCTTCGTAGCTTTCTGTATCTAGGTGTCGGATGTGGAAGTCCAGGGTGTCCAGGCATTCCGCTCCGTAGTTTCCTGTGCCCAGGTATTGGATGTGGAAGTCCAGGGTATCCAGGTATTCCGCTACGTAGTTTGTTGTGTCTAGGTACTGGATGTGGAAGTCCAGGGTGTCCAGGTATTCCGCTTCGTAGTTTTCTGTATCTAAGTGTCGGATGTGGAAGTCCAGGGTGTCCAGGTATTCCGCTTCGTAGTTTTCTGTATCTAGGTGTCGGATGTGGAAGTCCAGGATGTCCAGGCATTCCGCTCCGTAGTTTCCTGTGCCCAGGTGTCGGATGTGGAAGTTCAGGTTGTCCAGGTACTCCGCTTCGTAGTTTTCTGTATCTAGGTGTCGGATGTGGAAGTCCAGGGTGTCCAGGTATTCCGCTTCGTAGTTTTCTGTATCTAGGTGTCGGATGTGGAAGTTCAGGGTGTCCAGGTATTCCGCTTCGTAGTTTTCTGTATCTAGGTGTCGTATGTGGAAGTCCAGGGTGTCCAGGTATTCCGCTTCGTAGTTTTCTGTATCTAGGTGTCGGATGTGGAAGTCCAGGGTGTCCAGGTATTCCGCTTCGTAGTTTTCTGTATCTAGGTGTCGGATGTGGAAGTCCAGGGTGTCCAGGTATTCCGCTCCGTAGTTTCCTGTGTCCAGGTATTGGATGTGGAAGTCCAGATTATGCAGGTATTCCGCTACGTAGTTTGTTGTGTCTAGGTACTGGATGTGGAAGTCCAGGTTGTCCAGGTTTTCCGCTTCGTAGTTTTCTGTATCTAGGTGTCGGATGTGGAAGTCCAGGGTGTCCAGGTATTCCGCTTCGTAGTTTTCTGTATCTAGGTGTAGGATGTGGAAGTCCAGGGTGTCCAGGCATTCCGCTCCGTAGTTTCCTGTGCCCAGGTGTCGGATGTGGAAGTTCAGGTTGTCCAGGTATTCCGCTTCGTAGTTTTCTGTATCTAGGTGTCGGATGTGGAAGTCCAGGGTGTCCAGGTATTCCGCTTCGTAGTTTTCTGTATCTAGGTGTCGGATGTGGAAGTTCAGGGTGTCCAGGTATTCCGCTTCGTAGTTTTCTGTATCTAGGTGTCGGATGTGGAAGTCCAGGGTGTCCAGGTATTCCGCTTCGTAGTTTTCTGTATCTAGGTGTCGGATGTGGAAGTTCAGGGTGTCCAGGTATTCCGCTTCGTAGTTTTCTGTATCTAGGTGTCGGATGTGGAAGTCCAGGGTGTCCAGGTATTCCGCTTCGTAGTTTCCTGTGCCCAGGTGTCGGATGTGGAAGTTCAGGGTGTCCAGGTATTCCGCTTCGTAGTTCTCTGTATATAGGTGTCGGATGTGGAAGTCCAGGGTGTCCAGGTATTCCGCTCCGTAGTTTCCTGTGTCCAGGTATTGGATGTGGAAGTCCAGGGTATCCAGGTATTCAGCTACGTAGTTTGTTGTATCTAGGTACTGGATGTGGATGTCCAGGGTGTCCAGGTATTCCGCTTCGTAGTTTTCTGTATCTAGGTGTCGGATGTGGAAGTCCAGGGTGTCCAGATATTCCGCTTCGTAGTTTTCTGTATCTAGGTGTCGGATGTGGAAGTCCAGGGTGTCCAGGCATTCCGCTCCGTAGTTTCCTGTGCCCAGGTGTCGGATGTGGAAGTTCTGGTTGTCCAGGTATTCCGCTTCGTAGTTTTCTGTATCTAGGTGTCGGATGTGGAAGTCCAGGGTGTCCAGGTATTCCGCTATGTAGTTTTCTGTATCTAGGTGTCGGATGTGGAAGTTCAGGGTGTCCAGGTATTCCGCTTCGTAGTTTTCTGTATCTAGGTACTGGATGTGGAGGTCCAGGGTGTCCAGGTATTCCGCTCCGTAGTTTCCTGTGTCTAGGTGTTGGATGTGGAAGTTCAGGGTGTCCAGGTATTCCGCTCCGTAGTGTCTTGTATCTAGGTACTGGATGTGGAAGTCCAGGGTTTACAGGTATTCCGCTTCGTAGTTCTCTATATCTAGGTGTCGGATGTGGAAGTTCAGGGTGTCCAGGTATTCCGCTCCGTAGTTTCTTGTATCTAGGTGTCGGATATGGAAGTCCAGGGTGTGCAGGTATTCCGCTCCGTAGTTTCCTGTGTCCAGGTGTCGGATGTGGAAGTTCAGGGTGTCCAGGTATTCCGCTCCGTAGTTTCTTGTATCTAGGTACTGGATGTGGAGGTCCAGGGTATCCAGGCATTCCGCTCCGTAGTTTCCTGTATCCAGGTGTCGGTTGTGGAAGTTCAGGGTTTACAGGTATTCCGCTTCGTAGTTCTCTGTATCTAGGTGTCGGATGTGGAAGTCCAGGGTTTCCAGGTATTCCGCTCCTTAGTTTCCTGTGTCCAGGTGTCGGATGTGGAAGTTCAGGGTGTCCAGGTATTCCGCTTCGTAGTTTTCTGTACCTAGGTGTCGGATGTGGAAGTTCAGGGTGTCCAGGAATTCCGCTCCGTAGTTTCTTGTATCTAGGTGTCGGATATGGAAGTCCAGGGTGTCCAGGTATTCCGCTTCGTAGTTCTCTGTATCTAGGTGTCGGATGTGGAAGTCCAGGGTGTGCAGGTATTCCGCTCCGTAGTTTCCTGTGTCCAGGTGTCGGATGTGGAAGTTCAGGGTGTCCAGGTATTCCGCTCCGTAGTGTCTTGTATCTAGGTACTGGATGTGGAAGTCCAGGGTTTCCAGGTATTCCGCTTCGTAGTTCTCTGTATCTAGTTGTCGGATGTGGAAGTCCAGGGTGTCCAGGTATTCTGCTCCGTAGTTTCCTGTGTCCAGGTGTCGGATGTGGAAGTTCAGGGTGTCCAGGTATTCCGCTTCGTAGTTTTCTGTACCTAGGTGTCGGATGTGGAAGTTCAGGGTGTCCAGGTATTCCGCTCCGTAGTTTCTTGTATCTAGGTACTGGATGTGGAAGTCCAGGGTGTCCAGGTATTCCGCTTCGTAGTTCTCTGTATCTAGGTGTCGGATGTGGAAGTCCAGGGTGTGCAGGTATTCCGCTTCGTAGTTTCCTGTGTCCAGGTGTTGGATGTGGAAGTACAGGGTGTCTAGGTATTCCGCTCCATAGTTTCCTGTGTCCAGGTGTCGGATGTGGAAGTTCAGGGTGTCCAGGTATTCCGCTCCGTAGTTTCTTGTATCTAGGTACTGGATGTGGAGGTCCAGGGTATCCAGGCATTCCGCTCCGTAGTTTCCTGTATCCAGGTGTCGGATGTGGAAGTTCAGGGTTTACAGGTATTCCGCTTCGTAGTTCTCTGTATCTAGGTGTCGGATGTGGAAGTCCAGGGTTTCCAGGTATTCCGCTCCTTAGTTTCCTGTGTCCAGGTGTCGGATGTGGAAGTTCAGGGTGTCCAGGTATTCCGCTTCGTAGTTTTCTGTACCTAGGTGTCGGATGTGGAAGTTCAGGGTGTCCAGGTATTCCGCTCCGTAGTGTCTTGTATCTAGGTACTGGATGTGGAAGTCCAGGGTTTCCAGGTATTCCGCTTCGTAGTTCTCTGTATCTAGGTGTCGGATGTGGAAGTCCTGGGTGACCAGGTATTCCGCTCCGTAGTTTCCTGTGTCCAGGTGTCGGATGTGGAAGTTCAGGGTGTCCAGGTATTCCGCTTCGTAGTTTTCTGTACCTAGGTGTCGGATGTGGAAGTTCAGGGTGTCCAGGTATTTCGCTCCGTAGTTTCTTGTATCTAGGTACTGGATGTGGAAGTCCAGGGTGTCCAGGTATTCCGCTTCGTAGTTCTCTGTATCTAGGTGTCGGATGTGGAAGTCCAGGGTGTGCAGGTATTCCGCTTCGTAGTTTCCTGTGTCTAGGTGTCGGATGTGGAAGTCCAGGGTGTGCAGATATTCCGCTCCGTAGTTTCCTGTGTCCAGGTGTCGGATGTGGAAGTTCAGGGTGTCCAGGTATTCCGCTCCGTAGTGTCTTGTATCTAGGTACTGGATGTGGAAGTCCAGGGTTTCCAGGTATTCCGCTTCGTAGTTCTCTGTATCTAGTTGTCGGATGTGGAAGTCCAGGGTGTCCAGGTATTCTGCTCCGTAGTTTCCTGTGTCCAGGTGTCGGATGTGGAAGTTCAGGGTGTCCAGGTATTCCGCTTCGTAGTTTTCTGTACCTAGGTGTCGGATGTGGAAGTTCAGGGTGTCCAGGTATTCCGCTCCGTAGTTTCTTGTATCTAGGTACTGGATGTGGAAGTCCAGGGTGTCCAGGTATTCCGCTTCGTAGTTCTCTGTATCTAGGTGTCGGATGTGGAAGTCCAGGGTGTGCAGGTATTCCGCTTCGTAGTTTCCTGTGTCCAGGTGTTGGATGTGGAAGTACAGGGTGTCTAGGTATTCCGCTCCGTAGTTTCCTGTGTCCAGGTGTCGGATGTGGAAGTTCAGGGTGTCCAGGTATTCCGCTCCGTAGTTTCTTGTATCTAGGTACTGGATGTGGAGGTCCAGGGTATCCAGGCATTCCGCTCCGTAGTTTCCTGTATCCAGGTGTCGGATGTGGAAGTTCAGGGTTTACAGGTATTCCGCTTCGTAGTTCTCTGTATCTAGGTGTCGGATGTGGAAGTCCAGGGTTTCCAGGTATTCCGCTCCTTAGTTTCCTGTGTCCAGGTGTCGGATGTGGAAGTTCAGGGTGTCCAGGTATTCCGCTTCGTAGTTTTCTGTACCTAGGTGTCGGATGTGGAAGTTCAGGGTGTCCAGGTATTCCGCTCCGTAGTTTCTTGTATCTAGGTGTCGGATATGGAAGTCCAGGGTGTCCAGGTATTCCGCTTCATAGTTCTCTGTATCTAGGTGTCGGATGTGGAAGTCCAGGGTGTGCAGGTATTCCGCTCCGTAGTTTCCTGTGTCCAGGTGTCGGATGTGGAAGTTCAGGGTGTCCAGGTATTCCGCTCCGTACTGTCTTGTATCTAGGTACTGGATGTGGAAGTCCAGGGTTTCCAGGTATTCCGCTTCGTAGTTCTCTGTATCTAGGTGTCGGATGTGGAAGTCCTGGGTGACCAGGTATTCCGCTCCGTAGTTTCCTGCGTCCAGGTGTCGGATGTGGAAGTTCAGGGTGTCCAGGTATTCCGCTTCGTAGTTTTCTGTACCTAGGTGTCGGATGTGGAAGTTCAGGGTGTCCAGGTATTTCGCTCCGTAGTTTCTTGTATCTAGGTACTGGATGTGGAAGTCCAGGGTGTCCAGGTATTCCGCTTCGTAGTTCTCTGTATCTAGGTGTCGGATGTGGAAGTCCAGGGTGTGCAGGTATTCCGCTTCGTAGTTTCCTGTGTCTAGGTGTCGGATGTGGAAGTCCAGGGTGTGCAGGTATTCCGCTCCGTAGTTTCCTGTGTCCAGGTGTCGGATGTGGAAGTTCAGGGTGTCCAGGTATTCCGCTTCGTAGTTCTCTGTATCTAGGTGTCGGATGTGGAAGTCCAGGGTGTGCATGTATTCCGCTCCGTAGTTTCCTGTGTCCAGGTGTCGGATGTGGAAGTTCAGGGTGTCCAGGTATTCCGCTCCGTAGTGTCTTGTATCTAGGTACTGGATGTGGAAGTCCAGGGTGTCCAGGTATTCAGCTTCGTAGTTCTCTGTATCTAGGTGTCGGATGTGGAAGTCCAGGGTGTGCAGGTATTCCGCTCCGTAGTTTCCTGTGTCCAGGTGTCGGATGTGGAAGTTCAGGGTGTCCAGGTATTCCGCTCCGTAGTGTCTTGTATCTAGGTACTGGATGTGGAAGTCCAGGGTTTCCAGGTATTCCGCTTCGTAGTTCTCTGTATCTAGGTGTCGGATGTGGAAGTCCTGGGTGACCAGGTATTCCGCTCCGTAGTTTCCTGTGTCCAGGTGTCGGATGTGGAAGTTCAGGGTGTCCAGGTATTCCGCTTCGTAGTTTTCTGTACCTAGGTGTCGGATGTGGAAGTTCAGGGTGTCCAGGTATTTCGCTCCGTAGTTTCTTGTATCTAGGTACTGGATGTGGAAGTCCAGGGTGTCCAGGTATTCCGCTTCGTAGTTCTCTGTATCTAGGTGTCGGATGTGGATGTCCAGGGTGTGCAGGTATTCCGCTTCGTAGTTTCCTGTGTCTAGGTGTCGGATGTGGAAGTCCAGGGTGTGCAGGTATTCCGCTCCGTAGTTTCCTGTGTCCAGGTGTCGGATGTGGAAGTTCAGGGTGTCCAGGTATTCCGCTCCGTAGTGTCTTGTATCTAGGTACTGGATGTGGAAGTCCAGGGTTTCCAGGTATTCCGCTTCGTAGTTCTCTGTATCTAGTTGTCGGATGTGGAAGTCCAGGGTGTCCAGGTATTCTGCTCCGTAGTTTCCTGTGTCCAGGTGTCGGATGTGGAAGTTCAGGGTGTCCAGGTATTCCGCTTCGTAGTTTTCTGTACCTAGGTGTCGGATGTGGAAGTTCAGGGTGTCCAGGTATTCCGCTCCGTAGTTTCTTGTATCTAGGTACTGGATGTGGAAGTCCAGGGTGTCCAGGTATTCCGCTTCGTAGTTCTCTGTATCTAGGTGTCGGATGTGGAAGTCCAGGGTGTGCAGGTATTCCGCTTCGTAGTTTCCTGTGTCTAGGTGTCGGATGTGGAAGTCCAGGGTGTGCAGGTATTCCGCTCCGTAGTTTCCTGTGTCCAGGTGTCGGATGTGGAAGTTCAGGGTGTCCAGGTATTCCGCTTCGTAGTTCTCTGTATCTAGGTGTCGGATGTGGAAGTCCAGGGTGTGCATGTATTCCGCTCCGTAGTTTCCTGTGTCCAGGTGTCGGATGTGGAAGTTCAGGGTGTCCAGGTATTCCGCTCCGTAGTGTCTTGTATCTAGGTACTGGATGTGGAAGTCCAGGGTGTCCAGGTATTCAGCTTCGTAGTTCTCTGTATCTAGGTGTCGGATGTGGAAGTCCAGGGTGTGCAGGTATTCCGCTCCGTAGTTTCCTGTGTCCAGGTGTCGGATGTGGAAGTTCAGGGTGTCCAGGTATTCCGCTCCGTAGTGTCTTGTATCTAGGTACTGGATGTGGAAGTCCAGGGTTTCCAGGTATTCCGCTTCGTAGTTCTCTGTATCTAGGTGTCGGATGTGGAAGTCCTGGGTGACCAGGTATTCCGCTCCGTAGTTTCCTGTGTCCAGGTGTCGGATGTGGAAGTTCAGGGTGTCCAGGTATTCCGCTTCGTAGTTTTCTGTACCTAGGTGTCGGATGTGGAAGTTCAGGGTGTCCAGGTATTTCGCTCCGTAGTTTCTTGTATCTAGGTACTGGATGTGGAAGTCCAGGGTGTCCAGGTATTCCGCTTCGTAGTTCTCTGTATCTAGGTGTCGGATGTGGATGTCCAGGGTGTGCAGGTATTCCGCTTCGTAGTTTCCTGTGTCTAGGTGTCGGATGTGGAAGTCCAGGGTGTGCAGGTATTCCGCTCCGTAGTTTCCTGTGTCCAGGTGTCGGATGTGGAAGTTCAGGGTGTCCAGGTATTCCGCTCCGTAGTGTCTTGTATCTAGGTACTGGATGTGGAAGTCCAGGGTTTCCAGGTATTCCGCTTCGTAGTTCTCTGTATCTAGTTGTCGGATGTGGAAGTCCAGGGTGTCCAGGTATTCTGCTCTGTAGTTTCCTGTGTCCAGGTGTCGGATGTGGAAGTTCAGGGTGTCCAGGTATTCCGCTTCGTAGTTTTCTGTACCTAGGTGTCGGATGTGGAAGTTCAGGGTGTCCAGGTATTCCGCTCCGTAGTTTCTTGTATCTAGGTACTGGATGTGGAAGTCCAGGGTGTCCAGGTATTCCGCTTCGTAGTTCTCTGTATCTAGGTGTCGGATGTGGAAGTCCAGGGTGTGCAGGTATTCCGCTTCGTAGTTTCCTGTGTCCAGGTGTTGGATGTGGAAGTACAGGGTGTCTAGGTATTCCGCTCCGTAGTTTCCTGTGTCCAGGTGTCGGATGTGGAAGTTCAGGGTGTCCAGGTATTCCGCTCCGTAGTTTCTTGTATCTAGGTACTGGATGTGGAGGTCCAGGGTATCCAGGCATTCCGCTCCGTAGTTTCCTGTATCCAGGTGTCGGATGTGGAAGTTCAAGGTTTACAGGTATTCCGCTTCGTAGTTCTCTGTATCTAGGTGTCGGATGTGGAAGTCCAGGGTTTCCAGGTATTCCGCTCCTTAGTTTCCTGTGTCCAGGTGTCGGATGTGGAAGTTCAGGGTGTCCAGGTATTCCGCTTCGTAGTTTTCTGTACCTAGGTGTCGGATATGGAAGTCCAGAGTGTCCAGGTATTCCGCTACGTAGTTCTCTGTATCTAGGTGTCGGATGTGGAAGTCCAGGGTGTGCAGGTATTCCGCTCCGTAGTTTCCTGTGTCCAGGTGTCGGATGTGGAAGTTCAGGGTGTCCAGGTATTCCGCTCCGTAGTTTCTTGTATCTAGGTACTGGATATGGAAGTCCAGGGTGTCCAGGTTTTCCGCTTCGTAGTTCTCTGTATCTAGGTGTCGGATGTGGAAGTCCAGGGTGTGCAGGTATTCCGCTTCGTAGTTTCCTGTGTCCAGGTGTTGGATGTGGAAGTCCAGGGTGTCTAGGTATTCCGCTCCGTAGTTTCCTGTGTCCAGGTGTCGGATGTGGAAGTTCAGGGTGTCCAGGTATTCCGCTTCGTAGTTTTCTGTATCTAGGTGTTGGATGTGGAAGTTCAGGGTGTCCAGGTATTCCGCTCCGTAGCTTCTTGTATCTAGGTACTGGATGTGGAGGTCCAGGGTATCCAGGCATTCCGCTCCGTAGTTTCCTGTATCCAGGTGTCGGATGTGGAAGTCCAGGGTGTCCAGGTATTCCGCTTCGTTGTTCTCTGTATCTAGGTGTCGGATGTGGAAGTCCAGGGTGTGCAGGTATTCCGCTCCGTAGTTTCCTGTGTCCAGGTGTCGGATGTGGAAGTCCAGGGTGTGCAGGTATTCCGCTTCGTAGTTTCCTGTGTCCAGGTGTTGGATGTGGAAGTACAGGGTGTCTAGGTATTCCGCTCCGTAGTTTCCTGTGTCCAGGTGTCGGATGTGGAAGTTCAGGGTGTCCAGGTATTCCGCTCCGTAGTTTCTTGTATCTAGGTACTGGATGTGGAGGTCCAGGGTATCCAGGCATTCCGCTCCGTAGTTTCCTGTATCCAGGTGTCGGATGTGGAAGTTCAGGGTTTACAGGTATTCCGCTTCGTAGTTCTCTGTATCTAGGTGTCGGATGTGGAAGTCCAGGGTTTCCAGGTATTCCGCTCCTTAGTTTCCTGTGTCCAGGTGTCGGATGTGGAAGTTCAGGGTGTCCAGGTATTCCGCTTCGTAGTTTTCTGTACCTAGGTGTCGGATATGGAAGTCCAGAGTGTCCAGGTATTCCGCTACGTAGTTCTCTGTATCTAGGTGTCGGATGTGGAAGTCCAGGGTGTGCAGGTATTCCGCTCCGTAGTTTCCTGTGTCCAGGTGTCGGATGTGGAAGTTCAGGGTGTCCAGGTATTCCGCTCCGTAGTTTCTTGTATCTAGGTACTGGATATGGAAGTCCAGGGTGTCCAGGTTTTCCGCTTCGTAGTTCTCTGTATCTAGGTGTCGGATGTGGAAGTCCAGGGTGTGCAGGTATTCCGCTTCGTAGTTTCCTGTGTCCAGGTGTTGGATGTGGAAGTCCAGGGTGTCTAGGTATTCCGCTCCGTAGTTTCCTGTGTCCAGGTGTCGGATGTGGAAGTTCAGGGTGTCCAGGTATTCCGCTTCGTAGTTTTCTGTATCTAGGTGTTGGATGTGGAAGTTCAGGGTGTCCAGGTATTCCGCTCCGTAGCTTCTTGTATCTAGGTACTGGATGTGGAGGTCCAGGGTATCCAGGCATTCCGCTCCGTAGTTTCCTGTATCCAGGTGTCGGATGTGGAAGTCCAGGGTGTCCAGGTATTCCGCTTCGTAGTTCTCTGTATCTAGGTGTCGGATGTGGAAGTCCAGGGTGTGCAGGTATTCCGCTCCGTAGTTTCCTGTGTCCAGGTGTCGGATGTGGAAGTTCAGGGTGTCCAGGTATTCCGCTCCGTAGTGTCTTGTATCTAGGTACTGGATGTGGAAGTCCAGGGTTTCCAGGTATTCCGCTTCGTAGTTCTCTGTATCTAGGTGTCGGATGTGGAAGTCCTGGGTGACCAGGTATTCCGCTCCGGAGTTTCCTGTGTCCAGGTGTCGGATGTGGAAGTTCAGGGTGTCCAGGTATTCCGCTTCGTAGTTTTCTGTACCTAGGTGTCGGATGTGGAATTTCAGGGTGTCCAGGTATTTCGCTCCGTAGTTTCTTGTATCTAGGTACTGGATGTGGAAGTCCAGGGTGTCCAGGTATTCCGCTTCGTAGTTCTCTGTATCTAGGTGTCGGATGTGGAAGTCCAGGGTGTGCAGGTATTCCGCTTCGTAGTTTCCTGTGTCCAGGTGTTGGATGTGGAAGTCCAGGGTGTCTAGGTATTCCGCTCCGTAGTTTCCTGTGTCCAGGTGTCGGATGTGGAAGTTCAGGGTGTCCAGGTATTCCGCTCCGTAGTTTCTTGTATCTAGGTACTGGATGTGGAGGTCCAGGGTATCCAGGCATTCCGCTCCGTAGTTTCCTGTATCCAGGTGTCGGATGTGGAAGTTCAGGGTGTCCAGGTATTCCTCTTCGTAGCTCTCTGTATTTATGTACTGGATGTGGAAGTCCAGGGTGTCCAGGTATTCCTCTTCGTAGCTCTCTGTATTTATGTACTGGATGTGGAAGTTCAGGGTGTCCAGGTATTCCGCTCCGTAGTTTCTTGTATCTAGGTACTGGATGTGGAGGTCCAGGGTATCCAGGCATTCCGCTCCGTAGTTTCCTGTATCCAGGTGTCGGATGTGGAAGTTCAGGGTGTCCAGGTATTCCGCTTCGTAGTTTTCTGTACCTAGGCGTCGGATGTGGAAGTCCAGGGTGTCCAGGTATTCCGCTTCGTAGTTCTCTGTATCTAGGTGTCGGATGTGGAAGTCCAGGGTGTCCAGGTATTCCGCTCCGTAGTTTCCTGTGTCCAGATGTTGGATGTGGAAGTCCAGGGAGTCCAGGTATTCCGCTCCGTAGTTTCCTGTGTCCAGGTGTCGGATGTGGAAGTTCAGGGTATCCAGGTATTCCGCTCCGTAGTTTCTTGTATCTAGGTACTGGATATGGAAGTCCAGGGTGTCCAGGTTTTCCACTTCGTAGTTCTCTGTATCTAGGTGTCGGATGTGGAAGTCCAGGGTGTGCAGGTATTCCGCTTCGAAGTTTCCTGTGTCCAGGTGTTGGATGTGGAAGTCCAGGGTGTCTAGGTATTCCGCTCCGTAGTTTCCTGTGTCCAGGTGTCGGATGTGGAAGTTCAGGGTGTCCAGGTATTCCGCTTCGTAGTTTTCTGTATCTAGGTGTTGGATGTGGAAGTTCAGGGTATCCAGGTATTCCGCTTCTTAGTTCTCTGTATCTAGGTGTCGGATGTGGAAGTCCAGGGTGTCCAGGTATTCCGCTCCGTAGTTTCCGGTGTCCAGGTGTCGGATGTGGAACTTCAGGGTGTCCAGGTATTCCGCTTCGTAGTTTTCTGTACCTAGGTGTCGGATGTGGAAGTTCAGGGTGTCCAGGTATTCCGCTCCGTAGTTTCTTGTATCTAGGTACTGGATGTGGAGGTCCAGGGTATCCAGGCATTCCGCTCCGTAGTTTCCTGTATCCAGGTGTCGGATGTGGAAGTTCAGGGTGTCCAGGTATTCCGCTTCGTAGTTTTCTGTACCTAGGCGTCGGATGTGGAAGTCCAGGGTGTCCAGGTATTCCGCTTCGTAGTTCTCTGTATCTAGGTGTCGGATGTGGAAGTCCAGGGTGTCCAGGTATTCCGCTCCGTAGTTTCCTGTGTCCAGATGTTGGATGTGGAAGTCCAGGGAGTCCAGGTATTCCGCTCCGTAGTTTCCTGTGTCCAGGTGTCGGATGTGGAAGTTCAGGGTATCCAGGTATTCCGCTCCGTAGTTTCTTGTATCTAGGTACTGGATATGGAAGTCCAGGGTGTCCAGGTTTTCCACTTCGTAGTTCTCTGTATCTAGGTGTCGGATGTGGAAGTCCAGGGTGTGCAGGTATTCCGCTTCGAAGTTTCCTGTGTCCAGGTGTTGGATGTGGAAGTCCAGGGTGTCTAGGTATTCCGCTCCGTAGTTTCCTGTGTCCAGGTGTCGGATGTGGAAGTTCAGGGTGTCCAGGTATTCCGCTTCGTAGTTTTCTGTATCTAGGTGTTGGATGTGGAAGTTCAGGGTATCCAGGTATTCCGCTTCTTAGTTCTCTGTATCTAGGTGTCGGATGTGGAAGTCCAGGGTGTCCAGGTATTCCGCTCCGTAGTTTCCTGTGTCCAGGTGTCGGATGTGGAACTTCAGGGTGTCCAGGTATTCCGCTTCGTAGTTTTCTGTACCTAGGTGTCGGATGTGGAAGTTCAGGGTGTCCAGGTATTCCGCTCCGTAGTTTCTTGTATCTAGGTACTGGATGTGGAAGTCCAGGGTGTCCAGGTATTCCGCTTCGTAGTTCTCTGTATCTAGGTGTCGGATGTGGAAGTCCAGGGTGTGCAGGTATTCCGCTTCGTAGTTTCCTGTGTCCAGGTGTCGGATGTGGAAGTTCAGGGTGTCCAGGTATTCCGCTTCGTAGTTTTCTGTATCTACGTGTTGGATGTGGAAGTTCAGGGTGTTCAGGTATTCCGCTCCGTAGTTTCTTGTATCTAGGTACTGGATGTGGAGGTCCAGGGTATCCAGGCATTCCGCTCCGTAGTTTCCTGTATCCAGGTGTCGGATGTGGAAGTTCAGGGTGTCCAGGTATTCCTCTTCGTAGCTCTCTGTATTTATGTACTGGATGTGGAAGTCCAGGTTGTCCAGGTATTCCGCTCCGTAGTTTTCTGTACCTAGGTGTCGGATATGGAAGTCCAGGGTGTCCAGGTATTCCGCTACGTAGTTCTCTGTATCTAGGTGTCGGATGTGGAAGTCCAGGGTGTGCAGGTATTCCGCTCCGTAGTTTCCTGTGTCCAGGTGTCGGATGTGGAAGTTCAGGGTGTCCAGGTATTCCGCTTCGTAGTTTTCTGTACCTAGGTGTCGGATATGGAAGTCCAGGGTGTCCAGGTATTCCGCTACGTAGTTCTCTGTATCTAGGTGTCGGATGTGGAAGGCCAGGGTGTGCAGATATTCCGCTTCGTAGTTTCCTGTGTCCAGATGTTGGATGTGGAAGTCCAGGGTGTCCAGGTATTCCGCTCCGTAGTTTCCTGTGTCTAGGTGTTGGATGTGGAAGTTCAGGGTGTCCAGGTATTCCGCTCCGTAGTGTCTTGTATCTAGGTACTGGATGTGGAAGTCCAGGGTGTCCAGGTATTCCGCATCGTAGTTCTCTGTATCTAGGTGTCGGATGTGGAAGTCTAGGGTGTCCAGGTATTCCGCTCCGTAGTTTCCTGTGTCCAGGTGTCGGATGTGGAAGTTCAGGGTTTCCAGGTATTCCGCTTCGTAGTTTTCTGTACCTAGGTGTCGGATATGGAAGTCCAGGGTGTCCAGGTATTCCGCTTCGTAGTTCTCTGTATCTAGGTGTCGAATGTGGAAGTCCAGGGTGTGCAGGTATTCCGCTTCGTAGTTTCCTGTGTCCAGATGTTGGATGTGGAAGTCCAGGGTGTCCAGGTATTCCGCTTCGTAGTTTCCTGTGTCCAGGTGTTGGATGTGGTAGTCCAGGGTGTCTAGGTATTCCGCTCCGTAGTTTCCTGTGTCCAGGTGTCGGATGTGGAAGTTCAGGGTGTCCAGGTATTCCGCTTCGTAGTTTTCTGTATCTAGGTGTTGGATGTGGAAGTCCAGGGTGTGCAGGTATTCCGCTTCGTAGTTTCCTGTGTCCAGGTGTTGGATGTGGAAGTACAGGGTGTCTAGGTATTCCGCTCCGTAGTTTCCTGTGTCCAGGTGTCGGATGTGGAAGTTCAGGGTGTCCAGGTATTCCGCTCCGTAGTTTCTTGTATCTAGGTACTGGATGTGGAGGTCCAGGGTATCCAGGCATTCCGCTCCGTAGTTTCCTGTATCCAGGTGTCGGATGTGGAAGTTCAGGGTTTACAGGTATTCCGCTTCGTAGTTCTCTGTATCTAGGTGTCGGATGTGGAAGTCCAGGGTTTCCAGGTATTCCGCTCCTTAGTTTCCTGTGTCCAGGTGTCGGATGTGGAAGTTCAGGGTGTCCAGGTATTCCGCTTCGTAGTTTTCTGTACCTAGGTGTCGGATATGGAAGTCCAGAGTGTCCAGGTATTCCGCTACGTAGTTCTCTGTATCTAGGTGTCGGATGTGGAAGTCCAGGGTGTGCAGGTATTCCGCTCCGTAGTTTCCTGTGTCCAGGTGTCGGATGTGGAAGTTCAGGGTGTCCAGGTATTCCGCTCCGTAGTTTCTTGTATCTAGGTACTGGATATGGAAGTCCAGGGTGTCCAGGTTTTCCGCTTCGTAGTTCTCTGTATCTAGGTGTCGGATGTGGAAGTCCAGGGTGTGCAGGTATTCCGCTTCGTAGTTTCCTGTGTCCAGGTGTTGGATGTGGAAGTCCAGGGTGTCTAGGTATTCCGCTCCGTAGTTTCCTGTGTCCAGGTGTCGGATGTGGAAGTTCAGGGTGTCCAGGTATTCCGCTTCGTAGTTTTCTGTATCTAGGTGTTGGATGTGGAAGTTCAGGGTGTCCAGGTATTCCGCTCCGTAGCTTCTTGTATCTAGGTACTGGATGTGGAGGTCCAGGGTATCCAGGCATTCCGCTCCGTAGTTTCCTGTATCCAGGTGTCGGATGTGGAAGTCCAGGGTGTCCAGGTATTCCGCTTCGTTGTTCTCTGTATCTAGGTGTCGGATGTGGAAGTCCAGGGTGTGCAGGTATTCCGCTCCGTAGTTTCCTGTGTCCAGGTGTCGGATGTGGAAGTCCAGGGTGTGCAGGTATTCCGCTTCGTAGTTTCCTGTGTCCAGGTGTTGGATGTGGAAGTACAGGGTGTCTAGGTATTCCGCTCCGTAGTTTCCTGTGTCCAGGTGTCGGATGTGGAAGTTCAGGGTGTCCAGGTATTCCGCTCCGTAGTTTCTTGTATCTAGGTACTGGATGTGGAGGTCCAGGGTATCCAGGCATTCCGCTCCGTAGTTTCCTGTATCCAGGTGTCGGATGTGGAAGTTCAGGGTTTACAGGTATTCCGCTTCGTAGTTCTCTGTATCTAGGTGTCGGATGTGGAAGTCCAGGGTTTCCAGGTATTCCGCTCCTTAGTTTCCTGTGTCCAGGTGTCGGATGTGGAAGTTCAGGGTGTCCAGGTATTCCGCTTCGTAGTTTTCTGTACCTAGGTGTCGGATATGGAAGTCCAGAGTGTCCAGGTATTCCGCTACGTAGTTCTCTGTATCTAGGTGTCGGATGTGGAAGTCCAGGGTGTGCAGGTATTCCGCTCCGTAGTTTCCTGTGTCCAGGTGTCGGATGTGGAAGTTCAGGGTGTCCAGGTATTCCGCTCCGTAGTTTCTTGTATCTAGGTACTGGATATGGAAGTCCAGGGTGTCCAGGTTTTCCGCTTCGTAGTTCTCTGTATCTAGGTGTCGGATGTGGAAGTCCAGGGTGTGCAGGTATTCCGCTTCGTAGTTTCCTGTGTCCAGGTGTTGGATGTGGAAGTCCAGGGTGTCTAGGTATTCCGCTCCGTAGTTTCCTGTGTCCAGGTGTCGGATGTGGAAGTTCAGGGTGTCCAGGTATTCCGCTTCGTAGTTTTCTGTATCTAGGTGTTGGATGTGGAAGTTCAGGGTGTCCAGGTATTCCGCTCCGTAGCTTCTTGTATCTAGGTACTGGATGTGGAGGTCCAGGGTATCCAGGCATTCCGCTCCGTAGTTTCCTGTATCCAGGTGTCGGATGTGGAAGTCCAGGGTGTCCAGGTATTCCGCTTCGTAGTTCTCTGTATCTAGGTGTCGGATGTGGAAGTCCAGGGTGTGCAGGTATTCCGCTCCGTAGTTTCCTGTGTCCAGGTGTCGGATGTGGAAGTTCAGGGTGTCCAGGTATTCCGCTCCGTTGTGTCTTGTATCTAGGTACTGGATGTGGAAGTCCAGGGTTTCCAGGTATTCCGCTTCGTAGTTCTCTGTATCTAGGTGTCGGATGTGGAAGTCCTGGGTGACCAGGTATTCCGCTCCGTAGTTTCCTGTGTCCAGGTGTCGGATGTGGAAGTTCAGGGTGTCCAGGTATTCCGCTTCGTAGTTTTCTGTACCTAGGTGTCGGATGTGGAATTTCAGGGTGTCCAGGTATTTCGCTCCGTAGTTTCTTGTATCTAGGTACTGGATGTGGAAGTCCAGGGTGTCCAGGTATTCCGCTTCGTAGTTCTCTGTATCTAGGTGTCGGATGTGAAAGTCCAGGGTGTGCAGGTATTCCGCTTCGTAGTTTCCTGTGTCCAGGTGTTGGATGTGGAAGTCCAGGGTGTCTAGGTATTCCGCTCCGTAGTTTCCTGTGTCCAGGTGTCGGATGTGGAAGTTCAGGGTGTCCAGGTATTCCGCTCCGTAGTTTCTTGTATCTAGGTACTGGATGTGGAGGTCCAGGGTATCCAGGCATTCCGCTCCGTAGTTTCCTGTATCCAGGTGTCGGATGTGGAAGTTCAGGGTGTCCAGGTATTCCTCTTCGTAGCTCTCTGTATTTATGTACTGGATGTGGAAGTCCAGGGTGTTCAGGTATTCCGCTCCGCAGTTTCCTGTGTCCAGGTGTCGGATGTGGAAGTTCAGGGTGTCCAGGTATTCCGCTTCGTAGTTTTCTGTACCTAGGCGTCGGATGTGGAAGTCCAGGGTGTCCAGGTATTCCGCTTCGTAGTTCTCTGTATCTAGGTGTCGGATGTGGAAGTCCAGGGTGTCCAGGTATTCCGCTCCGTAGTTTCCTGTGTCCAGATGTTGGATGTGGAAGTCCAGGGAGTCCAGGTATTCCGCTCCGTAGTTTCCTGTGTCCAGGTGTCGGATGTGGAAGTTCAGGGTATCCAGGTATTCCGCTCCGTAGTTTCTTGTATCTAGGTACTGGATATGGAAGTCCAGGGTGTCCAGGTTTTCCACTTCGTAGTTCTCTGTATCTAGGTGTCGGATGTGGAAGTCCAGGGTGTGCAGGTATTCCGCTTCGAAGTTTCCTGTGTCCAGGTGTTGGATGTGGAAGTCCAGGGTGTCTAGGTATTCCGCTCCGTAGTTTCCTGTGTCCAGGTGTCGGATGTGGAAGTTCAGGGTGTCCAGGTATTCCGCTTCGTAGTTTTCTGTATCTAGGTGTTGGATGTGGAAGTTCAGGGTATCCAGGTATTCCGCTTCTTAGTTCTCTGTATCTAGGTGTCGGATGTGGAAGTCCAGGGTGTCCAGGTATTCCGCTCCGTAGTTTCCTGTGTCCAGGTGTCGGATGTGGAACTTCAGGGTGTCCAGGTATTCCGCTTCGTAGTTTTCTGTACCTAGGTGTCGGATGTGGAAGTTCAGGGTATCCAGGTATTCCGCTCCGTAGTTTCTTGTATCTAGGTACTGGATATGGAAGTCCAGGGTGTCCAGGTTTTCCACTTCGTAGTTCTCTGTATCTAGGTGTCGGATGTGGAAGTCCAGGGTGTGCAGGTATTCCGCTTCGAAGTTTCCTGTGTCCAGGTGTTGGATGTGGAAGTCCAGGGTGTCTAGGTATTCCGCTCCGTAGTTTCCTGTGTCCAGGTGTCGGATGTGGAAGTTCAGGGTGTCCAGGTATTCCGCTTCGTAGTTTTCTGTATCTAGGTGTTGGATGTGGAAGTTCAGGGTATCCAGGTATTCCGCTTCTTAGTTCTCTGTATCTAGGTGTCGGATGTGGAAGTTCAGGGTGTCCAGGTATTCCGCTTCGTAGTTTTCTGTACCTAGGCGTCGGATGTGGAAGTCCAGGGTGTCCAGGTATTCCGCTTCGTAGTTCTCTGTATCTAGGTGTCGGATGTGGAAGTCCAGGGTGTCCAGGTATTCCGCTCCGTAGTTTCCTGTGTCCAGATGTTGGATGTGGAAGTCCAGGGAGTCCAGGTATTCCGCTCCGTAGTTTCCTGTGTCCAGGTGTCGGATGTGGAAGTTCAGGGTATCCAGGTATTCCGCTCCGTAGTTTCTTGTATCTAGGTACTGGATATGGAAGTCCAGGGTGTCCAGGTTTTCCACTTCGTAGTTCTCTGTATCTAGGTGTCGGATGTGGAAGTCCAGGGTGTGCAGGTATTCCGCTTCGAAGTTTCCTGTGTCCAGGTGTTGGATGTGGAAGTCCAGGGTGTCTAGGTATTCCGCTCCGTAGTTTCCTGTGTCCAGGTGTCGGATGTGGAAGTTCAGGGTGTCCAGGTATTCCGCTTCGTAGTTTTCTGTATCTAGGTGTTGGATGTGGAAGTTCAGGGTATCCAGGTATTCCGCTTCTTAGTTCTCTGTATCTAGGTGTCGGATGTGGAAGTCCAGGGTGTCCAGGTATTCCGCTCCGTAGTTTCCTGTGTCCAGGTGTCGGATGTGGAACTTCAGGGTGTCCAGGTATTCCGCTTCGTAGTTTTCTGTACCTAGGTGTCGGATGTGGAAGTTCAGGGTATCCAGGTATTCCGCTCCGTAGTTTCTTGTATCTAGGTACTGGATATGGAAGTCCAGGGTGTCCAGGTTTTCCACTTCGTAGTTCTCTGTATCTAGGTGTCGGATGTGGAAGTCCAGGGTGTGCAGGTATTCCGCTTCGAAGTTTCCTGTGTCCAGGTGTTGGATGTGGAAGTCCAGGGTGTCTAGGTATTCCGCTCCGTAGTTTCCTGTGTCCAGGTGTCGGATGTGGAAGTTCAGGGTGTCCAGGTATTCCGCTTCGTAGTTTTCTGTATCTAGGTGTTGGATGTGGAAGTTCAGGGTATCCAGGTATTCCGCTTCTTAGTTCTCTGTATCTAGGTGTCGGATGTGGAAGTCCAGGGTGTCCAGGTATTCCGCTCCGTAGTTTCCTGTGTCCAGGTGTCGGATGTGGAACTTCAGGGTGTCCAGGTATTCCGCTTCGTAGTTTTCTGTACCTAGGTGTCGGATGTGGAAGTTCAGGGTGTCCAGGTATTCCGCTCCGTAGTTTCTTGTATCTAGGTACTGGATGTGGAAGTCCAGGGTGTCCAGGTATTCCGCTTCGTAGTTCTCTGTATCTAGGTGTCGGATGTGGAAGTCCAGGGTGTGCAGGTATTCCGCTTCGTAGTTTCCTGTGTCCAGGTGTCGGATGTGGAAGTTCAGGGTGTCCAGGTATTCCGCTTCGTAGTTTTCTGTATCTACGTGTTGGATGTGGAAGTTCAGGGTGTTCAGGTATTCCGCTCCGTAGTTTCTTGTATCTAGGTACTGGATGTGGAGGTCCAGGGTATCCAGGCATTCCGCTCCGTAGTTTCCTGTATCCAGGTGTCGGATGTGGAAGTTCAGGGTGTCCAGGTATTCCTCTTCGTAGCTCTCTGTATTTATGTACTGGATGTGGAAGTCCAGGTTGTCCAGGTATTCCGCTCCGTAGTTTTCTGTACCTAGGTGTCGGATATGGAAGTCCAGGGTGTCCAGGTATTCCGCTACGTAGTTCTCTGTATCTAGGTGTCGGATGTGGAAGTCCAGGGTGTGCAGGTATTCCGCTCCGTAGTTTCCTGTGTCCAGGTGTCGGATGTGGAAGTTCAGGGTGTCCAGGTATTCCGCTTCGTAGTTTTCTGTACCTAGGTGTCGGATATGGAAGTCCAGGGTGTCCAGGTATTCCGCTACGTAGTTCTCTGTATCTAGGTGTCGGATGTGGAAGGCCAGGGTGTGCAGATATTCCGCTTCGTAGTTTCCTGTGTCCAGATGTTGGATGTGGAAGTCCAGGGTGTCCAGGTATTCCGCTCCGTAGTTTCCTGTGTCTAGGTGTTGGATGTGGAAGTTCAGGGTGTCCAGGTATTCCGCTCCGTAGTGTCTTGTATCTAGGTACTGGATGTGGAAGTCCAGGGTGTCCAGGTATTCCGCATCGTAGTTCTCTGTATCTAGGTGTCGGATGTGGAAGTCTAGGGTGTCCAGGTATTCCGCTCCGTAGTTTCCTGTGTCCAGGTGTCGGATGTGGAAGTTCAGGGTTTCCAGGTATTCCGCTTCGTAGTTTTCTGTACCTAGGTGTCGGATATGGAAGTCCAGGGTGTCCAGGTATTCCGCTTCGTAGTTCTCTGTATCTAGGTGTCGAATGTGGAAGTCCAGGGTGTGCAGGTATTCCGCTTCGTAGTTTCCTGTGTCCAGATGTTGGATGTGGAAGTCCAGGGTGTCCAGGTATTCCGCTTCGTAGTTTCCTGTGTCCAGGTGTTGGATGTGGTAGTCCAGGGTGTCTAGGTATTCCGCTCCGTAGTTTCCTGTGTCCAGGTGTCGGATGTGGAAGTTCAGGGTGTCCAGGTATTCCGCTTCGTAGTTTTCTGTATCTAGGTGTTGGATGTGGAAGTCCAGGGTGTGCAGGTATTCCGCTTCGTAGTTTCCTGTGTCCAGGTGTTGGATGTGGAAGTCCAGGGTGTCTAGGTATTCCGCTCCGTAGTTTCCTGTGTCCAGGTGTCGGATGTGGAAGTTCAGGGTGTCCAGGTATTCCGCTCCGTAGTTTCTTGTATCTAGGTACTGGATGTGGAAGTCCAGGGTGTCCAGGTATTCCGCTTCGTAGTTCTCTGTATCTAGGTGTCGGATGTGGAAGTCCAGGGTGTGCAGGTATTCCGCTTCGTTGTTTCCTGTGTCCAGGTGTTGGATGTGGAAGTCCAGGGTGTCTAGGTATTCCGCTCCGTAGTTTCCTGTGTCCAGGTGTCGGATGTGGAAGTTCAGGGTGTCCAGGTATTCCGCTTCGTAGTTTTCTGTATCTAGGTTTTGGATGTGGAAGTTCAGGGTGTCCAGGTATTCCGCTCCGTAGTTTCTTGTATCTAGGTACTGGATGTGGAGGTCCAGGGTATCCAGGCATTCCGCTCCGTAGTTTCCTGTATCCAGGTGTCGGATGTGGAAGTTCAGGGTGTCCAGGTATTCCTCTTCGTAGCTCTCTGTATTTATGTACTGGATGTGGAAGTCCAGGTTGTCCAGGTATTCCGCTCCGTAGTTTTCTGTACCTAGGTGTCGGATATGGAAGTCCAGGGTGTCCAGGTATTCCGCTACGTAGTTCTCTGTATCTAGGTGTCGGATGTGGAAGTCCAGGGTGTGCAGGTATTCCGCTCCGTAGTTTCCTGTGTCCAGGTGTCGGATGTGGAAGTTCAGGGTGTCCAGGTATTCCGCTTCGTAGTTTTCTGTACCTAGGTGTCGGATATGGAAGTCCAGGGTGTCCAGGTATTCCGCTACGTAGTTCTCTGTATCTAGGTGTCGGATGTGGAAGGCCAGGGTGTGCAGATATTCCGCTTCGTAGTTTCCTGTGTCCAGATGTTGGATGTGGAAGTCCAGGGTGTCCAGGTATTCCGCTCCGTAGTTTCCTGTGTCTAGGTGTTGGATGTGGAAGTTCAGGGTGTCCAGGTATTCCGCTCCGTAGTGTCTTGTATCTAGGTACTGGATGTGGAAGTCCAGGGTGTCCAGGTATTCCGCTTCGTAGTTCTCTGTATCTAGGTGTCGGATGTGGAAGTCCAGGGTGTCCAGGTATTCCGCTCCGTAGTTTCCTGTGTCTAGGTGTTGGATGTGGAAGTTCAGGGTGTCCAGGTATTCCGCTCCGTAGTTTCTTGTATCTAGGTACTGGATGTGGAAGTCCAGGGTGTCCAGGTATTCCGCTTCGTAGTTCTCTGTATCTAGGTGTCGGATGTGGAAGTCCAGGGTGTCCAGGTATTCCGCTCCGTAGTTTCCTGTGTCCAGGTGTCGGATGTGGAACTTCAGGGTGTCCAGGTATTCCGCTTCGTAATTTTCTGTACCTAGGTGTCGGATGTGGAAGTTCAGGGTGTCCAGGTATTCCGCTCCGTAGTTTCTTGTATCTAGGTACTGGATATGGAAGTCCAGGGTGTCCAGGTTTTCCGCTTCGTAGTTCTCTGTATCTAGGTGTCGGATGTGGAAGTCCAGGGTGTGCAGGTATTCCGCTTCGAAGTTTCCTGTGTCCAGGTGTTGGATGTGGAAGTCCAGGGTGTCTAGGTATTCCGCTCCGTAGTTTCCTGTGTCCAGGTGTCGGATGTGGAAGTTCAGGGTGTCCAGGTATTCCGCTTCGTAGTTTTCTGTATCTAGGTGTTGGATGTGGAAGTTCAGGGTATCCAGGTATTCCGCTTCGTAGTTCTCTGTATCTAGGTGTCGGATGTGGAAGTCCAGGGTGTCCAGGTATTCCGCTCCGTAGTTTCCTGTGTCCAGGTGTCGGATGTGGAACTTCAGGGTGTCCAGGTATTCCGCTTCGTAGTTTTCTGTACCTAGGTGTCGGATGTGGAAGTTCAGGGTGTCCAGGTATTCCGCTCCGTAGTTTCTTGTATCTAGGTACTGGATGTGGAAGTCCAGGGTGTCCAGGTATTCCGCTTCGTAGTTCTCTGTATCTAGGTGTCGGATGTGGAAGTCCAGGGTGTGCAGGTATTCCGCTTCGTAGTTTCCTGTGTCCAGGTGTCGGATGTGGAAGTTCAGGGTGTCCAGGTATTCCGCTTCGTAGTTTTCTGTATCTACGTGTTGGATGTGGAAGTTCAGGGTGTTCAGGTATTCCGCTCCGTAGTTTCTTGTATCTAGGTACTGGATGTGGAGGTCCAGGGTATCCAGGCATTCCGCTCCGTAGTTTCCTGTATCCAGGTGTCGGATGTGGAAGTTCAGGGTGTCCAGGTATTCCTCTTCGTAGCTCTCTGTATTTATGTACTGGATGTGGAAGTCCAGGTTGTCCAGGTATTCCGCTCCGTAGTTTTCTGTACCTAGGTGTCGGATATGGAAGTCCAGGGTGTCCAGGTATTCCGCTACGTAGTTCTCTGTATCTAGGTGTCGGATGTGGAAGTCCAGGGTGTGCAGGTATTCCGCTCCGTAGTTTCCTGTGTCCAGGTGTCGGATGTGGAAGTTCAGGGTGTCCAGGTATTCCGCTTCGTAGTTTTCTGTACCTAGGTGTCGGATATGGAAGTCCAGGGTGTCCAGGTATTCCGCTACGTAGTTCTCTGTATCTAGGTGTCGGATGTGGAAGGCCAGGGTGTGCAGATATTCCGCTTCGTAGTTTCCTGTGTCCAGATGTTGGATGTGGAAGTCCAGGGTGTCCAGGTATTCCGCTCCGTAGTTTCCTGTGTCTAGGTGTTGGATGTGGAAGTTCAGGGTGTCCAGGTATTCCGCTCCGTAGTGTCTTGTATCTAGGTACTGGATGTGGAAGTCCAGGGTGTCCAGGTATTCCGCTTCGTAGTTCTCTGTATCTAGGTGTCGGATGTGGAAGTCCAGGGTGTCCAGGTATTCCGCTCCGTAGTTTCCTGTGTCTAGGTGTTGGATGTGGAAGTTCAGGGTGTCCAGGTATTCCGCTCCGTAGTTTCTTGTATCTAGGTACTGGATGTGGAAGTCCAGGGTGTCCAGGTATTCCGCTTCGTAGTTCTCTGTATCTAGGTGTCGGATGTGGAAGTCCAGGGTGTCCAGGTATTCCGCTCCGTAGTTTCCTGTGTCCAGGTGTCGGATGTGGAACTTCAGGGTGTCCAGGTATTCCGCTTCGTAATTTTCTGTACCTAGGTGTCGGATGTGGAAGTTCAGGGTGTCCAGGTATTCCGCTCCGTAGTTTCTTGTATCTAGGTACTGGATATGGAAGTCCAGGGTGTCCAGGTTTTCCGCTTCGTAGTTCTCTGTATCTAGGTGTCGGATGTGGAAGTCCAGGGTGTGCAGGTATTCCGCTTCGAAGTTTCCTGTGTCCAGGTGTTGGATGTGGAAGTCCAGGGTGTCTAGGTATTCCGCTCCGTAGTTTCCTGTGTCCAGGTGTCGGATGTGGAAGTTCAGGGTGTCCAGGTATTCCGCTTCGTAGTTTTCTGTATCTAGGTGTTGGATGTGGAAGTTCAGGGTATCCAGGTATTCCGCTTCGTAGTTCTCTGTATCTAGGTGTCGGATGTGGAAGTCCAGGGTGTCCAGGTATTCCGCTCCGTAGTTTCCTGTGTCCAGGTGTCGGATGTGGAACTTCAGGGTGTCCAGGTATTCCGCTTCGTAGTTTTCTGTACCTAGGTGTCGGATGTGGAAGTTCAGGGTGTCCAGGTATTCCGCTCCGTAGTTTCTTGTATCTAGGTACTGGATGTGGAAGTCCAGGGTGTCCAGGTATTCCGCTTCGTAGTTCTCTGTATCTAGGTGTCGGATGTGGAAGTCCAGGGTGTGCAGGTATTCCGCTTCGTAGTTTCCTGTGTCCAGGTGTCGGATGTGGAAGTTCAGGGTGTCCAGGTATTCCGCTTCGTAGTTTTCTGTATCTACGTGTTGGATGTGGAAGTTCAGGGTGTTCAGGTATTCCGCTCCGTAGTTTCTTGTATCTAGGTACTGGATGTGGAGGTCCAGGGTATCCAGGCATTCCGCTCCGTAGTTTCCTGTATCCAGGTGTCGGATGTGGAAGTTCAGGGTGTCCAGGTATTCCTCTTCGTAGCTCTCTGTATTTATGTACTGGATGTGGAAGTCCAGGTTGTCCAGGTATTCCGCTCCGTAGTTTTCTGTACCTAGGTGTCGGATATGGAAGTCCAGGGTGTCCAGGTATTCCGCTACGTAGTTCTCTGTATCTAGGTGTCGGATGTGGAAGTCCAGGGTGTGCAGGTATTCCGCTCCGTAGTTTCCTGTGTCCAGGTGTCGGATGTGGAAGTTCAGGGTGTCCAGGTATTCCGCTTCGTAGTTTTCTGTACCTAGGTGTCGGATATGGAAGTCCAGGGTGTCCAGGTATTCCGCTACATAGTTCTCTGTATCTAGGTGTCGGATGTGGAAGGCCAGGGTGTGCAGATATTCCGCTTCGTAGTTTCCTGTGTCCAGATGTTGGATGTGGAAGTCCAGGGTGTCCAGGTATTCCGCTCCGTAGTTTCCTGTGTCTAGGTGTTGGATGTGGAAGTTCAGGGTGTCCAGGTATTCCGCTCCGTAGTGTCTTGTATCTAGGTACTGGATGTGGAAGTCCAGGGTGTCCAGGTATTCCGCATCGTAGTTTTCTGTATCTAGGTGTCGGATGTGGAAGTCTAGGGTGTCCAGGTATTCCGCTCCGTAGTTTCCTGTGTCCAGGTGTCGGATGTGGAAGTTCAGGGTTTCCAGGTATTCCGCTTCGTAGTTTTCTGTACCTAGGTGTCGGATATGGAAGTCCAGGGTGTCCAGGTATTCCGCTTCGTAGTTCTCTGTATCTAGGTGTCGAATGTGGAAGTCCAGGGTGTGCAGGTATTCCGCTTCGTAGTTTCCTGTGTCCAGATGTTGGATGTGGAAGTCCAGGGTGTCCAGGTATTCCGCTTCGTAGTTTCCTGTGTCCAGGTGTTGGATGTGGTAGTCCAGGGTGTCTAGGTATTCCGCTCCGTAGTTTCCTGTGTCCAGGTGTCGGATGTGGAAGTTCAGGGTGTCCAGGTATTCCGCTTCGTAGTTTTCTGTATCTAGGTGTTGGATGTGGAAGTCCAGGGTGTGCAGGTATTCCGCTTCGTAGTTTCCTGTGTCCAGGTGTTGGATGTGGAAGTCCAGGGTGTCTAGGTATTCCGCTCCGTAGTTTCCTGTGTCTAGGTGTCGGATGTGGAAGTTCAGGGTGTCCAGGTATTCCGCTTCGTAGTTCTCTGTATCTAGGTGTCGGATGTGGAAGTCCAGGGTGTCCAGGTATTCCGCTCCGTAGTTTCTTGTATCTAGGTACTGGATGTGGAAGTCCAGGTTGTCCAGGTATTCCGCTTCGTAGTTCTCTGTATCTAGGTGTCGGATGTGGAAGTCCAGGGTGTGCAGGTATTCCGCTTCGTAGTTTCCTGTGTCCAGGTGTTGGATGTGGAAGTCCAGGGTGTCTAGGTATTCCGCTCCGTAGTTTCCTGTGTCCAGGTGTCGGATGTGGAAGTTCAGGGTGTCCAGGTATTCCGCTTCGTAGTTTTCTGTATCTAGGTTTTGGATGTGGAAGTTCAGGGTGTCCAGGTATTCCGCTCCGTAGTTTCTTGTATCTAGGTACTGGATGTGGAGGTCCAGGGTATCCAGGCATTCCGCTCCGTAGTTTCCTGTATCCAGGTGTCGGATGTGGAAGTTCAGGGTGTCCAGGTATTCCTCTTCGTAGCTCTCTGTATTTATGTACTGGATGTGGAAGTCCAGGTTGTCCAGGTATTCCGCTCCGTAGTTTTCTGTACCTAGGTGTCGGATATGGAAGTCCAGGGTGTCCAGGTATTCCGCTACGTAGTTCTCTGTATCTAGGTGTCGGATGTGGAAGTCCAGGGTGTGCAGGTATTCCGCTCCGTAGTTTCCTGTGTCCAGGTGTCGGATGTGGAAGTTCAGGGTGTCCAGGTATTCCGCTTCGTAGTTTTCTGTACCTAGGTGTCGGATATGGAAGTCCAGGGTGTCCAGGTATTCCGCTACATAGTTCTCTGTATCTAGGTGTCGGATGTGGAAGGCCAGGGTGTGCAGATATTCCGCTTCGTAGTTTCCTGTGTCCAGATGTTGGATGTGGAAGTCCAGGGTGTCCAGGTATTCCGCTCCGTAGTTTCCTGTGTCTAGGTGTTGGATGTGGAAGTTCAGGGTGTCCAGGTATTCCGCTCCGTAGTGTCTTGTATCTAGGTACTGGATGTGGAAGTCCAGGGTGTCCAGGTATTCCGCATCGTAGTTTTCTGTATCTAGGTGTCGGATGTGGAAGTCTAGGGTGTCCAGGTATTCCGCTCCGTAGTTTCCTGTGTCCAGGTGTCGGATGTGGAAGTTCAGGGTTTCCAGGTATTCCGCTTCGTAGTTTTCTGTACCTAGGTGTCGGATATGGAAGTCCAGGGTGTCCAGGTATTCCGCTTCGTAGTTCTCTGTATCTAGGTGTCGAATGTGGAAGTCCAGGGTGTGCAGGTATTCCGCTTCGTAGTTTCCTGTGTCCAGATGTTGGATGTGGAAGTCCAGGGTGTCCAGGTATTCCGCTTCGTAGTTTCCTGTGTCCAGGTGTTGGATGTGGTAGTCCAGGGTGTCTAGGTATTCCGCTCCGTAGTTTCCTGTGTCCAGGTGTCGGATGTGGAAGTTCAGGGTGTCCAGGTATTCCGCTTCGTAGTTTTCTGTATCTAGGTGTTGGATGTGGAAGTCCAGGGTGTGCAGGTATTCCGCTTCGTAGTTTCCTGTGTCCAGGTGTTGGATGTGGAAGTCCAGGGTGTCTAGGTATTCCGCTCCGTAGTTTCCTGTGTCTAGGTGTCGGATGTGGAAGTTCAGGGTGTCCAGGTATTCCGCTTCGTAGTTCTCTGTATCTAGGTTTCGGATGTGGAAGTCCAGGGTGTCCAGGTATTCCGCTCCGTAGTTTCTTGTATCTAGGTACTGGATGTGGAAGTCCAGGTTGTCCAGGTATTCCGCTTCGTAGTTCTCTGTATCTAGGTGTCGGATGTGGAAGTCCAGGGTGTGCAGGTATTCCGCTTCGTAGTTTCCTGTGTCCAGGTGTTGGATGTGGAAGTCCAGGGTGTCTAGGTATTCCGCTCCGTAGTTTCCTGTGTCCAGGTGTCGGATGTGGAAGTTCAGGGTGTCCAGGTATTCCGCTTCGTAGTTTTCTGTATCTAGGTTTTGGATGTGGAAGTTCAGGGTGTCCAGGTATTCCGCTCCGTAGTTTCTTGTATCTAGGTACTGGATGTGGAGGTCCAGGGTATCCAGGCATTCCGCTCCGTAGTTTCCTGTATCCAGGTGTCGGATGTGGAAGTTCAGGGTGTCCAGGTATTCCTCTTCGTAGCTCTCTGTATTTATGTACTGGATGTGGAAGTCCAGGTTGTCCAGGTATTCCGCTCCGTAGTTTTCTGTACCTAGGTGTCGGATATGGAAGTCCAGGGTGTCCAGGTATTCCGCTACGTAGTTCTCTGTATCTAGGTGTCGGATGTGGAAGTCCAGGGTGTGCAGGTATTCCGCTCCGTAGTTTCCTGTGTCCAGGTGTCGGATGTGGAAGTTCAGGGTGTCCAGGTATTCCGCTTCGTAGTTTTCTGTACCTAGGTGTCGGATATGGAAGTCCAGGGTGTCCAGGTATTCCGCTACGTAGTTCTCTGTATCTAGGTGTCGGATGTGGAAGGCCAGGGTGTGCAGATATTCCGCTTCGTAGTTTCCTGTGTCCAGATGTTGGATGTGGAAGTCCAGGGTGTCCAGGTATTCCGCTCCGTAGTTTCCTGTGTCTAGGTGTTGGATGTGGAAGTTCAGGATGTCCAGGTATTCCGCTCCGTAGTGTCTTGTATCTAGGTACTGGATGTGGAAGTCCAGGGTGTCCAGGTCTTCCGCTTCGTAGTTTCCTGTGTCCAGGTGTTGGATGTGGAAGTCCAGGGTGTCTAGGTATTCCGCTCCATAGTTTCCTGTGTCCAGGTGTCGGATGTGGAAGTTCAGGGTGTCCAGGTATTCCGCTTCGTAGTTTTCTGTATCTAGGTGTTGGATGTGGAAGTTCTGGGTGTCCAGGTATTCCGCTCCGTAGTTTCTTGTATCTAGGGACTGGATGTGGAGGTCCAGGGTATCCAGGCATTCCGCTCCGTAGTTTCCTGTATCCAGGTGTCGGATGTGGAAGTTCAGGGTGTCCAGGTATTCCTCTTCGTAGCTCTCTGTATTTATGTACTGGATGTGGAATTCCAGGTTGTCCAGGTATTCCGCTCCGCAGTTTCCTGTGTCCAGGTGTCGGATGTGGAAGTTCAGGGTGTCCAGGTATTCCGCTTCGTAGTTCTCTGTGTCTAGGTGTTGGATGTGGAAGTTCAGGGTGTCCAGGTATTCCGCTCCGTAGTGTCTTGTATCTAGGTACTGGATGTGGAAGTCCAGGGTGTCCAGGTATTCCGCTACGTAGTTCTCTGTATCTAGGTGTCGGATGTGGAAGTCCAGGGTGTCCAGGTATTCCGCTACATAGTTCTCTGTATCTAGGTGTCGGATGTGGAAGGCCAGGGTGTGCAGATATTCCGCTTCGTAGTTTCCTGTGTCCAGATGTTGGATGTGGAAGTCCAGGGTGTCCAGGTATTCCGCTCCGTAGTTTCCTGTGTCTAGGTGTTGGATGTGGAAGTTCAGGGTGTCCAGGTATTCCGCTCCGTAGTGTCTTGTATCTAGGTACTGGATGTGGAAGTCCAGGGTGTCCAGGTATTCCGCATCGTAGTTTTCTGTATCTAGGTGTCGGATGTGGAAGTCTAGGGTGTCCAGGTATTCCGCTCCGTAGTTTCCTGTGTCCAGGTGTCGGATGTGGAAGTTCAGGGTTTCCAGGTATTCCGCTTCGTAGTTTTCTGTACCTAGGTGTCGGATATGGAAGTCCAGGGTGTCCAGGTATTCCGCTTCGTAGTTCTCTGTATCTAGGTGTCGAATGTGGAAGTCCAGGGTGTGCAGGTATTCCGCTTCGTAGTTTCCTGTGTCCAGATGTTGGATGTGGAAGTCCAGGGTGTCCAGGTATTCCGCTTCGTAGTTTCCTGTGTCCAGGTGTTGGATGTGGTAGTCCAGGGTGTCTAGGTATTCCGCTCCGTAGTTTCCTGTGTCCAGGTGTCGGATGTGGAAGTTCAGGGTGTCCAGGTATTCCGCTTCGTAGTTTTCTGTATCTAGGTGTTGGATGTGGAAGTCCAGGGTGTGCAGGTATTCCGCTTCGTAGTTTCCTGTGTCCAGGTGTTGGATGTGGAAGTCCAGGGTGTCTAGGTATTCCGCTCCGTAGTTTCCTGTGTCTAGGTGTCGGATGTGGAAGTTCAGGGTGTCCAGGTATTCCGCTTCGTAGTTCTCTGTATCTAGGTGTCGGATGTGGAAGTCCAGGGTGTCCAGGTATTCCGCTCCGTAGTTTCTTGTATCTAGGTACTGGATGTGGAAGTCCAGGTTGTCCAGGTATTCCGCTTCGTAGTTCTCTGTATCTAGGTGTCGGATGTGGAAGTCCAGGGTGTGCAGGTATTCCGCTTCGTAGTTTCCTGTGTCCAGGTGTTGGATGTGGAAGTCCAGGGTGTCTAGGTATTCCGCTCCGTAGTTTCCTGTGTCCAGGTGTCGGATGTGGAAGTTCAGGGTGTCCAGGTATTCCGCTTCGTAGTTTTCTGTATCTAGGTTTTGGATGTGGAAGTTCAGGGTGTCCAGGTATTCCGCTCCGTAGTTTCTTGTATCTAGGTACTGGATGTGGAGGTCCAGGGTATCCAGGCATTCCGCTCCGTAGTTTCCTGTATCCAGGTGTCGGATGTGGAAGTTCAGGGTGTCCAGGTATTCCTCTTCGTAGCTCTCTGTATTTATGTACTGGATGTGGAAGTCCAGGTTGTCCAGGTATTCCGCTCCGTAGTTTTCTGTACCTAGGTGTCGGATATGGAAGTCCAGGGTGTCCAGGTATTCCGCTACGTAGTTCTCTGTATCTAGGTGTCGGATGTGGAAGTCCAGGGTGTGCAGGTATTCCGCTCCGTAGTTTCCTGTGTCCAGGTGTCGGATGTGGAAGTTCAGGGTGTCCAGGTATTCCGCTTCGTAGTTTTCTGTACCTAGGTGTCGGATATGGAAGTCCAGGGTGTCCAGGTATTCCGCTACGTAGTTCTCTGTATCTAGGTGTCGGATGTGGAAGGCCAGGGTGTGCAGATATTCCGCTTCGTAGTTTCCTGTGTCCAGATGTTGGATGTGGAAGTCCAGGGTGTCCAGGTATTCCGCTCCGTAGTTTCCTGTGTCTAGGTGTTGGATGTGGAAGTTCAGGATGTCCAGGTATTCCGCTCCGTAGTGTCTTGTATCTAGGTACTGGATGTGGAAGTCCAGGGTGTCCAGGTCTTCCGCTTCGTAGTTTCCTGTGTCCAGGTGTTGGATGTGGAAGTCCAGGGTGTCTAGGTATTCCGCTCCATAGTTTCCTGTGTCCAGGTGTCGGATGTGGAAGTTCAGGGTGTCCAGGTATTCCGCTTCGTAGTTTTCTGTATCTAGGTGTTGGATGTGGAAGTTCTGGGTGTCCAGGTATTCCGCTCCGTAGTTTCTTGTATCTAGGGACTGGATGTGGAGGTCCAGGGTATCCAGGCATTCCGCTCCGTAGTTTCCTGTATCCAGGTGTCGGATGTGGAAGTTCAGGGTGTCCAGGTATTCCTCTTCGTAGCTCTCTGTATTTATGTACTGGATGTGGAATTCCAGGTTGTCCAGGTATTCCGCTCCGCAGTTTCCTGTGTCCAGGTGTCGGATGTGGAAGTTCAGGGTGTCCAGGTATTCCGCTTCGTAGTTCTCTGTGTCTAGGTGTTGGATGTGGAAGTTCAGGGTGTCCAGGTATTCCGCTCCGTAGTGTCTTGTATCTAGGTACTGGATGTGGAAGTCCAGGGTGTCCAGGTATTCCGCATCGTAGTTCTCTGTATCTAGGTGTCGGATGTGGAAGTCCAGGGTGTCCAGGTATTCCGCTCCGTAGTTTCCTGTGTCCAGGTGTCGGATGTGGAAGTTCAGGGTGTCCAGGTATTCCGCTTCGTAGTTTTCTGTACCTAGGTGTCGGATATGGAAGTCCAGGTTGTCCAGGTATTCCGCTTCGTAGTTCTCTGTATCTAGGTGTCGAATATGGAAGTCCAGGGTGTGCAGGTATTCCGCTTCGTAGTTTCCTGTGTCCAGATGTTGGATGTGGAAGTCCAGGGTGTCCAGGTATTCCGCTCCGTAGTTTCTTGTATCTAGGTACTGGATGTGGAAGTCCAGGGTGTGCAGGTATTCCGCTTCGTAGTTTCCTGTGTCCAGGTGTTGGATGTGGAAGTCCAGGGTGTCTAGGTATTCCGCTCCATAGTTTCCTGTGTCCAGGTGTCGGATGTGGAAGTTCAGGGTGTCCAGGTATTCCGCTTCGTAGTTTTCTGTATCTAGGTGTTGGATGTGGAAGTTCTGGGTGTCCAGGTATTCCGCTCCGTAGTTTCTTGTATCTAGGGACTGGATGTGGAGGTCCAGGGTATCCAGGCATTCCGCTCCGTAGTTTCCTGTATCCAGGTGTCGGATGTGGAAGTTCAGGGTGTCCAGGTATTCCTCTTCGTAGCTCTCTGTATTTATGTACTGGATGTGGAATTCCAGGTTGTCCAGGTATTCCGCTCCGCAGTTTCCTGTGTCCAGGTGTCGGATGTGGAAGTTCAGGGTGTCCAGGTATTCCGCTACGTAGTTCTCTGTATCTAGGTGTCGGATGTGGAAGTCCAGGGTGTCCAGGTATTCCGCTTCGTAGTTTTCTGTACCTAGGTGTCGGATATGGAAGTCCAGGGTGTCCAGGTATTCCGCTACGTAGTTCTCTGTATCTAGGTGTCGGATGTGGAAGGCCAGGGTGTGCAGATATTCCGCTTCGTAGTTTCCTGTGTCCAGATGTTGGATGTGGAAGTCCAGGGTGTCCAGGTATTCCGCTCCGTAGTTTCCTGTGTCTAGGTGTTGGATGTGGAAGTTCAGGGTGTCCAGGTATTCCGCTCCGTAGTGTCTTGTATCTAGGTACTGGATGTGGAAGTCCAGGGTGTCCAGGTATTCCGCATCGTAGTTCTCTGTATCTAGGTGTCGGATGTGGAAGTCCAGGGTGTCCAGGTATTCCGCTCCGTAGTTTCCTGTGTCCAGGTGTCGGATGTGGAAGTTCAGGGTGTCCAGGTATTCCGCTTCGTAGTTTTCTGTACCTAGGTGTCGGATATGGAAGTCCAGGTTGTCCAGGTATTCCGCTTCGTAGTTCTCTGTATCTAGGTGTCGAATATGGAAGTCCAGGGTGTGCAGGTATTCCGCTTCGTAGTTTCCTGTGTCCAGATGTTGGATGTGGAAGTCCAGGGTGTCCAGGTATTCCGCTCCGTAGTTTCTTGTATCTAGGTACTGGATGTGGAAGTCCAGGGTGTGCAGGTATTCCGCTTCGTAGTTTCCTGTGTCCAGGTGTTGGATGTGGAAGTCCAGGGTGTCTAGGTATTCCGCTCCATAGTTTCCTGTGTCCAGGTGTCGGATGTGGAAGTTCAGGGTGTCCAGGTATTCCGCTTCGTAGTTTTCTGTATCTAGGTGTTGGATGTGGAAGTTCTGGGTGTCCAGGTATTCCGCTCCGTAGTTTCTTGTATCTAGGGACTGGATGTGGAGGTCCAGGGTATCCAGGCATTCCGCTCCGTAGTTTCCTGTATCCAGGTGTCGGATGTGGAAGTTCAGGGTGTCCAGGTATTCCTCTTCGTAGCTCTCTGTATTTATGTACTGGATGTGGAATTCCAGGTTGTCCAGGTATTCCGCTCCGCAGTTTCCTGTGTCCAGGTGTCGGATGTGGAAGTTCAGGGTGTCCAGGTATTCCGCTACGTAGTTCTCTGTATCTAGGTGTCGGATGTGGAAGTCCAGGGTGTCCAGGTATTCCGCTTCGTAGTTTTCTGTACCTAGGTGTCGGATATGGAAGTCCAGGGTGTCCAGGTATTCCGCTACGTAGTTCTCTGTATCTAGGTGTCGGATGTGGAAGGCCAGGGTGTGCAGATATTCCGCTTCGTAGTTTCCTGTGTCCAGATGTTGGATGTGGAAGTCCAGGGTGTCCAGGTATTCCGCTCCGTAGTTTCCTGTGTCTAGGTGTTGGATGTGGAAGTTCAGGGTGTCCAGGTATTCCGCTCCGTAGTGTCTTGTATCTAGGTACTGGATGTGGAAGTCCAGGGTGTCCAGGTATTCCGCATCGTAGTTCTCTGTATCTAGGTGTCGGATGTGGAAGTCCAGGGTGTCCAGGTATTCCGCTCCGTAGTTTCCTGTGTCCAGGTGTCGGATGTGGAAGTTCAGGGTGTCCAGGTATTCCGCTTCGTAGTTTTCTGTACCTAGGTGTCGGATATGGAAGTCCAGGTTGTCCAGGTATTCCGCTTCGTAGTTCTCTGTATCTAGGTGTCGAATATGGAAGTCCAGGGTGTGCAGGTATTCCGCTTCGTAGTTTCCTGTGTCCAGATGTTGGATGTGGAAGTCCAGGGTGTCCAGGTATTCCGCTCCGTAGTTTCTTGTATCTAGGTACTGGATGTGGAAGTCCAGGGTGTGCAGGTATTCCGCTTCGTAGTTTCCTGTGTCCAGGTGTTGGATGTGGAAGTCCAGGGTGTCTAGGTATTCCGCTCCATAGTTTCCTGTGTCCAGGTGTCGGATGTGGAAGTTCAGGGTGTCCAGGTATTCCGCTTCGTAGTTTTCTGTATCTAGGTGTTGGATGTGGAAGTTCTGGGTGTCCAGGTATTCCGCTCCGTAGTTTCTTGTATCTAGGGACTGGATGTGGAGGTCCAGGGTATCCAGGCATTCCGCTCCGTAGTTTCCTGTATCCAGGTGTCGGATGTGGAAGTTCAGGGTGTCCAGGTATTCCTCTTCGTAGCTCTCTGTATTTATGTACTGGATGTGGAAGTTCAGGGTGTCCAGGTATTCCTCTTCGTAGCTCTCTGTATTTATGTACTGGATGTGGAATTCCAGGTTGTCCAGGTATTCCGCTCCGCAGTTTCCTGTGTCCAGGTGTCGGATGTGGAAGTTCAGGGTGTCCAGGTATTCCGCTTCGTAGTTCTCTGTGTCTAGGTGTTGGATGTGGAAGTTCAGGGTGTCCAGGTATTCCGCTCCGTAGTGTCTTGTATCTAGGTACTGGATGTGGAAGTCCAGGGTGTCCAGGTATTCCGCTTCGTAGTTCTCTGTATCTAGGTGTCGAATATGGAAGTCCAGGGTGTGCAGGTATTCCGCTTCGTAGTTTCCTGTGTCCAGATGTTGGATGTGGAAGTCCAGGGTGTCCAGGTATTCCGCTCCGTAGTTTCTTGTATCTAGGTACTGGATGTGGAAGTCCAGGGTGTGCAGGTATTCCGCTTCGTAGTTTCCTGTGTCCAGGTGTTGGATGTGGAAGTCCAGGGTGTCTAGGTATTCCGCTCCATAGTTTCCTGTGTCCAGGTGTCGGATGTGGAAGTTCAGGGTGTCCAGGTATTCCGCTTCGTAGTTTTCTGTATCTAGGTGTTGGATGTGGAAGTTCTGGGTGTCCAGGTATTCCGCTCCGTAGTTTCTTGTATCTAGGGACTGGATGTGGAGGTCCAGGGTATCCAGGCATTCCGCTCCGTAGTTTCCTGTATCCAGGTGTCGGATGTGGAAGTTCAGGGTGTCCAGGTATTCCGCTCCGTAGTTTCCTGTGTCCAGGTGTCGGATGTGGAAGTTCAGGGTGTCTAGGTATTCCGCTCCATAGTTTCCTGTGTCCAGGTGTCGGATGTGGAAGTTCAGGGTGTCCAGGTATTCCGCTTCGTAGTTTTCTGTATCTAGGTGTTGGATGTGGAAGTTCTGGGTGTCCAGGTATTCCGCTCCGTAGTTTCTTGTATCTAGGGACTGGATGTGGAGGTCCAGGGTATCCAGGCATTCCGCTCCGTAGTTTCCTGTATCCAGGTGTCGGATGTGGAAGTTCAGGGTGTCCAGGTATTCCGCTTCGTAGTTTTCTGTACCTAGGTGTCGGATATGGAAGTCCAGGTTGTCCAGGTATTCCGCTTCGTAGTTCTCTGTATCTAGGTGTCGAATATGGAAGTCCAGGGTGTGCAGGTATTCCGCTTCGTAGTTTCCTGTGTCCAGATGTTGGATGTGGAAGTCCAGGGTGTCCAGGTATTCCGCTCCGTAGTTTCTTGTATCTAGGTACTGGATGTGGAAGTCCAGGGTGTGCAGGTATTCCGCTTCGTAGTTTCCTGTGTCCAGGTGTTGGATGTGGAAGTCCAGGGTGTCTAGGTATTCCGCTCCATAGTTTCCTGTGTCCAGGTGTCGGATGTGGAAGTTCAGGGTGTCCAGGTATTCCGCTTCGTAGTTTTCTGTATCTAGGTGTTGGATGTGGAAGTTCTGGGTGTCCAGGTATTCCGCTCCGTAGTTTCTTGTATCTAGGGACTGGATGTGGAGGTCCAGGGTATCCAGGCATTCCGCTCCGTAGTTTCCTGTATCCAGGTGTCGGATGTGGAAGTTCAGGGTGTCCAGGTATTCCTCTTCGTAGCTCTCTGTATTTATGTACTGGATGTGGAATTCCAGGTTGTCCAGGTATTCCGCTCCGCAGTTTCCTGTGTCCAGGTGTCGGATGTGGAAGTTCAGGGTGTGCAGGTATTCCGCTTCGTAGTTTCCTGTGTCCAGGTGTCGGATGTGGAAGTTCAGGGTGTCCAGGTATTCCGCTTCGTAATTTTCTGTATCTAGGTGTCGGATATGGAAGTCCAGGGTGTCCAGGTATTCCATTTCGTAGTTCTCTGTATCTAGGTGCCGGATGTGGAAGTCCAGGGTGTGCAGGTATTCCGCTCCGTAGTTTTCTGTACCTAGGTGTCGGATATGGAAGTTCAGGGTGTCCAGGTATTCCGCTCCGTAGTTTCTTGTATCTAGGTACTGGATGTGGAAGTCCAGGGTGTCCAGGTATTCCGCTTCGTAGTTCTCTGTATCTAGGTGTCGGATGTGGAAGTCCAGGGTGTGCAGGTATTCCGCTTCGTAGTTTCCTGTGTCCAGGTGTTGGATGTGGAAGTCCAGGGTGTCTAGGTATTCCGCTCCGTAGTTTCCTGTGTCCAGGTGTCGAATGTGGAAGTTCAGGGTGTCCAGGTATTCCGCTTCGTAGTTTTCTGTATCTAGGTGTTGGATGTGGAAGTTCAGGGTGTTCAGGTATTCCGCTGCGTAGTTTCTTGTATCTAGGTACTGGATGTGGAGGTCCAGGGTATCCAGGCATTCCGCTCCGTAGTTTCCTGTATCCAGGTGTCGGATGTGGAAGTTCAGGGTGTCCAGGTATTCCTCTTCGTAGCTCTCTGTATTTATGTACTGGATGTGGAAGTCCAGGTTGTCCAGGTATTCCGCTCCGTAGTTTTCTGTACCTAGGTGTCGGATATGGAAGTCCAGGGTGTCCAGGTATTCCGCTACGTAGTTCTCTGTATCTAGGTGTCGGATGTGGAAGTCCAGGGTGTGCAGGTATTCCGCTCCGTATTTTCCTGTGTCCAGGTGTCGGATGTGGAAGTTCAGGGTGTCCAGGTATTCCGCTCCGTAGTTTCCTGTACCTAGGTGTCGGATATGGAAGTCCAGGGTGTCCAGGTATTCCGCTTCGTAGTTCTCTGTATCTAGGTGTCGAATGTGGAAGTCCAGGGTGTGCAGGTATTCCGCTTCGTAGTTTCCTCTGTCCAGATGTTGGATATGGAAGTCAATGGTGTCCAGGTGTTCCGCTCCGTAGTTTCCTGTGTCTAGGTGTTGGATGTGGAAGTTCAGGGTGTCCAGGTATTCCGCTCCGTAGTGTCTTGTATCTAGGTACTGGATGTGGAAGTCCAGGGTATCCAGGTATTCCGCTTCGTAGTTCTCTGTATCTAGGTGTCGGATGTGGAAGTCCAGGGTGTCCAGGTATTCCGCTCCGTAGTTTCCTGTGTCCAGGTGTCGGATGTGGAAGTTCAGGGTGTCCAGGTATTCCGCTTCGTAATTTTCTGTATCTAGGTGTCGGATATGGAAGTCCAGGGTGTCCAGGTATTCCGCTTCGTAGTTCTCTGTATCTAGGTGTCGGATGTGGAAGTCCAGGGTGTCCAGGTATTCCGCTTCGTAGTTTTCTGTATCTAGGTGTTGGATGTGGAAGTTCAGGGTGTCCAGGTATTCCGCTCCGTAGTTTCTTGTATCTAGGTACTGGATGTGAAGGTCCAGGGTATCCAGGCATTCCGCTCCGTAGTTTCCTGTATCCAGGTGTCGGATGTGGAAGTTCAGGGTGTCCAGGTATTCCTCTTCGTAGCTCTCTGTATTTATGTACTGGATGTGGAAGTCCAGGTTGTCCAGGTATTCCGCTCCGTAGTTTTCTGTACCTAGGTGTCGGATATGGAAGTCCAGGGTGTCCAGGTATTCCGCTACGTAGTTCTCTGTATCTAGGTACTGGATGTGGAAGTCCAGGGTGTCCAGGTATTCCGCTCCGTAGTTTCTTGTATCTAGGTACTGGATATGGAAGTCCAGGGTGTCCAGGTATTCCTCTTCGTAGTTCTCTGTATCTAGGTGTCGGATTTGGAAGTCCAGGGTGTGCAGGTATTCCGCTCCGTAGTTTCCTGTGTCCAGGTGTCGGATGTGGAAGTTCAGGGTGTCCAGGTTTTCCGCTCCGTAGTTTCCTGTACCTAGGTGTCGGATATGGAAGTCCAGGGTGTCCAGGTATTCCGCTTCGTAGTTCTCTGTATCTAGGTGTCGAATGTGGAAGTCCAGGGTGTGCAGGTATTCCGCTTCGTAGTTTCCTCTGTCCAGATGTTGGATATGGAAGTCAATGGTGTCCAGGTGTTCCGCTCCGTAGTTTCCTGTGTCTAGGTGTTGGATGTGGAAGTTCAGGGTGTCCAGGTATTCCGCTCCGTAGTGTCTTGTATCTAGGTACTGGATGTGGAAGTCCAGGGTATCCAGGTATTCCGCTTCGTAGTTCTCTGTATCTAGGTGTCGGATGTGGAAGTCCAGGGTGTCCAGGTATTCCGCTCCGTAGTTTCCTGTGTCCAGGTGTCGGATGTGGAAGATCAGGGTGTCCAGGTATTCCGCTTCGTAATTTTCTGTATCTAGGTGTCGGATATGGAAGTCCAGGGTGTCCAGGTATTCCGCTTCGTAGTTCTCTGTATCTAGGTGTCGGATGTGGAAGTCCAGGGTGTCCAGGTATTCCGCTTCGTAGTTTTCTGTATCTAGGTGTTGGATGTGGAAGTTCAGGGTGTCCAGGTATTCCGCTCCGTAGTTTCTTGTATCTAGGTACTGGATGTGAAGGTCCAGGGTATCCAGGCATTCCGCTCCGTAGTTTCCTGTATCCAGGTGTCGGATGTGGAAGTTCAGGGTGTCCAGGTATTCCTCTTCGTAGCTCTCTGTATTTATGTACTGGATGTGGAAGTCCAGGTTGTCCAGGTATTCCGCTCCGTAGTTTTCTGTACCTAGGTGTCGGATATGGAAGTCCAGGGTGTCCAGGTATTCCGCTACGTAGTTCTCTGTATCTAGGTACTGGATGTGGAAGTCCAGGGTGTCCAGGTATTCCGCTCCGTAGTTTCTTGTATCTAGGTACTGGATATGGAAGTCCAGGGTGTCCAGGTATTCCTCTTCGTAGTTCTCTGTATCTAGGTGTCGGATTTGGAAGTCCAGGGTGTGCAGGTATTCCGCTCCGTAGTTTCCTGTGTCCAGGTGTCGGATGTGGAAGTTCAGGGTGTCCAGGTTTTCCGCTCCGTAGTTTCCTGTACCTAGGTGTCGGATATGGAAGTCCAGGGTGTCCAGGTATTCCGCTTCGTAGTTCTCTGTATCTAGGTGTCGAATGTGGAAGTCCAGGGTGTGCAGGTATTCCGCTTCGTAGTTTCCTCTGTCCAGATGTTGGATATGGAAGTCAATGGTGTCCAGGTGTTCCGCTCCGTAGTTTCCTGTGTCTAGGTGTTGGATGTGGAAGTTCAGGGTGTCCAGGTATTCCGCTCCGTAGTGTCTTGTATCTAGGTACTGGATGTGGAAGTCCAGGGTATCCAGGTATTCCGCTTCGTAGTTCTCTGTATCTAGGTGTCGGATGTGGAAGTCCAGGGTGTCCAGGTATTCCGCTCCGTAGTTTCCTGTGTCCAGGTGTCGGATGTGGAAGTTCAGGGTGTCCAGGTATTCCGCTTCGTAATTTTCTGTATCTAGGTGTCGGATATGGAAGTCCAGGGTGTCCAGGTATTCCGCTTCGTAGTTCTCTGTATCTAGGTGTCGGATGTGGAAGTCCAGGGTGTCCAGGTATTCCGCTTCGTAGTTTTCTGTATCTAGGTGTTGGATGTGGAAGTTCAGGGTGTCCAGGTATTCCGCTCCGTAGTTTCTTGTATCTAGGTACTGGATGTGAAGGTCCAGGGTATCCAGGCATTCCGCTCCGTAGTTTCCTGTATCCAGGTGTCGGATGTGGAAGTTCAGGGTGTCCAGGTATTCCTCTTCGTAGCTCTCTGTATTTATGTACTGGATGTGGAAGTCCAGGTTGTCCAGGTATTCCGCTCCGTAGTTTTCTGTACCTAGGTGTCGGATATGGAAGTCCAGGGTGTCCAGGTATTCCGCTACGTAGTTCTCTGTATCTAGGTACTGGATGTGGAAGTCCAGGGTGTCCAGGTATTCCGCTCCGTAGTTTCTTGTATCTAGGTACTGGATATGGAAGTCCAGGGTGTCCAGGTATTCCTCTTCGTAGTTCTCTGTATCTAGGTGTCGGATTTGGAAGTCCAGGGTGTGCAGGTATTCCGCTCCGTAGTTTCCTGTGTCCAGGTGTCGGATGTGGAAGTTCAGGGTGTCCAGGTTTTCCGCTCCGTAGTTTCCTGTACCTAGGTGTCGGATATGGAAGTCCAGGGTGTCCAGGTATTCCGCTTCGTAGTTCTCTGTATCTAGGTGTCGAATGTGGAAGTCCAGGGTGTGCAGGTATTCCGCTTCGTAGTTTCCTCTGTCCAGATGTTGGATATGGAAGTCAATGGTGTCCAGGTGTTCCGCTCCGTAGTTTCCTGTGTCTAGGTGTTGGATGTGGAAGTTCAGGGTGTCCAGGTATTCCGCTCCGTAGTGTCTTGTATCTAGGTACTGGATGTGGAAGTCCAGGGTATCCAGGTATTCCGCTTCGTAGTTCTCTGTATCTAGGTGTCGGATGTGGAAGTCCAGGGTGTCCAGGTATTCCGCTCCGTAGTTTCCTGTGTCCAGGTGTCGGATGTGGAAGATCAGGGTGTCCAGGTATTCCGCTTCGTAATTTTCTGTATCTAGGTGTCGGATATGGAAGTCCAGGGTGTCCAGGTATTCCGCTTCGTAGTTCTCTGTATCTAGGTGTCGGATGTGGAAGTCCAGGGTGTCCAGGTATTCCGCTTCGTAGTTTTCTGTATCTAGGTGTTGGATGTGGAAGTTCAGGGTGTCCAGGTATTCCGCTCCGTAGTTTCTTGTATCTAGGTACTGGATGTGAAGGTCCAGGGTATCCAGGCATTCCGCTCCGTAGTTTCCTGTATCCAGGTGTCGGATGTGGAAGTTCAGGGTGTCCAGGTATTCCTCTTCGTAGCTCTCTGTATTTATGTACTGGATGTGGAAGTCCAGGTTGTCCAGGTATTCCGCTCCGTAGTTTTCTGTACCTAGGTGTCGGATATGGAAGTCCAGGGTGTCCAGGTATTCCGCTACGTAGTTCTCTGTATCTAGGTACTGGATGTGGAAGTCCAGGGTGTCCAGGTATTCCGCTCCGTAGTTTCTTGTATCTAGGTACTGGATATGGAAGTCCAGGGTGTCCAGGTATTCCTCTTCGTAGTTCTCTGTATCTAGGTGTCGGATTTGGAAGTCCAGGGTGTGCAGGTATTCCGCTCCGTAGTTTCCTGTGTCCAGGTGTCGGATGTGGAAGTTCAGGGTGTCCAGGTTTTCCGCTCCGTAGTTTCCTGTACCTAGGTGTCGGATATGGAAGTCCAGGGTGTCCAGGTATTCCGCTTCGTAGTTCTCTGTATCTAGGTGTCGAATGTGGAAGTCCAGGGTGTGCAGGTATTCCGCTTCGTAGTTTCCTCTGTCCAGATGTTGGATATGGAAGTCAATGGTGTCCAGGTGTTCCGCTCCGTAGTTTCCTGTGTCTAGGTGTTGGATGTGGAAGTTCAGGGTGTCCAGGTATTCCGCTCCGTAGTGTCTTGTATCTAGGTACTGGATGTGGAAGTCCAGGGTATCCAGGTATTCCGCTTCGTAGTTCTCTGTATCTAGGTGTCGGATGTGGAAGTCCAGGGTGTCCAGGTATTCCGCTCCGTAGTTTCCTGTGTCCAGGTGTCGGATGTGGAAGTTCAGGGTGTCCAGGTATTCCGCTTCGTAATTTTCTGTATCTAGGTGTCGGATATGGAAGTCCAGGGTGTCCAGGTATTCCGCTTCGTAGTTCTCTGTATCTAGGTGTCGGATGTGGAAGTCCAGGGTGTCCAGGTATTCCGCTTCGTAGTTTTCTGTATCTAGGTGTTGGATGTGGAAGTTCAGGGTGTCCAGGTATTCCGCTCCGTAGTTTCTTGTATCTAGGTACTGGATGTGAAGGTCCAGGGTATCCAGGCATTCCGCTCCGTAGTTTCCTGTATCCAGGTGTCGGATGTGGAAGTTCAGGGTGTCCAGGTATTCCTCTTCGTAGCTCTCTGTATTTATGTACTGGATGTGGAAGTCCAGGTTGTCCAGGTATTCCGCTCCGTAGTTTTCTGTACCTAGGTGTCGGATATGGAAGTCCAGGGTGTCCAGGTATTCCGCTACGTAGTTCTCTGTATCTAGGTACTGGATGTGGAAGTCCAGGGTGTCCAGGTATTCCGCTCCGTAGTTTCTTGTATCTAGGTACTGGATATGGAAGTCCAGGGTGTCCAGGTATTCCTCTTCGTAGTTCTCTGTATCTAGGTGTCGGATTTGGAAGTCCAGGGTGTGCAGGTATTCCGCTCCGTAGTTTCCTGTGTCCAGGTGTCGGATGTGGAAGTTCAGGGTGTCCAGGTTTTCCGCTTCGTAGTTTCCTGTACCTAGGTGTCGGATATGGAAGTCCAGGGTGTCCAGGTATTCCGCTTCGTAGTTCTCTGTATCTAGGTGTCGAATGTGGAAGTCCAGGGTGTGCAGGTATTCCGCTTCGTAGTTTCCTGTGTCCAGATGTTGGATATGGAAGTCCAGGGTGTCCAGGTTCTCGGCTCCGTAGTTTCCTGTGTCTAGGTGTTGGATGTGGAAGTTCAGGGTGTCCAGGTATTCCGCTCCGTAGTGTCTTGTATCTAGGTACTGGATGTGGAAGTCCAGGGTATCCAGGTATTCCGCTTCGTAGTTCTCTGTATCTAGGTGTCGGATGTGGAAGTCCAGGGTGTCCAGGTATTCCGCTCCGTAGTTTCCTGTGTCCAGGTGTCGGATGTGGAACTTCAGGGTGTCCAGGTATTCCGCTTCGTAATTTCCTGTACCTAGGTGTCGGATATGGAAGTCCAGGGTGTGCAGGTATTCCGCTTCGTAGTTTCCTGTGTCCAGATGTTGGATATGGAAGTACAGGGTGTCCAGGTTCTCGGCTCCGTAGTTTCCTGTGTCTAGGTGTTGGATGTGGAAGTTCAGGGTGTCCAGGTATTCCGCTCCGTAGTGTCTTGTATCTAGGTACTGGATGTGGAAGTCCAGGGTATCCAGGTATTCCGCTTCGTAGTTCTCTGTATCTAGGTGTCGGATGTGGAAGTCCAGGGTGTCCAGGTATTCCGCTCCGTAGTTTCCTGTGTCCAGGTGTCGGATGTGGAACTTCAGGGTGTCCAGGTATTCCGCTTCGTAATTTTCTGTACCTAGGTGTCGGATGTGGAAGTTCAGGGTGTCCAGGTATTCCGCTCCGTAGTTTCTTGTATCTAGGTACTGGATATGGAAGTCCAGGGTGTCCAGGTTTTCCACTTCGTAGTTCTCTGTATCTAGGTGTCGGATGTGGAAGTCCAGGGTGTGCAGGTATTCCGCTTCGAAGTTTCCTGTGTCCAGGTGTTGGATGTGGAAGTCCAGGGTGTCTAGGTATTCCGCTCCGTAGTTTCCTGTGTCCAGGTGTCGGATGTGGAAGTTCAGGGTGTCCAGGTATTCCGCTTCGTAGTTTTCTGTATCTAGGTGTTGGATGTGGAAGTTCAGGGTATCCAGGTATTCCGCTTCGTAGTTCTCTGTATCTAGGTGTCGGATGTGGAAGTCCAGGGTGTCCAGGTATTCCGCTCCGTAGTTTCCTGTGTCCAGGTGTCGGATGTGGAACTTCAGGGTGTCCAGGTATTCCGCTTCGTAGTTTTCTGTACCTAGGTGTCGGATGTGGAAGTTCAGGGTGTCCAGGTATTCCGCTCCGTAGTTTCTTGTATCTAGGTACTGGATGTGGAAGTCCAGGGTGTCCAGGTATTCCGCTTCGTAGTTCTCTGTATCTAGGTGTCGGATGTGGAAGTCCAGGGTGTGCAGGTATTCCGCTTCGTAGTTTCCTGTGTCCAGGTGTCGGATGTGGAAGTTCAGGGTGTCCAGGTATTCCGCTTCGTAGTTTTCTGTATCTACGTGTTGGATGTGGAAGTTCAGGGTGTTCAGGTATTCCGCTCCGTAGTTTCTTGTATCTAGGTACTGGATGTGGAGGTCCAGGGTATCCAGGCATTCCGCTCCGTAGTTTCCTGTATCCAGGTGTCGGATGTGGAAGTTCAGGGTGTCCAGGTATTCCTCTTCGTAGCTCTCTGTATTTATGTACTGGATGTGGAAGTCCAGGTTGTCCAGGTATTCCGCTCCGTAGTTTTCTGTACCTAGGTGTCGGATATGGAAGTCCAGGGTGTCCAGGTATTCCGCTACGTAGTTCTCTGTATCTAGGTGTCGGATGTGGAAGTCCAGGGTGTGCAGGTATTCCGCTCCGTAGTTTCCTGTGTCCAGGTGTCGGATGTGGAAGTTCAGGGTGTCCAGGTATTCCGCTTCGTAGTTTTCTGTACCTAGGTGTCGGATATGGAAGTCCAGGGTGTCCAGGTATTCCGCTACGTAGTTCTCTGTATCTAGGTGTCGGATGTGGAAGGCCAGGGTGTGCAGATATTCCGCTTCGTAGTTTCCTGTGTCCAGATGTTGGATGTGGAAGTCCAGGGTGTCCAGGTATTCCGCATCGTAGTTCTCTGTATCTAGGTGTCGGATGTGGAAGTCTAGGGTGTCCAGGTATTCCGCTCCGTAGTTTCCTGTGTCCAGGTGTCGGATGTGGAAGTTCAGGGTTTCCAGGTATTCCGCTTCGTAGTTTTCTGTACCTAGGTGTCGGATATGGAAGTCCAGGGTGTCCAGGTATTCCGCTTCGTAGTTCTCTGTATCTAGGTGTCGAATGTGGAAGTCCAGGGTGTGCAGGTATTCCGCTTCGTAGTTTCCTGTGTCCAGATGTTGGATGTGGAAGTCCAGGGTGTCCAGGTATTCCGCTTCGTAGTTTCCTGTGTCCAGGTGTTGGATGTGGTAGTCCAGGGTGTCTAGGTATTCCGCTCCGTAGTTTCCTGTGTCCAGGTGTCGGATGTGGAAGTTCAGGGTGTCCAGGTATTCCGCTTCGTAGTTTTCTGTATCTAGGTGTTGGATGTGGAAGTTCAGGGTATCCAGGTATTCCGCTTCGTAGTTCTCTGTATCTAGGTGTCGGATGTGGAAGTCCAGGGTGTCCAGGTATTCCGCTCCGTAGTTTCCTGTGTCCAGGTGTCGGATGTGGAACTTCAGGGTGTCCAGGTATTCCGCTTCGTAGTTTTCTGTACCTAGGTGTCGGATGTGGAAGTTCAGGGTGTCCAGGTATTCCGCTCCGTAGTTTCTTGTATCTAGGTACTGGATGTGGAAGTCCAGGGTGTCCAGGTATTCCGCTTCGTAGTTCTCTGTATCTAGGTGTCGGATGTGGAAGTCCAGGGTGTGCAGGTATTCCGCTTCGTAGTTTCCTGTGTCCAGGTGTCGGATGTGGAAGTTCAGGGTGTCCAGGTATTCCGCTTCGTAGTTTTCTGTATCTACGTGTTGGATGTGGAAGTTCAGGGTGTTCAGGTATTCCGCTCCGTAGTTTCTTGTATCTAGGTACTGGATGTGGAGGTCCAGGGTATCCAGGCATTCCGCTCCGTAGTTTCCTGTATCCAGGTGTCGGATGTGGAAGTTCAGGGTGTCCAGGTATTCCTCTTCGTAGCTCTCTGTATTTATGTACTGGATGTGGAAGTCCAGGTTGTCCAGGTATTCCGCTCCGTAGTTTTCTGTACCTAGGTGTCGGATATGGAAGTCCAGGGTGTCCAGGTATTCCGCTACGTAGTTCTCTGTATCTAGGTGTCGGATGTGGAAGACCAGGGTGTGCAGGTATTCCGCTCCGTAGTTTCCTGTGTCCAGGTGTCGGATGTGGAAGTTCAGGGTGTCCAGGTATTCCGCTTCGTAGTTTTCTGTACCTAGGTGTCGGATATGGAAGTCCAGGGTGTCCAGGTATTCCGCTACGTAGTTCTCTGTATCTAGGTGTCGGATGTGGAAGGCCAGGGTGTGCAGATATTCCGCTTCGTAGTTTCCTGTGTCCAGATGTTGGATGTGGAAGTCCAGGGTGTCCAGGTATTCCGCTCCGTAGTTTCCTGTGTCTAGGTGTTGGATGTGGAAGTTCAGGGTGTCCAGGTATTCCGCTCCGTAGTGTCTTGTATCTAGGTACTGGATGTGGAAGTCCAGGGTGTCCAGGTATTCCGCATCGTAGTTCTCTGTATCTAGGTGTCGGATGTGGAAGTCTAGGGTGTCCAGGTATTCCGCTCCGTAGTTTCCTGTGTCCAGGTGTCGGATGTGGAAGTTCAGGGTTTCCAGGTATTCCGCTTCGTAGTTTTCTGTACCTAGGTGTCGGATATGGAAGTCCAGGGTGTCCAGGTATTCCGCTTCGTAGTTCTCTGTATCTAGGTGTCGAATGTGGAAGTCCAGGGTGTGCAGGTATTCCGCTTCGTAGTTTCCTGTGTCCAGATGTTGGATGTGGAAGTCCAGGGTGTCCAGGTATTCCGCTTCGTAGTTTCCTGTGTCCAGGTGTTGGATGTGGTAGTCCAGGGTGTCTAGGTATTCCGCTCCGTAGTTTCCTGTGTCCAGGTGTCGGATGTGGAAGTTCAGGGTGTCCAGGTATTCCGCTTCGTAGTTTTCTGTATCTAGGTGTTGGATGTGGAAGTCCAGGGTGTGCAGGTATTCCGCTTCGTAGTTTCCTGTGTCCAGGTGTTGGATGTGGAAGTCCAGGGTGTCTAGGTATTCCGCTCCGTAGTTTCCTGTGTCCAGGTGTCGGATGTGGAAGTTCAGGGTGTCCAGGTATTCCGCTCCGTAGTTTCTTGTATCTAGGTACTGGATGTGGAAGTCCAGGGTGTCCAGGTATTCCGCTTCGTTGTTCTCTGTATCTAGGTGTCGGATGTGGAAATCCAGGGTGTGCAGGTATTCCGCTTCGTTGTTTCCTGTGTCCAGGTGTTGGATGTGGAAGTCCAGGGTGTCTAGGTATTCCGCTCCGTAGTTTCCTGTGTCCAGGTGTCGGATGTGGAAGTTCAGGGTGTCCAGGTATTCCGCTTCGTAGTTTTCTGTATCTAGGTTTTGGATGTGGAAGTTCAGGGTGTCCAGGTATTCCGCTCCGTAGTTTCTTGTATCTAGGTACTGGATGTGGAGGTCCAGGGTATCCAGGCATTCCGCTCCGTAGTTTCCTGTATCCAGGTGTCGGATGTGGAAGTTCAGGGTGTCCAGGTATTCCTCTTCGTAGCTCTCTGTATTTATGTACTGGATGTGGAAGTCCAGGTTGTCCAGGTATTCCGCTCCGTAGTTTTCTGTACCTAGGTGTCGGATATGGAAGTCCAGGGTGTCCAGGTATTCCGCTACGTAGTTCTCTGTATCTAGGTGTCGGATGTGGAAGTCCAGGGTGTGCAGGTATTCCGCTCCGTAGTTTCCTGTGTCCAGGTGTCGGATGTGGAAGTTCAGGGTGTCCAGGTATTCCGCTTCGTAGTTTTCTGTACCTAGGTGTCGGATATGGAAGTCCAGGGTGTCCAGGTATTCCGCTACGTAGTTCTCTGTATCTAGGTGTCGGATGTGGAAGGCCAGGGTGTGCAGATATTCCGCTTCGTAGTTTCCTGTGTCCAGATGTTGGATGTGGAAGTCCAGGGTGTCCAGGTATTCCGCTCCGTAGTTTCCTGTGTCTAGGTGTTGGATGTGGAAGTTCAGGGTGTCCAGGTATTCCGCTCCGTAGTGTCTTGTATCTAGGTACTGGATGTGGAAGTCCAGGGTGTCCAGGTATTCCGCTTCGTAGTTCTCTGTATCTAGGTGTCGGATGTGGAAGTCCAGGGTGTCCAGGTATTCCGCTCCGTAGTTTCCTGTGTCTAGGTGTTGGATGTGGAAGTTCAGGGTGTCCAGGTATTCCGCTCCGTAGTTTCTTGTATCTAGGTACTGGATGTGGAAGTCCAGGGTGTCCAGGTATTCCGCTTCGTAGTTCTCTGTATCTAGGTGTCGGATGTGGAAGTCCAGGGTGTCCAGGTATTCCGCTCCGTAGTTTCCTGTGTCCAGGTGTCGGATGTGGAACTTCAGGGTGTCCAGGTATTCCGCTTCGTAATTTTCTGTACCTAGGTGTCGGATGTGGAAGTTCAGGGTGTCCAGGTATTCCGCTCCGTAGTTTCTTGTATCTAGGTACTGGATATGGAAGTCCAGGGTGTCCAGGTTTTCCGCTTCGTAGTTCTCTGTATCTAGGTGTCGGATGTGGAAGTCCAGGGTGTGCAGGTATTCCGCTTCGAAGTTTCCTGTGTCCAGGTGTTGGATGTGGAAGTCCAGGGTGTCTAGGTATTCCGCTCCGTAGTTTCCTGTGTCCAGGTGTCGGATGTGGAATTTCAGGGTGTCCAGGTATTCCGCTTCGTAGTTTTCTGTATCTAGGTGTTGGATGTGGAAGTTCAGGGTATCCAGGTATTCCGCTTCGTAGTTCTCTGTATCTAGGTGTCGGATGTGGAAGTCCAGGGTGTCCAGGTATTCCGCTCCGTAGTTTCCTGTGTCCAGGTGTCGGATGTGGAACTTCAGGGTGTCCAGGTATTCCGCTTCGTAGTTTTCTGTACCTAGGTGTCGGATGTGGAAGTTCAGGGTGTCCAGGTATTCCGCTCCGTAGTTTCTTGTATCTAGGTACTGGATGTGGAAGTCCAGGGTGTCCAGGTATTCCGTTTCGTAGTTCTCTGTATCTAGGTGTCGGATGTGGAAGTCCAGGGTGTGCAGGTATTCCGCTTCGTAGTTTCCTGTGTCCAGGTGTCGGATGTGGAAGTTCAGGGTGTCCAGGTATTCCGCTTCGTAGTTTTCTGTATCTACGTGTTGGATGTGGAAGTTCAGGGTGTTCAGGTATTCCGCTCCGTAGTTTCTTGTATCTAGGTACTGGATGTGGAGGTCCAGGGTATCCAGGCATTCCGCTCCGTTGTTTCCTGTATCCAGGTGTCGGATGTGGAAGTTCAGGGTGTCCAGGTATTCCTCTTCGTAGCTCTCTGTATTTATGTACTGGATGTGGAAGTCCAGGTTGTCCAGGTATTCCGCTCCGTAGTTTTCTGTACCTAGGTGTCGGATATGGAAGTCCAGGGTGTCCAGGTATTCCGCTACGTAGTTCTCTGTATCTAGGTGTCGGATGTGGAAGTCCAGGGTGTGCAGGTATTCCGCTCCGTAGTTTCCTGTGTCCAGGTGTCGGATGTGGAAGTTCAGGGTGTCCAGGTATTCCGCTTCGTAGTTTTCTGTACCTAGGTGTCGGATATGGAAGTCCAGGGTGTCCAGGTATTCCGCTACATAGTTCTCTGTATCTAGGTGTCGGATGTGGAAGGCCAGGGTGTGCAGATATTCCGCTTCGTAGTTTCCTGTGTCCAGATGTTGGATGTGGAAGTCCAGGGTGTCCAGGTATTCCGCTCCGTAGTTTCCTGTGTCTAGGTGTTGGATGTGGAAGTTCAGGGTGTCCAGGTATTCCGCTCCGTAGTGTCTTGTATCTAGGTACTGGATGTGGAAGTCCAGGGTGTCCAGGTATTCCGCATCGTAGTTCTCTGTATCTAGGTGTCGGATGTGGAAGTCTAGGGTGTCCAGGTATTCCGCTCCGTAGTTTCCTGTGTCCAGGTGTCGGATGTGGAAGTTCAGGGTTTCCAGGTATTCCGCTTCGTAGTTTTCTGTACCTAGGTGTCGGATATGGAAGTCCAGGGTGTGCAGGTATTCCGCTTCGTAGTTCTCTGTATCTAGGTGTCGAATGTGGAAGTCCAGGGTGTGCAGGTATTCCGCTTCGTAGTTTCCTGTGTCCAGATGTTGGATGTGGAAGTCCAGGGTGTCCAGGTATTCCGCTTCGTTGTTTCCTGTGTCCAGGTGTTGGATGTGGTAGTCCAGGGTGTCTAGGTATTCCGCTCCGTAGTTTCCTGTGTCCAGGTGTCGGATGTGGAAGTTCAGGGTGTCCAGGTATTCCGCTTCGTAGTTTTCTGTATCTAGGTGTTGGATGTGGAAGTCCAGGGTGTGCAGGTATTCCGCTTCGTAGTTTCCTGTGTCCAGGTGTTGGATGTGGAAGTCCAGGGTGTCTAGGTATTCCGCTCCGTAGTTTCCTGTGTCTAGGTGTCGGATGTGGAAGTTCAGGGTGTCCAGGTATTCCGCTTCGTAGTTCTCTGTATCTAGGTGTCGGATGTGGAAGTCCAGGGTGTCCAGGTATTCCGCTCCGTAGTTTCTTGTATCTAGGTACTGGATGTGGAAGTCCAGGTTGTCCAGGTATTCCGCTTCGTAGTTCTCTGTATCTAGGTGTCGGATGTGGAAGTCCAGGGTGTGCAGGTATTCCGCTTCGTAGTTTCCTGTGTCCAGGTGTTGGATGTGGAAGTCCAGGGTGTCTAGGTATTCCGCTCCGTAGTTTCCTGTGTCCAGGTGTCGGATGTGGAAGTTCAGGGTGTCCAGGTATTCCGCTTCGTAGTTTTCTGTATCTAGGTTTTGGATGTGGAAGTTCAGGGTGTCCAGGTATTCCGCTCCGTAGTTTCTTGTATCTAGGTACTGGATGTGGAGGTCCAGGGTATCCAGGCATTCCGCTCCGTAGTTTCCTGTATCCAGGTGTCGGATGTGGAAGTTCAGGGTGTCCAGGTATTCCTCTTCGTAGCTCTCTGTATTTATGTACTGGATGTGGAAGTCCAGGTTGTCCAGGTATTCCGCTCCGTAGTTTTCTGTACCTAGGTGTCGGATATGGAAGTCCAGGGTGTCCAGGTATTCCGCTACGTAGTTCTCTGTATCTAGGTGTCGGATGTGGAAGTCCAGGGTGTGCAGGTATTCCGCTCCGTAGTTTCCTGTGTCCAGGTGTCGGATGTGGAAGTTCAGGGTGTCCAGGTATTCCGCTTCGTAGTTTTCTGTACCTAGGTGTCGGATATGGAAGTCCAGGGTGTCCAGGTATTCCGCTACGTAGTTCTCTGTATCTAGGTGTCGGATGTGGAAGTCCAGGGTGTGCAGGTATTCCGCTTCGTAGTTTCCTGTGTCCAGATGTTGGATGTGGAAGTCCAGGGTGTCCAGGTATTCCGCTTCGTAGTTTCCTGTGTCCAGGTGTTGGATGTGGTAGTCCAGGGTGTCTAGGTATTCCGCTCCGTAGTTTCCTGTGTCCAGGTGTCGGATGTGGAAGTTCAGGGTGTCCAGGTATTCCGCTTCGTAGTTTTCTGTATCTAGGTGTTGGATGTGGAAGTCCAGGGTGTGCAGGTATTCCGCTTCGTAGTTTCCTGTGTCCAGGTGTTGGATGTGGAAGTCCAGGGTGTCTAGGTATTCCGCTCCGTAGTTTCCTGTGTCTAGGTGTCGGATGTGGAAGTTCAGGGTGTCCAGGTATTCCGCTTCGTAGTTCTCTGTATCTAGGTGTCGGATGTGGAAGTCCAGGGTGTCCAGGTATTCCGCTCCGTAGTTTCTTGTATCTAGGTACTGGATGTGGAAGTCCAGGTTGTCCAGGTATTCCGCTTCGTAGTTCTCTGTATCTAGGTGTCGGATGTGGAAGTCCAGGGTGTGCAGGTATTCCGCTTCGTAGTTTCCTGTGTCCAGGTGTTGGATGTGGAAGTCCAGGGTGTCTAGGTATTCCGCTCCGTAGTTTCCTGTGTCCAGGTGTCGGATGTGGAAGTTCAGGGTGTCCAGGTATTCCGCTTCGTAGTTTTCTGTATCTAGGTTTTGGATGTGGAAGTTCAGGGTGTCCAGGTATTCCGCTCCGTAGTTTCTTGTATCTAGGTACTGGATGTGGAGGTCCAGGGTATCCAGGCATTCCGCTCCGTAGTTTCCTGTATCCAGGTGTCGGATGTGGAAGTTCAGGGTGTCCAGGTATTCCTCTTCGTAGCTCTCTGTATTTATGTACTGGATGTGGAAGTCCAGGTTGTCCAGGTATTCCGCTCCGTAGTTTTCTGTACCTAGGTGTCGGATATGGAAGTCCATGGTGTCCAGGTATTCCGCTACGTAGTTCTCTGTATCTAGGTGTCGGATGTGGAAGTCCAGGGTGTGCAGGTATTCCGCTCCGTAGTTTCCTGTGTCCAGGTGTCGGATGTGGAAGTTCAGGGTGTCCAGGTATTCCGCTTCGTAGTTTTCTGTACCTAGGTGTCGGATATGGAAGTCCAGGGTGTCCAGGTATTCCGCTACGTAGTTCTCTGTATCTAGGTGTCGGATGTGGAAGGCCAGGGTGTGCAGATATTCCGCTTCGTAATTTCCTGTGTCCAGATGTTGGATGTGGAAGTCCAGGGTGTCCAGGTATTCCGCTCCGTAGTTTCCTGTGTCTAGGTGTTGGATGTGGAAGTTCAGGGTGTCCAGGTATTCCGCTCCGTAGTGTCTTGTATCTAGGTACTGGATGTGGAAGTCCAGGGTGTCCAGGTATTCCGCATCGTAGTTCTCTGTATCTAGGTGTCGGATGTGGAAGTCCAGGGTGTCCAGGTATTCCGCTCCGTAGTTTCCTGTGTCCAGGTGTCGGATGTGGAAGTTCAGGGTGTCCAGGTATTCCGCTTCGTAGTTTTCTGTACCTAGGTGTCGGATATGGAAGTCCAGGTTGTCCAGGTATTCCGCTTCGTAGTTCTCTGTATCTAGGTGTCGAATATGGAAGTCCAGGGTGTGCAGGTATTCCGCTTCGTAGTTTCCTGTGTCCAGATGTTGGATGTGGAAGTCCAGGGTGTCCAGGTATTCCGCTCCGTAGTTTCTTGTATCTAGGTACTGGATGTGGGAGTCCAGGGTGTGCAGGTATTCCGCTTCGTAGTTTCCTGTGTCCAGGTGTTGGATGTGGAAGTCCAGGGTGTCTAGGTATTCCGCTCCATAGTTTCCTGTGTCCAGGTGTCGGATGTGGAAGTTCAGGGTGTCCAGGTATTCCGCTTCGTAGTTTTCTGTATCTAGGTGTTGGATGTGGAAGTTCTGGGTGTCCAGGTATTCCGCTCCGTAGTTTCTTGTATCTAGGGACTGGATGTGGAGGTCCAGGGTATCCAGGCATTCCGCTCCGTAGTTTCCTGTATCCAGGTGTCGGATGTGGAAGTTCAGGGTGTCCAGGTATTCCTCTTCGTAGCTCTCTGTATTTATGTACTGGATGTGGAATTCCAGGTTGTCCAGGTATTCCGCTCCGCAGTTTCCTGTGTCCAGGTGTCGGATGTGGAAGTTCAGGGTGTCCAGGTATTCCGCTTCGTAGTTCTCTGTGTCTAGGTGTTGGATGTGGAAGTTCAGGGTGTCCAGGTATTCCGCTCCGTAGTGTCTTGTATCTAGGTACTGGATGTGGAAGTCCAGGGTGTCCAGGTATTCCGCATCGTAGTTCTCTGTATCTAGGTGTCGGATGTGGAAGTCCACGGTGTCCAGGTATTCCGCTCCGTAGTTTCCTGTGTCCAGGTGTCGGATGTGGAAGTTCAGGGTGTCCAGGTATTCCGCTTCGTAGTTTTCTGTACCTAGGTGTCGGATATGGAAGTCCAGGTTGTCCAGGTATTCCGCTTCGTAGTTCTCTGTATCTAGGTGTCGAATATGGAAGTCCAGGGTGTGCAGGTATTCCGCTTCGTAGTTTCCTGTGTCCAGATGTTGGATGTGGAAGTCCAGGGTGTCCAGGTATTCCGCTCCGTAGTTTCTTGTATCTAGGTACTGGATGTGGAAGTCCAGGGTGTGCAGGTATTCCGCTTCGTAGTTTCCTGTGTCCAGGTGTTGGATGTGGAAGTCCAGGGTGTCTAGGTATTCCGCTCCATAGTTTCCTGTGTCCAGGTGTCGGATGTGGAAGTTCAGGGTGTCCAGGTATTCCGCTTCGTAGTTTTCTGTATCTAGGTGTTGGATGTGGAAGTTCTGGGTGTCCAGGTATTCCGCTCCGTAGTTTCTTGTATCTAGGGACTGAATGTGGAGGTCCAGGGTATCCAGGCATTCCGCTCCGTAGTTTCCTGTATCCAGGTGTCGGATGTGGAAGTTCAGGGTGTCCAGGTATTCCTCTTCGTAGCTCTCTGTATTTATGTACTGGATGTGGAATTCCAGGTTGTCCAGGTATTCCGCTCCGCAGTTTCCTGTGTCCAGGTGTCGGATGTGGAAGTTCAGGGTGTCCAGGTATTCCGCTACGTAGTTCTCTGTATCTAGGTGTCGGATGTGGAAGTCCAGGGTGTCCAGGTATTCCGCTTCGTAGTTTTCTGTACCTAGGTGTCGGATATGGAAGTCCAGGGTGTCCAGGTATTCCGCTACGTAGTTCTCTGTATCTAGGTGTCGGATGTGGAAGGCCAGGGTGTGCAGATATTCCGCTTCGTAGTTTCCTGTGTCCAGATGTTGGATGTGGAAGTCCAGGGTGTCCAGGTATTCCGCTCCGTAGTTTCCTGTGTCTAGGTGTTGGATGTGGAAGTTCAGGGTGTCCAGGTATTCCGCTCCGTAGTGTCTTGTATCTAGGTACTGGATGTGGAAGTCCAGGGTGTCCAGGTATTCCGCATCGTAGTTCTCTGTATCTAGGTGTCGGATGTGGAAGTCCAGGGTGTCCAGGTATTCCGCTCCGTAGTTTCCTGTGTCCAGGTGTCGGATGTGGAAGTTCAGGGTGTCCAGGTATTCCGCTTCGTAGTTTTCTGTACCTAGGTGTCGGATATGGAAGTCCAGGTTGTCCAGGTATTCCGCTTCGTAGTTCTCTGTATCTAGGTGTCGAATATGGAAGTCCAGGGTGTGCAGGTATTCCGCTTCGTAGTTTCCTGTGTCCAGATGTTGGATGTGGAAGTCCAGGGTGTCCAGGTATTCCGCTCCGTAGTTTCTTGTATCTAGGTACTGGATGTGGAAGTCCAGGGTGTGCAGGTATTCCGCTTCGTAGTCTCCTGTGTCCAGGTGTTGGATGTGGAAGTCCAGGGTGTCTAGGTATTCCGCTCCATAGTTTCCTGTGTCCAGGTGTCGGATGTGGAAGTTCAGGGTGTCCAGGTATTCCGCTTCGTAGTTTTATGTATCTAGGTGTTGGATGTGGAAGTTCTGGGTGTCCAGATATTCCGCTCCGTAGTTTCTTGTATCTAGGGACTGGATGTGGAGGTCCAGGGTATCCAGGCATTCCGCTCCGTAGTTTCCTGTATCCAGGTGTCGGATGTGGAAGTTCAGGGTGTCCAGGTATTCCTCTTCGTAGCTCTCTGTATTTATGTACTGGATGTGGAAGTTCAGGGTGTCCAGGTATTCCTCTTCGTAGCTCTCTGTATTTATGTACTGGATGTGGAATTCCAGGTTGTCCAGGTATTCCGCTCCGCAGTTTCCTGTGTCCAGGTGTCGGATGTGGAAGTTCAGGGTGTCCAGGTATTCCGCTTCGTAGTTCTCTGTGTCTAGGTGTTGGATGTGGAAGTTCAGGGTGTCCAGGTATTCCGCTCCGTAGTGTCTTGTATCTAGGTACTGGATGTGGAAGTCCAGGGTGTCCAGGTATTCCGCATCGTAGTTCTCTGTATCTAGGTGTCGGATGTGGAAGTCCAGGGTGTCCAGGTATTCTGCTCCGTAGTTTCCTGTGTCCAGGTGTCGGATGTGGAAGTTCAGGGTGTCCAGGTATTCCGCTTCGTAGTTTTCTGTACCTAGGTGTCGGATATGGAAGTCCAGGTTGTCCAGGTATTCCGCTTCGTAGTTCTCTGTATCTAGGTGTCGAATATGGAAGTCCAGGGTGTGCAGGTATTCCGCTTCGTAGTTTCCTGTGTCCAGATGTTGGATGTGGAAGTCCAGGGTGTCCAGGTATTCCGCTCCGTAGTTTCTTGTATCTAGGTACTGGATGTGGAAGTCCAGGGTGTGCAGGTATTCCGCTTCGTAGTTTCCTGTGTCCAGGTGTTGGATGTGGAAGTCCAGGGTGTCTAGGTATTCCGCTCCATAGTTTCCTGTGTCCAGGTGTCGGATGTGGAAGTTCAGGGTGTCCAGGTATTCCGCTTCGTAGTTTTCTGTATCTAGGTGTTGGATGTGGAAGTTCTGGGTGTCCAGGTATTCCGCTCCGTAGTTTCTTGTATCTAGGGACTGGATGTGGAGGTCCAGGGTATCCAGGCATTCCGCTCCGTAGTTTCCTGTATCCAGGTGTCGGATGTGGAAGTTCAGGGTGTCCAGGTATTCCTCTTCGTAGCTCTCTGTATTTATGTACTGGATGTGGAATTCCAGGTTGTCCAGGTATTCCGCTCCGCAGTTTCCTGTGTCCAGGTGTCGGATGTGGAAGGTCAGGGTGTGCAGGTATTCCGCTTCGTAGTTTCCTGTGTCCAGGTGTCGGATGTGGAAGTTCAGGGTGTCCAGGTATTCCGCTTCGTAATTTTCTGTATCTAGGTGTCGGATATGGAAGTCCAGGGTGTCCAGGTATTCCATTTCGTAGTTCTCTGTATCTAGGTGCCGGATGTGGAAGTCCAGGGTGTGCAGGTATTCCGCTCCGTAGTTTTCTGTACCTAGGTGTCGGATATGGAAGTTCAGGGTGTCCAGGTATTCCGCTCCGTAGTTTCTTGTATCTAGGTACTGGATGTGGAAGTCCAGGGTGTCCAGGTATTCCGCTTCGTAGTTCTCTGTATCTAGGTGTCGGATGTGGAAGTCCAGGGTGTGCAGGTATTCCGCTTCGTAGTTTCCTGTGTCCAGGTGTTGGATGTGGAAGTCCAGGGTGTCTAGGTATTCCGCTCCGTAGTTTCCTGTGTCCAGGTGTCGAATGTGGAAGTTCAGGGTGTCCAGGTATTCCGCTTCGTAGTTTTCTGTATCTAGGTGTTGGATGTGGAAGTTCAGGGTGTTCAGGTATTCCGCTGCGTAGTTTCTTGTATCTAGGTACTGGATGTGGAGATCCAGGGTATCCAGGCATTCCGCTCCGTAGTTTCCTGTATCCAGGTGTCGGATGTGGAAGTTCAGGGTGTCCAGGTATTCCTCTTCGTAGCTCTCTGTATTTATGTACTGGATGTGGAAGTCCAGGTTGTCCAGGTATTCCGCTCCGTAGTTTTCTGTACCTAGGTGTCGGATATGGAAGTCCAGGGTGTCCAGGTATTCCGCTACGTAGTTCTCTGTATCTAGGTGTCGGATGTGGAAGTCCAGGGTGTGCAGGTATTCCGCTCCGTATTTTCCTGTGTCCAGGTGTCGGATGTGGAAGTTCAGGGTGTCCAGGTATTCCGCTCCGTAGTTTCCTGTGTCTAGGTGTCGAATGTGGAAGTCCAGGGTGTGCAGGTATTCCGCTTCGTAGTTTCCTCTGTCCAGATGTTGGATATGGAAGTCAATGGTGTCCAGGTGTTCCGCTCCGTAGTTTCCTGTGTCTAGGTGTTGGATGTGGAAGTTCAGGGTGTCCAGGTATTCCGCTCCGTAGTGTCTTGTATCTAGGTACTGGATGTGGAAGTCCAGGGTATCCAGGTATTCCGCTTCGTAGTTCTCTGTATCTAGGTGTCGGATGTGGAAGTCCAGGGTGTCCAGGTATTCCGCTCCGTAGTTTCCTGTGTCCAGGTGTCGGATGTGGAAGTTCAGGGTGTCCAGGTATTCCGCTTCGTAATTTTCTGTATCTAGGTGTCGGATATGGAAGTCCAGGGTGTCCAGGTATTCCGCTTCGTAGTTCTCTGTATCTAGGTGTCGGATGTGGAAGTCCAGGGTGTCCAGGTATTCCGCTTCGTAGTTTTCTGTATCTAGGTGTTGGATGTGGAAGTTCAGGGTGTCCAGGTATTCCGCTCCGTAGTTTCTTGTATCTAGGTACTGGATGTGAAGGTCCAGGGTATCCAGGCATTCCGCTCCGTAGTTTCCTGTATCCAGGTGTCGGATGTGGAAGTTCAGGGTGTCCAGGTATTCCTCTTCGTAGCTCTCTGTATTTATGTACTGGATGTGGAAGTCCAGGTTGTCCAGGTATTCCGCTCCGTAGTTTTCTGTACCTAGGTGTCGGATATGGAAGTCCAGGGTGTCCAGGTATTCCGCTACGTAGTTCTCTGTATCTAGGTACTGGATGTGGAAGTCCAGGGTGTCCAGGTATTCCGCTCCGTAGTTTCTTGTATCTAGGTACTGGATATGGAAGTCCAGGGTGTCCAGGTATTCCTCTTCGTAGTTCTCTGTATCTAGGTGTCGGATTTGGAAGTCCAGGGTGTGCAGGTATTCCGCTTCGTAGTTTCCTGTGTCCAGGTGTTGGATGTGGAAGTCCAGGGTGTCCAGGTATTCCGCTCCGTAGTTTCTTGTATCTAGGTACTGGATGTGGAAGTCCAGGGTGTGCAGGTATTCCGCTTCGTAGTTTCCTGTGTCCAGGTGTTGGATGTGGAAGTCCAGGGTGTCTAGGTATTCCGCTCCATAGTTTCCTGTGTCCAGGTGTCGGATGTGGAAGTTCAGGGTGTCCAGGTATTCCGCTTCGTAGTTTTCTGTATCTAGGTGTTGGATGTGGAAGTTCTGGGTGTCCAGGTATTCCGCTCCGTAGTTTCTTGTATCTAGGGACTGGATGTGGAGGTCCAGGGTATCCAGGCATTCCGCTCCGTAGTTTCCTGTATCCAGGTGTCGGATGTGGAAGTTCAGGGTGTCCAGGTATTCCTCTTCGTAGCTCTCTGTATTTATGTACTGGATGTGGAATTCCAGGTTGTCCAGGTATTCCGCTCCGCAGTTTCCTGTGTCCAGGTGTCGGATGTGGAAGTTCAGGGTGTCCAGGTATTCCGCTTCGTAGTTCTCTGTGTCTAGGTGTTGGATGTGGAAGTTCAGGGTGTCCAGGTATTCCGCTCCGTAGTGTCTTGTATCTAGGTACTGGATGTGGAAGTCCAGGGTGTCCAGGTATTCCGCATCGTAGTTCTCTGTATCTAGGTGTCGGATGTGGAAGTCCAGGGTGTCCAGGTATTCCGCTTCGTAGTTTCCTGTGTCTAGGTGTCGAATGTGGAAGTCCAGGGTGTGCAGGTATTCCGCTTCGTAGTTTCCTCTGTCCAGATGTTGGATATGGAAGTCAATGGTGTCCAGGTGTTCCGCTCCGTAGTTTCCTGTGTCTAGGTGTTGGATGTGGAAGTTCAGGGTGTCCAGGTATTCCGCTCCGTAGTGTCTTGTATCTAGGTACTGGATGTGGAAGTCCAGGGTATCCAGGTATTCCGCTTCGTAGTTCTCTGTATCTAGGTGTCGGATGTGGAAGTCCAGGGTGTCCAGGTATTCCGCTCCGTAGTTTCCTGTGTCCAGGTGTCGGATGTGGAAGTTCAGGGTGTCCAGGTATTCCGCTTCGTAATTTTCTGTATCTAGGTGTCGGATATGGAAGTCCAGGGTGTCCAGGTATTCCGCTTCGTAGTTCTCTGTATCTAGGTGTCGGATGTGGAAGTCCAGGGTGTCCAGGTATTCCGCTTCGTAGTTTTCTGTATCTAGGTGTTGGATGTGGAAGTTCAGGGTGTCCAGGTATTCCGCTCCGTAGTTTCTTGTATCTAGGTACTGGATGTGAAGGTCCAGGGTATCCAGGCATTCCGCTCCGTAGTTTCCTGTATCCAGGTGTCGGATGTGGAAGTTCAGGGTGTCCAGGTATTCCTCTTCGTAGCTCTCTGTATTTATGTACTGGATGTGGAAGTCCAGGTTGTCCAGGTATTCCGCTCCGTAGTTTTCTGTACCTAGGTGTCGGATATGGAAGTCCAGGGTGTCCAGGTATTCCGCTACGTAGTTCTCTGTATCTAGGTACTGGATGTGGAAGTCCAGGGTGTCCAGGTATTCCGCTCCGTAGTTTCTTGTATCTAGGTACTGGATATGGAAGTCCAGGGTGTCCAGGTATTCCTCTTCGTAGTTCTCTGTATCTAGGTGTCGGATTTGGAAGTCCAGGGTGTGCAGGTATTCCGCTTCGTAGTTTCCTGTGTCCAGGTGTTGGATGTGGAAGTCCAGGGTGTCCAGGTATTCCGCTCCGTAGTTTCTTGTATCTAGGTACTGGATGTGGAAGTCCAGGGTGTGCAGGTATTCCGCTTCGTAGTTTCCTGTGTCCAGGTGTTGGATGTGGAAGTCCAGGGTGTCTAGGTATTCCGCTCCATAGTTTCCTGTGTCCAGGTGTCGGATGTGGAAGTTCAGGGTGTCCAGGTATTCCGCTTCGTAGTTTTCTGTATCTAGGTGTTGGATGTGGAAGTTCTGGGTGTCCAGGTATTCCGCTCCGTAGTTTCTTGTATCTAGGGACTGGATGTGCAGGTCCAGGGTATCCAGGCATTCCGCTCCGTAGTTTCCTGTATCCAGGTGTCGGATGTGGAAGTTCAGGGTGTCCAGGTATTCCTCTTCGTAGCTCTCTGTATTTATGTACTGGATGTGGAATTCCAGGTTGTCCAGGTATTCCGCTCCGCAGTTTCCTGTGTCCAGGTGTCGGATGTGGAAGTTCAGGGTGTCCAGGTATTCCGCTTCGTAGTTCTCTGTGTCTAGGTGTTGGATGTGGAAGTTCAGGGTGTCCAGGTATTCCGCTCCGTAGTGTCTTGTATCTAGGTACTGGATGTGGAAGTCCAGGGTGTCCAGGTATTCAGCATCGTAGTTCTCTGTATCTAGGTGTCGGATGTGGAAGTCCAGGGTGTCCAGGTATTCCGCTTCGTAGTTTCCTGTGTCTAGGTGTCGAATGTGGAAGTCCAGGGTGTGCAGGTATTCCGCTTCGTAGTTTCCTCTGTCCAGATGTTGGATATGGAAGTCAATGGTGTCCAGGTGTTCCGCTCCGTAGTTTCCTGTGTCTAGGTGTTGGATGTGGAAGTTCAGGGTGTCCAGGTATTCCGCTCCGTAGTGTCTTGTATCTAGGTACTGGATGTGGAAGTCCAGGGTATCCAGGTATTCCGCTTCGTAGTTCTCTGTATCTAGGTGTCGGATGTGGAAGTCCAGGGTGTCCAGGTATTCCGCTCCGTAGTTTCCTGTGTCCAGGTGTCGGATGTGGAAGTTCAGGGTGTCCAGGTATTCCGCTTCGTAATTTTCTGTATCTAGGTGTCGGATATGGAAGTCCAGGGTGTCCAGGTATTCCGCTTCGTAGTTCTCTGTATCTAGGTGTCGGATGTGGAAGTCCAGGGTGTCCAGGTATTCCGCTTCGTAGTTTTCTGTATCTAGGTGTTGGATGTGGAAGTTCAGGGTGTCCAGGTATTCCGCTCCGTAGTTTCTTGTATCTAGGTACTGGATGTGAAGGTCCAGGGTATCCAGGCATTCCGCTCCGTAGTTTCCTGTATCCAGGTGTCGGATGTGGAAGTTCAGGGTGTCCAGGTATTCCTCTTCGTAGCTCTCTGTATTTATGTACTGGATGTGGAAGTCCAGGTTGTCCAGGTATTCCGCTCCGTAGTTTTCTGTACCTAGGTGTCGGATATGGAAGTCCAGGGTGTCCAGGTATTCCGCTACGTAGTTCTCTGTATCTAGGTACTGGATGTGGAAGTCCAGGGTGTCCAGGTATTCCGCTCCGTAGTTTCTTGTATCTAGGTACTGGATATGGAAGTCCAGGGTGTCCAGGTATTCCTCTTCGTAGTTCTCTGTATCTAGGTGTCGGATTTGGAAGTCCAGGGTGTGCAGGTATTCCGCTTCGTAGTTTCCTGTGTCCAGGTGTTGGATGTGGAAGTCCAGGGTGTCCAGGTATTCCGCTCCGTAGTTTCTTGTATCTAGGTACTGGATGTGGAAGTCCAGGGTGTGCAGGTATTCCGCTTCGTAGTTTCCTGTGTCCAGGTGTTGGATGTGGAAGTCCAGGGTGTCTAGGTATTCCGCTCCATAGTTTCCTGTGTCCAGGTGTCGGATGTGGAAGTTCAGGGTGTCCAGGTATTCCGCTTCGTAGTTTTCTGTATCTAGGTGTTGGATGTGGAAGTTCTGGGTGTCCAGGTATTCCGCTCCGTAGTTTCTTGTATCTAGGGACTGGATGTGGAGGTCCAAGGTATCCAGGCATTCCGCTCCGTAGTTTCCTGTATCCAGGTGTCGGATGTGGAAGTTCAGGGTGTCCAGGTATTCCTCTTCGTAGCTCTCTGTATTTATGTACTGGATGTGGAATTCCAGGTTGTCCAGGTATTCCGCTCCGCAGTTTCCTGTGTCCAGGTGTCGGATGTGGAAGTTCAGGGTGTCCAGGTATTCCGCTTCGTAGTTCTCTGTGTCTAGGTGTTGGATGTGGAAGTTCAGGGTGTCCAGGTATTCCGCTCCGTAGTGTCTTGTATCTAGGTACTGGATGTGGAAGTCCAGGGTGTCCAGGTATTCCGCATCGTAGTTCTCTGTATCTAGGTGTCGGATGTGGAAGTCCAGGGTGTCCAGGTATTCCGCTCCGTAGTTTCCTGTGTCCAGGTGTCGGATGTGGAAGTTCAGGGTGTCCAGGTATTCCGCTCCGTAGTTTCCTGTGTCTAGGTGTCGAATGTGGAAGTCCAGGGTGTGCAGGTATTCCGCTTCGTAGTTTCCTCTGTCCAGATGTTGGATATGGAAGTCAATGGTGTCCAGGTGTTCCGCTCCGTAGTTTCCTGTGTCTAGGTGTTGGATGTGGAAGTTCAGGGTGTCCAGGTATTCCGCTCCGTAGTGTCTTGTATCTAGGTACTGGATGTGGAAGTCCAGGGTATCCAGGTATTCCGCTTCGTAGTTCTCTGTATCTAGGTGTCGGATGTGGAAGTCCAGGGTGTCCAGGTATTCCGCTCCGTAGTTTCCTGTGTCCAGGTGTCGGATGTGGAAGTTCAGGGTGTCCAGGTATTCCGCTTCGTAATTTTCTGTATCTAGGTGTCGGATATGGAAGTCCAGGGTGTCCAGGTATTCCGCTTCGTAGTTCTCTGTATCTAGGTGTCGGATGTGGAAGTCCAGGGTGTCCAGGTATTCCGCTTCGTAGTTTTCTGTATCTAGGTGTTGGATGTGGAAGTTCAGGGTGTCCAGGTATTCCGCTCCGTAGTTTCTTGTATCTAGGTACTGGATGTGAAGGTCCAGGGTATCCAGGTATTCCGCTCCGTAGTTTCTTGTATCTAGGTACTGGATGTGGAAGTCCAGGGTGTGCAGGTATTCCGCTTCGTAGTTTCCTGTGTCCAGGTGTTGGATGTGGAAGTCCAGGGTGTCTAGGTATTCCGCTCCATAGTTTCCTGTGTCCAGGTGTCGGATGTGGAAGTTCAGGGTGTCCAGGTATTCCGCTTCGTAGTTTTCTGTATCTAGGTGTTGGATGTGGAAGTTCTGGGTGTCCAGGTATTCCGCTCCGTAGTTTCTTGTATCTAGGGACTGGATGTGGAGGTCCAGGGTATCCAGGCATTCCGCTCCGTAGTTTCCTGTATCCAGGTGTCGGATGTGGAAGTTCAGGGTGTCCAGGTATTCCTCTTCGTAGCTCTCTGTATTTATGTACTGGATGTGGAATTCCAGGTTGTCCAGGTATTCCGCTCCGCAGTTTCATGTGTCCAGGTGTCGGATGTGGAAGTTCAGGGTGTCCAGGTATTCCGCTTCGTAGTTCTCTGTGTCTAGGTGTTGGATGTGGAAGTTCAGGGTGTCCAGGTATTCCGCTCCGTAGTGTCTTGTATCTAGGTACTGGATGTGGAAGTCCAGGGTGTCCAGGTATTCCGCATCGTAGTTCTCTGTATCTAGGTGTCGGATGTGGAAGTCCAGGGTGTCCAGGTATTCCGCTCCGTAGTTTCCTGTGTCCAGGTGTCGGATGTGGAAGTTCAGGGTGTCCAGGTATTCCGCTTCGTAGTTTTCTGTACCTAGGTGTCGGATATGGAAGTCCAGGTTGTCCAGGTATTCCGCTTCGTAGTTCTCTGTATCTAGGTGTCGAATATGGAAGTCCAGGGTGTGCAGGTATTCCGCTTCGTAGTTTCCTGTGTCCAGATGTTGGATGTGGAAGTCCAGGGTGTCCAGGTATTCCGCTCCGTAGTTTCTTGTATCTAGGTACTGGATGTGGAAGTCCAGGGTGTGCAGGTATTCCGCTTCGTAGTTTCCTGTGTCCAGGTGTTGGATGTGGAAGTCCAGGGTGTCTAGGTATTCCGCTCCATAGTTTCCTGTGTCCAGGTGTCGGATGTGGAAGTTCAGGGTGTCCAGGTATTCCGCTTCGTAGTTTTCTGTATCTAGGTGTTGGATGTGGAAGTTCTGGGTGTCCAGGTATTCCGCTCCGTAGTTTCTTGTATCTAGGGACTGGATGTGGAGGTCCAGGGTATCCAGGCATTCCGCTCCGTAGTTTCCTGTATCCAGGTGTCGGATGTGGAAGTTCAGGGTGTCCAGGTATTCCTCTTCGTAGCTCTCTGTATTTATGTACTGGATGTGGAATTCCAGGTTGTCCAGGTATTCCGCTTCGTAGTTCTCTGTATCTAGGTGTCGGATGTGGAAGTCCAGGGTGTGCAGGTATTCCGCTTCGTAGTTTCCTGTGTCCAGGTATTCCGCTTCGTAGTTTTCTGTATCTAGGTGTTGGATGTGGAAGTTCTGGGTGTCCAGGTATTCCGCTCCGTAGTTTCTTGTATCTAGGGACTGGATGTGGAGGTCCAGGGTATCCAGGCATTCCGCTCCGTAGTTTCCTGTATCCAGGTGTCGGATGTGGAAGTTCAGGGTGTCCAGGTATTCCTCTTCGTAGCTCTCTGTATTTATGTACTGGATGTGGAATTCCAGGTTGTCCAGGTATTCCGCTCCGCAGTTTCCTGTGTCCAGGTGTCGGATGTGGAAGTTCAGGGTGTCCAGGTATTCCGCTTCGTAGTTCTCTGTGTCTAGGTGTTGGATGTGGAAGTTCAGGGTGTCCAGGTATTCCGCTCCGTAGTGTCTTGTATCTAGGTACTGGATGTGGAAGTCCAGGGTGTCCAGGTATTCAGCATCGTAGTTCTCTGTATCTAGGTGTCGGATGTGGAAGTCCAGGGTGTCCAGGTATTCCGCTTCGTAGTTTCCTGTGTCTAGGTGTCGAATGTGGAAGTCCAGGGTGTCCAGGTGTTCCGCTCCGTAGTTTCCTGTGTCTAGGTGTTGGATGTGGAAGTTCAGGGTGTCCAGGTATTCCGCTCCGTAGTGTCTTGTATCTAGGTACTGGATGTGGAAGTCCAGGGTATCCAGGTATTCCGCTTCGTAGTTCTCTGTATCTAGGTGTCGGATGTGGAAGTCCAGGGTGTCCAGGTATTCCGCTCCGTAGTTTCCTGTGTCCAGGTGTCGGATGTGGAAGTTCAGGGTGTCCAGGTATTCCGCTTCGTAATTTTCTGTATCTAGGTGTCGGATATGGAAGTCCAGGGTGTCCAGGTATTCCGCTTCGTAGTTCTCTGTATCTAGGTGTCGGATGTGGAAGTCCAGGGTGTCCAGGTATTCCGCTTCGTAGTTTTCTGTATCTAGGTGTTGGATGTGGAAGTTCAGGGTGTCCAGGTATTCCGCTCCGTAGTTTCTTGTATCTAGGTACTGGATGTGAAGGTCCAGGGTATCCAGGCATTCCGCTCCGTAGTTTCCTGTATCCAGGTGTCGGATGTGGAAGTTCAGGGTGTCCAGGTATTCCTCTTCGTAGCTCTCTGTATTTATGTACTGGATGTGGAAGTCCAGGTTGTCCAGGTATTCCGCTCCGTAGTTTTCTGTACCTAGGTGTCGGATATGGAAGTCCAGGGTGTCCAGGTATTCCGCTACGTAGTTCTCTGTATCTAGGTACTGGATGTGGAAGTCCAGGGTGTCCAGGTATTCCGCTCCGTAGTTTCTTGTATCTAGGTACTGGATATGGAAGTCCAGGGTGTCCAGGTATTCCTCTTCGTAGTTCTCTGTATCTAGGTGTCGGATTTGGAAGTCCAGGGTGTGCAGGTATTCCGCTTCGTAGTTTCCTGTGTCCAGGTGTTGGATGTGGAAGTCCAGGGTGTCCAGGTATTCCGCTCCGTAGTTTCTTGTATCTAGGTACTGGATGTGGAAGTCCAGGGTGTGCAGGTATTCCGCTTCGTAGTTTCCTGTGTCCAGGTGTTGGATGTGGAAGTCCAGGGTGTCTAGGTATTCCGCTCCATAGTTTCCTGTGTCCAGGTGTCGGATGTGGAAGTTCAGGGTGTCCAGGTATTCCGCTTCGTAGTTTTCTGTATCTAGGTGTTGGATGTGGAAGTTCTGGGTGTCCAGGTATTCCGCTCCGTAGTTTCTTGTATCTAGGGACTGGATGTGGAGGTCCAGGGTATCCAGGCATTCCGCTCCGTAGTTTCCTGTATCCAGGTGTCGGATGTGGAAGTTCAGGGTGTCCAGGTATTCCTCTTCGTAGCTCTCTGTATTTATGTACTGGATGTGGAATTCCAGGTTGTCCAGGTATTCCGCTCCGCAGTTTCCTGTGTCCAGGTGTCGGATGTGGAAGTTCAGGGTGTCCAGGTATTCCGCTTCGTAGTTCTCTGTGTCTAGGTGTTGGATGTGGAAGTTCAGGGTGTCCAGGTATTCCGCTCCGTAGTGTCTTGTATCTAGGTACTGGATGTGGAAGTCCAGGGTGTCCAGGTATTCCGCATCGTAGTTCTCTGTATCTAGGTGTCGGATGTGGAAGTCCAGGGTGTCCAGGTATTCCGCTCCGTAGTTTCCTGTGTCCAGGTGTCGGATGTGGAAGTTCAGGGTGTCCAGGTATTCCGCTCCGTAGTTTCCTGTGTCTAGGTGTCGAATGTGGAAGTCCAGGGTGTGCAGGTATTCCGCTTCGTAGTTTCCTCTGTCCAGATGTTGGATATGGAAGTCAATGGTGTCCAGGTGTTCCGCTCCGTAGTTTCCTGTGTCTAGGTGTTGGATGTGGAAGTTCAGGGTGTCCAGGTATTCCGCTCCGTAGTGTCTTGTATCTAGGTACTGGATGTGGAAGTCCAGGGTATCCAGGTATTCCGCTTCGTAGTTCTCTGTATCTAGGTGTCGGATGTGGAAGTCCAGGGTGTCCAGGTATTCCGCTCCGTAGTTTCCTGTGTCCAGGTGTCGGATGTGGAAGTTCAGGGTGTCCAGGTATTCCGCTTCGTAATTTTCTGTATCTAGGTGTCGGATATGGAAGTCCAGGGTGTCCAGGTATTCCGCTTCGTAGTTCTCTGTATCTAGGTGTCGGATGTGGAAGTCCAGGGTGTCCAGGTATTCCGCTTCGTAGTTTTCTGTATCTAGGTGTTGGATGTGGAAGTTCAGGGTGTCCAGGTATTCCGCTCCGTAGTTTCTTGTATCTAGGTACTGGATGTGAAGGTCCAGGGTATCCAGGTATTCCGCTCCGTAGTTTCTTGTATCTAGGTACTGGATGTGGAAGTCCAGGGTGTGCAGGTATTCCGCTTCGTAGTTTCCTGTGTCCAGGTGTTGGATGTGGAAGTCCAGGGTGTCTAGGTATTCCGCTCCATAGTTTCCTGTGTCCAGGTGTCGGATGTGGAAGTTCAGGGTGTCCAGGTATTCCGCTTCGTAGTTTTCTGTATCTAGGTGTTGGATGTGGAAGTTCTGGGTGTCCAGGTATTCCGCTCCGTAGTTTCTTGTATCTAGGGACTGGATGTGGAGGTCCAGGGTATCCAGGCATTCCGCTCCGTAGTTTCCTGTATCCAGGTGTCGGATGTGGAAGTTCAGGGTGTCCAGGTATTCCTCTTCGTAGCTCTCTGTATTTATGTACTGGATGTGGAATTCCAGGTTGTCCAGGTATTCCGCTCCGCAGTTTCATGTGTCCAGGTGTCGGATGTGGAAGTTCAGGGTGTCCAGGTATTCCGCTTCGTAGTTCTCTGTGTCTAGGTGTTGGATGTGGAAGTTCAGGGTGTCCAGGTATTCCGCTCCGTAGTGTCTTGTATCTAGGTACTGGATGTGGAAGTCCAGGGTGTCCAGGTATTCCGCATCGTAGTTCTCTGTATCTAGGTGTCGGATGTGGAAGTCCAGGGTGTCCAGGTATTCCGCTCCGTAGTTTCCTGTGTCCAGGTGTCGGATGTGGAAGTTCAGGGTGTCCAGGTATTCCGCTTCGTAGTTTTCTGTACCTAGGTGTCGGATATGGAAGTCCAGGTTGTCCAGGTATTCCGCTTCGTAGTTCTCTGTATCTAGGTGTCGAATATGGAAGTCCAGGGTGTGCAGGTATTCCGCTTCGTAGTTTCCTGTGTCCAGATGTTGGATGTGGAAGTCCAGGGTGTCCAGGTATTCCGCTCCGTAGTTTCTTGTATCTAGGTACTGGATGTGGAAGTCCAGGGTGTGCAGGTATTCCGCTTCGTAGTTTCCTGTGTCCAGGTGTTGGATGTGGAAGTCCAGGGTGTCTAGGTATTCCGCTCCATAGTTTCCTGTGTCCAGGTGTCGGATGTGGAAGTTCAGGGTGTCCAGGTATTCCGCTTCGTAGTTTTCTGTATCTAGGTGTTGGATGTGGAAGTTCTGGGTGTCCAGGTATTCCGCTCCGTAGTTTCTTGTATCTAGGGACTGGATGTGGAGGTCCAGGGTATCCAGGCATTCCGCTCCGTAGTTTCCTGTATCCAGGTGTCGGATGTGGAAGTTCAGGGTGTCCAGGTATTCCTCTTCGTAGCTCTCTGTATTTATGTACTGGATGTGGAATTCCAGGTTGTCCAGGTATTCCGCTCCGCAGTTTCCTGTGTCCAGGTGTCGGATGTGGAAGTTCAGGGTGTCCAGGTATTCCGCTTCGTAGTTCTCTGTGTCTAGGTGTTGGATGTGGAAGTTCAGGGTGTCCAGGTATTCCGCTCCGTAGTGTCTTGTATCTAGGTACTGGATGTGGAAGTCCAGGGTGTCCAGGTATTCCGCATCGTAGTTCTCTGTATCTAGGTGTCGGATGTGGAAGTCCAGGGTGTCCAGGTATTCCGCTCCGTAGTTTCCTGTGTCCAGGTGTCGGATGTGGAAGTTCAGGGTGTCCAGGTATTCCGCTTCGTAGTTTTCTGTACCTAGGTGTCGGATATGGAAGTCCAGGTTGTCCAGGTATTCCGCTTCGTAGTTCTCTGTATCTAGGTGTCGAATATGGAAGTCCAGGGTGTGCAGGTATTCCGCTTCGTAGTTTCCTGTGTCCAGATGTTGGATGTGGAAGTCCAGGGTGTCCAGGTATTCCGCTCCGTAGTTTCTTGTATCTAGGTACTGGATGTGGAAGTCCAGGGTGTCCAGGTATTCCGCTCCGTAGTTTCTTGTATCTAGGTACTGGATGTGGAAGTCCAGGGTGTGCAGGTATTCCGCTTCGTAGTTTCCTGTGTCCAGGTGTTGGATGTGGAAGTCCAGGGTGTCTAGGTATTCCGCTCCATAGTTTCCTATGTCCAGGTGTCGGATGTGGAAGTTCAGGGTGTCCAGGTATTCCGCTTCGTAGTTTTCTGTATCTAGGTGTTGGATGTGGAAGTTCTGGGTGTCCAGGTATTCCGCTCCGTAGTTTCTTGTATCTAGGGACTGGATGTGGAGGTCCAGGGTATCCAGGCATTCCGCTCCGTAGTTTCCTGTATCCAGGTGTCGGATGTGGAAGTTCAGGGTGTCCAGGTATTCCTCTTCGTAGCTCTCTGTATTTATGTACTGGATGTGGAATTCCAGGTTGTCCAGGTATTCCGCTTCGTAGTTCTCTGTATCTAGGTGTCGGATGTGGAAGTCCAGGGTGTGCAGGTATTCCGCTTCGTAGTTTCCTGTGTCCAGGTGTTGGATGTGGAAGTCCAGGGTGTCTAGGTATTCCGCTCCGTAGTTTCCTGTGTCCAGGTGTCGGATGTGGAAGTTCAGGGTGTCCAGGTATTCCGCTTCGTAGTTTTCTGTATCTAGGTGTTGGATGTGGAAGTTCAGGGTGTCCAGGTATTCCGCTCCGTAGTTTCTTGTATCTAGGTACTGGATGTGGAGGTCCAGGGTATCCAGGCATTCCGCTCCGTAGTTTCCTGTATCCAGGTGTCGGATGTGGAAGTTCAGGTTGTCCAGGTATTCCGCTTCGTAGTTCTCTGTATCTAGGTGTCGGATGTGGAAGTCCAGGGTGTCTAGGTATTCCGCTCCGTAGTTTCCTGTGTCCAGGTGTCGGATGTGGAAGTTCAGGGTGTCCAGGTATTCCGCTTCGTAGTTTTCTGTATCTAGGTGTTGGATGTGGAAGTTCAGGGTGTCCAGGTATTCCGCTCCGTAGTTTCTTGTATCTAGGTACTGGATGTGGAGGTCCAGGGTATCCAGGCATTCCGCTCCGTAGTTTCCTGTATCCAGGTGTCGGATGTGGAAGTTCAGGTTGTCCAGGTATTCCTCTTCGTAGCTCTCTGTATTTATGTACTGGATGTGGAAGTCCAGGTTGTCCAGGTATTCCGCTCCGTAGTTTCTTGTATCTAGGTACTGGATATGGAAGTCCAGGGTGTACAGGTATTCCGCTTCGTAGTTCTCTGTATCTAGGTGTCGGATGTGGAAGTCCAGGGTGTGCAGGTATTCCGCTTCGTAGTTTCCTGTGTCCAGGTGTTGGATGTGGAAGTCCAGGGTGTCTAGGTATTCCGCTCCGTAGTTTCCTGTGTCCAGGTGTCGGATGTGGAAGTTCAGGGTGTCCAGGTATTCCGCTTCGTAGTTTTCTGTATCTGGGTGTTGGATGTGGACGTTCAGGGTGTCCAGGTATTCCGCTCCGTAGTTTCCTGTGTCCAGGTGTCGGATGTGGAACTTCAGGGTGTCCAGGTATTCCGCTTCGTAGTTTTCTGTACCTAGGTGTCGGATGTGGAAGTTCAGGGTGTCCAGGTATTCCGCTCCGTAGTTTCTTGTATCTAGGTACTGGATGTGGAAGTCCAGGGAGTCCAGGTATTCCGCTTCGTAGTTCTCTGTATCTAGGTGTCGGATGTGGAAGTCCAGGGTGTGCAGGTATTCCGCTTCGTAGTTTCCTGTGTCCAGGTGTTGGATGTGGAAGTCCAGGGTGTCCAGGTACTCCGCTCCGTAGTTTCCTGTGTCTAGGTGTTGGATGTGGAAGTTCAGGGTGTCCAGGTATTCCGCTCCGTAGTGTCTTGGATCTAGGTACTGGATGTGGAAGTCCAGGGTATCCAGGTATTCCGCTTCGTAGTTCTCTGTATCTAGGTGTCGGATGTGGAAGTCCAGGGTGTCCAGGTATTCCGCTCCGTAGTTTCCTGTGTCCAGATGTCGGATGTGGAACTTCAGAGTGTCCAGGTATTCCGCTTCGTAGTTTTCTGTACCTAGGTGTCGGATGTGAAAGTCCAGGGTGTGCAGGTATTCCGCTTCGTAGTTTCCTGTGTCCAGGTGTTGGATGTGGAAGTCCAGGGTGTCTAGGTATTCCGCTACGTAGTTTCCTGTGTCCAGGTGTCGGATGTGGAAGTTCAGGGTGTCCAGGTATTCCGCTTCGTAGTTTTCTGTATCTAGGTGTTGGATGTGGAAGTTCAGGGTGTCCAGGTATTCCGCTCCGTAGTTTCTTGTATCTAGGTACTGGATGTGGAGGTCCAGGGTATCCAGGCATTCCGCTCCGTAGTTTCCTGTATCCAGGTGTCGGATGTGGAAGTTCAGGGTGTCCAGGTATTCCTCTTCGTAGCTCTCTGTATTTATGTACTGGATGTGGAAGTCCAGGTTGTCCAGGTATTCCGCTCCGTAGTTTCTTGTATCTAGGTACTGGATATGGAAGTCCAGGGTGTCCAGGTATTCCGCTTCGTAGTTCTCTGTATCTAGGTGTCGGATGTGGAAGTCCAGGGTGTGCAGGTATTCCGCTTCGTAGTTTCCTGTGTCCAGGTGTTGGGTGTGGAAGTCCAGGGTGTCTAGGTATTCCGCTCCGTAGTTTCCTGTGTCCAGGTGTCGGATGTGGAAGTTCAGGGTGTCCAGGTATTCCGCTTCGTAGTTTTCTGTATCTGGGTGTTGGATGTGGACGTTCAGGGTATCCAGGTATTCCGCTTCGTAGTTCTCTGTATCTAGGTGTCGGATGTGGAAGTCCAGGGTGTCCAGGTATTCCGCTCCGTAGTTTCCTGTGTCCAGGTGTTGGATGTGGAACTTCAGGGTGTCCAGGTATTCCGCTTCGTAGTTTTCTGTACCTAGGTGTCGGATGTGGAAGTTCAGGGTGTCCAGGTATTCCGCTCCGTAGTTTCTTGTATCTAGGTACTGGATGTGGAAGTCCAGGGTGTCCAGGTATTCCGCTTCGTAGTTCTCTGTATCTAGGTGTCGGATGTGGAAGTCCAGGGTGTGCAGGTATTCCGCTTCGTAGTTTCCTGTGTCCAGGTGTTGGATGTGGAAGTCCAGGGTGTCTAGGTATTCCGCTCCGTAGTTTCCTGTGTCCAGGTGTCGGATGTGGAAGTTCAGGGTGTCCAGGTATTCCGCTTCGTAGTTTTCTGTATCTAGGTGTTGGATGTGGAAGTTCAGGGTGTCCAGGTATTCAGCTCCGTAGTTTCTTGTATCTAGGTACTGGATGTGGAGGTCCAGGGTATCCAGGCATTCCGCTCCGTAGTTTCCTGTATCCAGGTGTCGGATGTGGAAGTTCAGGGTGTCCAGGTATTCCTCTTCGTAGCTTTCTGTATTTATGTACTGGATGTGGAAGTCCAGGTTGCCCAGGTATTCCGCTCCGTAGTTTTCTGTACCTAGGTGTCGGATATGGAAGTCCAGGGTGTCCAGGTATTCCGCTCCGTAGTTTCCTGTGTCCAGATGTCGGATGTGCAACTTCAGAGTGTCCAGGTATTCCGCTTCGTAGTTTTCTGTACCTAGGTGTCGGATGTGGAAGTTCAGGGTGTCCAGGTATTCCGCTCCGTAGTTTCTTGTATCTAGGTACTGGATGTGGAAGTCCAGGGTGTCCAGGTATTCCGCTTCGTAGTTCTCTGTATCTAGGTGTCAGATGTGGAAGTCCAGGGTGTGCAGGTATTCCGCTTCGTAGTTTCCTGTGTCCAGGTGTTGGATGTGGAAGTTCAGGGTGTCCAGGTATTCCGCTCCGTAGTTTCTTGTATCTAGGTACTGGATGTGGAGGTCCAGGGTATCCAGGCATTCCGCTCCGTAGTTTCCTGTATCCAGGTGTCGGATGTGGAAGTTCAGGGTGTCCAGGTATTCCTCTTCGTAGCTCTCTGTATTTATGTACTGGATGTGGAAGTCCAGGTTGTCCAGGTATTCCGCTTCGTAGTTCTCTGTATCTAGGTGTCGGATGTGGAAGTCCAGGGTGTGCAGGTATTCCGCTTCGTAGTTTCCTGTGTCCAGGTGTTGGATGTGGAAGTCCAGGGTGTCTAGGTATTCCGCTCCGTAGTTTCCTGTGTCCAGGTGTCGGATGTGGAAGTTCAGGGTGTCCAGGTATTCCGCTTCGTAGTTTTCTGTATCTAGGTGTTGGATGTGGAAGTTCAGGGTGTCCAGGTATTCCGCTCCGTAGTTTCTTGTATCTAGGTACTGGATGTGGAGGTCCAGGGTATCCAGGCATTCCGCTCCGTAGTTTCCTGTATCCAGGTGTCGGATGTGGAAGTTCAGGTTGTCCAGGTATTCCTCTTCGTAGCTCTCTGTATTTATGTACTGGATGTGGAAGTCCAGGTTGTCCAGGTATTCCGCTCCGTAGTTTCTTGTATCTAGGTACTGGATATGGAAGTCCAGGGTGTCCAGGTATTCCGCTTCGTAGTTCTCTGTATCTAGGTGTCGGATGTGGAAGTCCAGGGTGTGCAGGTATTCCGCTTCGTAGTTTCCTGTGTCCAGGTGTTGGATGTGGAAGTCCAGGGTGTCTAGGTATTCCGCTCCGTAGTTTCCTGTGTCCAGGTGTCGGATGTGGAAGTTCAGGGTGTCCAGGTATTCCGCTTCGTAGTTTTCTGTATCTGGGTGTTGGATGTGGACGTTCAGGGTGTCCAGGTATTCCGCTCCGTAGTTTCCTGTGTCCAGGTGTCGGATGTGGAACTTCAGGGTGTCCAGGTATTCCGCTTCGTAGTTTTCTGTACCTAGGTGTCGGATGTGGAAGTTCAGGGTGTCCAGGTATTCCGCTCCGTAGTTTCTTGTATCTAGGTACTGGATGTGGAAGTCCAGGGAGTCCAGGTATTCCGCTTCGTAGTTCTCTGTATCTAGGTGTCGGATGTGGAAGTCCAGGGTGTGCAGGTATTCCGCTTCGTAGTTTCCTGTGTCCAGGTGTTGGATGTGGAAGTCCAGGGTGTCCAGGTACTCCGCTCCGTAGTGTCTTGTATCTAGGTACTGGATGTGGAAGTCCAGGGTATCCAGGTATTCCGCTTCGTAGTTCTCTGTATCTAGGTGTCGGATGTGGAAGTCCAGGGTGTCCAGGTATTCCGCTCCGTAGTTTCCTGTGTCCAGATGTCGGATGTGGAACTTCAGAGTGTCCAGGTATTCCGCTTCGTAGTTTTCTGTACCTAGGTGTCGGATGTGGAAGTCCAGGGTGTGCAGGTATTCCGCTTCGTAGTTTCCTGTGTCCAGGTGTTGGATGTGGAAGTCCAGGGTGTCTAGGTATTCCGCTCCGTAGTTTCCTGTGTCCAGGTGTCGGATGTGGAAGTTCAGGGTGTCCAGGTATTCCGCTCCGTAGTGTCTTGTATCTAGGTACTGGATGTGGAAGTCCAGGGTATCCAGGTATTCCGCTTCGTTGTTCTCTGTATCTAGGTGTCGGATGTGGAAGTCCAGGGTGTCCAGGTATTCCGCTCCGTAGTTTCCTGTGTCCAGATGTCGGATGTGGAACTTCAGAGTGTCCAGGTATTCCGCTTCGTAGTTTTCTGTACCTAGGTGTCGGATGTGAAAGTCCAGGGTGTGCAGGTATTCCGCTTCGTAGTTTCCTGTGTCCAGGTGTTGGATGTGGAAGTCCAGGGTGTCTAGGTATTCCGCTACGTAGTTTCCTGTGTCCAGGTGTCGGATGTGGAAGTTCAGGGTGTCCAGGTATTCCGCTTCGTAGTTTTCTGTATCTAGGTGTTGGATGTGGAAGTTCAGGGTGTCCAGGTATTCCGCTCCGTAGTTTCTTGTATCTAGGTACTGGATGTGGAGGTCCAGGGTATCCAGGCATTCCGCTCCGTAGTTTCCTGTATCCAGGTGTCGGATGTGGAAGTTCAGGGTGTCCAGGTATTCCTCTTCGTAGCTCTCTGTATTTATGTACTGGATGTGGAAGTCCAGGTTGTCCAGGTATTCCGCTCCGTAGTTTCTTGTATCTAGGTACTGGATATGGAAGTCCAGGGTGTCCAGGTATTCCGCTTCGTAGTTCTCTGTATCTAGGTGTCGGATGTGGAAGTCCAGGGTGTGCAGGTATTCCGCTTCGTAGTTTCCTGTGTCCAGGTGTTGGGTGTGGAAGTCCAGGGTGTCTAGGTATTCCGCTCCGTAGTTTCCTGTGTCCAGGTGTCGGATGTGGAAGTTCAGGGTGTCCAGGTATTCCGCTTCGTAGTTTTCTGTATCTGGGTGTTGGATGTGGACGTTCAGGGTATCCAGGTATTCCGCTTCGTAGTTCTCTGTATCTAGGTGTCGGATGTGGAAGTCCAGGGTGTCCAGGTATTCCGCTCCGTAGTTTCCTGTGTCCAGGTGTTGGATGTGGAACTTCAGGGTGTCCAGGTATTCCGCTTCGTAGTTTTCTGTACCTAGGTGTCGGATGTGGAAGTTCAGGGTGTCCAGGTATTCCGCTCCGTAGTTTCTTGTATCTAGGTACTGGATGTGGAAGTCCAGGGTGTCCAGGTATTCCGCTTCGTAGTTCTCTGTATCTAGGTGTCGGATGTGGAAGTCCAGGGTGTGCAGGTATTCCGCTTCGTAGTTTCCTGTGTCCAGGTGTTGGATGTGGAAGTCCAGGGTGTCTAGGTATTCCGCTCCGTAGTTTCCTGTGTCCAGGTGTCGGATGTGGAAGTTCAGGGTGTCCAGGTATTCCGCTTCGTAGTTTTCTGTATCTAGGTGTTGGATGTGGAAGTTCAGGGTGTCCAGGTATTCAGCTCCGTAGTTTCTTGTATCTAGGTACTGGATGTGGAGGTCCAGGGTATCCAGGCATTCCGCTCCGTAGTTTCCTGTATCCAGGTGTCGGATGTGGAAGTTCAGGGTGTCCAGGTATTCCTCTTCGTAGCTTTCTGTATTTATGTACTGGATGTGGAAGTCCAGGTTGCCCAGGTATTCCGCTCCGTAGTTTTCTGTACCTAGGTGTCGGATATGGAAGTCCAGGGTGTCCAGGTATTCCGCTCCGTAGTTTCCTGTGTCCAGATGTCGGATGTGGAACTTCAGAGTGTCCAGGTATTCCGCTTCGTAGTTTTCTGTACCTAGGTGTCGGATGTGGAAGTTCAGGGTGTGCAGGTATTCCGCTCCGTAGTTTCTTGTATCTAGGTACTGGATGTGGAAGTCCAGGGTGTCCAGGTATTCCGCTTCGTAGTTCTCTGTATCTAGGTGTCAGATGTGGAAGTCCAGGGTGTGCAGGTATTCCGCTTCGTAGTTTCCTGTGTCCAGGTGTTGGATGTGGAAGTTCAGGGTGTCCAGGTATTCCGCTCCGTAGTTTCTTGTATCTAGGTACTGGATGTGGAGGTCCAGGGTATCCAGGCATTCCGCTCCGTAGTTTCCTGTATCCAGGTGTCGGATGTGGAAGTTCAGGGTGTCCAGGTATTCCTCTTCGTAGCTCTCTGTATTTATGTACTGGATGTGGAAGTCCAGGTTGTCCAGGTATTCCGCTTCGTAGTTCTCTGTATCTAGGTGTCGGATGTGGAAGTCCAGGGTGTGCAGGTATTCCGCTTCGTAGTTTCCTGTGTCCAGGTGTTGGATGTGGAAGTCCAGGGTGTCTATGTATTCCGCTCCGTAGTTTCCTGTGTCCAGGTGTCGGATGTGGAAGTTCAGGGTGTCCAGGTATTCCGCTTCGTAGTTTTCTGTATCTAGGTGTTGGATGTGGAAGTTCAGGGTGTCCAGGTATTCCGCTCCGTAGATTCTTGTATCTAGGTACTGGATGTGGAGGTCCAGGGTATCCAGGCATTCCGCTCCGTAGTTTCCTGTATCCAGGTGTCGGATGTGGAAGTTCAGGTTGTCCAGGTATTCCTCTTCGTAGCTCTCTGTATTTATGTACTGGATGTGGAAGTCCAGGTTGTCCAGGTATTCCGCTCCGTAGTTTCTTGTATCTAGGTACTGGATATGGAAGTCCAGGGTGTCCAGGTATTCCGCTTCGTAGTTCTCTGTATCTAGGTGTCGGATGTGGAAGTCCAGGGTGTGCAGGTATTCCGCTTCGTAGTTTCCTGTGTCCAGGTGTTGGATGTGGAAGTCCAGGGTGTCTAGGTATTCCGCTCCGTAGTTTCCTGTGTCCAGGTGTCGGATGTGGAAGTTCAGGGTGTCCAGGTATTCCGTCGTAGTTTTCTGTATCTGGGTGTTGGATGTGGACGTTCAGGGTGTCCAGGTATTCCGCTCCGTAGTTTCCTGTGTCCAGGTGTCGGATGTGGAACTTCAGGGTGTCCAGGTATTCCGCTTCGTAGTTTTCTGTACCTAGGTGTCGGATGTGGAAGTTCAGGGTGTCCAGGTATTCCGCTCCGTAGTTTCTTGTATCTAGGTACTGGATGTGGAAGTCCAGGGTGTCCAGGTATTCCGCTTCGTAGTTCTCTGTATCTAGGTGTCGGATGTGGAAGTCCAGGGTGTGCAGGTATTCCGCTTCGTAGTTTCCTGTGTCCAGGTGTTGGATGTGGAAGTCCAGGGTGTCCAGGTACTCCGCTCCGTAGTTTCCTGTGTCTAGGTGTTGGATGTGGAAGTTCAGGGTGTCCAGGTATTCCGCTCCGTAGTGTCTTGTATCTAGGTACTGGATGTGGAAGTCCAGGGTATCCAGGTATTCCGCTTCGTAGTTCTCTGTATCTAGGTGTCGGATGTGGAAGTCCAGGGTGTCCAGGTATTCCGCTCCGTAGTTTCCTGTGTCCAGATGTCGGATGTGGAACTTCAGAGTGTCCAGGTATTCCGCTTCGTAGTTTTCTGTACCTAGGTGTCGGATGTGGAAGTCCAGGGTGTGCAGGTATTCCGCTTCGTAGTTTCCTGTGTCCAGGTGTTGGATGTGGAAGTCCAGGGTGTCTAGGTATTCCGCTCCGTAGTTTCCTGTGTCCAGGTGTCGGATGTGGAAGTTCAGGGTGTCCAGGTATTCCGCTTCGTAGTTTTCTGTATCTAGGTGTTGGATGTGGAAGTTCAGGGTGTCCAGGTATTCCGCTCCGTAGTTTCTTGTATCTAGGTACTGGATGTGGAGGTCCAGGGTATCCATGCATTCCGCTCCGTAGTTTCCTGTATCCAGGTGTCGGATGTGGAAGTTCAGGGTGTCCAGGTATTCCTCTTCGTAGCTCTCTGTATTTATGTACTGGATGTGGAAGTCCAGGTTGTCCAGGTATTCCGCTCCGTAGTTTCTTGTATCTAGGTACTGGATATGGAAGTCCAGGGTGTCCAGGTATTCCGCTTCGTAGTTCTCTGTATCTAGGTGTCGGATGTGGAAGTCCAGGGTGTGCAGGTATTCCGCTTCGTAGTTTCCTGTGTCCAGGTGTTGGGTGTGGAAGTCCAGGGTGTCTAGGTATTCCGCTCCGTAGTTTCCTGTGTCCAGGTGTCGGATGTGGAAGTTCAGGGTGTCCAGGTATTCCGCTTCGTAGTTTTCTGTATCTGGGTGTTGGATGTGGACGTTCAGGGTGTCCAGGTATTCCGCTCCGTAGTTTCCTGTGTCCAGGTGTCGGATGTGGAACTTCAGGGTGTCCAGGTATTCCGCTTCGTAGTTTTCTGTACCTAGGTGTCGGATGTGGAAGTTCAGGGTGTCCAGGTATTCCGCTCCGTAGTTTCTTGTAACTAGGTACTGGATGTGGAAGTCCAGGGAGTCCAGGTATTCCGCTTCGTAGTTCTCTGTATCTAGGTGTCGGATGTGGAAGTCCAGGGTGTGCAGGTATTCCGCTTCGTAGTTTCCTGTGTCCAGGTGTTGGATGTGGAAGTCCAGGGTGTCCAGGTACTCCGCTCCGTAGTTTCCTGTGTCTAGGTGTTGGATGTGGAAGTTCAGGGTGTCCAGGTATTCCGCTCCGTAGTGTCTTGTATCTAGGTACTGGATGTGGAAGTCCAGGGTATCCAGGTATTCCGCTTCGTAGTTCTCTGTATCTAGGTGTCGGATGTGGAAGTCCAGGGTGTCCAGGTATTCCGCTCCGTAGTTTCCTGTGTCCAGATGTCGGATGTGGAACTTCAGAGTGTCCAGGTATTCCGCTTCGTAGTTTTCTGTACCTAGGTGTCGGATGTGGAAGTCCAGGGTGTGCAGGTATTCCGCTTCGTAGTTTCCTGTGTCCAGGTGTTGGATGTGGAAGTCCAGGGTGTCTAGGTATTCCGCTCCGTAGTTTCCTGTGTCCAGGTGTCGGATGTGGAAGTTCAGGGTGTCCAGGTATTCCGCTTCGTAGTTTTCTGTATCTAGGTGTTGGATGTGGAAGTTCAGGGTGTCCAGGTATTCCGCTCCGTAGTTTCTTGTATCTAGGTACTGGATGTGGAGGTCCAGGGTATCCAGGCATTCCGCTCCGTAGTTTCCTGTATCCAGGTGTCGGATGTGGAAGTTCAGGGTGTCCAGGTATTCCTCTTCGTAGCTCTCTGTATTTATGTACTGGATGTGGAAGTCCAGGTTGTCCAGGTATTCCGCTCCGTAGTTTCTTGTATCTAGGTACTGGATATGGAAGTCCAGGGTGTCCAGGTATTCCGCTTCGTAGTTCTCTGTATCTAGGTGTCGGATGTGGAAGTCCAGGGTGTGCAGGTATTCCGCTTCGTAGTTTCCTGTGTCCAGGTGTTGGGTGTGGAAGTCCAGGGTGTCTAGGTATTCCGCTCCGTAGTTTCCTGTGTCCAGGTGTCGGATGTGGAAGTTCAGGGTGTCCAGGTATTCCGCTTCGTAGTTTTCTGTATCTGGGTGTTGGATGTGGACGTTCAGGGTGTCCAGGTATTCCGCTCCGTAGTTTCCTGTGTCCAGGTGTCGGATGTGGAACTTCAGGGTGTCCAGGTATTCCGCTTCGTAGTTTTCTGTACCTAGGTGTCGGATGTGGAAGTTCAGGGTGTCCAGGTATTCCGCTCCGTAGTTTCTTGTAACTAGGTACTGGATGTGGAAGTCCAGGGAGTCCAGGTATTCCGCTTCGTAGTTCTCTGTATCTAGGTGTCGGATGTGGAAGTCCAGGGTGTGCAGGTATTCCGCTTCGTAGTTTCCTGTGTCCAGGTGTTGGATGTGGAAGTCCAGGGTGTCCAGGTACTCCGCTCCGTAGTTTCCTGTGTCTAGGTGTTGGATGTGGAAGTTCAGGGTGTCCAGGTATTCCGCTCCGTAGTGTCTTGTATCTAGGTACTGGATGTGGAAGTCCAGGGTATCCAGGTATTCCGCTTCGTAGTTCTCTGTATCTAGGTGTCGGATGTGGAAGTCCAGGGTGTCCAGGTATTCCGCTCCGTAGTTTCCTGTGTCCAGATGTCGGATGTGGAACTTCAGAGTGTCCAGGTATTCCGCTTCGTAGTTTTCTGTACCTAGGTGTCGGATGTGGAAGTCCAGGGTGTGCAGGTATTCCGCTTCGTAGTTTCCTGTGTCCAGGTGTTGGATGTGGAAGTCCAGGGTGTCTAGGTATTCCGCTCCGTAGTTTCCTGTGTCCAGGTGTCGGATGTGGAAGTTCAGGGTGTCCAGGTATTCCGCTTCGTAGTTTTCTGTATCTAGGTGTTGGATGTGGAAGTTCAGGGTGTCCAGGTATTCCGCTCCGTAGTTTCTTGTATCTAGGTACTGGATGTGGAGGTCCAGGGTATCCAGGCATTCCGCTCCGTAGTTTCCTGTATCCAGGTGTCGGATGTGGAAGTTCAGGGTGTCCAGGTATTCCTCTTCGTAGCTCTCTGTATTTATGTACTGGATGTGGAAGTCCAGGTTGTCCAGGTATTCCGCTCCGTAGTTTCTTGTATCTAGGTACTGGATATGGAAGTCCAGGGTGTCCAGGTATTCCGCTTCGTAGTTCTCTGTATCTAGGTGTCGGATGTGGAAGTCCAGGGTGTGCAGGTATTCTGCTTCGTAGTTTCCTGTGTCCAGGTGTTGGGTGTGGAAGTCCAGGGTGTCTAGGTATTCCGCTCCGTAGTTTCCTGTGTCCAGGTGTCGGATGTGGAAGTTCAGGGTGTCCAGGTATTCCGCTTCGTAGTTTTCTGTATCTGGGTGTTGGATGTGGACGTTCAGGGTATCCAGGTATTCCGCTTCGTAGTTCTCTGTATCTAGGTGTCGGATGTGGAAGTCCAGGGTGTCCAGGTATTCCGCTCCGTAGTTTCCTGTACCTAGGTGTCGGATATGGAAGTCCAGGGTGTCCAGGTATTCCGCTTCGTAGTTCTCTGTATCTAGGTGTCGAATGTGGAAGTCCAGGGTGTGCAGGTATTCCGCTTCGTAGTTTCCTGTGTCCAGATGTTGGATATGGAAGTCCAGGGTGTCCAGGTACTCCGCTCCGTAGTTTCCTGTGTCTAGGTGTTGGATGTGGAAGTTCAGGGTGTCCAGGTATTCCGCTCCGTAGTGTCTTGTATCTAGGTACTGGATGTGGAAGTCCAGGGTATCCAGGTATTCCGCTTCGTAGTTCTCTGTATCTAGGTGTCGGATGTGGAAGTCCAGGGTGTCCAGGTATTCCGCTCCGTAGTTTCCTGTGTCCAGATGTCGGATGTGGAACTTCAGAGTGTCCAGGTATTCCGCTTCGTAGTTTTCTGTACCTAGGTGTCGGATGTGGAAGTTCAGGGTGTCCAGGTATTCCGCTCCGTAGTTTCTTGTATCTAGGTACTGGATGTGGAAGTCCAGGGTGTCCAGGTATTCCGCTTCGTAGTTCTCTGTATCTAGGTGTCGGATGTGGAAGTCCAGGGTGTGCAGGTATTCCGCTTCGTAGTTTCCTGTGTCCAGGTGTTGGATGTGGAAGTCCAGGGTGTCTAGGTATTCCGCTCCGTAGTTTCCTGTGTCCAGGTGTCGGATGTGGAAGTTCAGGGTGTCCAGGTATTCCGCTTCGTAGTTTTCTGTATCTAGGTGTTGGATGTGGAAGTTCAGGGTGTCCAGGTATTCCGCTCCGTAGTTTCTTGTATCTAGGTACTGGATGTGGAGGTCCAGGGTATCCAGGCATTCCGCTCCGTAGTTTCCTGTATCCAGGTGTCGGATGTGGAAGTTCAGGGTGTCCAGGTATTCCTCTTCGTAGCTCTCTGTATTTATGTACTGGATGTGGAAGTCCAGGTTGTCCAGGTATTCCGCTCCGTAGTTTCTTGTATCTAGGTACTGGATATGGAAGTCCAGGGTGTCCAGGTATTCCGCTTCGTAGTTCTCTGTATCTAGGTGTCGGATGTGGAAGTCCAGGGTGTGCAGGTATTCCGCTTCGTAGTTTCCTGTGTCCAGGTGTTGGATGTGGAAGTCCAGGGTGTCTAGGTATTCCGCTCCGTAGTTTCCTGTGTCCAGGTGTCGGATGTGGAAGTTCAGGGTGTCCAGGTATTCCGCTTCGTAGTTTTCTGTATCTGGGTGTTGGATGTGGACGTTCAGGGTATCCAGGTATTCCGCTTCGTAGTTCTCTGTATCTAGGTGTCGGATGTGGAAGTCCAGGGTGTCCAGGTATTCCGCTCCGTAGTTTCCTGTGTCCAGGTGTCGGATGTGGAACTTCAGGGTGTCCAGGTATTCCGCTTCGTAGTTTTCTGTACCTAGGTGTCGGATGTGGAAGTTCAGGGTGTCCAGGTATTCCGCTCCGTAGTTTCTTGTATCTAGGTACTGGATGTGGAAGTCCAGGGTGTCCAGGTATTCCGCTTCGTAGTTCTCTGTATCTAGGTGTCGGATGTGGAAGTCCAGGGTGTGCAGGTATTCCGCTTCGTAGTTTCCTGTGTCCAGGTGTTGGATGTGGAAGTCCAGGGTGTCTAGGTATTCCGCTCCGTAGTTTCCTGTGTCCAGGTGTCGGATGTGGAAGTTCAGGGTGTCCAGGTATTCCGCTTCGTAGTTTTCTGTATCTAGGTGTTGGATGTGGAAGTTCAGGGTGTCCAGGTATTCAGCTCCGTAGTTTCTTGTATCTAGGTACTGGATGTGGAGGTCCAGGGTATCCAGGCATTCCGCTCCGTAGTTTCCTGTATCCAGGTGTCGGATGTGGAAGTTCAGGGTGTCCAGGTATTCCTCTTCGTAGCTTTCTGTATTTATGTACTGGATGTGGAAGTCCAGGTTGTCCAGGTATTCCGCTCCGTAGTTTTCTGTACCTAGGTGTCGGATATGGAAGTCCAGGGTGTCCAGGTATTCCGCTACGTAGTTCTCTGTATCTAGGTGTCAGATGTGGAAGTCCAGGGTGTGCAGGTATTCCGCTCCGTAGTTTCCTGTGTCCAGGTGTCGGATGTGGAAGTTCAGGTTGTCCAGGTATTCCGCTTCGTAGTTTTCTGTACCTAGGTGTCGGATATGGAAGTCCAGGGTGTCCAGGTATTCCGCTACGTAATTCTCTGTATCTAGGTGTCGGATGTGGAAGGCCAGGGTGTGCAGATATTCCGCTTCGTAGTTTCCTGTGTCCAGATGTTGGATGTGGAAGTCCAGGGTGTCCAGGTATTCCGCTCCGTAGTTTCCTGTGTCTAGGTGTTGGATGTGGAAGTTCAGGGTGTCCAGGTATTCCGCTCCGTAGTGTCTTGTATCTAGGTACTGGATGTGGAAGTCCAGGGTGTGCAGGTATTCCGCTCCGTAGTTTCCTGTGTCCAGGTGTTGGATGTGGAAGTTCAGGGTGTCCAGGTATTCCGCTTCGTTGTTTTCTGTATCTAGGTGTTGGATGTGGAAGTTCAGGGTGTCCAGGTATTCCGCTCCGTAGTTTCTTGTATCTAGGTACTGGATGTGGAGGTCCAGGGTATCCAGGCATTCCGCTCCGTAGTTTCCTGTATCCAGGTGTCGGATGTGGAAGTTCAGGGTGTCCAGGTATTCCTCTTCGTAGCTCTCTGTATTTATGTACTGGATGTGGAAGTCCAGGTTGTCCAGGTATTCCGCTCCGTAGTTTCTTGTATCTAGGTACTGGATATGGAAGTCCAGGGTGTCCAGGTATTCCGCTTCGTAGTTCTCTGTATCTAGGTGTCGGATGTGGAAGTCCAGGGTGTGCAGGTATTCCGCTTCGTAGTTTCCTGTGTCCAGGTGTTGGATGTGGAAGTCCAGGGTGTCTAGGTATTCCGCTCCGTAGTTTCCTGTGTCCAGGTGTCGGATGTGGAAGTTCAGGGTGTCCAGGTATTCCGCTTCGTAGTTTTCTGTATCTAGGTGTTGGATGTGGAAGTTCAGGGTATCCAGGTATTCCGCTTCGTAGTTCTCCGTATCTAGGTGTCGAATGTGGAAGTCCAGGGTGTGCAGGTATTCCGCTTCGTAGTTTCCTGTGTCCAGATGTTGGATGTGGAAGTCCAGGGTGTCCAGGTATTCCGCTCCGTAGTTTCTTGTATCTAGGTACTGGATGTGGAAGTCCAGGGTGTGCAGGTATTCCGCTTCGTAGTTTCCTGTGTCCAGGTGTTGGATATGGAAGTCCAGGGTGTCTAGGTATTCCGCTCCGTAGTTTCCTGTGTCCAGGTGTCGGATGTGGAAGTTCAGGGTGTCCAGGTATTCCGCTTCGTAGTTTTCTGTATCTAGGTGTTGGATGTGGAAGTTCAGGGTGTCCAGGTATTCCGCTCCGTAGTTTCTTGTATCTAGGTACTGGATGTGGAGGTCCAGGGTATCCAGGCATTCCGCTCCGTAGTTTCCTGTATCCAGGTGTCGGATGTGGAAGTTCAGGGTGTCCAGGTATTCCTCTTCGTAGCTCTCTGTATTTATGTACTGGATGTGGAAGTCCAGGTTGTCCAGGTATTCCGCTCCGTAGTTTCTTGTATCTAGGTACTGGATATGGAAGTCCAGGGTGTCCAGGTATTCCGCTTCGTAGTTCTCTGTATCTAGGTGTCGGATGTGGAAGTCCAGGGTGTGCAGGTATTCCGCTTCGTAGTTTCCTGTGTCCAGGTGTTGGATGTGGAAGTCCAGGGTGTCTAGGTATTCCGCTCCGGAGTTTCCTGTGTCCAGGTGTCGGATGTGGAAGTTCAGGGTGTCCAGGTATTCCGCTTCGTAGTTTTCTGTATCTAGGTGTTGGATGTGGAAGTTCAGGGTATCCAGGTATTCCGCTTCGTAGTTCTCCGTATCTAGGTGTCGGATGTGGAAGTCCAGGGTGTCCAGGTATTCCGCTCCGTAGTTTCCTCTGTCCAGGTGTCGGATGTGGAACTTCAGGGTGTCCAGGTATTCCGCTTCGTAGTTTTCTGTACCTAGGTGTCGGATGTGGAAGTTCAGGGTGTCCAGGTATTCCGCTTCGTAGTTTTCTGTATCTAGGTGTTGGATGTGGAAGTTCAGGGTATCCAGGTATTCCGCTTCGTAGTTCTCCGTATCTAGGTGTCGAATGTGGAAGTCCAGGGTGTGCAGGTATTCCGCTTCGTAGTTTCCTGTGTCCAGATGTTGGATGTGGAAGTCCAGGGTGTCCAGGTATTCCGCTCCGTAGTTTCTTGTATCTAGGTACTGGATGTGGAAGTCCAGGGTGTGCAGGTATTCCGCTTCGTAGTTTCCTGTGTCCAGGTGTTGGATATGGAAGTCCAGGGTGTCTAGGTATTCCGCTCCGTAGTTTCCTGTGTCCAGGTGTCGGATGTGGAAGTTCAGGGTGTCCAGGTATTCCGCTTCGTAGTTTTCTGTATCTAGGTGTTGGATGTGGAAGTTCAGGGTGTCCAGGTATTCCGCTCCGTAGTTTCTTGTATCTAGGTACTGGATGTGGAGGTCCAGGGTATCCAGGCATTCCGCTCCGTAGTTTCCTGTATCCAGGTGTCGGATGTGGAAGTTCAGGGTGTCCAGGTATTCCTCTTCGTAGCTCTCTGTATTTATGTACTGGATGTGGAAGTCCAGGTTGTCCAGGTATTCCGCTCCGTAGTTTCTTGTATCTAGGTACTGGATATGGAAGTCCAGGGTGTCCAGGTATTCCGCTTCGTAGTTCTCTGTATCTAGGTGTCGGATGTGGAAGTCCAGGGTGTGCAGGTATTCCGCTTCGTAGTTTCCTGTGTCCAGGTGTTGGATGTGGAAGTCCAGGGTGTCTAGGTATTCCGCTCCGGAGTTTCCTGTGTCCAGGTGTCGGATGTGGAAGTTCAGGGTGTCCAGGTATTCCGCTTCGTAGTTTTCTGTATCTAGGTGTTGGATGTGGAAGTTCAGGGTATCCAGGTATTCCGCTCCGTAGTTTCCTGTATCCAGGTGTCGGATGTGGAAGTTCAGGGTGTCCAGGTATTCCTCTTCGTAGCTTTCTGTATTTATGTACTGGATGTGGAAGTCCAGGTTGCCCAGGTATTCCGCTCCGTAGTTTTCTGTACCTAGGTGTCGGATATGGAAGTCCAGGGTGTCCAGGTATTCCGCTCCGTAATTTCCTGTGTCCAGATGTCGGATGTGGAACTTCAGAGTGTCCAGGTATTCCGCTTCGTAGTTTTCTGTACCTAGGTGTCGGATGTGGAAGTTCAGGGTGTCCAGGTATTCCGCTCCGTAGTTTCTTGTATCTAGGTACTGGATGTGGAAGTCCAGGGTGTCCAGGTATTCCGCTTCGTAGTTCTCTGTATCTAGGTGTCAGATGTGGAAGTCCAGGGTGTGCAGGTATTCCGCTTCGTAGTTTCCTGTGTCCAGGTGTTGGATGTGGAAGTCCAGGGTGTCTAGGTATTCCGCTCCGTAGTTTCCTGTGTCCAGGTGTCGGATGTGGAAGTTCAGGGTGTCCAGGTATTCCGCTTCGTAGTTTTCTGTATCTAGGTGTTGGATGTGGAAGTTCAGGGTGTCCAGGTATTCCGCTCCGTAGTTTCTTGTATCTAGGTACTGGATGTGGAGGTCCAGGGTATCCAGGCATTCCGCTCCGTAGTTTCCTGTATCCAGGTGTCGGATGTGGAAGTTCAGGTTGTCCAGGTATTCCTCTTCGTAGCTCTCTGTATTTATGTACTGGATGTGGAAGTCCAGGTTGTCCAGGTATTCCGCTCCGTAGTTTCTTGTATCTAGGTACTGGATATGGAAGTCCAGGGTGTCCAGGTATTCCGCTTCGTAGTTCTCTGTATCTAGGTGTCGGATGTGGAAGTCCAGGGTGTGCAGGTATTCCGCTTCGTAGTTTCCTGTGTCCAGGTGTTGGATGTGGAAGTCCAGGGTGTCTAGGTATTCCGCTCCGTAGTTTCCTGTGTCCAGGTGTCGGATGTGGAAGTTCAGGGTGTCCAGGTATTCCGCTTCGTAGTTTTCTGTATCTGGGTGTTGGATGTGGACGTTCAGGGTGTCCAGGTATTCCGCTCCGTAGTTTCCTGTGTCCAGGTGTCGGATGTGGAACTTCAGGGTGTCCAGGTATTCCGCTTCGTAGTTTTCTGTACCTAGGTGTCGGATGTGGAAGTTCAGGGTGTCCAGGTATTCCGCTCCGTAGTTTCTTGTATCTAGGTACTGGATGTGGAAGTCCAGGGAGTCCAGGTATTCCGCTTCGTAGTTCTCTGTATCTAGGTGTCGGATGTGGAAGTCCAGGGTGTGCAGGTATTCCGCTTCGTAGTTTCCTGTGTCCAGGTGTTGGATGTGGAAGTCCAGGGTGTCCAGGTACTCCGCTCCGTAGTTTCCTGTGTCTAGGTGTTGGATGTGGAAGTTCAGGGTGTCCAGGTATTCCGCTCCGTAGTGTCTTGTATCTAGGTACTGGATGTGGAAGTCCAGGGTATCCAGGTATTCCGCTTCGTAGTTCTCTGTATCTAGGTGTCGGATGTGGAAGTCCAGGGTGTCCAGGTATTCCGCTCCGTAGTTTCCTGTGTCCAGATGTCGGATGTGGAACTTCAGAGTGTCCAGGTATTCCGCTTCGTAGTTTTCTGTACCTAGGTGTCGGATGTGGAAGTCCAGGGTGTGCAGGTATTCCGCTTCGTAGTTTCCTGTGTCCAGGTGTTGGATGTGGAAGTCCAGGGTGTCTAGGTATTCCGCTCCGTAGTTTCCTGTGTCCAGGTGTCGGATGTGGAAGTTCAGGGTGTCCAGGTATTCCGCTCCGTAGTGTCTTGTATCTAGGTACTGGATGTGGAAGTCCAGGGTATCCAGGTATTCCGCTTCGTAGTTCTCTGTATCTAGGTGTCGGATGTGGAAGTCCAGGGTGTCCAGGTATTCCGCTCCGTAGTTTCCTGTGTCCAGATGTCGGATGTGGAACTTCAGAGTGTCCAGGTATTCCTCTTCGTAGCTCTCTGTATTTATGTACTGGATGTGGAAGTCCAGGTTGTCCAGGTATTCCGCTTCGTAGTTCTCTGTATCTAGGTGTCGGATGTGGAAGTCCAGGGTGTGCAGGTATTCCGCTACGTAGTTTCCTGTGTCCAGGTGTCGGATGTGGAAGTTCAGGGTGTCCAGGTATTCCGCTTCGTAGTTTTCTGTATCTAGGTGTTGGATGTGGAAGTTCAGGGTGTCCAGGTATTCCGCTCCGTAGTTTCTTGTATCTAGGTACTGGATGTGGAGGTCCAGGGTATCCAGGCATTCCGCTCCGTAGTTTCCTGTATCCAGGTGTCGGATGTGGAAGTTCAGGGTGTCCAGGTATTCCTCTTCGTAGCTCTCTGTATTTATGTACTGGATGTGGAAGTCCAGGTTGTCCAGGTATTCCGCTCCGTAGTTTCTTGTATCTAGGTACTGGATATGGAAGTCCAGGGTGTCCAGGTATTCCGCTTCGTAGTTCTCTGTATCTAGGTGTCGGATGTGGAAGTCCAGGGTGTGCAGGTATTCCGCTTCGTAGTTTCCTGTGTCCAGGTGTTGGGTGTGGAAGTCCAGGGTGTCTAGGTATTCCGCTCCGTAGTTTCCTGTGTCCAGGTGTCGGATGTGGAAGTTCAGGGTGTCCAGGTATTCCGCTTCGTAGTTTTCTGTATCTGGGTGTTGGATGTGGACGTTCAGGGTATCCAGGTATTCCGCTTCGTAGTTCTCTGTATCTAGGTGTCGGATGTGGAAGTCCAGGGTGTCCAGGTATTCCGCTCCGTAGTTTCCTGTGTCCAGGTGTTGGATGTGGAACTTCAGGGTGTCCAGGTATTCCGCTTCGTAGTTTTCTGTACCTAGGTGTCGGATGTGGAAGTTCAGGGTGTCCAGGTATTCCGCTCCGTAGTTTCTTGTATCTAGGTACTGGATGTGGAAGTCCAGGGTGTCCAGGTATTCCGCTTCGTAGTTCTCTGTATCTAGGTGTCGGATGTGGAAGTCCAGGGTGTGCAGGTATTCCGCTTCGTAGTTTCCTGTGTCCAGGTGTTGGATGTGGAAGTCCAGGGTGTCTAGGTATTCCGCTCCGTAGTTTCCTGTGTCCAGGTGTCGGATGTGGAAGTTCAGGGTGTCCAGGTATTCCGCTTCGTAGTTTTCTGTATCTAGGTGTTGGATGTGGAAGTTCAGGGTGTCCAGGTATTCAGCTCCGTAGTTTCTTGTATCTAGGTACTGGATGTGGAGGTCCAGGGTATCCAGGCATTCCGCTCCGTAGTTTCCTGTATCCAGGTGTCGGATGTGGAAGTTCAGGGTGTCCAGGTATTCCTCTTCGTAGCTTTCTGTATTTATGTACTGGATGTGGAAGTCCAGGTTGCCCAGGTATTCCGCTCCGTAGTTTTCTGTACCTAGGTGTCGGATATGGAAGTCCAGGGTGTCCAGGTATTCCGCTCCGTAGTTTCCTGTGTCCAGATGTCGGATGTGGAACTTCAGAGTGTCCAGGTATTCCGCTTCGTAGTTTTCTGTACCTAGGTGTCGGATGTGGAAGTTCAGGGTGCCCAGGTATTCCGCTCCGTAGTTTCTTGTATCTAGGTACTGGATGTGGAAGTCCAGGGTGTCCAGGTATTCCGCTTCGTAGTTCTCTGTATCTAGGTGTCAGATGTGGAAGTCCAGGGTGTGCAGGTATTCCGCTTCGTAGTTTCCTGTGTCCAGGTGTTGGATGTGGAAGTTCAGGGTGTCCAGGTATTCCGCTCCGTAGTTTCTTGTATCTAGGTACTGGATGTGGAGGTCCAGGGTATCCAGGCATTCCGCTCCGTAGTTTCCTGTATCCAGGTGTCGGATGTGGAAGTTCAGGGTGTCCAGGTATTCCTCTTCGTAGCTCTCTGTATTTATGTACTGGATGTGGAAGTCCAGGTTGTCCAGGTATTCCGCTTCGTAGTTCTCTGTATCTAGGTGTCGGATGTGGAAGTCCAGGGTGTGCAGGTATTCCGCTTCGTAGTTTCCTGTGTCCAGGTGTTGGATGTGGAAGTCCAGGGTGTCTAGGTATTCCGCTCCGTAGTTTCCTGTGTCCAGGTGTCGGATGTGGAAGTTCAGGGTGTCCAGGTATTCCGCTTCGTAGTTTTCTGTATCTAGGTGTTGGATGTGGAAGTTCAGGGTGTCCAGGTATTCCGCTCCGTAGTTTCTTGTATCTAGGTACTGGATGTGGAGGTCCAGGGTATCCAGGCATTCCGCTCCGTAGTTTCCTGTATCCAGGTGTCGGATGTGGAAGTTCAGGTTGTCCAGGTATTCCTCTTCGTAGCTCTCTGTATTTATGTACTGGATGTGGAAGTCCAGGTTGTCCAGGTATTCCGCTCCGTAGTTTCTTGTATCTAGGTACTGGATATGGAAGTCCAGGGTGTCCAGGTATTCCGCTTCGTAGTTCTCTGTATCTAGGTGTCGGATGTGGAAGTCCAGGGTGTGCAGGTATTCCGCTTCGTAGTTTCCTGTGTCCAGGTGTTGGATGTGGAAGTCCAGGGTGTCTAGGTATTCCGCTCCGTAGTTTCCTGTGTCCAGGTGTCGGATGTGGAAGTTCAGGGTGTCCAGGTATTCCGCTTCGTAGTTTTCTGTATCTGGGTGTTGGATGTGGACGTTCAGGGTGTCCAGGTATTCCGCTCCGTAGTTTCCTGTGTCCAGGTGTCGGATGTGGAACTTCAGGGTGTCCAGGTATTCCGCTTCGTAGTTTTCTGTACCTAGGTGTCGGATGTGGAAGTTCAGGGTGTCCAGGTATTCCGCTCCGTAGTTTCTTGTATCTAGGTACTGGATGTGGAAGTCCAGGGAGTCCAGGTATTCCGCTTCGTAGTTCTCTGTATCTAGGTGTCGGATGTGGAAGTCCAGGGTGTGCAGGTATTCCGCTTCGTAGTTTCCTGTGTCCAGGTGTTGGATGTGGAAGTCCAGGGTGTCCAGGTACTCCGCTCCGTAGTTTCCTGTGTCTAGGTGTTGGATGTGGAAGTTCAGGGTGTCCAGGTATTCCGCTCCGTAGTGTCTTGTATCTAGGTACTGGATGTGGAAGTCCAGGGTATCCAGGTATTCCGCTTCGTAGTTCTCTGTATCTAGGTGTCGGATGTGGAAGTCCAGGGTGTCCAGGTATTCCGCTCCGTAGTTTCCTGTGTCCAGATGTCGGATGTGGAACTTCAGAGTGTCCAGGTATTCCGCTTCGTAGTTTTCTGTACCTAGGTGTCGGATGTGGAAGTCCAGGGTGTGCAGGTATTCCGCTTCGTAGTTTCCTGTGTCCAGGTGTTGGATGTGGAAGTCCAGGGTGTCTAGGTATTCCGCTCCGTAGTTTCCTGTGTCCAGGTGTCGGATGTGGAAGTTCAGGGTGTCCAGGTATTCCGCTTCGTAGTTTTCTGTATCTAGGTGTTGGATGTGGAAGTTCAGGGTGTCCAGGTATTCCGCTCCGTAGTTTCTTGTATCTAGGTACTGGATGTGGAGGTCCAGGGTATCCAGGCATTCCGCTCCGTAGTTTCCTGTATCCAGGTGTCGGATGTGGAAGTTCAGGGTGTCCAGGTATTCCTCTTCGTAGCTCTCTGTATTTATGTACTGGATGTGGAAGTCCAGGTTGTCCAGGTATTCCGCTCCGTAGTTTCTTGTATCTAGGTACTGGATATGGAAGTCCAGGGTGTCCAGGTATTCCGCTTCGTAGTTCTCTGTATCTAGGTGTCGGATGTGGAAGTCCAGGGTGTGCAGGTATTCCGCTTCGTAGTTTCCTGTGTCCAGGTGTTGGGTGTGGAAGTCCAGGGTGTCTAGGTATTCCGCTCCGTAGTTTCCTGTGTCCAGGTGTCGGATGTGGAAGTTCAGGGTGTCCAGGTATTCCGCTTCGTAGTTTTCTGTATCTGGGTGTTGGATGTGGACGTTCAGGGTATCCAGGTATTCCGCTTCGTAGTTCTCTGTATCTAGGTGTCGGATGTGGAAGTCCAGGGTGTCCAGGTATTCCGCTCCGTAGTTTCCTGTACCTAGGTGTCGGATATGGAAGTCCAGGGTGTCCAGGTATTCCGCTTCGTAGTTCTCTGTATCTAGGTGTCGAATGTGGAAGTCCAGGGTGTGCAGGTATTCCGCTCCGTAGTTTCCTGTGTCCAGATGTCGGATGTGGAACTTCAGAGTGTCCAGGTATTCCGCTTCGTAGTTTTCTGTACCTAGGTGTCGGATGTGGAAGTTCAGGGTGTCCAGGTATTCCGCTCCGTAGTTTCTTGTATCTAGGTACTGGATGTGGAAGTCCAGGGTGTCCAGGTATTCCGCTTCGTAGTTCTCTGTATCTAGGTGTCGGATGTGGAAGTCCAGGGTGTGCAGGTATTCCGCTTCGTAGTTTCCTGTGTCCAGGTGTTGGATGTGGAAGTCCAGGGTGTCTAGGTATTCCGCTCCGTAGTTTCCTGTGTCCAGGTGTCGGATGTGGAAGTTCAGGGTGTCCAGGTATTCCGCTTCGTAGTTTTCTGTATCTAGGTGTTGGATGTGGAAGTTCAGGGTGTCCAGGTATTCCGCTCCGTAGTTTCTTGTATCTAGGTACTGGATGTGGAGGTCCAGGGTATCCAGGCATTCCGCTCCGTAGTTTCCTGTATCCAGGTGTCGGATGTGGAAGTTCAGGGTGTCCAGGTATTCCTCTTCGTAGCTCTCTGTATTTATGTACTGGATGTGGAAGTCCAGGTTGTCCAGGTATTCCGCTCCGTAGTTTCTTGTATCTAGGTACTGGATATGGAAGTCCAGGGTGTCCAGGTATTCCGCTTCGTAGTTCTCTGTATCTAGGTGTCGGATGTGGAAGTCCAGGGTGTGCAGGTTTTCCGCTTCGTAGTTTCCTGTGTCCAGGTGTTGGATGTGGAAGTCCAGGGTGTCTAGGTATTCCGCTCCGTAGTTTCCTGTGTCCAGGTGTCGGATGTGGAAGTTCAGGGTGTCCAGGTATTCCGCTTCGTAGTTTTCTGTATCTGGGTGTTGGATGTGGACGTTCAGGGTATCCAGGTATTCCGCTTCGTAGTTCTCTGTATCTAGGTGTCGGATGTGGAAGTCCAGGGTGTCCAGGTATTCCGCTCCGTAGTTTCCTGTGTCCAGGTGTCGGATGTGGAACTTCAGGGTGTCCAGGTATTCCGCTTCGTAGTTTTCTGTATCTAGGTGTCGGATGTGGAAGTCCAGGGTGTCCAGGTATTCCGCTCCGTAGTTTCCTGTGTCCAGGTGTCGGATGTGGAACTTCAGGGTGTCCAGGTATTCCGCTTCGTAGTTTTCTGTACCTAGGTGTCGGATGTGGAAGTTCAGGGTGTCCAGGTATTCCGCTCCGTAGTTTCTTGTATCTAGGTACTGGATGTGGAAGTCCAGGGTGTCCAGGTATTCCGCTCCGTAGTTTCTTGTATCTAGGTACTGGATATGGAAGTCCAGGGTGTCCAGGTATTCCGCTTCGTAGTTCTCTGTATCTAGGTGTCGGATGTGGAAGTCCAGGGTGTGCAGGTATTCCGCTTCGTAGTTTCCTGTGTCCAGGTGTTGGGTGTGGAAGTCCAGGGTGTCTAGGTATTCCGCTCCGTAGTTTCCTGTGTCCAGGTGTCGGATGTGGAAGTTCAGGGTGTCCAGGTATTCCGCTTCGTAGTTTTCTGTATCTGGGTGTTGGATGTGGACGTTCAGGGTATCCAGGTATTCCGCTTCGTAGTTCTCTGTATCTAGGTGTCGGATGTGGAAGTCCAGGGTGTCCAGGTATTCCGCTCCGTAGTTTCCTGTACCTAGGTGTCGGATATGGAAGTCCAGGGTGTCCAGGTATTCCGCTTCGTAGTTCTCTGTATCTAGGTGTCGAATGTGGAAGTCCAGGGTGTGCAGGTATTCCGCTTCGTAGTTTCCTGTGTCCAGATGTTGGATATGGAAGTCCAGGGTGTCCAGGTACTCCGCTCCGTAGTTTCCTGTGTCTAGGTGTTGGATGTGGAAGTTCAGGGTGTCCAGGTATTCCGCTCCGTAGTGTCTTGTATCTAGGTACTGGATGTGGAAGTCCAGGGTATCCAGGTATTCCGCTTCGTAGTTCTCTGTATCTAGGTGTCGGATGTGGAAGTCCAGGGTGTCCAGGTATTCCGCTCCGTAGTTTCCTGTGTCCAGATGTCGGATGTGGAACTTCAGAGTGTCCAGGTATTCCGCTTCGTAGTTTTCTGTACCTAGGTGTCGGATGTGGAAGTTCAGGGTGTCCAGGTATTCCGCTCCGTAGTTTCTTGTATCTAGGTACTGGATGTGGAAGTCCAGGGTGTCCAGGTATTCCGCTTCGTAGTTCTCTGTATCTAGGTGTCGGATGTGGAAGTCCAGGGTGTGCAGGTATTCCGCTTCGTAGTTTCCTGTGTCCAGGTGTTGGATGTGGAAGTCCAGGGTGTCTAGGTATTCCGCTCCGTAGTTTCCTGTGTCCAGGTGTCGGATGTGGAAGTTCAGGGTGTCCAGGTATTCCGCTTCGTAGTTTTCTGTATCTAGGTGTTGGATGTGGAAGTTCAGGGTGTCCAGGTATTCCGCTCCGTAGTTTCTTGTATCTAGGTACTGGATGTGGAGGTCCAGGGTATCCAGGCATTCCGCTCCGTAGTTTCCTGTATCCAGGTGTCGGATGTGGAAGTTCAGGGTGTCCAGGTATTCCTCTTCGTAGCTCTCTGTATTTATGTACTGGATGTGGAAGTCCAGGTTGTCCAGGTATTCCGCTCCGTAGTTTCTTGTATCTAGGTACTGGATATGGAAGTCCAGGGTGTCCAGGTATTCCGCTTCGTAGTTCTCTGTATCTAGGTGTCGGATGTGGAAGTCCAGGGTGTGCAGGTTTTCCGCTTCGTAGTTTCCTGTGTCCAGGTGTTGGATGTGGAAGTCCAGGGTGTCTAGGTATTCCGCTCCGTAGTTTCCTGTGTCCAGGTGTCGGATGTGGAAGTTCAGGGTGTCCAGGTATTCCGCTTCGTAGTTTTCTGTATCTGGGTGTTGGATGTGGACGTTCAGGGTATCCAGGTATTCCGCTTCGTAGTTCTCTGTATCTAGGTGTCGGATGTGGAAGTCCAGGGTGTCCAGGTATTCCGCTCCGTAGTTTCCTGTGTCCAGGTGTCGGATGTGGAACTTCAGGGTGTCCAGGTATTCCGCTTCGTAGTTTTCTGTACCTAGGTGTCGGATGTGGAAGTTCAGGGTGTCCAGGTATTCCGCTCCGTAGTTTCTTGTATCTAGGTACTGGATGTGGAAGTCCAGGGTGTCCAGGTATTCCGCTTCGTAGTTCTCTGTATCTAGGTGTCGGATGTGGAAGTCCAGGGTGTCCAGGTATTCCGCTCCGTAGTTTCCTGTGTCCAGGTGTCGGATGTGGAACTTCAGGGTGTCCAGGTATTCCGCTTCGTAGTTTTCTGTACCTAGGTGTCGGATGTGGAAGTTCAGGGTGTCCAGGTATTCCGCTCCGTAGTTTCTTGTATCTAGGTACTGGATGTGGAAGTCCAGGGTGTCCAGGTATTCCGCTTCGTAGTTCTCTGTATCTAGGTGTCGGATGTGGAAGTCCAGGGTGTGCAGGTATTCCGCTTCGTAGTTTCCTGTGTCCAGGTGTTGGATGTGGAAGTCCAGGGTGTCTAGGTATTCCGCTCCGTAGTTTCCTGTGTCCAGGTGTCGGATGTGGAAGTTCAGGGTGTCCAGGTATTCCGCTTCGTAGTTTTCTGTATCTAGGTGTTGGATGTGGAAGTTCAGGGTGTCCAGGTATTCAGCTCCGTAGTTTCTTGTATCTAGGTACTGGATGTGGAGGTCCAGGGTATCCAGGCATTCCGCTCCGTAGTTTCCTGTATCCAGGTGTCGGATGTGGAAGTTCAGGGTGTCCAGGTATTCCTCTTCGTAGCTTTCTGTATTTATGTACTGGATGTGGAAGTCCAGGTTGTCCAGGTATTCCGCTCCGTAGTTTTCTGTACCTAGGTGTCGGATATGGAAGTCCAGGGTGTCCAGGTATTCCGCTACGTAGTTCTCTGTATCTAGGTGTCAGATGTGGAAGTCCAGGGTGTGCAGGTATTCCGCTCCGTAGTTTCCTGTGTCCAGGTGTCGGATGTGGAAGTTCAGGTTGTCCAGGTATTCCGCTTCGTAGTTTTCTGTACCTAGGTGTCGGATATGGAAGTCCAGGGTGTCCAGGTATTCCGCTACGTAATTCTCTGTATCTAGGTGTCGGATGTGGAAGGCCAGGGTGTGCAGATATTCCGCTTCGTAGTTTCCTGTGTCCAGATGTTGGATGTGGAAGTCCAGGGTGTCCAGGTATTCCGCTCCGTAGTTTCCTGTGTCTAGGTGTTGGATGTGGAAGTTCAGGGTGTCCAGGTATTCCGCTCCGTAGTGTCTTGTATCTAGGTACTGGATGTGGAAGTCCAGGGTGTCCAGGTATTCCGCTTCGTAGTTCTCTGTATCTAGGTGTCGGATGTGGAAGTCCAGGGTGTGCAGGTATTCCGCTTCGTAGTTTCCTGTGTCCAGGTGTTGGATGTGGAAGTCCAGGGTGTCTAGGTATTCCGCTCCGTAGTTTCCTGTGTCCAGGTGTCGGATGTGGAAGTTCAGGGTGTCCAGGTATTCCGCTTCGTAGTTTTCTGTATCTAGGTGTTGGATGTGGAAGTTCAGGGTGTCCAGGTATTCCGCTCCGTAGTTTCTTGTATCTAGGTACTGGATGTGGAGGTCCAGGGTATCCAGGCATTCCGCTCCGTAGTTTCCTGTATCCAGGTGTCGGATGTGGAAGTTCAGGGTGTCCAGGTATTCCTCTTCGTAGCTCTCTGTATTTATGTACTGGATGTGGAAGTCCAGGTTGTCCAGGTATTCCGCTCCGTAGTTTCTTGTATCTAGGTACTGGATATGGAAGTCCAGGGTGTCCAGGTATTCCGCTTCGTAGTTCTCTGTATCTAGGTGTCGGATGTGGAAGTCCAGGGTGTGCAGGTATTCCGCTTCGTAGTTTCCTGTGTCCAGGTGTTGGATGTGGAAGTCCAGGGTGTCTAGGTATTCCGCTCCGTAGTTTCCTGTGTCCAGGTGTCGGATGTGGAAGTTCAGGGTGTCCAGGTATTCCGCTTCGTAGTTTTCTGTATCTGGGTGTTGGATGTGGACGTTCAGGGTATCCAGGTATTCCGCTTCGTAGTTCTCTGTATCTAGGTGTCGGATGTGGAAGTCCAGGGTGTCCAGGTATTCCGCTCCGTAGTTTCCTGTGTCCAGGTGTCGGATGTGGAACTTCAGGGTGTCCAGGTATTCCGCTTCGTAGTTTTCTGTACCTAGGTGTCGGATGTGGAAGTTCAGGGTGTCCAGGTATTCCGCTCCGTAGTTTCTTGTATCTAGGTACTGGATGTGGAAGTCCAGGGTGTCCAGGTATTCCGCTTCGTAGTTCTCTGTATCTAGGTGTCGGATGTGGAAGTCCAGGGTGTGCAGGTATTCCGCTTCGTAGTTTCCTGTGTCCAGGTGTTGGATGTGGAAGTCCAGGGTGTCTAGGTATTCCGCTCCGTAGTTTCCTGTGTCCAGGTGTCGGATGTGGAAGTTCAGGGTGTCCAGGTATTCCGCTTCGTAGTTTTCTGTATCTAGGTGTTGGATGTGGAAGTTCAGGGTGTCCAGGTATTCAGCTCCGTAGTTTCTTGTATCTAGGTACTGGATGTGGAGGTCCAGGGTATCCAGGCATTCCGCTCCGTAGTTTCCTGTATCCAGGTGTCGGATGTGGAAGTTCAGGGTGTCCAGGTATTCCTCTTCGTAGCTTTCTGTATTTATGTACTGGATGTGGAAGTCCAGGTTGTCCAGGTATTCCGCTCCGTAGTTTTCTGTACCTAGGTGTCGGATATGGAAGTCCAGGGTGTCCAGGTATTCCGCTACGTAGTTCTCTGTATCTAGGTGTCAGATGTGGAAGTCCAGGGTGTGCAGGTATTCCGCTCCGTAGTTTCCTGTGTCCAGGTGTCGGATGTGGAAGTTCAGGTTGTCCAGGTATTCCGCTTCGTAGTTTTCTGTACCTAGGTGTCGGATATGGAAGTCCAGGGTGTCCAGGTATTCCGCTACGTAATTCTCTGTATCTAGGTGTCGGATGTGGAAGGCCAGGGTGTGCAGATATTCCGCTTCGTAGTTTCCTGTGTCCAGATGTTGGATGTGGAAGTCCAGGGTGTCCAGGTATTCCGCTCCGTAGTTTCCTGTGTCTAGGTGTTGGATGTGGAAGTTCAGGGTGTCCAGGTATTCCGCTCCGTAGTGTCTTGTATCTAGGTACTGGATGTGGAAGTCCAGGGTGTGCAGGTATTCCGCTCCGTAGTTTCCTGTGTCCAGGTGTTGGATGTGGAAGTTCAGGGTGTCCAGGTATTCCGCTTCGTAGTTTTCTGTATCTAGGTGTTGGATGTGGAAGTTCAGGGTGTCCAGGTATTCCGCTCCGTAGTTTCTTGTATCTAGGTACTGGATGTGGAGGTCCAGGGTATCCAGGCATTCCGCTCCGTAGTTTCCTGTATCCAGGTGTCGGATGTGGAAGTTCAGGGTGTCCAGGTATTCCTCTTCGTAGCTCTCTGTATTTATGTACTGGATGTGGAAGTCCAGGTTGTCCAGGTATTCCGCTCCGTAGTTTCTTGTATCTAGGTACTGGATATGGAAGTCCAGGGTGTCCAGGTATTCCGCTTCGTAGTTCTCTGTATCTAGGTGTCGGATGTGGAAGTCCAGGGTGTGCAGGTATTCCGCTTCGTAGTTTCCTGTGTCCAGGTGTTGGATGTGGAAGTCCAGGGTGTCTAGGTATTCCGCTCCGTAGTTTCCTGTGTCCAGTTGTCGGATGTGGAAGTTCAGGGTGTCCAGGTATTCCGCTTCGTAGTTTTCTGTATCTAGGTGTTGGATGTGGAAGTTCAGGGTATCCAGGTATTCCGCTTCGTAGTTCTCCGTATCTAGGTGTCGAATGTGGAAGTCCAGGGTGTGCAGGTATTCCGCTTCGTAGTTTCCTGTGTCCAGATGTTGGATGTGGAAGTCCAGGGTGTCCAGGTATTCCGCTCCGTAGTTTCTTGTATCTAGGTACTGGATGTGGAAGTCCAGGGTGTGCAGGTATTCCGCTTCGTAGTTTCCTGTGTCCAGGTGTTGGATATGGAAGTCCAGGGTGTCTAGGTATTCCGCTCCGTAGTTTCCTGTGTCCAGGTGTCGGATGTGGAAGTTCAGGGTGTCCAGGTATTCCGCTTCGTAGTTTTCTGTATCTAGGTGTTGGATGTGGAAGTTCAGGGTGTCCAGGTATTCCGCTCCGTAGTTTCTTGTATCTAGGTACTGGATGTGGAGGTCCAGGGTATCCAGGCATTCCGCTCCGTAGTTTCCTGTATCCAGGTGTCGGATGTGGAAGTCCAGGGTGTCTAGGTATTCCGCTCCGGATTTTCCTGTGTCCAGGTGTCGGATGTGGAAGTTCAGGGTGTCCAGGTATTCCGCTTCGTAGTTTTCTGTATCTAGGTGTTGGATGTGGAAGTTCAGGGTATCCAGGTATTCCGCTTCGTAGTTCTCCGTATCTAGGTGTCGGATGTGGAAGTCCAGGGTGTCCAGGTATTCCGCTCCGTAGTTTCCTCTGTCCAGGTGTCGGATGTGGAACTTCAGGGTGTCCAGGTATTCCGCTTCGTAGTTTTCTGTACCTAGGTGTCGGATGTGGAAGTTCAGGGTGTCCAGGTATTCCGCTTCGTAGTTTTCTGTATCTAGGTGTTGGATGTGGAAGTTCAGGGTATCCAGGTATTCCGCTTCGTAGTTCTCCGTATCTAGGTGTCGAATGTGGAAGTCCAGGGTGTGCAGGTATTCCGCTTCGTAGTTTCCTGTGTCCAGATGTTGGATGTGGAAGTCCAGGGTGTCCAGGTATTCCGCTCCGTAGTTTCTTGTATCTAGGTACTGGATGTGGAAGTCCAGGGTGTGCAGGTATTCCGCTTCGTAGTTTCCTGTGTCCAGGTGTTGGATATGGAAGTCCAGGGTGTCTAGGTATTCCGCTCCGTAGTTTCCTGTGTCCAGGTGTCGGATGTGGAAGTTCAGGGTGTCCAGGTATTCCGCTTCGTAGTTTTCTGTATCTAGGTACTGGATGTGGAGGTCCAGGGTATCCAGGCATTCCGCTCCGTAGTTTCCTGTATCCAGGTGTCGGATGTGGAAGTTCAGGGTGTCCAGGTATTCCTCTTCGTAGCTCTCTGTATTTATGTACTGGATGTGGAAGTCCAGGTTGTCCAGGTATTCCGCTCCGTAGTTTCTTGTATCTAGGTACTGGATATGGAAGTCCAGGGTGTCCAGGTATTCCGCTTCGTAGTTCTCTGTATCTAGGTGTCGGATGTGGAAGTCCAGGGTGTGCAGGTATTCCGCTTCGTAGTTTCCTGTGTCCAGGTGTTGGATGTGGAAGTCCAGGGTGTCTAGGTATTCCGCTCCGGAGTTTCCTGTGTCCAGATGTCGGATGTGGAAGTTCAGGGTGTCCAGGTATTCCGCTACGTAATTCTCTGTATCTAGGTGTCGGATGTGGAAGGCCAGGGTGTGCAGATATTCCGCTTCGTAGTTTCCTGTGTCCAGATGTTGGATGTGGAAGTCCAGGGTGTCCAGGTATTCCGCTCCGTAGTTTCCTGTGTCTAGGTGTTGGATGTGGAAGTTCAGGGTGTCCAGGTATTCCGCTCCGTAGTGTCTTGTATCTAGGTACTGGATGTGGAAGTCCAGGGTGTGCAGGTATTCCGCTCCGTAGTTTCCTGTGTCCAGGTGTTGGATGTGGAAGTTCAGGGTGTCCAGGTATTCCGCTTCGTAGTTTTCTGTATCTAGGTGTTGGATGTGGAAGTTCAGGGTGTCCAGGTATTCCGCTCCGTAGTTTCTTGTATCTAGGTACTGGATGTGGAGGTCCAGGGTATCCAGGCATTCCGCTCCGTAGTTTCCTGTATCCAGGTGTCGGATGTGGAAGTTCAGGGTGTCCAGGTATTCCTCTTCGTAGCTCTCTGTATTTATGTACTGGATGTGGAAGTCCAGGTTGTCCAGGTATTCCGCTCCGTAGTTTCTTGTATCTAGGTACTGGATATGGAAGTCCAGGGTGTCCAGGTATTCCGCTTCGTAGTTCTCTGTATCTAGGTGTCGGATGTGGAAGTCCAGGGTGTGCAGGTATTCCGCTTCGTAGTTTCCTGTGTCCAGGTGTTGGATGTGGAAGTCCAGGGTGTCTAGGTATTCCGCTCCGTAGTTTCCTGTGTCCAGTTGTCGGATGTGGAAGTTCAGGGTGTCCAGGTATTCCGCTTCGTAGTTTTCTGTATCTAGGTGTTGGATGTGGAAGTTCAGGGTATCCAGGTATTCCGCTTCGTAGTTCTCCGTATCTAGGTGTCGAATGTGGAAGTCCAGGGTGTGCAGGTATTCCGCTTCGTAGTTTTCTGTGTCCAGATGTTGGATGTGGAAGTCCAGGGTGTCCAGGTATTCCGCTCCGTAGTTTCTTGTATCTAGGTACTGGATGTGGAAGTCCAGGGTGTGCAGGTATTCCGCTTCGTAGTTTCCTGTGTCCAGGTGTTGGATATGGAAGTCCAGGGTGTCTAGGTATTCCGCTCCGTAGTTTCCTGTGTCCAGGTGTCGGATGTGGAAGTTCAGGGTGTCCAGGTATTCCGCTTCGTAGTTTTCTGTATCTAGGTGTTGGATGTGGAAGTTCAGGGTGTCCAGGTATTCCGCTCCGTAGTTTCTTGTATCTAGGTACTGGATGTGGAGGTCCAGGGTATCCAGGCATTCCGCTCCGTAGTTTCCTGTATCCAGGTGTCGGATGTGGAAGTCCAGGGTGTCTAGGTATTCCGCTCCGGAGTTTCCTGTGTCCAGGTGTCGGATGTGGAAGTTCAGGGTGTCCAGGTATTCCGCTCCGTAGTTTTCTGTACCTAGGTGTCGGATATGGAAGTCCAGGGTGTCCAGGTATTCCGCTACGTAGTTCTCTGTATCTAGGTGTCAGATGTGGAAGTCCAGGGTGTGCAGGTATTCCGCTCCGTAGTTTCCTGTGTCCAGGTGTCGGATGTGGAAGTTCAGGGTGTCCAGGTATTCCGCTTCGTAGTTTTCTGTACCTAGGTGTCGGATATGGAAGTCCAGGGTGTCCAGGTATTCCGCTACGTAATTCTCTGTATCTAGGTGTCGGATGTGGAAGGCCAGGGTGTGCAGATATTCCGCTTCGTAGTTTCCTGTGTCCAGATGTTGGATGTGGAAGTCCAGGGTGTCCAGGTATTCCGCTCCGTAGTTTCCTGTGTCTAGGTGTTGGATGTGGAAGTTCAGGGTGTCCAGGTATTCCGCTCCGTAGTGTCTTGTATCTAGGTACTGGATGTGGAAGTCCAGGGTGTGCAGGTATTCCGCTCCGTAGTTTCCTGTGTCCAGGTGTTGGATGTGGAAGTTCAGGGTGTCCAGGTATTCCGCTTCGTAGTTTTCTGTATCTAGGTGTTGGATGTGGAAGTTCAGGGTGTCCAGGTATTCCGCTCCGTAGTTTCTTGTATCTAGGTACTGGATGTGGAGGTCCAGGGTATCCAGGCATTCCGCTCCGTAGTTTCCTGTATCCAGGTGTTGGATGTGGAAGTTCAGGGTGTCCAGGTATTCCTCTTCGTAGCTCTCTGTATTTATGTACTGGATGTGGAAGTCCAGGTTGTCCAGGTATTCCGCTCCGTAGTTTCTTGTATCTAGGTACTGGATATGGAAGTCCAGGGTGTCCAGGTATTCCGCTTCGTAGTTCTCTGTATCTAGGTGTCGGATGTGGAAGTCCAGGGTGTGCAGGTATTCCGCTTCGTAGTTTCCTGTGTCCAGGTGTTGGATGTGGAAGTCCAGGGTGTCTAGGTATTCCGCTCCGTAGTTTCCTGTGTCCAGGTGTCGGATGTGGAAGTTCAGGGTGTCCAGGTATTCCGCTTCGTAGTTTTCTGTATCTAGGTGTTGGATGTGGAAGTTCAGGGTATCCAGGTATTCCGCTTCGTAGTTCTCCGTATCTAGGTGTCGAATGTGGAAGTCCAGGGTGTGCAGGTATTCCGCTTCGTAGTTTCCTGTGTCCAGATGTTGGATGTGGAAGTCCAGGGTGTCCAGGTATTCCGCTCCGTAGTTTCTTGTATCTAGGTACTGGATGTGGAAGTCCAGGGTGTGCAGGTATTCCGCTTCGTAGTTTCCTGTGTCCAGGTGTTGGATATGGAAGTCCAGGGTGTCTAGGTATTCCGCTCCGTAGTTTCCTGTGTCCAGGTGTCGGATGTGGAAGTTCAGGGTGTCCAGGTATTCCGCTTCGTAGTTTTCTGTATCTAGGTGTTGGATGTGGAAGTTCAGGGTGTCCAGGTATTCCGCTCCGTAGTTTCTTGTATCTAGGTACTGGATGTGGAGGTCCAGGGTATCCAGGCATTCCGCTCCGTAGTTTCCTGTATCCAGGTGTCGGATGTGGAAGTTCAGGGTGTCCAGGTATTCCTCTTCGTAGCTCTCTGTATTTATGTACTGGATGTGGAAGTCCAGGTTGTCCAGGTATTCCGCTCCGTAGTTTCTTGTATCTAGGTACTGGATATGGAAGTCCAGGGTGTCCAGGTATTCCGCTTCGTAGTTCTCTGTATCTAGGTGTCGGATGTGGAAGTCCAGGGTGTGCAGGTATTCCGCTTCGTAGTTTCCTGTGTCCAGGTGTTGGATGTGGAAGTCCAGGGTGTCTAGGTATTCCGCTCCGGAGTTTCCTGTGTCCAGGTGTCGGATGTGGAAGTTCAGGGTGTCCAGGTATTCCGCTTCGTAGTTTTCTGTATCTAGGTGTTGGATGTGGAAGTTCAGGGTATCCAGGTATTCCGCTTCGTAGTTCTCCGTATCTAGGTGTCGGATGTGGAAGTCCAGGGTGTCCAGGTATTCCGCTCCGTAGTTTCCTCTGTCCAGGTGTCGGATGTGGAACTTCAGGGTGTCCAGGTATTCCGCTTCGTAGTTTTCTGTACCTAGGTGTCGGATGTGGAAGTTCAGGGTGTCCAGGTATTCCGCTCCGTAGTTTCTTGTATCTAGGTACTGGATGTGGAAGTCCAGGGTGTCCAGGTATTCCGCTTCGTAGTTCTCTGTATCTAGGTGTCGGATATGGAAGTCCAGGGTGTCCAGGTATTCCGCTACGTAGTTCTCTGTATCTAGGTGTCAGATGTGGAAGTCCAGGGTGTGCAGGTATTCCGCTCCGTAGTTTCCTGTGTCCAGGTGTCGGATGTGGAAGTTCAGGGTGTCCAGGTATTCTGCTTCGTAGTTTTCTGTATCTGGGTGTTGGATGTGGACGTTCAGGGTATCCAGGTATTCCGCTTCGTAGTTCTCTGTATCTAGGTGTCGGATGTGGAAGTCCAGGGTGTCCAGGTATTCCGCTCCGTAGTTTCCTGTGTCCAGGTGTCGGATGTGGAACTTCAGCGTGTCCAGGTATTCCGCTTCGTAGTTTTCTGTACCTAGGTGTCGGATGTGGAAGTTCAGGGTGTCCAGGTATTCCGCTCCGTAGTTTCTTGTATCTAGGTACTGGATGTGGAAGTCCAGGGTGTCCAGGTATTCCGCTTCGTAGTTCTCTGTATCTAGGTGTCGGATGTGGAAGTCCAGGGTGTGCAGGTATTCCGCTTCGTAGTTTCCTGTGTCCAGGTGTTGGATGTGGAAGTCCAGGGTGTCTAGGTATTCCGCTCCGTAGTTTCCTGTGTCCAGGTGTCGGATGTGGAAGTTCAGGGTGTCCAGGTATTCCGCTTCGTAGTTTTCTGTATCTAGGTGTTGGATGTGGAAGTTCAGGGTGTCCAGGTATTCAGCTCCGTAGTTTCTTGTATCTAGGTACTGGATGTGGAGGTCCAGGGTATCCAGGCATTCCGCTTCGTAGTTTCCTGTATCCAGGTGTCGGATGTGGAAGTTCAGGGTGTCCAGGTATTCCTCTTCGTAGCTTTCTGTATTTATGTACTGGATGTGGAAGTCCAGGTTGTCCAGGTATTCCGCTCCGTAGTTTTCTGTACCTAGGTGTCGGATATGGAAGTCCAGGGTGTCCAGGTATTCCGCTACGTAGTTCTCTGTATCTAGGTGTCAGATGTGGAAGTCCAGGGTGTGCAGGTATTCCGCTCCGTAGTTTCCTGTGTCCAGGTGTCGGATGTGGAAGTTCAGGGTGTCCAGGTATTCCGCTTCGTAGTTTTCTGTACCTAGGTGTCGGATATGGAAGTCCAGGGTGTCCAGGTATTCCGCTACGTAATTCTCTGTATCTAGGTGTCGGATGTGGAAGGCCAGGGTGTGCAGATACTCCGCTTCGTAGTTTCCTGTGTCCAGATGTTGGATGTGGAAGTCCAGGGTGTCCAGGTATTCCGCTCCGTAGTTTCCTGTGTCTAGGTGTTGGATGTGGAATTTCAGGGTGTCCAGGTATTCCGCTCCGTAGTGTCTTGTATTTAGGTACTGGATGTGGAAGTCCAGGGTGTGCAGGTATTCCGCTCCGTAGTTTCCTGTGTCCAGGTGTTGGATGTGGAAGTTCAGGGTGTACAGGTATTCCGCTTCGTAGTTTTCTGTATCTAGGTGTTGGATGTGGAAGTTCAGGGTGTCCAGGTATTCCGCTCCGTAGTTTCTTGTATCTAGGTACTGGATGTGGAGGTCCAGGGTATCCAGGCATTCCGCTCCGTAGTTTCCTGTATCCAGGTGTCGGATGTGGAAGTTCAGGGTGTCCAGGTATTCCTCTTCGTAGCTCTCTGTATTTATGTACTGGATGTGGAAGTCCAGGTTGTCCAGGTATTCCGCTCCGTAGTTTCTTGTATCTAGGTACTGGATATGGAAGTCCAGGGTGTCCAGGTATTCCGCTTCGTAGTTCTCTGTATCTAGGTGTCGGATGTGGAAGTCCAGGGTGTGCAGGTATTCCGCTTCGTAGTTTCCTGTGTCCAGGTGTTGGATGTGGAAGTCCAGGGTGTCTAGGTATTCCGCTCCGGAGTTTCCTGTGTCCAGGTGTCGGATGTGGAAGTTCAGGGTGTCCAGGTATTCCGCTTCGTAGTTTTCTGTATCTAGGTGTTGGATGTGGAAGTTCAGGGTATCCAGGTATTCCGCTTCGTAGTTCTCCGTATCTAGGTGTCGGATGTGGAAGTCCAGGGTGTCCAGGTATTCCGCTCCGTAGTTTCCTCTGTCCAGGTGTCGGATGTGGAACTTCAGGGTGTCCAGGTATTCCGCTTCGTAGTTTTCTGTACCTAGGTGTCGGATGTGGAAGTTCAGGGTGTCCAGGTATTCCGCTCCGTAGTTTCTTGTATCTAGGTACTGGATGTGGAAGTCCAGGGTGTCCAGGTATTCCGCTTCGTAGTTCTCTGTATCTAGGTGTCGGATATGGAAGTCCAGGGTGTCCAGGTATTCCGCTACGTAGTTCTCTGTATCTAGGTGTCAGATGTGGAAGTCCAGGGTGTGCAGGTATTCCGCTCCGTAGTTTCCTGTGTCCAGGTGTCGGATGTGGAACTTCAGGGTGTCCAGGTATTCCGCTTCGTAGTTTTCTGTACCTAGGTGTCGGATGTGGAAGTTCAGGGTGTCCAGGTATTCCGCTCCGTAGTTTCTTGTATCTAGGTACTGGATGTGGAAGTCCAGGGTGTCCAGGTATTCCGCTTCGTAGTTCTCTGTATCTAGGTGTCGGATATGGAAGTCCAGGGTGTCCAGGTATTCCGCTACGTAGTTCTCTGTATCTAGGTGTCAGATGTGGAAGTCCAGGGTGTGCAGGTATTCCGCTCCGTAGTTTCCTGTGTCCAGGTGTCGGATGTGGAAGTTCAGGGTGTCCAGGTATTCTGCTTCGTAGTTTTCTGTATCTGGGTGTTGGATGTGGACGTTCAGGGTATCCAGGTATTCCGCTTCGTAGGGTTCTGTATCTAGGTGTCGGATGTGGAAGTCCAGGGTGTCCAGGTATTCCGCTCCGTAGTTTCCTGTGTCCAGGTGTCGGATGTGGAACTTCAGCGTGTCCAGGTATTCCGCTTCGTAGTTTTCTGTACCTAGGTGTCGGATGTGGAAGTTCAGGGTGTCCAGGTATTCCGCTCCGTAGTTTCTTGTATCTAGGTACTGGATGTGGAAGTCCAGGGTGTCCAGGTATTCCGCTTCGTAGTTCTCTGTATCTAGGTGTCGGATGTGGAAGTCCAGGGTGTGCAGGTATTCCGCTTCGTAGTTTCCTGTGTCCAGGTGTTGGATGTGGAAGTCCAGGGTGTCTAGGTATTCCGCTCCGTAGTTTCCTGTGTCCAGGTGTCGGATGTGGAAGTTCAGGGTGTCCAGGTATTCCGCTTCGTAGTTTTCTGTATCTAGGTGTTGGATGTGGAAGTTCAGGGTGTCCAGGTATTCAGCTCCGTAGTTTCTTGTATCTAGGTACTGGATGTGGAGGTCCAGGGTATCCAGGCATTCCGCTCCGTAGTTTCCTGTATCCAGGTGTCGGATGTGGAAGTTCAGGGTGTCCAGGTATTCCTCTTCGTAGCTTTCTGTATTTATGTACTGGATGTGGAAGTCCAGGTTGTCCAGGTATTCCGCTCCGTAGTTTTCTGTACCTAGGTGTCGGATATGGAAGTCCAGGGTGTCCAGGTATTCCGCTACGTAGTTCTCTGTATCTAGGTGTCAGATGTGGAAGTCCAGGGTGTGCAGGTATTCCGCTCCGTAGTTTCCTGTGTCCAGGTGTCGGATGTGGAAGTTCAGGGTGTCCAGGTATTCCGCTTCGTAGTTTTCTGTACCTAGGTGTCGGATATGGAAGTCCAGGGTGTCCAGGTATTCCGCTACGTAATTCTCTGTATCTAGGTGTCGGATGTGGAAGGCCAGGGTGTGCAGATACTCCGCTTCGTAGTTTCCTGTGTCCAGATGTTGGATGTGGAAGTCCAGGGTGTCCAGGTATTCCGCTCCGTAGTTTCCTGTGTCTAGGTGTTGGATGTGGAAGTTCAGGGTGTCCAGGTATTCCGCTCCGTAGTGTCTTGTATTTAGGTACTGGATGTGGAAGTCCAGGGTGTGCAGGTATTCCGCTCCGTAGTTTCCTGTGTCCAGGTGTTGGATGTGGAAGTTCAGGGTGTACAGGTATTCCGCTTCGTAGTTTTCTGTATCTAGGTGTTGGATGTGGAAGTTCAGGGTGTCCAGGTATTCCGCTCCGTAGTTTCTTGTATCTAGGTACTGGATGTGGAGGTCCAGGGTATCCAGGCATTCCGCTCCGTAGTTTCCTGTATCCAGGTGTCGGTTGTGGAAGTTCAGGGTGTCCAGGTATTCCTCTTCGTAGCTCTCTGTATTTATGTACTGGATGTGGAAGTCCAGGTTGTCCAGGTATTCCGCTCCGTAGTTTCTTGTATCTAGGTACTGGATATGGAAGTCCAGGGTGTCCAGGTATTCCGCTTCGTAGTTCTCTGTATCTAGGTGTCGGATGTGGAAGTCCAGGGTGTGCAGGTATTCCGCTTCGTAGTTTCCTGTGTCCAGGTGTTGGATGTGGAAGTCCAGGGTGTCTAGGTATTCCGCTCCGGAGTTTCCTGTGTCCAGGTGTCGGATGTGGAAGTTCAGGGTGTCCAGGTATTCCGCTTCGTAGTTTTCTGTATCTAGGTGTTGGATGTGGAAGTTCAGGGTATCCAGGTATTCCGCTTCGTAGTTCTCCGTATCTAGGTGTCGGATGTGGAAGTCCAGGGTGTCCAGGTATTCCGCTCCGTAGTTTCCTCTGTCCAGGTGTCGGATGTGGAACTTCAGGGTGTCCAGGTATTCCGCTTCGTAGTTTTCTGTACCTAGGTGTCGGATGTGGAAGTTCAGGGTGTCCAGGTATTCCGCTCCGTAGTTTCTTGTATCTAGGTACTGGATGTGGAAGTCCAGGGTGTCCAGGTATTCCGCTTCGTAGTTCTCTGTATCTAGGTGTCGGATATGGAAGTCCAGGGTGTCCAGGTATTCCGCTACGTAGTTCTCTGTATCTAGGTGTCAGATGTGGAAGTCCAGGGTGTGCAGGTATTCCGCTCCGTAGTTTCCTGTGTCCAGGTGTCGGATGTGGAACTTCAGGGTGTCCAGGTATTCCGCTTCGTAGTTTTCTGTACCTAGGTGTCGGATGTGGAAGTTCAGGGTGTCCAGGTATTCCGCTCCGTAGTTTCTTGTATCTAGGTACTGGATGTGGAAGTCCAGGGTGTCCAGGTATTCCGCTTCGTAGTTCTCTGTATCTAGGTGTCGGATATGGAAGTCCAGGGTGTCCAGGTATTCCGCTACGTAGTTCTCTGTATCTAGGTGTCAGATGTGGAAGTCCAGGGTGTGCAGGTATTCCGCTCCGTAGTTTCCTGTGTCCAGGTGTCGGATGTGGAAGTTCAGGGTGTCCAGGTATTCTGCTTCGTAGTTTTCTGTATCTGGGTGTTGGATGTGGACGTTCAGGGTATCCAGGTATTCCGCTTCGTAGTTCTCTGTATCTAGGTGTCGGATGTGGAAGTCCAGGGTGTCCAGGTATTCCGCTCCGTAGTTTCCTGTGTCCAGGTGTCGGATGTGGAACTTCAGCGTGTCCAGGTATTCCGCTTCGTAGTTTTCTGTACCTAGGTGTCGGATGTGGAAGTTCAGGGTGTCCAGGTATTCCGCTCCGTAGTTTCTTGTATCTAGGTACTGGATGTGGAAGTCCAGGGTGTCCAGGTATTCCGCTTCGTAGTTCTCTGTATCTAGGTGTCGGATGTGGAAGTCCAGGGTGTGCAGGTATTCCGCTTCGTAGTTTCCTGTGTCCAGGTGTTGGATGTGGAAGTCCAGGGTGTCTAGGTATTCCGCTCCGTAGTTTCCTGTGTCCAGGTGTCGGATGTGGAAGTTCAGGGTGTCCAGGTATTCCGCTTCGTAGTTTTCTGTATCTAGGTGTTGGATGTGGAAGTTCAGGGTGTCCAGGTATTCAGCTCCGTAGTTTCTTGTATCTAGGTACTGGATGTGGAGGTCCAGGGTATCCAGGCATTCCGCTCCGTAGTTTCCTGTATCCAGGTGTCGGATGTGGAAGTTCAGGGTGTCCAGGTATTCCTCTTCGTAGCTTTCTGTATTTATGTACTGGATGTGGAAGTCCAGGTTGTCCAGGTATTCCGCTCCGTAGTTTTCTGTACCTAGGTGTCGGATATGGAAGTCCAGGGTGTCCAGGTATTCCGCTACGTAGTTCTCTGTATCTAGGTGTCAGATGTGGAAGTCCAGGGTGTGCAGGTATTCCGCTCCGTAGTTTCCTGTGTCCAGGTGTCGGATGTGGAAGTTCAGGGTGTCCAGGTATTCCGCTTCGTAGTTTTCTGTACCTAGGTGTCGGATATGGAAGTCCAGGGTGTCCAGGTATTCCGCTACGTAATTCTCTGTATCTAGGTGTCGGATGTGGAAGGCCAGGGTGTGCAGATACTCCGCTTCGTAGTTTCCTGTGTCCAGATGTTGGATGTGGAAGTCCAGGGTGTCCAGGTATTCCGCTCCGTAGTTTCCTGTGTCTAGGTGTTGGATGTGGAAGTTCAGGGTGTCCAGGTATTCCGCTCCGTAGTGTCTTGTATTTAGGTACTGGATGTGGAAGTCCAGGGTGTGCAGGTATTCCGCTCCGTAGTTTCCTGTGTCCAGGTGTTGGATGTGGAAGTTCAGGGTGTACAGGTATTCCGCTTCGTAGTTTTCTGTATCTAGGTGTTGGATGTGGAAGTTCAGGGTGTCCAGGTATTCCGCTCCGTAGTTTCTTGTATCTAGGTACTGGATGTGGAGGTCCAGGGTATCCAGGCATTCCGCTCCGTAGTTTCCTGTATCCAGGTGTCGGATGTGGAAGTTCAGGGTGTCCAGGTATTCCTCTTCGTAGCTCTCTGTATTTATGTACTGGATGTGGAAGTCCAGGTTGTCCAGGTATTCCGCTCCGTAGTTTCTTGTATCTAGGTACTGGATATGGAAGTCCAGGGTGTCCAGGTATTCCGCTTCGTAGTTCTCTGTATCTAGGTGTCGGATGTGGAAGTCCAGGGTGTGCAGGTATTCCGCTTCGTAGTTTCCTGTGTCCAGGTGTTGGATGTGGAAGTCCAGGGTGTCCAGGTATTCCGCTCCGTAGTTTCCTGTGTCTAGGTGTTGGATGTGGAAGTTCAGGGTGTCCAGGTATTCCGCTCCGTAGTGTCTTGTATTTAGGTACTGGATGTGGAAGTCCAGGGTGTGCAGGTATTCCGCTCCGTAGTTTCCTGTGTCCAGGTGTTGGATGTGGAAGTTCAGGGTGTACAGGTATTCCGCTTCGTAGTTTTCTGTATCTAGGTGTTGGATGTGGAAGTTCAGGGTGTCCAGGTATTCCGCTCCGTAGTTTCTTGTATCTAGGTACTGGATGTGGAGGTCCAGGGTATCCAGGCATTCCGCTCCGTAGTTTCCTGTATCCAGGTGTCGGATGTGGAAGTTCAGGGTGTCCAGGTATTCCTCTTCGTAGCTCTCTGTATTTATGTACTGGATGTGGAAGTCCAGGTTGTCCAGGTATTCCGCTCCGTAGTTTCTTGTATCTAGGTACTGGATATGGAAGTCCAGGGTGTCCAGGTATTCCGCTTCGTAGTTCTCTGTATCTAGGTGTCGGATGTGGAAGTCCAGGGTGTGCAGGTATTCCGCTTCGTAGTTTCCTGTGTCCAGGTGTTGGATGTGGAAGTCCAGGGTGTCTAGGTATTCCGCTCCGGAGTTTCCTGTGTCCAGGTGTCGGATGTGGAAGTTCAGGGTGTCCAGGTATTCCGCTTCGTAGTTTTCTGTATCTAGGTGTTGGATGTGGAAGTTCAGGGTATCCAGGTATTCCGCTTCGTAGTTCTCCGTATCTAGGTGTCGGATGTGGAAGTCCAGGGTGTCCAGGTATTCCGCTCCGTAGTTTCCTCTGTCCAGGTGTCGGATGTGGAACTTCAGGGTGTCCAGGTATTCCGCTTCGTAGTTTTCTGTACCTAGGTGTCGGATGTGGAAGTTCAGGGTGTCCAGGTATTCCGCTCCGTAGTTTCTTGTATCTAGGTACTGGATGTGGAAGTCCAGGGTGTCCAGGTATTCCGCTTCGTAGTTCTCTGTATCTAGGTGTCGGATATGGAAGTCCAGGGTGTCCAGGTATTCCGCTACGTAGTTCTCTGTATCTAGGTGTCAGATGTGGAAGTCCAGGGTGTGCAGGTATTCCGCTTCGTAGTTTTCTGTACCTAGGTGTCGGATGTGGAAGTTCAGGGTGTCCAGGTATTCCGCTCCGTAGTTTCTTGTATCTAGGTACTGGATGTGGAAGTCCAGGGTGTCCAGGTATTCCGCTTCGTAGTTCTCTGTATCTAGGTGTCGGATGTGGAAGTCCAGGGTGTGCAGGTATTCCGCTTCGTAGTTTCCTGTGTCCAGGTGTTGGATGTGGAAGTCCAGGGTGTCTAGGTATTCCGCTCCGGAGTTTCCTGTGTCCAGGTGTCGGATGTGGAAGTTCAGGGTGTCCAGGTATTCCGCTTCGTAGTTTTCTGTATCTAGGTGTTGGATGTGGAAGTTCAGGGTATCCAGGTATTCCGCTTCGTAGTTCTCCGTATCTAGGTGTCGGATGTGGAAGTCCAGGGTGTCCAGGTATTCCGCTCCGTAGTTTCCTCTGTCCAGGTGTCGGATGTGGAACTTCAGGGTGTCCAGGTATTCCGCTTCGTAGTTTTCTGTACCTAGGTGTCGGATGTGGAAGTTCAGGGTGTCCAGGTATTCCGCTCCGTAGTTTCTTGTATCTAGGTACTGGATGTGGAAGTCCAGGGTGTCCAGGTATTCCGCTTCGTAGTTCTCTGTATCTAGGTGTCGGATATGGAAGTCCAGGGTGTCCAGGTATTCCGCTACGTAGTTCTCTGTATCTAGGTGTCAGATGTGGAAGTCCAGGGTGTGCAGGTATTCCGCTCCGTAGTTTCCTGTGTCCAGGTGTCGGATGTGGAAGTTCAGGGTGTCCAGGTATTCTGCTTCGTAGTTTTCTGTATCTGGGTGTTGGATGTGGACGTTCAGGGTATCCAGGTATTCCGCTTCGTAGTTCTCTGTATCTAGGTGTCGGATGTGGAAGTCCAGGGTGTCCAGGTATTCCGCTCCGTAGTTTCCTGTGTCCAGGTGTCGGATGTGGAACTTCAGGGTGTCCAGGTATTCCGCTTCGTAGTTTTCTGTACCTAGGTGTCGGATGTGGAAGTTCAGGGTGTCCAGGTATTCCGCTCCGTAGTTTCTTGTATCTAGGTACTGGATGTGGAAGTCCAGGGTGTCCAGGTATTCCGCTTCGTAGTTCTCTGTATCTAGGTGTCGGATGTGGAAGTCCAGGGTGTGCAGGTATTCCGCTTCGTAGTTTCCTGTGTCCAGGTGTTGGATGTGGAAGTCCAGGGTGTCTAGGTATTCCGCTCCGTAGTTTCCTGTGTCCAGGTGTCGGATGTGGAAGTTCAGGGTGTCCAGGTATTCCGCTTCGTAGTTTTCTGTATCTAGGTGTTGGATGTGGAAGTTCAGGGTGTCCAGGTATTCAGCTCCGTAGTTTCTTGTATCTAGGTACTGGATGTGGAGGTCCAGGGTATCCAGGCATTCCGCTCCGTAGTTTCCTGTATCCAGGTGTCGGATGTGGAAGTTCAGGGTGTCCAGGTATTCCTCTTCGTAGCTTTCTGTATTTATGTACTGGATGTGGAAGTCCAGGTTGTCCAGGTATTCCGCTCCGTAGTTTTCTGTACCTAGGTGTCGGATATGGAAGTCCAGGGTGTCCAGGTATTCCGCTACGTAGTTCTCTGTATCTAGGTGTCAGATGTGGAAGTCCAGGGTGTGCAGGTATTCCGCTCCGTAGTTTCCTGTGTCCAGGTGTCGGATGTGGAAGTTCAGGGTGTCCAGGTATTCCGCTTCGTAGTTTTCTGTACCTAGGTGTCGGATATGGAAGTCCAGGGTGTCCAGGTATTCCGCTACGTAATTCTCTGTATCTAGGTGTCGGATGTGGAAGGCCAGGGTGTGCAGATATTCCGCTTCGTAGTTTCCTGTGTCCAGATGTTGGATGTGGAAGTCCAGGGTGTCCAGGTATTCCGCTCCGTAGTTTCCTGTGTCTAGGTGTTGGATGTGGAAGTTCAGGGTGTCCAGGTATTCCGCTCCGTAGTTTTCTGTATCTAGGTGTTGGATGTGGAAGTTCAGGGTGTCCAGGTATTCCGCTCCGTAGTTTCTTGTATCTAGGTACTGGATGTGGAGGTCCAGGGTATCCAGGCATTCCGCTCCGTAGTTTCCTGTATCCAGGTGTCGGATGTGGAAGTTCAGGGTGTCCAGGTATTCCTCTTCGTAGCTCTCTGTATTTATGTACTGGATGTGGAAGTCCAGGTTGTCCAGGTATTCCGCTCCGTAGTTTCTTGTATCTAGGTACTGGATGTGGAAGTCCAGGGTGTGCAGGTATTCCGCTCCGTAGTTTCCTGTGTCCAGGTGTTGGATGTGGAAGTTCAGGGTGTCCAGGTATTCCGCTTCGTAGTTTTCTGTATCTAGGTGTTGGATGTGGAAGTTCAGGGTGTCCAGGTATTCCGCTCCGTAGTTTCTTGTATCTAGGTACTGGATGTGGAGGTCCAGGGTATCCAGGCATTCCGCTCCGTAGTTTCCTGTATCCAGGTGTCGGATGTGGAAGTTCAGGGTGTCCAGGTATTCCTCTTCGTAGCTCTCTGTATTTATGTACTGGATGTGGAAGTCCAGGTTGTCCAGGTATTCCGCTCCGTAGTTTCTTGTATCTAGGTACTGGATATGGAAGTCCAGGGTGTCCAGGTATTCCGCTTCGTAGTTCTCTGTATCTAGGTGTCGGATGTGGAAGTCCAGGGTGTGCAGGTATTCCGCTTCGTAGTTTCCTGTGTCCAGGTGTTGGATGTGGAAGTCCAGGGTGTCTAGGTATTCCGCTCCGTAGTTTCCTGTGTCCAGGTGTCGGATGTGGAAGTTCAGGGTGTCCAGGTATTCCGCTTCGTAGTTTTCTGTATCTAGGTGTTGGATGTGGAAGTTCAGGGTATCCAGGTATTCCGCTTCGTAGTTCTCCGTATCTAGGTGTCGAATGTGGAAGTCCAGGGTGTGCAGGTATTCCGCTTCGTAGTTTCCTGTGTCCAGATGTTGGATGTGGAAGTCCAGGGTGTCCAGGTATTCCGCTCCGTAGTTTCTTGTATCTAGGTACTGGATGTGGAAGTCCAGGGTGTGCAGGTATTCCGCTTCGTAGTTTCCTGTGTCCAGGTGTTGGATATGGAAGTCCAGGGTGTCTAGGTATTCCGCTCCGTAGTTTCCTGTGTCCAGGTGTCGGATGTGGAAGTTCAGGGTGTCCAGGTATTCCGCTTCGTAGTTTTCTGTATCTAGGTGTTGGATGTGGAAGTTCAGGGTGTCCAGGTATTCCGCTCCGTAGTTTCTTGTATCTAGGTACTGGATGTGGAGGTCCAGGGTATCCAGGCATTCCGCTCCGTAGTTTCCTGTATCCAGGTGTCGGATGTGGAAGTTCAGGGTGTCCAGGTATTCCTCTTCGTAGCTCTCTGTATTTATGTACTGGATGTGGAAGTCCAGGTTGTCCAGGTATTCCGCTCCGTAGTTTCTTGTATCTAGGTACTGGATATGGAAGTCCAGGGTGTCCAGGTATTCCGCTTCGTAGTTCTCTGTATCTAGGTGTCGGATGTGGAAGTCCAGGGTGTGCAGGTATTCCGCTTCGTAGTTTCCTGTGTCCAGGTGTTGGATGTGGAAGTCCAGGGTGTCTAGGTATTCCGCTCCGGAGTTTCCTGTGTCCAGGTGTCGGATGTGGAAGTTCAGGGTGTCCAGGTATTCCGCTTCGTAGTTTTCTGTATCTAGGTGTTGGATGTGGAAGTTCAGGGTATCCAGGTATTCCGCTTCGTAGTTCTCCGTATCTAGGTGTCGGATGTGGAAGTCCAGGGTGTCCAGGTATTCCGCTCCGTAGTTTCCTCTGTCCAGGTGTCGGATGTGGAACTTCAGGGTGTCCAGGTATTCCGCTTCGTAGTTTTCTGTACCTAGGTGTCGGATGTGGAAGTTCAGGGTGTCCAGGTATTCCGCTCCGTAGTTTCTTGTATCTAGGTACTGGATGTGGAAGTCCAGGGTGTCCAGGTATTCCGCTTCGTAGTTCTCTGTATCTAGGTGTCGGATATGGAAGTCCAGGGTGTCCAGGTATTCCGCTACGTAGTTCTCTGTATCTAGGTGTCAGATGTGGAAGTCCAGGGTGTGCAGGTATTCCGCTCCGTAGTTTCCTGTGTCCAGGTGTTGGATGTGGAAGTCCAGGGTGTCTAGGTATTCCGCTCCGTAGTTTCCTGTGTCCAGGTGTCGGATGTGGAAGTTCAGGGTGTCCAGGTATTCCGCTTCGTAGTTTTCTGTATCTAGGTGTTGGATGTGGAAGTTCAGGGTATCCAGGTATTCCGCTTCGTAGTTCTCCGTATCTAGGTGTCGAATGTGGAAGTCCAGGGTGTGCAGGTATTCCGCTTCGTAGTTTCCTGTGTCCAGATGTTGGATGTGGAAGTCCAGGGTGTCCAGGTATTCCGCTCCGTAGTTTCTTGTATCTAGGTACTGGATGTGGAAGTCCAGGGTGTGCAGGTATTCCGCTTCGTAGTTTCCTGTGTCCAGGTGTTGGATATGGAAGTCCAGGGTGTCTAGGTATTCCGCTCCGTAGTTTCCTGTGTCCAGGTGTCGGATGTGGAAGTTCAGGGTGTCCAGGTATTCCGCTTCGTAGTTTTCTGTATCTAGGTGTCGGATGTGGAAGTTCAGGGTGTCCAGGTATTCCGCTCCGTAGTTTCTTGTATCTAGGTACTGGATGTGGAGGTCCAGGGTATCCAGGCATTCCGCTCCGTAGTTTCCTGTATCCAGGTGTCGGATGTGGAAGTTCAGGGTGTCCAGGTATTCCTCTTCGTAGCTCTCTGTATTTATGTACTGGATGTGGAAGTCCAGGTTGTCCAGGTATTCCGCTCCGTAGTTTCTTGTATCTAGGTACTGGATATGGAAGTCCAGGGTGTCCAGGTATTCCGCTTCGTAGTTCTCTGTATCTAGGTGTCGGATGTGGAAGTCCAGGGTGTGCAGGTATTCCGCTTCGTAGTTTCCTCTGTCCAGGTGTCGGATGTGGAACTTCAGGGTGTCCAGGTATTCCGCTTCGTAGTTTTCTGTACCTAGGTGTCGGATGTGGAAGTTCAGGGTGTCCAGGTATTCCGCTCCGTAGTTTCTTGTATCTAGGTACTGGATGTGGAAGTCCAGGGTGTCCAGGTATTCCGCTTCGTAGTTCTCTGTATCTAGGTGTCGGATATGGAAGTCCAGGGTGTCCAGGTATTCCGCTACGTAGTTCTCTGTATCTAGGTGTCAGATGTGGAAGTCCAGGGTGTGCAGGTATTCCGCTCCGTAGTTTCCTGTGTCCAGGTGTTGGATGTGGAAGTCCAGGGTGTCTAGGTATTCCGCTCCGTAGTTTCCTGTGTCCAGGTGTCGGATGTGGAAGTTCAGGGTGTCCAGGTATTCCGCTTCGTAGTTTTCTGTATCTAGGTGTTGGATGTGGAAGTTCAGGGTATCCAGGTATTCCGCTTCGTAGTTCTCCGTATCTAGGTGTCGAATGTGGAAGTCCAGGGTGTGCAGGTATTCCGCTTCGTAGTTTCCTGTGTCCAGATGTTGGATGTGGAAGTCCAGGGTGTCCAGGTATTCCGCTCCGTAGTTTCTTGTATCTAGGTACTGGATGTGGAAGTCCAGGGTGTGCAGGTATTCCGCTTCGTAGTTTCCTGTGTCCAGGTGTTGGATATGGAAGTCCAGGGTGTCTAGGTATTCCGCTCCGTAGTTTCCTGTGTCCAGGTGTCGGATGTGGAAGTTCAGGGTGTCCAGGTATTCCGCTTCGTAGTTTTCTGTATCTAGGTGTCGGATGTGGAAGTTCAGGGTGTCCAGGTATTCCGCTCCGTAGTTTCTTGTATCTAGGTACTGGATGTGGAGGTCCAGGGTATCCAGGCATTCCGCTCCGTAGTTTCCTGTATCCAGGTGTCGGATGTGGAAGTTCAGGGTGTCCAGGTATTCCTCTTCGTAGCTCTCTGTATTTATGTACTGGATGTGGAAGTCCAGGTTGTCCAGGTATTCCGCTCCGTAGTTTCTTGTATCTAGGTACTGGATATGGAAGTCCAGGGTGTCCAGGTATTCCGCTTCGTAGTTCTCTGTATCTAGGTGTCGGATGTGGAAGTCCAGGGTGTGCAGGTATTCCGCTTCGTAGTTTCCTGTGTCCAGGTGTTGGATGTGGAAGTCCAGGGTGTCTAGGTATTCCGCTCCGGAGTTTCCTGTGTCCAGGTGTCGGATGTGGAAGTTCAGGGTGTCCAGGTATTCCGCTTCGTAGTTTTCTGTATCTAGGTGTTGGATGTGGAAGTTCAGGGTATCCAGGTATTCCGCTTCGTAGTTCTCCGTATCTAGGTGTCGGATGTGGAAGTCCAGGGTGTCCAGGTATTCCGCTCCGTAGTTTCCTCTGTCCAGGTGTCGGATGTGGAACTTCAGGGTGTCCAGGTATTCCGCTTCGTAGTTTTCTGTACCTAGGTGTCGGATGTGGAAGTTCAGGGTGTCCAGGTATTCCGCTCCGTAGTTTCTTGTATCTAGGTACTGGATGTGGAAGTCCAGGGTGTCCAGGTATTCCGCTTCGTAGTTCTCTGTATCTAGGTGTCGGATATGGAAGTCCAGGGTGTCCAGGTATTCCGCTACGTAGTTCTCTGTATCTAGGTGTCAGATGTGGAAGTCCAGGGTGTGCAGGTATTCCGCTCCGTAGTTTCCTGTGTCCAGGTGTCGGATGTGGAAGTTCAGGGTGTCCAGGTATTCTGCTTCGTAGTTTTCTGTATCTGGGTGTTGGATGTGGACGTTCAGGGTATCCAGGTATTCCGCTTCGTAGTTCTCTGTATCTAGGTGTCGGATGTGGAAGTCCAGGGTGTCCAGGTATTCCGCTCCGTAGTTTCCTGTGTCCAGGTGTCGGATGTGGAACTTCAGGGTGTCCAGGTATTCCGCTTCGTAGTTTTCTGTACCTAGGTGTCGGATGTGGAAGTTCAGGGTGTCCAGGTATTCCGCTCCGTAGTTTCTTGTATCTAGGTACTGGATGTGGAAGTCCAGGGTGTCCAGGTATTCCGCTTCGTAGTTCTCTGTATCTAGGTGTCGGATGTGGAAGTCCAGGGTGTGCAGGTATTCCGCTTCGTAGTTTCCTGTGTCCAGGTGTTGGATGTGGAAGTCCAGGGTGTCTAGGTATTCCGCTCCGTAGTTTCCTGTGTCCAGGTGTCGGATGTGGAAGTTCAGGGTGTCCAGGTATTCCGCTTCGTAGTTTTCTGTATCTAGGTGTTGGATGTGGAAGTTCAGGGTGTCCAGGTATTCAGCTCCGTAGTTTCTTGTATCTAGGTACTGGATGTGGAGGTCCAGGGTATCCAGGCATTCCGCTCCGTAGTTTCCTGTATCCAGGTGTCGGATGTGGAAGTTCAGGGTGTCCAGGTATTCCTCTTCGTAGCTTTCTGTATTTATGTACTGGATGTGGAAGTCCAGGTTGTCCAGGTATTCCGCTCCGTAGTTTTCTGTACCTAGGTGTCGGATATGGAAGTCCAGGGTGTCCAGGTATTCCGCTACGTAGTTCTCTGTATCTAGGTGTCAGATGTGGAAGTCCAGGGTGTGCAGGTATTCCGCTCCGTAGTTTCCTGTGTCCAGGTGTCGGATGTGGAAGTTCAGGGTGTCCAGGTATTCCGCTTCGTAGTTTTCTGTACCTAGGTGTCGGATATGGAAGTCCAGGGTGTCCAGGTATTCCGCTACGTAATTCTCTGTATCTAGGTGTCGGATGTGGAAGGCCAGGGTGTGCAGATATTCCGCTTCGTAGTTTCCTGTGTCCAGATGTTGGATGTGGAAGTCCAGGGTGTCCAGGTATTCCGCTCCGTAGTTTCCTGTGTCTAGGTGTTGGATGTGGAAGTTCAGGGTGTCCAGGTATTCCGCTCCGTAGTTTTCTGTATCTAGGTGTTGGATGTGGAAGTTCAGGGTGTCCAGGTATTCCGCTCCGTAGTTTCTTGTATCTAGGTACTGGATGTGGAGGTCCAGGGTATCCAGGCATTCCGCTCCGTAGTTTCCTGTATCCAGGTGTCGGATGTGGAAGTTCAGGGTGTCCAGGTATTCCTCTTCGTAGCTCTCTGTATTTATGTACTGGATGTGGAAGTCCAGGTTGTCCAGGTATTCCGCTCCGTAGTTTCTTGTATCTAGGTACTGGATGTGGAAGTCCAGGGTGTGCAGGTATTCCGCTCCGTAGTTTCCTGTGTCCAGGTGTTGGATGTGGAAGTTCAGGGTGTCCAGGTATTCCGCTTCGTAGTTTTCTGTATCTAGGTGTTGGATGTGGAAGTTCAGGGTGTCCAGGTATTCCGCTCCGTAGTTTCTTGTATCTAGGTACTGGATGTGGAGGTCCAGGGTATCCAGGCATTCCGCTCCGTAGTTTCCTGTATCCAGGTGTCGGATGTGGAAGTTCAGGGTGTCCAGGTATTCCTCTTCGTAGCTCTCTGTATTTATGTACTGGATGTGGAAGTCCAGGTTGTCCAGGTATTCCGCTCCGTAGTTTCTTGTATCTAGGTGTCGGATGTGGAAGTCCAGGGTGTGCAGGTATTCCGCTTCGTAGTTTCCTGTGTCCAGGTGTTGGATGTGGAAGTCCAGGGTGTCTAGGTATTCCGCTCCGTAGTTTCCTGTGTCCAGGTGTCGGATGTGGAAGTTCAGGGTGTCCAGGTATTCCGCTTCGTAGTTTTCTGTATCTAGGTGTTGGATGTGGAAGTTCAGGGTATCCAGGTATTCCGCTTCGTAGTTCTCCGTATCTAGGTGTCGAATGTGGAAGTCCAGGGTGTGCAGGTATTCCGCTTCGTAGTTTCCTGTGTCCAGATGTTGGATGTGGAAGTCCAGGGTGTCCAGGTATTCCGCTCCGTAGTTTCTTGTATCTAGGTACTGGATGTGGAAGTCCAGGGTGTGCAGGTATTCCGCTTCGTAGTTTCCTGTGTCCAGGTGTTGGATATGGAAGTCCAGGGTGTCTAGGTATTCCGCTCCGTAGTTTCCTGTGTCCAGGTGTCGGATGTGGAAGTTCAGGGTGTCCAGGTATTCCGCTTCGTAGTTTTCTGTATCTAGGTGTTGGATGTGGAAGTTCAGGGTGTCCAGGTATTCCGCTCCGTAGTTTCTTGTATCTAGGTACTGGATGTGGAGGTCCAGGGTATCCAGGCATTCCGCTCCGTAGTTTCCTGTATCCAGGTGTCGGATGTGGAAGTTCAGGGTGTCCAGGTATTCCTCTTCGTAGCTCTCTGTATTTATGTACTGGATGTGGAAGTCCAGGTTGTCCAGGTATTCCGCTCCGTAGTTTCTTGTATCTAGGTACTGGATATGGAAGTCCAGGGTGTCCAGGTATTCCGCTTCGTAGTTCTCTGTATCTAGGTGTCGGATGTGGAAGTCCAGGGTGTGCAGGTATTCCGCTTCGTAGTTTCCTGTGTCCAGGTGTTGGATGTGGAAGTCCAGGGTGTCTAGGTATTCCGCTCCGGAGTTTCCTGTGTCCAGGTGTCGGATGTGGAAGTTCAGGGTGTCCAGGTATTCCGCTTCGTAGTTTTCTGTATCTAGGTGTTGGATGTGGAAGTTCAGGGTATCCAGATATTCCGCTTCGTAGTTCTCCGTATCTAGGTGTCGGATGTGGAAGTCCAGGGTGTCCAGGTATTCCGCTCCGTAGTTTCCTCTGTCCAGGTGTCGGATGTGGAACTTCAGGGTGTCCAGGTATTCCGCTTCGTAGTTTTCTGTACCTAGGTGTCGGATGTGGAAGTTCAGGGTGTCCAGGTATTCCGCTCCGTAGTTTCTTGTATCTAGGTACTGGATGTGGAAGTCCAGGGTGTCCAGGTATTCCGCTTCGTAGTTCTCTGTATCTAGGTGTCGGATATGGAAGTCCAGGGTGTCCAGGTATTCCGCTACGTAGTTCTCTGTATCTAGGTGTCAGATGTGGAAGTCCAGGGTGTGCAGGTATTCCGCTCCGTAGTTTCCTGTGTCCAGGTGTTGGATGTGGAAGTCCAGGGTGTCTAGGTATTCCGCTCCGTAGTTTCCTGTGTCCAGGTGTCGGATGTGGAAGTTCAGGGTGTCCAGGTATTCCGCTTCGTAGTTTTCTGTATCTAGGTGTTGGATGTGGAAGTTCAGGGTATCCAGGTATTCCGCTTCGTAGTTCTCCGTATCTAGGTGTCGAATGTGGAAGTCCAGGGTGTGCAGGTATTCCGCTTCGTAGTTTCCTGTGTCCAGATGTTGGATGTGGAAGTCCAGGGTGTCCAGGTATTCCGCTCCGTAGTTTCTTGTATCTAGGTACTGGATGTGGAAGTCCAGGGTGTGCAGGTATTCCGCTTCGTAGTTTCCTGTGTCCAGGTGTTGGATATGGAAGTCCAGGGTGTCTAGGTATTCCGCTCCGTAGTTTCCTGTGTCCAGGTGTCGGATGTGGAAGTTCAGGGTGTCCAGGTATTCCGCTTCGTAGTTTTCTGTATCTAGGTGTCGGATGTGGAAGTTCAGGGTGTCCAGGTATTCCGCTCCGTAGTTTCTTGTATCTAGGTACTGGATGTGGAGGTCCAGGGTATCCAGGCATTCCGCTCCGTAGTTTCCTGTATCCAGGTGTCGGATGTGGAAGTTCAGGGTGTCCAGGTATTCCTCTTCGTAGCTCTCTGTATTTATGTACTGGATGTGGAAGTCCAGGTTGTCCAGGTATTCCGCTCCGTAGTTTCTTGTATCTAGGTACTGGATATGGAAGTCCAGGGTGTCCAGGTATTCCGCTTCGTAGTTCTCTGTATCTAGGTGTCGGATGTGGAAGTCCAGGGTGTGCAGGTATTCCGCTTCGTAGTTTCCTGTGTCCAGGTGTTGGATGTGGAAGTCCAGGGTGTCTAGGTATTCCGCTCCGGAGTTTCCTGTGTCCAGGTGTCGGATGTGGAAGTTCAGGGTGTCCAGGTATTCCGCTTCGTAGTTTTCTGTATCTAGGTGTTGGATGTGGAAGTTCAGGGTATCCAGGTATTCCGCTTCGTAGTTCTCCGTATCTAGGTGTCGGATGTGGAAGTCCAGGGTGTCCAGGTATTCCGCTCCGTAGTTTCCTCTGTCCAGGTGTCGGATGTGGGACTTCAGGGTGTCCAGGTATTCCGCTTCGTAGTTTTCTGTACCTAGGTGTCGGATGTGGAAGTTCAGGGTGTCCAGGTATTCCGCTCCGTAGTTTCTTGTATCTAGGTACTGGATGTGGAAGTCCAGGGTGTCCAGGTATTCCGCTTCGTAGTTCTCTGTATCTAGGTGTCGGATATGGAAGTCCAGGGTGTCCAGGTATTCCGCTACGTAGTTCTCTGTATCTAGGTGTCAGATGTGGAAGTCCAGGGTGTGCAGGTATTCCGCTCCGTAGTTTCCTGTGTCCAGGTGTCGGATGTGGAAGTTCAGGGTGTCCAGGTATTCTGCTTCGTAGTTTTCTGTATCTGGGTGTTGGATGTGGACGTTCAGGGTATCCAGGTATTCCGCTTCGTAGTTCTCTGTATCTAGGTGTCGGATGTGGAAGTCCAGGGTGTCCAGGTATTCCGCTCCGTAGTTTCCTGTGTCCAGGTGTCGGATGTGGAACTTCAGGGTGTCCAGGTATTCCGCTTCGTAGTTTTCTGTACCTAGGTGTCGGATGTGGAAGTTCAGGGTGTCCAGGTATTCCGCTCCGTAGTTTCTTGTATCTAGGTACTGGATGTGGAAGTCCAGGGTGTCCAGGTATTCCGCTTCGTAGTTCTCTGTATCTAGGTGTCGGATGTGGAAGTCCAGGGTGTGCAGGTATTCCGCTTCGTAGTTTCCTGTGTCCAGGTGTTGGATGTGGAAGTCCAGGGTGTCTAGGTATTCCGCTCCGTAGTTTCCTGTGTCCAGGTGTCGGATGTGGAAGTTCAGGGTGTCCAGGTATTCCGCTTCGTAGTTTTCTGTATCTAGGTGTTGGATGTGGAAGTTCAGGGTGTCCAGGTATTCAGCTCCGTAGTTTCTTGTATCTAGGTACTGGATGTGGAGGTCCAGGGTATCCAGGCATTCCGCTCCGTAGTTTCCTGTATCCAGGTGTCGGATGTGGAAGTTCAGGGTGTCCAGGTATTCCTCTTCGTAGCTTTCTGTATTTATGTACTGGATGTGGAAGTCCAGGTTGTCCAGGTATTCCGCTCCGTAGTTTTCTGTACCTAGGTGTCGGATATGGAAGTCCAGGGTGTCCAGGTATTCCGCTACGTAGTTCTCTGTATCTAGGTGTCAGATGTGGAAGTCCAGGGTGTGCAGGTATTCCGCTCCGTAGTTTCCTGTGTCCAGGTGTCGGATGTGGAAGTTCAGGGTGTCCAGGTATTCCGCTTCGTAGTTTTCTGTACCTAGGTGTCGGATATGGAAGTCCAGGGTGTCCAGGTATTCCGCTACGTAATTCTCTGTATCTAGGTGTCGGATGTGGAAGGCCAGGGTGTGCAGATATTCCGCTTCGTAGTTTCCTGTGTCCAGATGTTGGATGTGGAAGTCCGGGGTGTCCAGGTATTCCGCTCCGTAGTTTCCTGTGTCTAGGTGTTGGATGTGGAAGTTCAGGGTGTCCAGGTATTCCGCTCCGTAGTGTCTTGTATCTAGGTACTGGATGTGGAAGTCCAGGGTGTGCAGGTATTCCGCTCCGTAGTTTCCTGTGTCCAGGTGTTGGATGTGGAAGTTCAGGGTGTACAGGTATTCCGCTTCGTAGTTTTCTGTATCTAGGTGTTGGATGTGGAAGTTCAGGGTGTCCAGGTATTTCGCTCCGTAGTTTCTTGTATCTAGGTACTGGATGTGGAGGTCCAGGGTATCCAGGCATTCCGCTCCGTAGTTTCCTGTATCCAGTTGTCGGATGTGGAAGTTCAGGGTGTCCAGGTATTCCTCTTCGTAGCTCTCTGTATTTATGTACTGGATGTGGAAGTCCAGGTTGTCCAGGTATTCCGCTCCGTAGTTTCTTGTATCTAGGTACTGGATATGGAAGTCCAGGGTGTCCAGGTATTCCGCTTCGTAGTTCTCTGTATCTAGGTGTCGGACGTGGAAGTCCAGGGTGTGCAGGTATTCCGCTTCGTAGTTTCCTTTGTCCAGGTGTTGGATGTGGAAGTCCAGGGTGTCTAGGTATTCCGCTCCGTAGTTTCCTGTGTCCAGGTGTCGGATGTGGAAGTTCAGGGTGTCCAGGTATTCCGCTTCGTAGTTTTCTGTACCTAGGTGTCGGATATGGAAGTCCAGGGTGTCCAGGTATTCCGCTTCGTAGTTCTCTGTATCTAGGTGTCGAATGTGGAAGTCCAGGGTGTGCAGGTATTCCGCTTCGTAGTTTCCTGTGTCCAGATGTTGGATGTGGAAGTCCAGGGTGTCCAGGTATTCCGCTCCGTAGTTTCTTGTATCTAGGTACTGGATGTGGAAGTCCAGGGTGTGCAGGTATTCCGCTTCGTAGTTTCCTGTGTCCAGGTGTTGGATGTGGAAGTCCAGGGTGTCTAGGTATTCCGCTCCGTAGTTTCCTGTGTCCAGGTGTCGGATGTGGAAGTTCAGGGTGTCCAGGTATTCCGCTTCGTAGTTTTCTGTATCTAGGTGTTGGATGTGGAAGTTCAGGGTGTCCAGGTATTCCGCTCCGTAGTTTCTTGTATCTAGGTACTGGATGTGGAGGTCCAGGGTATCCAGGCATTCCGCTCCGTAGTTTCCTGTATCCAGGTGTCGGATGTGGAAGTTCAGGGTGTCCAGGTATTCCTCTTCGTAGCTCTCTGTATTTATGTACTGGATGTGGAAGTCCAGGTTGTCCAGGTATTCCGCTCCGTAGTTTCTTGTATCTAGGTACTGGATATGGAAGTCCAGGGTGTCCAGGTATTCCGCTTCGTAGTTCTCTGTATCTAGGTGTCGGATGTGGAAGTCCAGGGTGTGCAGGTATTCCGCTTCGTAGTTTCCTGTGTCCAGGTGTTGGATGTGGAAGTCCAGGGTGTCTAGGTATTCCGCTCCGTAGTTTCCTGTGTCCAGGTGTCGGATGTGGAAGTTCAGGGTGTCCAGGTATTCCGCTTCGTAGTTTTCTGTATCTAGGTGTTGGATGTGGAAGTTCAGGGTATCCAGGTATTCCGCTTCGTAGTTCTCCGTATCTAGGTGTCGGATGTGGAAGTCCAGGGTGTCCAGGTATTCCGCTCCGTAGTTTCCTCTGTCCAGGTGTCGGATGTGGAACTTCAGGGTGTCCAGGTATTCCGCTTCGTAGTTTTCTGTACCTAGGTGTCGGATGCGGAAGTTCAGGGTGTCCAGGTATTCCGCTCCGTAGTTTCTTGTATCTAGGTACTGGATGTGGAAGTCCAGGGTGTCCAGGTATTCCGCTTCGTAGTTCTCTGTATCTAGGTGTCGGATGTGGAAGTCCAGGGTGTGCAGGTATTCCGCTTCGTAGTTTCCTGTGTCCAGGTGATGGATGTGGTAGTCCAGGGTGTGTAGGCATTCCGCTCCGTAGTTTCCTGTATCCAGGTGTCGGATGTGGAAGTCCAGGGTGTCCAGGTATTCCGCTCCGCAGTTTCCTGTGTCCAGGTGTCGGATGTGGAAGTCCACGGTGTGCAGGTATTCCGCTTCGTAGTTTCCTGTGTCCAGATGTTGGATGTGGAAGTCCAGGGTGTCCAGGTATTCCGCTCCGTAGTTTCCTGTGTCTAGGTGTTGGATGTGGAAGTCCAGGGTGTCCAGGTATTCCGCTTCGTAGTTCTCTGTATCTAGGTGTCGGATGTGGAAGTCCAGGGTGTCCAGGTATTCCGCTCCGTAGTTTCCTGTGTCCAGGTGTCGGATGTGGAAGTCCAGGGTGTCCAGGTATTCCGCTCCGTAGTTTCCTGTGTCTAGGTGTTGGATGTGGAAGTTCCGGGTGTCCCGGTATTCCGCTCCGTAGTGTCTTGTATCTACGTACTGGATGTGGAAGTCCAGGGTGTGCAGGTATTCCGCTTCGTAGTTTCCTGTGTCCAGATGTTGGATGTGGAAGTCCAGGGTGTCCAGGTATTCCGCTCCGTAGTTTCCTGTGTCTAGGTGTTGGATGTGGAAGTTCCGGGTGTCCAGGTATTCCGCTCCGTAGTGTCTTGTATCTATGTACTGGATGTGGAAGTCCAGGGTGTCCAGGTATTCCGCATCGTAGTTCTCTGTATCTAGGTGTCGGATATGGAAGTCCAGGGTGTCCAGGTATTCCGCTCCGTAGTTTCCTGTGTCCAGGTGTCGGATGTGGAAGTTCAAGGTGTCCATGTATTCCGCTTCGTAGTTTTCTGTACCTAGGTGTCGGATATGGAAGTCCAGGGTGTCCAGGTATTCCGCTTCGTAGTTCTCTGTATCTAGGTGTCGGATGTGGAAGTCCAGGGTGTCCAGGTATTCCGCTCCGTAGTTCTCTGTATCTAGGTGTCGAATGTGGAAGTCTAGGGTGTCCAGGTATTCCGCTTCGTAGTTCTCTGTATCTAGGTGTCGGATGTGGAAGTTCAGGGTGTCCAGGTATTCCGCTTCGTAGTTCTCTGTATCTAGGTGTCGAATGTGGAAGTCTAGGGTGTCCAGGTATTCCGCTCCGTAGTTTCCTGTGTCCAGGTGTCGGATGTGGATGTTCAGGGTGTCCAGGTATTCCGCTTCGTAGTTTTCTGTACCTAGGTGTCGGATGTGGAAGTTCAGGGTGTCCAGGTATTCCGCTCCGTAGTTTCTTGTATCTAGGTACTGGATGTGGAAGTCCAGGGTGTCCAGGTATTCCGCTTCGTAGTTCTCTGTATCTAGGTGTCGGATGTGGAAGTTCAGGGTGTCCAGGTATTCCGCTTCGTAGTTCTCTGTATCTAGGTGTCGAATGTGGAAGTCTAGGGTGTCCAGGTATTCCGCTCCGTAGTTTCCTGTGTCCAGGTGTCGGATGTGGAAGTTCAGGGTGTCCAGGTATTCCGCTTCGTAGTTTTCTGTATCTAGGTGTTGGATGTGGAAGTTCAGGGTGTCCAGGTATTCCGCTCCGTAGTTTCTTGTATCTAGGTACTGGATGTGGAGGTACAGGGTATCCAGGCATTCCGCTCCGTAGTTTCCTGTATCCAGGTGTCGGATGTGGAAGTTCAGGGTGTCCAGGTATTCCACTCCACAGTTTCCTGTGTCCAGGTGTCGGATGTGGAAGTTCAGGGTGTCCAGGTATTCTGCTTCGTAGTTTTCTGTACCTAGTTGTCGGATGTGGAAGTCCAGGGTGTCCAGGTATTCCGCTCCGTAGTTTCCTGTGTCCAGGTGTCGGATGTGGAAGTTCAGGGTGTCCAGGTATTCCGCTTCATAATTTTCTGTATCTAGGTGTCGGATATGGAAGTCCAGGTTGTCCAGGTATTCCGCTTCGTAGTTCTCTGTATCTAAGTGTCGGATGTGGAAGTCCAGGGTGTGCAGGTATTCCGCTCCGTAGTTTCCTGTGTCCAGATGTCGGATGTGGAAGTTCAGGGTGTCCAGGTATTCCGCTTCGTAGTTTTCTGTACCTAGGTGTCGGATATGGAAGTCCAGGGTGTCCAGGTATTCCGCTTCGTAGTTCTCTGTATCGAGGTGTCGGATGTGGAAGTCCAGGGTGTGCAGGTATTCCGCTTCGTAGTTTCCTGTGTCCAGATGTTGGATGTGGAAGTCCAGGGTGTCCAGGTATTCCGCTCCGTAGTTTCCTGTGTCCAGGTGTCGGATGTGGAAGTTCAAGGTGTCCATGTATTCCGCTTCGTAGTTTTCTGTACCTAGGTGTCGGATATGGAAGTCCAGGGTGTCCAGGTATTCCGATTCGTAGTTCTCTGTATCTAGGTGTCGGATGTGGAAGTCCAGGGTGTCCAGGTATTCCGCTCCATAGTTTCCTGTGTCCAGGTGTCGGATGTGGAAGTTCAGGGTGTCCAGGTATTCCGCTTCGTAGTTTTCTGTACCTAGGTGTCGGATGTGGAAGTTCAGGGTGTCCAGGTATTCCGCTCCGTAGTTTCTTGTATCTAGGTACTGGATGTGGAAGTCCAGGGTGTCCAGGTATTCCGCTTCGTAGTTCTCTGTATCTAGGTATCGGATGTGGAAGTCCAGGGTGTGCAGGTATTCCGCTTCGTAGTTTCCTGTGTCCAGGTGATGGATGTGGTAGTCCAGGGTGTGTAGGCATTCCGCTCCGTAGTTTCCTGTATCCAGGAGTCGGATGTGGAAGTCCAGGGTGTCCAGGTATTCCGCTCCGCAGTTTCCTGTGTCCAGGTGTCGGATGTGGAAGTCCACGGTGTGCAGGTATTCCGCTTCGTAGTTTCCTGTGTCCAGATGTTGGATGTGGAAGTCCTGGGTGTCCAGGTATTCCACTCCGTAGTTTCCTGTGTCTAGGTGTTGGATGTGGAAGTCCAGGGTGTCCAGGTATTCCGCTTCGTAGTTCTCTGTATCTAGGTGTCGGATGTGGAAGTCCAGGGTGTCCAGGTATTCCGCTCCGTAGTTTCCTGTGTCCAGGTGTCGGATGTGGAAGTCCAGGGTGTCCAGGTATTCCGCTCCGTAGTTTCCTGTGTCTAGGTGTTGGATGTGGAAGTTCCGGGTGTCCAGGTATTCCGCTCCGTAGTGTCTTGTATCTACGTACTGGATGTGGAAGTCCAGGGTGTCCAGGTATTCGGCATCGTAGTTCTCTGTATCTAGGTGTCGGATGTGGAAGTCCAGGGTGTCCAGGTATTCCGCTCCGTAGTTTCCTGTGTCCAGGTGTCGGATGTGGAAGTTCAAGGTGTCCATGTATTCCGCTTCGTAGTTTTCTGTACCTAGGTGTCGGATATGGAAGTCCAGGGTGTCCAGGTATTCCACATCGTAGTTCTCTGTATCTAGGTGTCGGATGTGGAAGTCCAGGGTGTCCAGGTATTCCGCTCCGTAGTTTCCTGTGTCCAGGTGTCGGATGTGGAAGTTCAGGGTGTCCAGGTATTCCGCTTCGTAGTTTCCTGTGTCCAGGTGTTGGATGTGGAAGTCCAGGGTGTGTAGGCATTCCGCTCCGTAGTTTCCTGTATCCAGGTGTCGGATGTGGAAGTCCAGGGTGTCCAGGTATTCCGCTCCGCAGTTTCCTGTGTCCAGGTGTCGGATGTGGAAGTTCAGGGTGTCCAGGTATTCCGCTCCGTAGTGTCTTGTATCTAGGTACTGGATGTGGAAGTCCAGGGTGTGCAGGTATTCCGCTTCGTAGTTTCCTGTGTCCAGGTGTTGGATGTGGAAGTCCAGGGTGTGTAGGCATTCCGCTCCGTAGTTTCCTGTATCCAGGTGTCGGATGTGGAAGTCCAGGGTGTCCAGGTATTCCGCTCCGCAGTTTCCTGTGTCCAGGTGTCGGATGTGGAAGTTCAAGGTGTCCATGTATTCCGCTTCGTAGTTTTCTGTACCTAGGTGTCGGATATGGAAGTCCAGGGTGTCCAGGTATTCCGCATCGTAGTTCTCTGTATCTAGGTGTCGGATGTGGAAGTCCAGGGTGTCCAGGTATTCCGCTCCGTAGTTTCCTGTGTCCAGGTGTCGGATGTGGAAGTTCAGGGTGTCCAGGTATTCCGCTCCGTAGTTTCTTGTATCTAGGTACTGGATGTGGAAGTCCAGGGTGTCCAGGTATTCCGCTTCGTAGTTCTCTGTATCTAGGTGTCGGATGTGGAAGTCCAGGGTGTGCAGGTATTCCGCTTCGTAGTTTCCTGTGTCCAGGTGTTGGATGTGGAAGTCCAGGGTGTGTAGGCATTCCGCTCCGTAGTTTCCTGTATCCAGGTGTCGGATGTGGAAGTCCAGGGTGTCCAGGTATTCCGCTCCGCAGTTTCCTGTGTCCAGGTGTCGGATGTGGAAGTTCAGGGTGTCCAGGTATTCCGCTTCGTAGTTTTCTGTACCTAGGTGTCGGATGTGGAAGTCCAGGGTGTCCAGGTATTCCGCTTCGTAGTTCTCTGTATCTAGGTGTCGGATGTGGAAGTCCAGGGTGTGCAGGTATTCCGCTTCGTAGTTTCCTGTGTCCAGATGTTGGATGTGGAAGTCCAGGGTGTCCAGGTACTCCGCTCCGTAGTTTCCTGTGTATAGGTGTTGGATGTGGAAGTTCAGGGTGTCCAGGTATTCCGCTCCGTAGTGTCTTGTATCTAGGTACTGGATGTGGAAGTCCAGGGTGTCCAGGTATTCCGCTTCATAGTTCTCTGTATCTAGGTGTCGGATATGGAAGTCCAGGGTGTCCAGGTATTCCGCTCCGTAGTTTCCTGTGTCCAGGTGTCGGATGTGGAAGTTTAGGATGTCCAGGTATTCCGCTTCGTAGTTTTCTGTACCTAGGTGTCGAATATGGAAGTTCAGGGTGTCCAGGTATTCCGCTTCGTAGTTCTCTGTATCTAGGTGTCGGATGTGGAAGTCCACGGTTTGCAGGTATTCCGCTTCGTAGTTTCCTGTGTCCAGATGTTGGATGTGGAAGTCCAGGGTGTCCAGGTATTCCGCTCCATAGTTTCCTGTGTCTAGGTGTTGGATGTGGAAGTTCAGGGTGTCCAGGTATTCCGCTCCGTAGTGTCTTGTATCTAGGTACTGGATGTGGAAGTCCAGGATGTCCAGGTATTCCGCTTCGTAGTTCTCTGTATCTAGGTGTCGGATATGGAAGTCCAGGGTGTCCAGGTATTCCTCTTCGTAGTTCTCTGTATCTAGGTGTCGGATGTGGAAGTCCAGGGTGTCCAGGTATTCCGCTCCGTAGTTTCCTGTGTCCAGGTGTCGGATGTGGAAGTTCAGGATGTCCAGGTATTCCGCTTCGTAGTTTTCTGTACCTAGGTGTCGAATATGGAAGTTCAGGGTGTCCAGGTATTCCGCTTCGTAGTTCTCTGTATCTAGGTGTTGGATGTGGAAGTCCACGGTGTGCAGGTATTCCGCTTCGTAGTTTCCTGTGTCCAGATGTTGGATGTGGAAGTCCAGGGTGTCCAGGTATTCCGCTCCGTAGTTTCCTGTGTCTAGGTGTTGGATGTGGAAGTCCAGGGTGTCCAGTCATTCCGCTTCGTAGTTCTCTGTATCTAGGTGTCGGATGTGGAAGTCCAGGGTGTCCAGGTATTCCGCTCCGTAGTTTCCTGTGTCCAGGTGTCGGATGTGGAAGTTCAGGGTGTCCAGGTATTCCGCTTCGTAGTTTTCTGTACCTAGGTGTCGGATATGGAAGTTCAGGGTGTCCAGGTATTCCGCTTCGTAGTTCTCTGTATCTAGGTGTCGGATGTGGAAATCCAGGGTGTGCAGGTATTCCGCTTCGTAGTTTCGTGTGTCCAGATGTTGGATGTGGAAGTCCAGGGTGTCCAGGTATTCCGCTCCGTAGTTTCCTGTGTCTAGGTGTTGGATGTGGAAGTTCAGGGTGTCCAGTTATTCCGCTCCGTAGTGTCTTGTATCTAGGTACTGGATGTGGAAGTCCAGGGTGCCCAGGTATTCCGCTTCGTAGTTCTCTGTATCTAGGTGTCGGATGTGGAAGTCCAGGGTGTCCAGGTATTCCGCTCCGTAGTTTCCTGTGTCCAGGTGTCGGATGTGGAAGTTCAGGGTGTCCAGGTATTCCGCTCCGTAGTTTCTTGTATCTAGGTACTGGATGTGGAAGTTCAGGGTGTCCAGGTATTCCGCTTCGTAGTTCTCTGTATCTAGGTGTCGGATGTGGAAGTTCAGGGTGTCCAGGTATTCCGCTTCGTAGTTCTCTGTATCTAGGTGTCGAATGTGAAAGTCTAGGGTGTCCAGGTATTCCCCTCCGTAGTTTCCTGTGTCCAGGTGTCGGATGTGGAAGGTCAGGGTGTCCAGGTATTCCGCTTCGTAGTTTTCTGTATCTAGGTGTTGGATGTGGAAGTTCAGGGTGTCCAGGTATTCCGCTCCGTAGTTTCTTGTATCTAGGTACTGGATGTGGAGGTACAGGGTATCCAGGCATTCCGCTCCGTAGTTTCCTGTATCCAGGTGTCGGATGTGGAAGTTCAGGGTGTCCAGGTATTCCACTCCGCAGTTTCCTGTGTCCAGGTGTCGGATGTATAAGTTCAGGGTGTCCAGGTATTCTGCTTCGTAGTGTTCTGTACCTAGTTGTCGGATGTGGAAGTCCAGGGTGTCCAGGTATTCCGCTCCGTAGTTTCCTGTGTCCAGGTGTCGGATGTGGAAGTTCAGGGTGTCCAGGTATTCCGCTTCGTAATTTTCTGTATCTAGGTGTCGGATATGGAAGTCCAGGTTGTCCAGGTATTCCGCTTCGTAGTTTTCTGTACCTAGGTGTCGGATATGGAAGTCCAGGGTGTCCAGGTATTCCGCTTCGTAGTTCTCTGTATCTAGGTACTGGATGTGGAGGTACAGGGTATCCAGGCATTCCGCTCCGTAGTTTCCTGTATCCAGGTGTCGGATGTGGAAGTTCAGGGTGTCCAGGTATTCCACTCCGCAGTTTCCTGTGTCCAGGTGTCGGATGTGGAAGTTCAGGGTGTCCAGGTATTCTGCTTCGTAGTGTCTTGTATCTAGGTACTGGATGTGGAAGTCCAGGGTGTCCAGGTATTCCGCTTCGTAGTTCTCTGTATCTAGGTGTCGGATGTGGAAGTCCAGGGTGTCCAGGTATTCCGCTCCGTAGTTTCCTGTGTCCAGGTGTCGGATGTGGAAGTTCAGGGTGTCCAGGTATTCCGCTTCGTAGTTTTCTGTACCTAGGTGTCGGATGTGGAAGTTCAGGGTGTCCAGGTATTCCGCTCCGTAGTTTCTTGTATCTAGGTACTGGATGTGGAAGTTCAGGGTGTCCAGGTATTCCGCTTCGTAGTTCTCTGTATCTAGGTATCGGATGTGGAAGTTCAGGGTGTCCAGGTATTCCGCTTCGTAGTTCTCTGTATCTAGGTGTCGAATGTGGAAGTCTAGGGTGTCCAGGTATTCCGCTCCGTAGTTTCCTGTGTCCAGGTGTCGGATGTGGAAGTTCAGGGTGTCCAGGTATTCCGCTTCGTAGTTTTCTGTATCTAGGTGTTGGATGTGGAAGTTCAGGGTGTCCAGGTATTCCGCTCCGTAGTTTCTTGTATCTAGGTACTGGATGTGGAGGTACAGGGTATCCAGGCATTCCGCTCCGTAGTTTCCTGTATCCAGGTGTCGGATGTGGAAGTTCAGGGTGTCCAGGTATTCCACTCCGCAGTTTCCTGTGTCCAGGTGTCGGATGTGGAAGTTCAGGGTGTCCAGGTATTCTGCTTCGTAGTTTTCTGTACCTAGTTGTCAGATGTGGAAGTCCAGGGTGTCCAGGTATTCCGCTCCGTAGTTTCCTGTGTCCAGGTGTCGGATGTGGAAGTTCAGGGTGTCCAGGTATTCCGCTTCGTAATTTTCTGTATCTAGGTGTCGGATATGGAAGTCCAGGTTGTCCAGGTATTCCGCTTCGTAGTTCTCTGTATCTAGGTGTCGGATGTGGAAGTCCAGGGTGTGCAGGTATTCCGCTCCGTAGTTTCCTGTGTCCAGGTGTCGGATGTGGAAGTTCAGGGTGTCCAGGTATTCCGCTTCGTAGTTTTCTGTACCTAGGTGTCGGATATGGAAGTCCAGGGTGTCCAGGTATTCCGCTTCGTAGTTCTCTGTATCTAGGTGTCGGATGTGGAAGTTCAGGGTGTCCAGGTATTCCGCTTCGTAGTTTTCTGTATCTAGGTGTTGGATGTGGAAGTTCAGGGTGTCCAGGTATTCCGCTCCGCAGTTTCTTGTATCTAGGTACTGGATGTGGAGGTACAGGGTATCCAGGCATTCCGCTCCGTAGTTTTCTGTATCCAGGTGTCGGATGTGGAAGTTCAGGGTGTCCAGGTATTCCACTCCGCAGTTTCCTGTGTCCAGGTGTCGGATGTGGAAGTTCAGGGTGTCCAGGTATTCTGCTTCGTAGTTTTCTGTACCTAGTTGTCGGATGCGGAAGTCCAGGGTGTCCAGGTATTCCGCTCCGTAGTTTCCTGTGTCCAGGTGTCGGATGTGGAAGTTCAGGGTGTCCAGGTATTCCGCTTCGTAATTTTCTGTATCTAGGTGTCGGATATGGAAGTCCAGGTTGTCCAGGTATTCCGCTTCGTAGTTCTCTGTATCTAGGTGTCGGATGTGGAAGTCCAGGGTGTGCAGGTATTCCGCTTCGTAGTTTCCTGTGTCCAGATGTTGGATGTGGAAGTCCAGGGTGTCCAGGTATTCCGCTCCGTAGTTTCCTGTGTCTAGGTGTTGGATGTGGAAGTTCCGGGTGTCCAGGTATTCCGCTCCGTAGTGTCTTGTATCTACGTACTGGATGTGGAAGTCCAGGGTGTCCAGGTATTCCGCATCGTAGTTCTCTGTATCTAGGTGTCGGATGTGGAAGTCCAGGGTGTCCAGGTATTCCGGTCCGTAGTTTCCTGTGTCCAGGTGTCGGATGTGGAAGTTCAAGGTGTCCATGTATTCCGCTTCGTAGTTTTCTGTACCTAGGTGTCGGATATGGAAGTCCAGGGTGTCCAGGTATTCCGCTTCGTAGTTCTCTGTATCTAGGTGTCGGATGTGGAAGTCCAGGGTGTCCAGGTATTCCGCTCCGTAGTTTCCTGTGTCCAGGTGTCGGATGTGGAAGTTCAGGGTGTCCAGGTATTCCGCTTCGTAGTTTTCTGTACCTAGGTGTCGGATGTGGAAGTTCAGGGTGTCCAGGTATTCCGCTCCGTAGTTTCTTGTATCTAGGTACTGGATGTGGAAGTCCAGGGTGTCCAGGTATTCCGCTTCGTAGTTCTCTGTATCTAGGTGTCGGATGTGGAAGTCCAGGGTGTGCAGGTATTCCGCTTCGTAGTTTCCTGTGTCCAGGTGTTGGATGTGGTAGTCCAGGGTGTGTAGGCATTCCGCTCCGTAGTTTCCTGTATCCAGGTGTCGGATGTGGAAGTCCACGGTTTGCAGGTATTCCGCTTCGTAGTTTCCTGTGTCCAGATGTTGGATGTGGAAGTCCAGGGTGTCCAGGTATTCCGCTACGTAGTTTCCTGTGTCTAGGTGTTGGATGTGGAAGTTCAGGGTGTCCAGGTATTCCGCTCCGTAGTGTCTTGTATCTAGGTACTGGATGTGGAAGTCCAGGCTGTCCAGGTATTCCGCTTCGTAGTTCTCTGTATCTAGGTGTCGGATATGGAAGTCCAGGGTGTCCAGGTATTCCGCTTCGTAGTTCTCTGTATCTAGGTGTCGGATGTGGAAGTCCAGGGTGTGCAGGTATTCCGCTTCGTAGTTTCCTGTGTCCAGATGTTGGATGTGGAAGTCCAGGGTGTCCAGGTACTCCGCTCCGTAGTTTCCTGTGTATAGGTGTTGGATGTGGAAGTTCAGGGTGTCCAGGTATTCCGCTCCGTAGTGTCTTGTATCTAGGTACTGGATGTGGAAGTCCAGGGTGTCCAGGTATTCCGCTTCGTAGTTCTCTGTATCTAGGTGTCGGATGTGGAAGTTCAGGGTGTCCAGGTATTCCGCTTCGTAGTTCTCTGTATCTAGGTGTCGAATGTGAAAGTCTAGGGTGTCCAGGTATTCCGCTCCGTAGTTTCCTGTGTCCAGGTGTCGGATGTGGAAGTTCAGGGTGTCCAGGTATTCCGCTTCGTAGTTTTCTGTATCTAGGTGTTGGATGTGGAAGTTCAGGGTGTCCAGGTATTCCGCTCCGTAGTTTCTTGTATCTAGGTACTGGATGTGGAGGTACAGGGTATCCAGGCATTCCGCTCCGTAGTTTCCTGTATCCAGGTGTCGGATGTGGAAGTTCAGGGTGTCCAGGTATTCCACTCCGCAGTTTCCTGTGTCCAGGTGTCGGATGTGGAAGTCCAGGGTGTCCAGGTATTCCGCTCCGTAGTTTCCTGTGTCCAGGTGTCGGATGTGGAAGTTCAGGGTGTCCAGGTATTCTGCTTCGTAGTTTTCTGTACCTAGGTGTCGGATGTGGAAGTTCAGGGTGTCCAGGTATTCCGCTCCGTAGTTTCTTGTATCTAGGTACTGGATGTGGAAGTTCAGGGTGTCCAGGTATTCCGCTTCGTAGTTCTCTGTATCTAGGTGTCGGATGTGGAAGTTCAGGGTGTCCAGGTATTCCGCTTCGTAGTTCTCTGTATCTAGGTGTCGAATGTGAAAGTCTAGGGTGTCCAGGTATTCCGCTCCGTAGTTTCCTGTGTCCAGGTGTCGGATGTGGAAGTTCAGGGTGTCCAGGTATTCCGCTTCGTAGTTTTCTGTATCTAGGTGTTGGATGTGGAAGTTCAGGGTGTCCAGGTATTCCGCTCCGTAGTTTCTTGTATCTAGGTACTGGATGTGGAGGTACAGGGTATCCAGGCATTCCGCTCCGTAGTTTCCTGTATCCAGGTGTCGGATGTGGAAGTTCAGGGTGTCCAGGTATTCCACTCCGCAGTTTCCTGTGTCCAGGTGTCGGATGTATAAGTTCAGGGTGTCCAGGTATTCTGCTTCGTAGTGTTCTGTACCTAGTTGTCGGATGTGGAAGTCCAGGGTGTCCAGGTATTCCGCTCCGTAGTTTCCTGTGTCCAGGTGTCGGATGTGGAAGTTCAGGGTGTCCAGGTATTCCGCTTCGTAATTTTCTGTATCTAGGTGTCGGATATGGAAGTCCAGGTTGTCCAGGTATTCCGCTTCGTAGTTCTCTGTATCTAGGTGTCGGATGTGGAAGTCCAGGGTGTGCAGGTATTCCGCTCCGTAGTTTCCTGTGTCCAGGTGTCGGATGTGGAAGTTCAGGGTGTCCAGGTATTCCGCTTCGTAGTTTTCTGTACCTAGGTGTCGGATATGGAAGTCCAGGGTGTCCAGGTATTCCGCTTCGTAGTTCTCTGTATCTAGGTGTCGGATGTGGAAGTTCAGGGTGTCCAGGTATTCCGCTTCGTAGTTCTCTGTATCTAGGTGTCGAATGTGGAAGTCTAGCGTGTCCAGGTATTCCGCTCCGTAGTTTCCTGTGTCCAGGTGTCGGATGTGGAAGTTCAGGGTGTCCAGGTATTCCGCTTCGTAGTTTTCTGTATCTAGGTGTTGGATGTGGAAGTTCAGGGTGTCCAGGTATTCCGCTCCGTAGTTTCTTGTATCTAGGTACTGGATGTGGAGGTACAGGGTATCCAGGCATTCCGCTCCGTAGTTTCCTGTATCCAGGTGTCGGATGTGGAAGTTCAGGGTGTCCAGGTATTCCACTCCGCAGTTTCCTGTGTCCAGGTGTCGGATGTGGAAGTTCAGGGTGTCCAGGTATTCTGCTTCGTAGTGTCTTGTATCTAGGTACTGGATGTGGAAGTCCAGGGTGTCCAGGTATTCCGCTTCGTAGTTCTCTGTATCTAGGTGTCGGATGTGGAAGTCCAGGGTGTCCAGGTATTCCGCTCCGTAGTTTCCTGTGTCCAGGTGTCGGATGTGGAAGTTCAGGGTGTCCAGGTATTCCGCTTCGTAGTTTTCTGTACCTAGGCGTCGGATGTGGAAGTTCAGGGTGTCCAGGTATTCCGCTCCGTAGTTTCTTGTATCTAGGTACTGGATGTGGAAGTTCAGGGTGTCCAGGTATTCCGCTTCGTAGTTCTCTGTATCTAGGTATCGGATGTGGAAGTTCAGGGTGTCCAGGTATTCCGCTTCGTAGTTCTCTGTATCTAGGTGTCGAATGTGGAAGTCTAGGGTGTCCAGGTATTCCGCTCCGTAGTTTCCTGTGTCCAGGTGTCGGATGTGGAAGTTCAGGGTGTCCAGGTATTCCGCTTCGTAGTTTTCTGTATCTAGGTGTTGGATGTGGAAGTTCAGGGTGTCCAGGTATTCCGCTCCGTAGTTTCTTGTATCTAGGTACTGGATGTGGAGGTACAGGGTATCCAGGCATTCCGCTCCGTAGTTTCCTGTATCCAGGTGTCGGATGTGGAAGTTCAGGGTGTCCAGGTATTCCACTCCGCAGTTTCCTGTGTCCAGGTGTCGGATGTGGAAGTTCAGGGTGTCCAGGTATTCTGCTTCGTAGTTTTCTGTACCTAGTTGTCGGATGTGGAAGTCCAGGGTGTCCAGGTATTCCGCTCCGTAGTTTCCTGTGTCCAGGTGTCGGATGTGGAAGTTCAGGGTGTCCAGGTATTCCGCTTCGTAATTTTCTGTATCTAGGTGTCGGATATGGAAGTCCAGGTTGTCCAGGTATTCCGCTTCGTAGTTCTCTGTATCTAGGTGTCGGATGTGGAAGTCCAGGGTGTGCAGGTATTCCGCTCCGTAGTTTCCTGTGTCCAGGTGTCGGATGTGGAAGTTCAGGGTGTCCAGGTATTCCGCTTCGTAGTTTTCTGTACCTAGGTGTCGGATATGGAAGTCCAGGGTGTCCAGGTATTCCGCTTCGTAGTTCTCTGTATCTAGGTGTCGGATGTGGAAGTTCAGGGTGTCCAGGTATTCCGCTTCGTAGTTTTCTGTATCTAGGTGTTGGATGTGGAAGTTCAGGGTGTCCAGGTATTCCGCTCCGCAGTTTCTTGTATCTAGGTACTGGATGTGGAGGTACAGGGTATCCAGGCATTCCGCTCCGTAGTTTTCTGTATCCAGGTGTCGGATGTGGAAGTTCAGGGTGTCCAGGTATTCCACTCCGCAGTTTCCTGTGTCCAGGTGTCGGATGTGGAAGTTCAGGGTGTCCAGGTATTCTGCTTCGTAGTTTTCTGTACCTAGTTGTCGGATGTGGAAGTCCAGGGTGTCCAGGTATTCCGCTCCGTAGTTTCCTGTGTCCAGGTGTCGGATGTGGAAGTTCAGGGTGTCCAGGTATTCCGCTTCGTAATTTTCTGTATCTAGGTGTCGGATATGGAAGTCCAGGTTGTCCAGGTATTCCGCTTCGTAGTTCTCTGTATCTAGGTGTCGGATGTGGAAGTCCAGGGTGTGCAGGTATTCCGCTTCGTAGTTTCCTGTGTCCAGATGTTGGATGTGGAAGTCCAGGGTGTCCAGGTATTCCGCTCCGTAGTTTCCTGTGTCTAGGTGTTGGATGTGGAAGTTCCGGGTGTCCAGGTATTCCGCTCCGTAGTGTCTTGTATCTACGTACTGGATGTGGAAGTCCAGGGTGTCCAGGTATTCCGCATCGTAGTTCTCTGTATCTAGGTGTCGGATGTGGAAGTCCAGGGTGTCCAGGTATTCCGCTCCGTAGTTTCTTGTGTCCAGGTGTCGGATGTGGAAGTTCAAGGTGTCCATGTATTCCGCTTCGTAGTTTTCTGTACCTAGGTGTCGGATATGGAAGTCCAGGGTGTCCAGGTATTCCGCTTCGTAGTTCTCTGTATCTAGGTGTCGGATGTGGAAGTCCAGGGTGTCCAGGTATTCCGCTCCGTAGTTTCCTGTGTCCAGGTGTCGGATGTGGAAGTTCAGGGTGTCCAGGTATTCCGCTTCGTAGTTTTCTGTACCTAGGTGTCGGATGTGGAAGTTCAGGGTGTCCAGGTATTCCGCTCCGTAGTTTCTTGTATCTAGGTACTGGATGTGGAAGTCCAGGGTGTCCAGGTATTCCGCTTCGTAGTTCTCTGTATCTAGGTGTCGGATGTGGAAGTCCAGGGTGTGCAGGTATTCCGCTTCGTAGTTTCCTGTGTCCAGGTGTTGGATGTGGTAGTCCAGGGTGTGTAGGCATTCCGCTCCGTAGTTTCCTGTATCCAGGTGTCGGATGTGGAAGTCCACGGTTTGCAGGTATTCCGCTTCGTAGTTTCCTGTGTCCAGATGTTGGATGTGGAAGTCCAGGGTGTCCAGGTATTCCGCTACGTAGTTTCCTGTGTCTAGGTGTTGGATGTGGAAGTTCAGGGTGTCCAGGTATTCCGCTCCGTAGTGTCTTGTATCTAGGTACTGGATGTGGAAGTCCAGGGTGTGCAGGTATTCCGCTTCGTAGTTTCCTGTGTCCAGATGTTGGATGTGGAAGTCCAGGGTGTCCAGGTATTCCGCTCCGTAGTTTCCTGTGTCTAGGTGTTGGATGTGGAAGTTCCGGGTGTCCAGGTATTCCGCTCCGTAGTGTCTTGTATCTACGTACTGGATGTGGAAGTCCAGGGTGTCCAGGTATTCCGCATCGTAGTTCTCTGTATCTAGGTGTCGGATGTGGAAGTCCAGGGTGTCCAGGTATTCCGCTCCGTAGTTTCTTGTGTCCAGGTGTCGGATGTGGAAGTTCAAGGTGTCCATGTATTCCGCTTCGTAGTTTTCTGTACCTAGGTGTCGGATATGGAAGTCCAGGGTGTCCAGGTATTCCGCTTCGTAGTTCTCTGTATCTAGGTGTCGGATGTGGAAGTCCAGGGTGTCCAGGTATTCCGCTCCGTAGTTTCCTGTGTCCAGGTGTCGGATGTGGAAGTTCAGGGTGTCCAGGTATTCCGCTTCGTAGTTTTCTGTACCTAGGTGTCGGATGTGGAAGTTCAGGGTGTCCAGGTATTCCGCTCCGTAGTTTCTTGTATCTAGGTACTGGATGTGGAAGTCCAGGGTGTCCAGGTATTCCGCTTCGTAGTTCTCTGTATCTAGGTGTCGGATGTGGAAGTCCAGGGTGTGCAGGTATTCCGCTTCGTAGTTTCCTGTGTCCAGGTGTTGGATGTGGTAGTCCAGGGTGTGTAGGCATTCCGCTCCGTAGTTTCCTGTATCCAGGTGTCGGATGTGGAAGTCCACGGTTTGCAGGTATTCCGCTTCGTAGTTTCCTGTGTCCAGATGTTGGATGTGGAAGTCCAGGGTGTCCAGGTATTCCGCTACGTAGTTTCCTGTGTCTAGGTGTCGGATATGGAAGTCCAGGGTGTCCAGGTATTCCGCTTCGTAGTTCTCTGTATCTAGGTGTCGGATGTGGAAGTCCAGGGTGTCCAGGTATTCCGCTCCGTAGTTTCCTGTGTCCAGGTGTCGGATGTGGAAGTTCAGGGTGTCCAGGTATTCCGCTTCGTAGTTTTCTGTACCTAGGTGTCGGATATGGAAGTCCAGGGTGTCCAGGTATTCCGCTTCGTAGTTCTCTGTATCTAGGTGTCGGATGTGGAAGTCCAGGGTGTCCAGGTATTCCGCTCCGTAGTTTCCTGTGTCCAGGTGTCGGATGTGGAAGTTCAGGGTGTCCAGGTATTCCGCTTCGTAGTTTTCTGTACCTAGGTGTCGGATGTGGAAGTTCAGGGTGTCCAGGTATTCCGCTCCGTAGTTTCTTGTATCTAGGTACTGGATGTGGAAGTCCAGGGTGTCCAGGTATTCCGCTTCGTAGTTCTCTGTATCTAGGTGTCGGATGTGGAAGTCCAGGGTGTGCAGGTATTCCGCTTCGTAGTTTCCTGTGTCCAGGTGTTGGATGTGGTAGTCCAGGGTGTGTAGGCATTCCGCTCCGTAGTTTCCTGTATCCAGGTGTCGGATGTGGAAGTCCACGGTTTGCAGGTATTCCGCTTCGTAGTTTCCTGTGTCCAGATGTTGGATGTGGAAGTCCAGGGTGTCCAGGTATTCCGCTACGTTGTTTCCTGTGTCTAGGTGTCGGATATGGAAGTCCAGGGTGTCCAGGTATTCCGCTTCGTAGTTCTCTGTATCTAGGTGTCGGATGTGGAAGTCCAGGGTGTCCAGGTATTCCGCTCCGTAGTTTCCTGTGTCCAGGTGTCGGATGTGGAAGTTCAGGGTGTCCAGGTATTCCGCTTCGTAGTTTTCTGTACCTAGGTGTCGGATGTGGAAGTTCAGGGTGTCCAGGTATTCCGCTCCGTAGTTTCTTGTATCTAGGTACTGGATGTGGAAGTCCAGGGTGTCCAGGTATTCCGCTTCGTAGTTCTCTGTATCTAGGTGTCGGATGTGGAAGTCCAGGGTGTGCAGGTATTCCGCTTCGTAGTTTCCTGTGTCCAGGTGTTGGATGTGGTAGTCCAGGGTGTGTAGGCATTCCGCTCCGTAGTTTCCTGTATCCAGGTGTCGGATGTGGAAGTCCACGGTTTGCAGGTATTCCGCTTCGTAGTTTCCTGTGTCCAGATGTTGGATGTGGAAGTCCAGGGTGTCCAGGTATTCCGCTACGTAGTTTCCTGTGTCTAGGTGTTGGATGTGGAAGTTCAGGGTGTCCAGGTATTCCGCTCCGTAGTGTCTTGTATCTAGGTACTGGATGTGGAAGTCCAGGCTGTCCAGGTATTCCGCTTCGTAGTTCTCTGTATCTAGGTGTCGGATATGGAAGTCCAGGGTGTCCAGGTATTCCGCTTCGTAGTTCTCTGTATCTAGGTGTCGGATGTGGAAGTCCAGGGTGTGCAGGTATTCCGCTTCGTAGTTTCCTGTGTCCAGATGTTGGATGTGGAAGTCCAGGGTGTCCAGGTACTCCGCTCCGTAGTTTCCTGTGTATAGGTGTTGGATGTGGAAGTTCAGGGTGTCCAGGTATTCCGCTCCGTAGTGTCTTGTATCTAGGTACTGGATGTGGAAGTCCAGGGTGTCCAGGTATTCCGCTTCGTAGTTCTCTGTATCTAGGTGTCGGATGTGGAAGTTCAGGGTGTCCAGGTATTCCGCTTCGTAGTTCTCTGTATCTAGGTGTCGAATGTGAAAGTCTAGGGTGTCCAGGTATTCCGCTCCGTAGTTTCCTGTGTCCAGGTGTCGGATGTGGAAGTTCAGGGTGTCCAGGTATTCCGCTTCGTAGTTTTCTGTATCTAGGTGTTGGATGTGGAAGTTCAGGGTGTCCAGGTATTCCGCTCCGTAGTTTCTTGTATCTAGGTACTGGATGTGGAGGTACAGGGTATCCAGGCATTCCGCTCCGTAGTTTCCTGTATCCAGGTGTCGGATGTGGAAGTTCAGGGTGTCCAGGTATTCCACTCCGCAGTTTCCTGTGTCCAGGTGTCGGATGTGGAAGTCCAGGGTGTCCAGGTATTCCGCTCCGTAGTTTCCTGTGTCCAGGTGTCGGATGTGGAAGTTCAGGGTGTCCAGGTATTCCGCTTCGTAGTTTTCTGTACCTAGGTGTCGGATGTGGAAGTTCAGGGTGTCCAGGTATTCCGCTCCGTAGTTTCTTGTATCTAGGTACTGGATGTGGAAGTTCAGGGTGTCCAGGTATTCCGCTTCGTAGTTCTCTGTATCTAGGTGTCGGATGTGGAAGTTCAGGGTGTCCAGGTATTCCGCTTCGTAGTTCTCTGTATCTAGGTGTCGAATGTGAAAGTCTAGGGTGTCCAGGTATTCCGCTCCGTAGTTTCCTGTGTCCAGGTGTCGGATGTGGAAGTTCAGGGTGTCCAGGTATTCCGCTTCGTAGTTTTCTGTATCTAGGTGTTGGATGTGGAAGTTCAGGGTGTCCAGGTATTCCGCTCCGTAGTTTCTTGTATCTAGGTACTGGATGTGGAGGTACAGGGTATCCAGGCATTCCGCTCCGTAGTTTCCTGTATCCAGGTGTCGGATGTGGAAGTTCAGGGTGTCCAGGTATTCCACTCCGCAGTTTCCTGTGTCCAGGTGTCGGATGTATAAGTTCAGGGTGTCCAGGTATTCTGCTTCGTAGTGTTCTGTACCTAGTTGTCGGATGTGGAAGTCCAGGGTGTCCAGGTATTCCGCTCCGTAGTTTCCTGTGTCCAGGTGTCGGATGTGGAAGTTCAGGGTGTCCAGGTATTCCGCTTCGTAATTTTCTGTATCTAGGTGTCGGATATGGAAGTCCAGGTTGTCCAGGTATTCCGCTTCGTAGTTCTCTGTATCTAGGTGTCGGATGTGGAAGTCCAGGGTGTGCAGGTATTCCGCTCCGTAGTTTCCTGTGTCCAGGTGTCGGATGTGGAAGTTCAGGGTGTCCAGGTATTCCGCTTCGTAGTTTTCTGTACCTAGGTGTCGGATATGGAAGTCCAGGGTGTCCAGGTATTCCGCTTCGTAGTTCTCTGTATCTAGGTGTCGGATGTGGAAGTTCAGGGTGTCCAGGTATTCCGCTTCGTAGTTCTCTGTATCTAGGTGTCGAATGTGGAAGTCTAGCGTGTCCAGGTATTCCGCTCCGTAGTTTCCTGTGTCCAGGTGTCGGATGTGGAAGTTCAGGGTGTCCAGGTATTCCGCTTCGTAGTTTTCTGTATCTAGGTGTTGGATGTGGAAGTTCAGGGTGTCCAGGTATTCCGCTCCGTAGTTTCTTGTATCTAGGTACTGGATGTGGAGGTACAGGGTATCCAGGCATTCCGCTCCGTAGTTTCCTGTATCCAGGTGTCGGATGTGGAAGTTCAGGGTGTCCAGGTATTCCACTCCGCAGTTTCCTGTGTCCAGGTGTCGGATGTGGAAGTTCAGGGTGTCCAGGTATTCTGCTTCGTAGTGTCTTGTATCTAGGTACTGGATGTGGAAGTCCAGGGTGTCCAGGTATTCCGCTTCGTAGTTCTCTGTATCTAGGTGTCGGATGTGGAAGTCCAGGGTGTCCAGGTATTCCGCTCCGTAGTTTCCTGTGTCCAGGTGTCGGATGTGGAAGTTCAGGGTGTCCAGGTATTCCGCTTCGTAGTTTTCTGTACCTAGGCGTCGGATGTGGGAGTTCAGGGTGTCCAGGTATTCCGCTCCGTAGTTTCTTGTATCTAGGTACTGGATGTGGAAGTTCAGGGTGTCCAGGTATTCCGCTTCGTAGTTCTCTGTATCTAGGTATCGGATGTGGAAGTTCAGGGTGTCCAGGTATTCCGCTTCGTAGTTCTCTGTATCTAGGTGTCGAATGTGGAAGTCTAGGGTGTCCAGGTATTCCGCTCCGTAGTTTCCTGTGTCCAGGTGTCGGATGTGGAAGTTCAGGGTGTCCAGGTATTCCGCTTCGTAGTTTTCTGTATCTAGGTGTTGGATGTGGAAGTTCAGGGTGTCCAGGTATTCCGCTCCGTAGTTTCTTGTATCTAGGTACTGGATGTGGAGGTACAGGGTATCCAGGCATTCCGCTCCGTAGTTTCCTGTATCCAGGTGTCGGATGTGGAAGTTCAGGGTGTCCAGGTATTCCACTCCGCAGTTTCCTGTGTCCAGGTGTCGGATGTGGAAGTTCAGGGTGTCCAGGTATTCTGCTTCGTAGTTTTCTGTACCTAGTTGTCGGATGTGGAAGTCCAGGGTGTCCAGGTATTCCGCTCCGTAATTTCCTGTGTCCAGGTGTCGGATGTGGAAGTTCAGGGTGTCCAGGTATTCCGCTTCGTAATTTTCTGTATCTAGGTGTCGGATATGGAAGTCCAGGTTGTCCAGGTATTCCGCTTCGTAGTTCTCTGTATCTAGGTGTCGGATGTGGAAGTCCAGGGTGTGCAGGTATTCCGCTCCGTAGTTTCCTGTGTCCAGGTGTCGGATGTGGAAGTTCAGGGTGTCCAGGTATTCCGCTTCGTAGTTTTCTGTACCTAGGTGTCGGATATGGAAGTCCAGGGTGTCCAGGTATTCCGCTTCGTAGTTCTCTGTATCTAGGTGTCGGATGTGGAAGTTCAGGGTGTCCAGGTATTCCGCTTCGTAGTTTTCTGTATCTAGGTGTTGGATGTGGAAGTTCAGGGTGTCCAGGTATTCCGCTCCGCAGTTTCTTGTATCTAGGTACTGGATGTGGAGGTACAGGGTATCCAGGCATTCCGCTCCGTAGTTTTCTGTATCCAGGTGTCGGATGTGGAAGTTCAGGGTGTCCAGGTATTCCACTCCGCAGTTTCCTGTGTCCAGGTGTCGGATGTGGAAGTTCAGGGTGTCCAGGTATTCTGCTTCGTAGTTTTCTGTACCTAGTTGTCGGATGTGGAAGTCCAGGGTGTCCAGGTATTCCGCTCCGTAGTTTCCTGTGTCCAGGTGTCGGATGTGGAAGTTCAGGGTGTCCAGGTATTCCGCTTCGTAATTTTCTGTATCTAGGTGTCGGATATGGAAGTCCAGGTTGTCCAGGTATTCCGCTTCGTAGTTCTCTGTATCTAGGTGTCGGATGTGGAAGTCCAGGGTGTGCAGGTATTCCGCTTCGTAGTTTCCTGTGTCCAGATGTTGGATGTGGAAGTCCAGGGTGTCCAGGTATTCCGCTCCGTAGTTTCCTGTGTCTAGGTGTTGGATGTGGAAGTTCCGGGTGTCCAGGTATTCCGCTCCGTAGTGTCTTGTATCTACGTACTGGATGTGGAAGTCCAGGGTGTCCAGGTATTCCGCATCGTAGTTCTCTGTATCTAGGTGTCGGATGTGGAAGTCCAGGGTGTCCAGGTATTCCGCTCCGTAGTTTCTTGTGTCCATGTGTCGGATGTGGAAGTTCAAGGTGTCCATGTATTCCGCTTCGTAGTTTTCTGTACCTAGGTGTCGGATATGGAAGTCCAGGGTGTCCAGGTATTCCGCTTCGTAGTTCTCTGTATCTAGGTGTCGGATGTGGAAGTCCAGGGTGTCCAGGTATTCCGCTCCGTAGTTTCCTGTGTCCAGGTGTCGGATGTGGAAGTTCAGGGTGTCCAGGTATTCCGCTTCGTAGTTTTCTGTACCTAGGTGTCGGATGTGGAAGTTCAGGGTGTCCAGGTATTCCGCTCCGTAGTTTCTTGTATCTAGGTACTGGATGTGGAAGTCCAGGGTGTCCAGGTATTCCGCTTCGTAGTTCTCTGTATCTAGGTGTCGGATGTGGAAGTCCAGGGTGTGCAGGTATTCCGCTTCGTAGTTTCCTGTGTCCAGGTGTTGGATGTGGTAGTCCAGGGTGTGTAGGCATTCCGCTCCGTAGTTTCCTGTATCCAGGTGTCGGATGTGGAAGTCCACGGTTTGCAGGTATTCCGCTTCGTAGTTTCCTGTGTCCAGATGTTGGATATGGAAGTCCAGGGTGTCCAGGTATTCCGCTACGTAGTTTCCTGTGTCTAGGTGTTGGATGTGGAAGTTCAGGGTGTCCAGGTATTCCGCTCCGTAGTGTCTTGTATCTAGATACTGGATGTGGAAGTCCAGGCTGTCCAGGTATTCCGCTTCGTAGTTCTCTGTATCTAGGTGTCGGATATGGAAGTCCAGGGTGTCCAGGTATTCCGCTTCGTAGTTCTCTGTATCTAGGTGTCGGATGTGGAAGTCCAGGGTGTGCAGGTATTCCGCTTCGTAGTTTCCTGTGTCCAGATGTTGGATGTGGAAGTCCAGGGTGTCCAGGTACTCCGCTCCGTAGTTTCCTGTGTATAGGTGTTGGATGTGGAAGTTCAGGGTGTCCAGGTATTCCGCTCCGTAGTGTCTTGTATCTAGGTACTGGATGTGGAAGTCCAGGGTGTCCAGGTATTCCGCTTCGTAGTTCTCTGTATCTAGGTGTCGGATGTGGAAGTTCAGGGTGTCCAGGTATTCCGCTTCGTAGTTCTCTGTATCTAGGTGTCGAATGTGAAAGTCTAGGGTGTCCAGGTATTCCGCTCCGTAGTTTCCTGTGTCCAGGTGTCGGATGTGGAAGTTCAGGGTGTCCAGGTATTCCGCTTCGTAGTTTTCTGTATCTAGGTGTTGGATGTGGAAGTTCAGGGTGTCCAGGTATTCCGCTCCGTAGTTTCTTGTATCTAGGTACTGGATGTGGAGGTACAGGGTATCCAGGCATTCCGCTCCGTAGTTTCCTGTATCCAGGTGTCGGATGTGGAAGTTCAGGGTGTCCAGGTATTCCACTCCGCAGTTTCCTGTGTCCAGGTGTCGGATGTATAAGTTCAGGGTGTCCAGGTATTCTGCTTCGTAGTGTTCTGTACCTAGTTGTCGGATGTGGAAGTCCAGGGTGTCCAGGTATTCCGCTCCGTAGTTTCCTGTGTCCAGGTGTCGGATGTGGAAGTTCAGGGTGTCCAGGTATTCTGCTTCGTAGTTTTCTGTACCTAGTTGTCGGATGTGGAAGTCCAGGGTGTCCAGGTATTCCGCTCCGTAGTTTCCTGTGTCCAGGTGTCGGATGTGGAAGTTCAGGGTGTCCAGGTATTCCGCTTCGTAATTTTCTGTATCTAGGTGTCGGATATGGAAGTCCAGGTTGTCCAGGTATTCCGCTTCGTAGTTCTCTGTATCTAGGTGTCGGATGTGGAAGTCCAGGGTGTGCAGGTATTCCGCTTCGTAGTTTCCTGTGTCCAGATGTTGGATGTGGAAGTCCAGGGTGTCCAGGTATTCCGCTCCGTAGTTTCCTGTGTCTAGGTGTTGGATGTGGAAGTTCCGGGTGTCCAGGTATTCCGCTCCGTAGTGTCTTGTATCTACGTACTGGATGTGGAAGTCCAGGGTGTCCAGGTATTCCGCATCGTAGTTCTCTGTATCTAGGTGTCGGATGTGGAAGTCCAGGGTGTCCAGGTATTCCGCTCCGTAGTTTCTTGTGTCCATGTGTCGGATGTGGAAGTTCAAGGTGTCCATGTATTCCGCTTCGTAGTTTTCTGTACCTAGGTGTCGGATATGGAAGTCCAGGGTGTCCAGGTATTCCGCTTCGTAGTTCTCTGTATCTAGGTGTCGGATGTGGAAGTCCAGGGTGTCCAGGTATTCCGCTCCGTAGTTTCCTGTGTCCAGGTGTCGGATGTGGAAGTTCAGGGTGTCCAGGTATTCCGCTTCGTAGTTTTCTGTACCTAGGTGTCGGATGTGGAAGTTCAGGGTGTCCAGGTATTCCGCTCCGTAGTTTCTTGTATCTAGGTACTGGATGTGGAAGTCCAGGGTGTCCAGGTATTCCGCTTCGTAGTTCTCTGTATCTAGGTGTCGGATGTGGAAGTCCAGGGTGTGCAGGTATTCCGCTTCGTAGTTTCCTGTGTCCAGGTGTTGGATGTGGTAGTCCAGGGTGTGTAGGCATTCCGCTCCGTAGTTTCCTGTATCCAGGTGTCGGATGTGGAAGTCCACGGTTTGCAGGTATTCCGCTTCGTAGTTTCCTGTGTCCAGATGTTGGATATGGAAGTCCAGGGTGTCCAGGTATTCCGCTACGTAGTTTCCTGTGTCTAGGTGTTGGATGTGGAAGTTCAGGGTGTCCAGGTATTCCGCTCCGTAGTGTCTTGTATCTAGATACTGGATGTGGAAGTCCAGGCTGTCCAGGTATTCCGCTTCGTAGTTCTCTGTATCTAGGTGTCGGATATGGAAGTCCAGGGTGTCCAGGTATTCCGCTTCGTAGTTCTCTGTATCTAGGTGTCGGATGTGGAAGTCCAGGGTGTGCAGGTATTCCGCTTCGTAGTTTCCTGTGTCCAGATGTTGGATGTGGAAGTCCAGGGTGTCCAGGTACTCCGCTCCGTAGTTTCCTGTGTATAGGTGTTGGATGTGGAAGTTCAGGGTGTCCAGGTATTCCGCTCCGTAGTGTCTTGTATCTAGGTACTGGATGTGGAAGTCCAGGGTGTCCAGGTATTCCGCTTCGTAGTTCTCTGTATCTAGGTGTCGGATGTGGAAGTTCAGGGTGTCCAGGTATTCCGCTTCGTAGTTCTCTGTATCTAGGTGTCGAATGTGAAAGTCTAGGGTGTCCAGGTATTCCGCTCCGTAGTTTCCTGTGTCCAGGTGTCGGATGTGGAAGTTCAGGGTGTCCAGGTACTCCGCTCCGTAGTTTCCTGTGTATAGGTGTTGGATGTGGAAGTTCAGGGTGTCCAGGTATTCCGCTCCGTAGTGTCTTGTATCTAGGTACTGGATGTGGAAGTCCAGGGTGTCCAGGTATTCCGCTTCGTAGTTCTCTGTATCTAGGTGTCGGATGTGGAAGTTCAGGGTGTCCAGGTATTCCGCTTCGTAGTTCTCTGTATCTAGGTGTCGAATGTGAAAGTCTAGGGTGTCCAGGTATTCCGCTCCGTAGTTTCCTGTGTCCAGGTGTCGGATGTGGAAGTTCAGGGTGTCCAGGTATTCCGCTTCGTAGTTTTCTGTATCTAGGTGTTGGATGTGGAAGTTCAGGGTGTCCAGGTATTCCGCTCCGTAGTTTCTTGTATCTAGGTACTGGATGTGGAGGTACAGGGTATCCAGGCATTCCGCTCCGTAGTTTCCTGTATCCAGGTGTCGGATGTGGAAGTTCAGGGTGTCCAGGTATTCCACTCCGCAGTTTCCTGTGTCCAGGTGTCGGATGTATAAGTTCAGGGTGTCCAGGTATTCTGCTTCGTAGTGTTCTGTACCTAGTTGTCGGATGTGGAAGTCCAGGGTGTCCAGGTATTCCGCTCCGTAGTTTCCTGTGTCCAGGTGTCGGATGTGGAAGTTCAGGGTGTCCAGGTATTCTGCTTCGTAGTTTTCTGTACCTAGTTGTCGGATGTGGAAGTCCAGGGTGTCCAGGTATTCCGCTCCGTAGTTTCCTGTGTCCAGGTGTCGGATGTGGAAGTTCAGGGTGTCCAGGTATTCCGCTTCGTAATTTTCTGTATCTAGGTGTCGGATATGGAAGTCCAGGTTGTCCAGGTATTCCGCTTCGTAGTTCTCTGTATCTAGGTGTCGGATGTGGAAGTCCAGGGTGTGCAGGTATTCCGCTTCGTAGTTTCCTGTGTCCAGATGTTGGATGTGGAAGTCCAGGGTGTCCAGGTATTCCGCTCCGTAGTTTCCTGTGTCTAGGTGTTGGATGTGGAAGTTCCGGGTGTCCAGGTATTCCGCTCCGTAGTGTCTTGTATCTACGTACTGGATGTGGAAGTCCAGGGTGTCCAGGTATTCCGCATCGTAGTTCTCTGTATCTAGGTGTCGGATGTGGAAGTCCAGGGTGTCCAGGTATTCCGCTCCGTAGTTTCTTGTGTCCATGTGTCGGATGTGGAAGTTCAAGGTGTCCATGTATTCCGCTTCGTAGTTTTCTGTACCTAGGTGTCGGATATGGAAGTCCAGGGTGTCCAGGTATTCCGCTTCGTAGTTCTCTGTATCTAGGTGTCGGATGTGGAAGTCCAGGGTGTCCAGGTATTCCGCTCCGTAGTTTCCTGTGTCCAGGTGTCGGATGTGGAAGTTCAGGGTGTCCAGGTATTCCGCTTCGTAGTTTTCTGTACCTAGGTGTCGGATGTGGAAGTTCAGGGTGTCCAGGTATTCCGCTCCGTAGTTTCTTGTATCTAGGTACTGGATGTGGAAGTCCAGGGTGTCCAGGTATTCCGCTTCGTAGTTCTCTGTATCTAGGTGTCGGATGTGGAAGTCCAGGGTGTGCAGGTATTCCGCTTCGTAGTTTCCTGTGTCCAGGTGTTGGATGTGGTAGTCCAGGGTGTGTAGGCATTCCGCTCCGTAGTTTCCTGTATCCAGGTGTCGGATGTGGAAGTCCACGGTTTGCAGGTATTCCGCTTCGTAGTTTCCTGTGTCCAGATGTTGGATATGGAAGTCCAGGGTGTCCAGGTATTCCGCTACGTAGTTTCCTGTGTCTAGGTGTTGGATGTGGAAGTTCAGGGTGTCCAGGTATTCCGCTCCGTAGTGTCTTGTATCTAGATACTGGATGTGGAAGTCCAGGCTGTCCAGGTATTCCGCTTCGTAGTTCTCTGTATCTAGGTGTCGGATATGGAAGTCCAGGGTGTCCAGGTATTCCGCTTCGTAGTTCTCTGTATCTAGGTGTCGGATGTGGAAGTCCAGGGTGTGCAGGTATTCCGCTTCGTAGTTTCCTGTGTCCAGATGTTGGATGTGGAAGTCCAGGGTGTCCAGGTACTCCGCTCCGTAGTTTCCTGTGTATAGGTGTTGGATGTGGAAGTTCAGGGTGTCCAGGTATTCCGCTCCGTAGTGTCTTGTATCTAGGTACTGGATGTGGAAGTCCAGGGTGTCCAGGTATTCCGCTTCGTAGTTCTCTGTATCTAGGTGTCGGATGTGGAAGTTCAGGGTGTCCAGGTATTCCGCTTCGTAGTTCTCTGTATCTAGGTGTCGAATGTGAAAGTCTAGGGTGTCCAGGTATTCCGCTCCGTAGTTTCCTGTGTCCAGGTGTCGGATGTGGAAGTTCAGGGTGTCCAGGTATTCCGCTTCGTAGTTTTCTGTATCTAGGTGTTGGATGTGGAAGTTCAGGGTGTCCAGGTATTCCGCTCCGTAGTTTCTTGTATCTAGGTACTGGATGTGGAGGTACAGGGTATCCAGGCATTCCGCTCCGTAGTTTCCTGTATCCAGGTGTCGGATGTGGAAGTTCAGGGTGTCCAGGTATTCCACTCCGCAGTTTCCTGTGTCCAGGTGTCGGATGTATAAGTTCAGGGTGTCCAGGTATTCTGCTTCGTAGTGTTCTGTACCTAGTTGTCGGATGTGGAAGTCCAGGGTGTCCAGGTATTCCGCTCCGTAGTTTCCTGTGTCCAGGTGTCGGATGTGGAAGTTCAGGGTGTCCAGGTATTCCGCTTCGTAATTTTCTGTATCTAGGTGTCGGATATGGAAGTCCAGGTTGTCCAGGTATTCCGCTTCGTAGTTCTCTGTATCTAGGTGTCGGATGTGGAAGTCCAGGGTGTGCAGGTATTCCGCTCCGTAGTTTCCTGTGTCCAGGTGTCGGATGTGGAAGTTCAGGGTGTCCAGGTATTCCGCTTCGTAGTTTTCTGTACCTAGGTGTCGGATATGGAAGTCCAGGGTGTCCAGGTATTCCGCTTCGTAGTTCTCTGTATCTAGGTGTCGGATGTGGAAGTTCAGGGTGTCCAGGTATTCCGCTTCGTAGTTCTCTGTATCTAGGTGTCGAATGTGGAAGTCTAGGGTGTCCAGGTATTCCGCTCCGTAGTTTCCTGTGTCCAAGTGTCGGATGTGGAAGTTCAGGGTGTCCAGGTATTCCGCTTCGTAGTTTTCTGTATCTAGGTGTTGGATGTGGAAGTTCAGGGTGTCCAGGTATTCCGCTCCGTAGTTTCTTGTATCTAGGTACTGGATGTGGAGGTACAGGGTATCCAGGCATTCCGCTCCGTAGTTTCCTGTATCCAGGTGTCGGATGTGGAAGTTCAGGGTGTCCAGGTATTCCACTCCGCAGTTTCCTGTGTCCAGGTGTCGGATGTGGAAGTTCAGGGTGTCCAGGTATTCTGCTTCGTAGTGTCTTGTATCTAGGTACTGGATGTGGAAGTCCAGGGTGTCCAGGTATTCCGCTTCGTAGTTCTCTGTATCTAGGTGTCGGATGTGGAAGTCCAGGGTGTCCAGGTATTCCGCTCCGTAGTTTCCTGTGTCCAGGTGTCGGATGTGGAAGTTCAGGGTGTCCAGGTATTCCGCTTCGTAGTTTTCTGTACCTAGGTGTCGGATGTGGAAGTTCAGGGTGTCCAGGTATTCCGCTCCGTAGTTTCTTGTATCTAGGTACTGGATGTGGAAGTTCAGGGTGTCCAGGTATTCCGCTTCGTAGTTCTCTGTATCTAGGTATCGGATGTGGAAGTTCAGGGTGTCCAGGTATTCCGCTTCGTAGTTCTCTGTATCTAGGTGTCGAATGTGGAAGTCTAGGGTGTCCAGGTATTCCGCTCCGTAGTTTCCTGTGTCCAGGTGTCGGATGTGGAAGTTCAGGGTGTCCAGGTATTCCGCTTCGTAGTTTTCTGTATCTAGGTGTTGGATGTGGAAGTTCAGGGTGTCCAGGTATTCCGCTCCGTAGTTTCTTGTATCTAGGTACTGGATGTGGAGGTACAGGGTATCCAGGCATTCCGCTCCGTAGTTTCCTGTATCCAGGTGTCGGATGTGGAAGTTCAGGGTGTCCAGGTATTCCACTCCGCAGTTTCCTGTGTCCAGGTGTCGGATGTGGAAGTTCAGGGTGTCCAGGTATTCTGCTTCGTAGTTTTCTGTACCTAGTTGTCGGATGTGGAAGTCCAGGGTGTCCAGGTATTCCGCTCCGTAGTTTCCTGTGTCCAGGTGTCGGATGTGGAAGTTCAGGGTGTCCAGGTATTCCGCTTCGTAATTTTCTGTATCTAGGTGTCGGATATGGAAGTCCAGGTTGTCCAGGTATTCCGCTTCGTAGTTCTCTGTATCTAGGTGTCGGATGTGGAAGTCCAGGGTGTGCAGGTATTCCGCTCCGTAGTTTCCTGTGTCCAGGTGTCGGATGTGGAAGTTCAGGGTGTCCAGGTATTCCGCTTCGTAGTTTTCTGTACCTAGGTGTCGGATATGGAAGTCCAGGGTGTCCAGGTATTCCGCTTCGTAGTTCTCTGTATCTAGGTGTCGGATGTGGAAGTTCAGGGTGTCCAGGTATTCCGCTTCGTAGTTTTCTGTATCTAGGTGTTGGATGTGGAAGTTCAGGGTGTCCAGGTATTCCGCTCCGCAGTTTCTTGTATCTAGGTACTGGATGTGGAGGTACAGGGTATCCAGGCATTCCGCTCCGTAGTTTTCTGTATCCAGGTGTCGGATGTGGAAGTTCAGGGTGTCCAGGTATTCCACTCCGCAGTTTCCTGTGTCCAGGTGTCGGATGTGGAAGTTCACGGTGTCCAGGTATTCTGCTTCGTAGTTTTCTGTACCTAGTTGTCGGATGCGGAAGTCCAGGGTGTCCAGGTATTCCGCTCCGTAGTTTCCTGTGTCCAGGTGTCGGATGTGGAAGTTCAGGGTGTGCAGGTATTCCGCTTCGTAGTTTCCTGTGTCCAGATGTTGGATGTGGAAGTCCAGGGTGTCCAGGTATTCCGCTCCGTAGTTTCCTGTGTCTAGGTGTTGGATGTGGAAGTTCCGGGTGTCCAGGTATTCCGCTCCGTAGTGTCTTGTATCTACGTACTGGATGTGGAAGTCCAGGGTGTCCAGGTATTCCGCATCGTAGTTCTCTGTATCTAGGTGTCGGATGTGGAAGTCCAGGGTGTCCAGGTATTCCGCTCCGTAGTTTCCTGTGTCCAGGTGTCGGATGTGGAAGTTCAAGGTGTCCATGTATTCCGCTTCGTTGTTTTCTATACCTAGGTGTCGGATATGGAAGTCCAGGGTGTCCAGGTATTCCGCTTCGTAGTTCTCTGTATCTAGGTGTCGGATGTGGAAGTCCAGGGTGTCCAGGTATTCCGCTCCGTAGTTTCCTGTGTCCAGGTGTCGGATGTGGAAGTTCAGGGTGTCCAGGTATTCCGCTTCGTAGTTTTCTGTACCTAGGTGTCGGATGTGGAAGTTCAGGGTGTCCAGGTATTCCGCTCCGTAGTTTCTTGTATCTAGGTACTGGATGTGGAAGTCCAGGGTGTCCAGGTATTCCGCTTCGTAGTTCTCTGTATCTAGGTGTCGGATGTGGAAGTCCAGGGTGTGCAGGTATTCCGCTTCGTAGTTTCCTGTGTCCAGGTGTTGGATGTGGTAGTCCAGGGTGTGTAGGCATTCCGCTCCGTAGTTTCCTGTATCCAGGTGTCGGATGTGGAAGTCCACGGTTTGCAGGTATTCCGCTTCGTAGTTTCCTGTGTCCAGATGTTGGATGTGGAAGTCCAGGGTGTCCAGGTATTCCGCTACGTAGTTTCCTGTGTCTAGGTGTTGGATGTGGAAGTTCAGGGTGTCCAGGTATTCCGCTCCGTAGTGTCTTGTATCTAGGTACTGGATGTGGAAGTCCAGGCTGTCCAGGTATTCCGCTTCGTAGTTCTCTGTATCTAGGTGTCGGATATGGAAGTCCAGGGTGTCCAGGTATTCCGCTCCGTAGTTTCCTGTGTCCAGGTGTCGGATGTGGAAGTTCAGGGTGTCCAGGTATTCCGCTTCGTAATTTTCTGTATCTAGGTGTCGGATATGGAAGTCCAGGTTGTCCAGGTATTCCGCTTCGTAGTTCTCTGTATCTAGGTGTCGGATGTGGAAGTCCAGGGTGTGCAGGTATTCCGCTTCGTAGTTTCCTGTGTCCAGATGTTGGATGTGGAAGTCCAGGGTGTCCAGGTATTCCGCTCCGTAGTTTCCTGTGTCTAGGTGTTGGATGTGGAAGTTCAGGGTGTCCAGGTATTCCGCTCCGTAGTGTCTTGTATCTAGGTACTGGATGTGGAAGTCCAGGCTGTCCAGGTATTCCGCTTCGTAGTTCTCTGTATCTAGGTGTCGGATATGGAAGTCCAGGGTGTCCAGGTATTCCGCTTCGTAGTTCTCTGTATCTAGGTGTCGGATGTGGAAGTCCAGGGTGTGCAGGTATTCCGCTTCGTAGTTTCCTGTGTCCAGATGTTGGATGTGGAAGTCCAGGGTGTCCAGGTACTCCGCTCCGTAGTTTCCTGTGTATAGGTGTTGGATGTGGAAGTTCAGGGTGTCCAGGTATTCCGCTCCGTAGTGTCTTGTATCTAGGTACTGGATGTGGAAGTCCAGGGTGTCCAGGTATTCCGCTTCGTAGTTCTCTGTATCTAGGTGTCGGATGTGGAAGTTCAGGGTGTCCAGGTATTCCGCTTCGTAGTTCTCTGTATCTAGGTGTCGAATGTGGAAGTCTAGGGTGTCCAGGTATTCCGCTCCGTAGTTTCCTGTGTCCAGGTGTCGGATGTGGAAGTTCAGGGTGTCCAGGTATTCCGCTTCGTAGTTTTCTGTATCTAGGTGTTGGATGTGGAAGTTCAGGGTGTCCAGGTATTCCGCTCCGTAGTTTCTTGTATCTAGGTACTGGATGTGGAGGTACAGGGTATCCAGGCATTCCGCTCCGTAGTTTCCTGTATCCAGGTGTCGGATGTGGAAGTTCAGGGTGTCCAGGTATTCCACTCCGCAGTTTCCTGTGTCCAGGTGTCGGATGTGGAAGTTCAGGGTGTCCAGGTATTCTGCTTCGTAGTTTTCTGTACCTAGTTGTCGGATGTGGAAGTCCAGGGTGTCCAGGTATTCCGCTCCGTAGTTTCCTGTGTCCAGGTGTCGGATGTGGAAGTTCAGGGTGTCCAGGTATTCCGCTTCGTAATTTTCTGTATCTAGGTGTCGGATATGGAAGTCCAGGTTGTCCAGGTATTCCGCTTCGTAGTTCTCTGTATCTAGGTGTCGGATGTGGAAGTCCAGGGTGTGCAGGTATTCCGCTTCGTAGTTTCCTGTGTCCAGATGTTGGATGTGGAAGTCCAGGGTGTCCAGGTATTCCGCTCCGTAGTGTCTTGTATCTACGTACTGGATGTGGAAGTCCAGGGTGTCCAGGTATTCCGCATCGTAGTTCTCTGTATCTAGGTGTCGGATGTGGAAGTCCAGGGTGTCCAGGTATTCCGCTCCGTAGTTTCCTGTGTCCAGGTGTCGGATGTGGAAGTTCAAGGTGTCCATGTATTCCGCTTCGTAGTTTTCTGTACCTAGGTGTCGGATATGGAAGTCCAGGGTGTCCAGGTATTCCGCTTCGTAGTTCTCTGTATCTAGGTGTCGGATGTGGAAGTCCAGGGTGTCCAGGTATTCCGCTCCGTAGTTTCCTGTGTCCAGGTGTCGGATGTGGAAGTTCAGGTTGTCCAGGTATTCCGCTTCGTAGTTTTCTGTACCTAGGTGTCGGATGTGGAAGTTCAGGGTGTCCAGGTATTCCGCTCCGTAGTTTCTTGTATCTAGGTACTGGATGTGGAAGTCCAGGGTGTCCAGGTATTCCGCTTCGTAGTTCTCTGTATCTAGGTGTCGGATGTGGAAGTCCAGGGTGTCCAGGTATTCCGCTTCGTAGTTTCCTGTGTCCAGGTGTTGGATGTGGTAGTCCAGGGTGTGTAGGCATTCCGCTCCGTAGTTTCCTGTATCCAGGTGTCGGATGTGGAAGTCCACGGTTTGCAGGTATTCCGCTTCGTAGTTTCCTGTGTCCAGATGTTGGATGTGGAAGTCCAGGGTGTCCAGGTATTCCGCTCCGTAGTGTCTTGTATCTAGGTACTGGATGTGGAAGTCCAGGATGTCCAGGTATTCCGCTTCGTAGTTCTCTGTATCTAGGTGTCGGATATGGAAGTCCAGGGTGTCCAGGTATTCCGCTTCGTAGTTCTCTGTATCTAGGTGTCGGATGTGGAAGTCCAGGGTGTGCAGGTATTCCGCTTCGTAGTTTCCTGTGTCCAGATGTTGGATGTGGAAGTCCAGGGTGTCCAGGTACTCCGCTCCGTAGTTTCCTGTGTATAGGTGTTGGATGTGGAAGTTCAGGGTGTCCAGGTATTCCGCTCCGTAGTGTCTTGTATCTAGGTACTGGATGTGGAAGTCCAGGGTGTCCAGGTATTCCGCTTCGTAGTTCTCTGTATCTAGGTGTCGGATGTGGAAGTTCAGGGTGTCCAGGTATTCTGCTTCGTAGTTCTCTGTATCTAGGTGTCGAATGTGGAAGTCTAGGGTGTCCAGGTATTCCGCTCCGTAGTTTCCTGTGTCCAGGTGTCGGATGTGGAAGTTCAGGGTGTCCAGGTATTCCGCTTCGTAGTTTTCTGTATCTAGGTGTTGGATGTGGAAGTTCAGGGTGTCCAGGTATTCCGCTCCGTAGTTTCTTGTATCTAGGTACTGGATGTGGAGGTACAGAGTATCCAGGCATTCCACTCCGCAGTTTCCTGTGTCCAGGTGTCGGATGTGGAAGTTCAGGGTGTCCAGGTATTCTGCTTCGTAGTTTTCTGTACCTAGTTGTCGGATGTGGAAGTCCAGGGTGTCCAGGTATTCCGCTCCGTAGTTTCCTGTGTCCAGGTGTCGGATGTGGAAGTTCAGGATGTCCAGGTATTCCGCTTCGTAATTTTCTGTATCTAGGTGTCGGATATGGAAGTCCAGGTTGTCCAGGTATTCCGCTTCGTAGTTCTCTGTATCTAGGTGTCGGATGTGGAAGTCCAGGGTGTGCAGGTATTCCGCTTCGTAGTTTCCTGTGTCCAGATGTTGGATGTGGAAGTCCAGGGTGTCCAGGTATTCCGCTCCGTAGTTTCCTGTGTCTAGGTGTTGGATGTGGAAGTTCCGGGTGTCCAGGTATTCCGCTCCGTAGTGTCTTGTATCTACGTACTGGATGTGGAAGTCCAGGGTGTCCAGGTATTCCGCATCGTAGTTCTCTGTATCTAGGTGTCGGATGTGGAAGTCCAGGGTGTCCAGGTATTCCGCTCCGTAGTTTCCTGTGTCCAGGTGTCGGATGTGGAAGTTCAAGGTGTCCATGTATTCCGCTTCGTAGTTTTCTGTACCTAGGTGTCGGATATGGAAGTCCAAGGTGTCCAGGTATTCCGCTTCGTAGTTCTCTGTATCTAGGTGTCGGATGTGGAAGTCCAGGGTGTCCAGGTATTCCGCTCCGTAGTTTCCTGTGTCCAGGTGTCGGATGTGGAAGTTCAGGGTGTCCAGGTATTCCGCTTCGTAGTTTTCTGTACCTAGGTGTCGGATGTGGAAGTTCAGGGTGTCCAGGTATTCCGCTCCGTAGTTTCTTGTATCTAGGTACTGGATGTGGAAGTCCAGGGTGTCCAGGTATTCCGCTTCGTAGTTCTCTGTATCTAGGTGTCGGATGTGGAAGTCCAGGGTGTCCAGGTATTCCGCTTCGTAGTTTCCTGTGTCCAGGTGTTGGATGTGGTAGTCCAGGGTGTGTAGGCATTCCGCTCCGTAGTTTCCTGTATCCAGGTGTCGGATGTGGAAGTCCACGGTTTGCAGGTATTCCGCTTCGTAGTTTCCTGTGTCCAGATGTTGGATGTGGAAGTCCAGGGTGTCCAGGTATTCCGCTACGTAGTTTCCTGTGTCTAGGTGTTGGATGTGGAAGTTCAGGGTGTCCAGGTATTCCGCTCCGTAGTGTCTTGTATCTAGGTACTGGATGTGGAAGTCCAGGATGTCCAGGTATTCCGCTTCGTAGTTCTCTGTATCTAGGTGTCGGATATGGAAGTCCAGGGTGTCCAGGTATTCCGCTTCGTAGTTCTCTGTATCTAGGTGTCGGATGTGGAAGTCCAGGGTGTGCAGGTATTCCGCTTCGTAGTTTCCTGTGTCCAGATGTTGGATGTGGAAGTCCAGGGTGTCCAGGTACTCCGCTCCGTAGTTTCCTGTGTATAGGTGTTGGATGTGGAAGTTCAGGGTGTCCAGGTATTCCGCTCCGTAGTGTCTTGTATCTAGGTACTGGATGTGGAAGTCCAGGGTGTCCAGTTATTCCGCTTCATAGTTCTCTGTATCTAGGTGTCGGATGTGGAAGTCCAGGGTGTCCAGGTATTCCGCTCCGTAGTTTCCTGTGTCCAGGTGTCGGATGTGGAAGTTCAGGATGTCCAGGTATTCCGCTTCGTAGTTTTCTGTACCTAGGTGTCGAATATGGAAGTTCAGGGTGTCCAGGTATTCCGCTTCGTAGTTCTCTGTATCTAGGTGTCGGATGTGGAAGTCCAGGGTGTCCAGGTATTCCGCTCCGTAGTTTCCTGTGTCCAGGTGTCGGATGTGGAAGTTCAGGGTGTCCAGGTATTCCGCTTCGTAGTTTTCTGTACCTAGGTGTCGGATATGGAAGTTCAGGGTGTCCAGGTATTCCGCTTCGTAGTTCTCTGTATCTAGGTGTCGGATGTGGAAGTCCAGGGTGTGCAGGTATTCCGCTTCGTAGTTTCCTGTGTCCAGATGTTGGATGTGGAAGTCCAGGGTGTCCAGGTATTCCGCTCCGTAGTTTCCTGTGTCTAGGTGTGGGATGTGGAAGTTCAGGGTGTCCAGTTATTCCGCTCCGTAGTGTCTTGTATCTAGGTACTGGATGTGGAAGTCCAGGGTGTCCAGGTATTCCGCTTCGTAGTTCTCTGTATCTAGGTGTCGGATGTGGAAGTCCAGGGTGTCCAGGTATTCCGCTCCGTAGTTTCCTGTGTCCAGGTGTCGGATGTGGAAGTTCAGGGTGTCCAGGTATTCCGCTTCGTAGTTTTCTGTACCTAGGTGTCGGATGTGGAAGTTCAGGGTGTCCAGGTATTCCGCTCCGTAGTTTCTTGTATCTAGGTACTGGATGTGGAAGTTCAAGGTGTCCATGTATTCCGCTTCGTAGTTTTCTGTACCTAGGTGTCGGATATGGAAGTCCAGGGTGTCCAGGTATTCCGCTTCGTAGTTCTCTGTATCTAGGTGTCGGATGTGGAAGTCCAGGGTGTCCAGGTATTCCGCTCCGTAGTTTCCTGTGTCCAGGTGTCGGATGTGGAAGTTCAGGGTGTCCAGGTATTCCGCTTCGTAGTTTTCTGTACCTAGGTGTCGGATGTGGAAGTTCAGGGTGTCCAGGTATTCCGCTCCGTAGTTTCTTGTATCTAGGTACTGGATGTGGAAGTCCAGGGTGTCCAGGTATTCCGCTCCGCAGTTTCCTGTGTCCAGGTGTCGGATGTGGAAGTCCAGGGTGTCCAGGTATTCCGCTCCGTAGTTTCCTGTACCTAGGTGTCGAATATGGAAGTCCAGGGTGTCCAGGTATTCCGCTCCGTAGTTTCCTGTGTCCAGATGTTGGATGTGGAAGTCCAGGGTGTCCAGGTATTCCGCTCCGTAGTTTCCTGTGTCTAGGTGTTGGATGTGGAAGTCCAGGGTGTCCAGGTATTCCGCTTCGTAGTTCTCTGTATATAGGTGTCGGATGTGGAAGTCCAGGGTGTCCAGGTATTCCGCTCCGTAGTTTCCTGTGTCCAGGTGTCGGATGTGGAAGTTCAGGGTGTCCAGGTATTCCGCTTCGTAGTTTTCTGTACCTAGGTGTCGGATATGGAAGTTCAGGGTGTCCAGGTATTCCGCTTCGTAGTTCTCTGTATCTAGGTGTCGGATGTGGAAGTCCAGGGTGTGCAGGTATTCAGCTTCGTAGTTTCCTGTGTCCAGATGTTGGATGTGGAAGTCCAGGGTGTCCAGGTATTCCGCTCCGTAGTTTCCTGTGTCTAGGTGTTGGATGTGGAAGTTCAGGGTGTCCAGGTATTCCGCTCCGTAGTGTCTTGTATCTAGGTACTGGATGTGGAAGTCCAGGGTGTCCAGGTATTCCGCTCCGTAGTTCTCCGTATCTAGGTGTCGGATGTGGAAGTCCAGGGTGTCCAGGTATTCCGCTCCGTAGTTTCCTGTGTCCAGGTGTCGGATGTGGAAGTTCAGGGTGTCCAGGTATTCCGCTTCGTAGTTTTCTGTACCTAGGTGTCGGATGTGGAAGTTCAGGGTGTCCAGGTATTCCGCTCCGTAGTTTCTTGTATCTAGGTACTGGATGTGGAAGTCCAGGGTGTCCAGGTATTCCGCTTCGTAGTTCTCTGTATCTAGGTGTCGGATGTGGATGTCCAGGGTGTGCAGGTATTCCGCTTCGTAGTTTCCTGTGTCCAGGTGTTGGATGTGGAAGTCCAGGGTGTGTAGGTATTCCGCTCCGTAGTTTCCTGTGTCCAGGTGTCGGATGTGGAAGTTCAGGGTGTCCAGGTATTCCGCTTCGTAGTTCTCTGTATCTAGGTGTCGAATGTGGAAGTCTAGGGTGTCCAGGTATTCCGCTCCGTAGTTTCCTGTGTCCAGGTGTCGGATGTGGAAGTTCAGGGTGTCCAGGTATTCCGCTTCGTAGTTTTCTGTATCTAGGTGTTGGATGTGGAAGTTCAGGGTGTCCAGGTATTCCGCTCCGTAGTTTCTTGTATCTAGGTACTGGATGTGGAGGTACAGGGTATCCAGGCATTCCGCTCCGTAGTTTCCTGTATCCAGGTGTCGGATGTGGAAGTTCAGGGTGTCCAGGTATTCCACTTCGCAGTTTCCTGTGTCCAGGTGTCGGATGTGGAAGTTCAGGGTGTCCAGGTATTCTGCTTCGTAGTTTTCTGTACCTAGTTGTCGGATGTGGAAGTCCAGGGTGTCCAGGTATTCCGCTCCGTAGTTTCCTGTGTCCAGGTGTCGGATGTGGAAGTTCAGGGTGTCCAGGTATTCCGCTTCGTAATTTTCTATATCTAGGTGTCGGATATGGAAGTCCAGGTTGTCCAGGTATTCCGCTTCGTAGTTCTCTGTATCTAGGTGTCGGATGTGGAAGTCCAGGGTGTGCAGGTATTCCGCTTCGTAGTTTCCTGTGTCCAGATGTTGGATGTGGAAGTCCAGGGTGTCCAGGTACTCCGCTCCGTAGTGTCTTGTATCTAGGTACTGGATGTGGAAGTCCAGGGTGTCCAGGTATTCCGCTTCGTAGTTCTCTGTATCTAGGTGTCGGATGTGGAAGTCCAGGGTGTCCAGGTATTCCGCTCCGTAGTTTCCTGTGTCCAGGTGTCGGATGTGGAAGTTCAGGGTGTCCAGGTATTCCGCTTCGTAGTTTTCTGTACCTAGGTGTCGGATGTGGAAGTTCAGGGTGTCCAGGTATTCCGCTCCGTAGTTTCTTGTATCTAGGTACTGGATGTGGAAGTTCAAGGTGTCCATGTATTCCGCTTCGTAGTTTTCTGTACCTAGGTGTCGGATATGGAAGTCCAGGGTGTCCAGGTATTCCGCTTCGTAGTTCTCTGTATCTAGGTGTCGGATGTGGAAGTCCAGGGTGTCCAGGTATTCCGCTCCGTAGTTTCCTGTGTCCAGGTGTCGGATGTGGAAGTTCAGGGTGACCAGGTATTCCGCTTCGTAGTTTTCTGTACCTAGGTGTCGGATGTGGAAGTTCAGGGTGTCCAGGTATTCCGCTCCGTAGTTTCTTGTATCTAGGTACTGGATGTGGAAGTCCAGGGTGTCCAGGTATTCCGCTCCGCAGTTTCCTGTGTCCAGGTGTCGGATGTGGAAGTCCAGGGTGTCCAGGTATTCCGCTCCGTAGTTTCCTGTACCTAGGTGTCGAATATGGAAGTCCAGGGTGTCCAGGTATTCCGCTCCGTAGTTTCCTGTGTCCAGATGTTGGATGTGGAAGTCCAGGGTGTCCAGGTATTCCGCTCCGTAGTTTCCTGTGTCTAGGTGTTGGATGTGGAAGTCCAGGGTGTCCAGGTATTCCGCTTCGTAGTTCTCTGTATATAGGTGTCGGATGTGGAAGTCCAGGGTGTCCAGGTATTCCGCTCCGTAGTTTCCTGTGTCCAGGTGTCGGATGTGGAAGTTCAGGGTGTCCAGGTATTCCGCTTCGTAGTTTTCTGTACCTAGGTGTCGGATATGGAAGTTCAGGGTGTCCAGGTATTCCGCTTCGTAGTTCTCTGTATCTAGGTGTCGGATGTGGAAGTCCAGGGTGTGCAGGTATTCAGCTTCGTAGTTTCCTGTGTCCAGATGTTGGATGTGGAAGTCCAGGGTGTCCAGGTATTCCGCTCCGTAGTTTCCTGTGTCTAGGTGTTGGATGTGGAAGTTCAGGGTGTCCAGGTATTCCGCTCCGTAGTGTCTTGTATCTAGGTACTGGATGTGGAAGTCCAGGGTGTCCAGGTATTCCGCTTCGTAGTTCTCTGTATCTAGGTGTCGGATGTGGAAGTCCAGGGTGTCCAGGTATTCCGCTCCGTAGTTTCCTGTGTCCAGGTGTCGGATGTGGAAGTTCAGGGTGTCCAGGTATTCCGCTTCGTAGTTTTCTGTACCTAGGTGTCGGATATGGAAGTTCAGGGTGTCCAGGTATTCCGCTTCGTAGTTCTCTGTATCTAGGTGTCGGATGTGGAAGTCCAGGGTGTGCAGGTATTCCGCTTCGTAGTTTCCTGTGTCCAGATGTTGGATGTGGAAGTCCAGGGTGTCCAGGTATTCCGCTCCGTAGTTTCCTGTGTCTAGGTGTGGGATGTGGAAGTTCAGGGTGTCCAGTTATTCCGCTCCGTAGTGTCTTGTATCTAGGTACTGGATGTGGAAGTCCAGGGTGTCCAGGTATTCCGCTTCGTAGTTCTCTGTATCTAGGTGTCGGATGTGGAAGTCCAGGGTGTCCAGGTATTCCGCTCCGTAGTTTCCTGTGTCCAGGTGTCGGATGTGGAAGTTCAGGGTGTCCAGGTATTCCGCTTCGTAGTTTTCTGTACCTAGGTGTCGGATGTGGAAGTTCAGGGTGTCCAGGTATTCCGCTCCGTAGTTTCTTGTATCTAGGTACTGGATGTGGAAGTTCAAGGTGTCCATGTATTCCGCTTCGTAGTTTTCTGTACCTAGGTGTCGGATATGGAAGTCCAGGGTGTCCAGGTATTCCGCTTCGTAGTTCTCTGTATCTAGGTGTCGGATGTGGAAGTCCAGGGTGTCCAGGTATTCCGCTCCGTAGTTTCCTGTGTCCAGGTGTCGGATGTGGAAGTTCAGGGTGTCCAGGTATTCCGCTTCGTAGTTTTCTGTACCTAGGTGTCGGATGTGGAAGTTCAGGGTGTCCAGGTATTCCGCTCCGTAGTTTCTTGTATCTAGGTACTGGATGTGGAAGTCCAGGGTGTCCAGGTATTCCGCTCCGCAGTTTCCTGTGTCCAGGTGTCGGATGTGGAAGTCCAGGGTGTCCAGGTATTCCGCTCCGTAGTTTCCTGTACCTAGGTGTCGAATATGGAAGTCCAGGGTGTCCAGGTATTCCGCTCCGTAGTTTCCTGTGTCCAGATGTTGGATGTGGAAGTCCAGGGTGTCCAGGTATTCCGCTCCGTAGTTTCCTGTGTCTAGGTGTTGGATGTGGAAGTCCAGGGTGTCCAGGTATTCCGCTTCGTAGTTCTCTGTATATAGGTGTCGGATGTGGAAGTCCAGGGTGTCCAGGTATTCCGCTCCGTAGTTTCCTGTGTCCAGGTGTCGGATGTGGAAGTTCAGGGTGTCCAGGTATTCCGCTTCGTAGTTTTCTGTACCTAGGTGTCGGATATGGAAGTTCAGGGTGTCCAGGTATTCCGCTTCGTAGTTCTCTGTATCTAGGTGTCGGATGTGGAAGTCCAGGGTGTGCAGGTATTCAGCTTCGTAGTTTCCTGTGTCCAGATGTTGGATGTGGAAGTCCAGGGTGTCCAGGTATTCCGCTCCGTAGTTTCCTGTGTCTAGGTGTGGGATGTGGAAGTCCAGGGTGTCCAGGTATTCCGCTCCGTAGTTTCCTGTGTCCAGGTGTCGGATGTGGAAGTTCAGGGTGTCCAGGTATTCCGCTTCGTAGTTTTCTGTACCTAGGTGTCGGATGTGGAAGTTCAGGGTGTCCAGGTATTCCGCTCCGTAGTTTCTTGTATCTAGGTACTGGATGTGGAAGTTCAAGGTGTCCATGTATTCCGCTTCGTAGTTTTCTGTACCTAGGTGTCGGATATGGAAGTCCAGGGTGTCCAGGTATTCCGCTTCGTAGTTCTCTGTATCTAGGTGTCGGATGTGGAAGTCCAGGGTGTCCAGGTATTCCGCTCCGTAGTTTCCTGTGTCCAGGTGTCGGATGTGGAAGTTCAGGGTGTCCAGGTATTCCGCTTCGTAGTTTTCTGTACCTAGGTGTCGGATGTGGAAGTTCAGGGTGTCCAGGTATTCCGCTCCGTAGTTTCTTGTATCTAGGTACTGGATGTGGAAGTCCAGGGTGTCCAGGTATTCCGCTCCGCAGTTTCCTGTGTCCAGGTGTCGGATGTGGAAGTCCAGGGTGTCCAGGTATTCCGCTCCGTAGTTTCCTGTACCTAGGTGTCGAATATGGAAGTCCAGGGTGTCCAGGTATTCCGCTCCGTAGTTTCCTGTGTCCAGATGTTGGATGTGGAAGTCCAGGGTGTCCAGGTATTCCGCTCCGTAGTTTCCTGTGTCTAGGTGTTGGATGTGGAAGTCCAGGGTGTCCAGGTATTCCGCTTCGTAGTTCTCTGTATATAGGTGTCGGATGTGGAAGTCCAGGGTGTCCAGGTATTCCGCTCCGTAGTTTCCTGTGTCCAGGTGTCGGATGTGGAAGTTCAGGGTGTCCAGGTATTCCGCTTCGTAGTTTTCTGTACCTAGGTGTCGGATATGGAAGTTCAGGGTGTCCAGGTATTCCGCTTCGTAGTTCTCTGTATCTAGGTGTCGGATGTGGAAGTCCAGGGTGTGCAGGTATTCAGCTTCGTAGTTTCCTGTGTCCAGATGTTGGATGTGGAAGTCCAGGGTGTCCAGGTATTCCGCTCCGTAGTTTCCTGTGTCTAGGTGTTGGATGTGGAAGTTCAGGGTGTCCAGGTATTCCGCTCCGTAGTGTCTTGTATCTAGGTACTGGATGTGGAAGTCCAGGGTGTCCAGGTATTCCGCTCCGTAGTTCTCCGTATCTAGGTGTCGGATGTGGAAGTCCAGGGTGTCCAGGTATTCCGCTCCGTAGTTTCCTGTGTCCAGGTGTCGGATGTGGAAGTTCAGGGTGTCCAGGTATTCCGCTTCGTAGTTTTCTGTACCTAGGTGTCGGATGTGGAAGTTCAGGGTGTCCAGGTATTCCGCTCCGTAGTTTCTTGTATCTAGGTACTGGATGTGGAAGTCCAGGGTGTCCAGGTATTCCGCTTCGTAGTTCTCTGTATCTAGGTGTCGGATGTGGATGTCCAGGGTGTGCAGGTATTCCGCTTCGTAGTTTCCTGTGTCCAGGTGTTGGATGTGGAAGTCCAGGGTGTGTAGGTATTCCGCTCCGTAGTTTCCTGTGTCCAGGTGTCGGATGTGGAAGTTCAGGGTGTCCAGGTATTCCGCTTCGTAGTTCTCTGTATCTAGGTGTCGAATGTGGAAGTCTAGGGTGTCCAGGTATTCCGCTCCGTAGTTTCCTGTGTCCAGGTGTCGGATGTGGAAGTTCAGGGTGTCCAGGTATTCCGCTTCGTAGTTTTCTGTATCTAGGTGTTGGATGTGGAAGTTCAGGGTGTCCAGGTATTCCGCTCCGTAGTTTCTTGTATCTAGGTACTGGATGTGGAGGTACAGGGTATCCAGGCATTCCGCTCCGTAGTTTCCTGTATCCAGGTGTCGGATGTGGAAGTTCAGGGTGTCCAGGTATTCCACTTCGCAGTTTCCTGTGTCCAGGTGTCGGATGTGGAAGTTCAGGGTGTCCAGGTATTCTGCTTCGTAGTTTTCTGTACCTAGTTGTCGGATGTGGAAGTCCAGGGTGTCCAGGTATTCCGCTCCGTAGTGTCCTGTGTCCAGGTGTCGGATGTGGAAGTTCAGGGTGTCCAGGTATTCCGCTTCGTAATTTTCTATATCTAGGTGTCGGATATGGAAGTCCAGGTTGTCCAGGTATTCCGCTTCGTAGTTCTCTGTATCTAGGTGTCGGATGTGGAAGTCCAGGGTGTGCAGGTATTCCGCTTCGTAGTTTCCTGTGTCCAGATGTTGGATGTGGAAGTCCAGGGTGTCCAGGTACTCCGCTCCGTAGTGTCTTGTATCTAGGTACTGGATGTGGAAGTCCAGGGTGTCCAGGTATTCCGCTTCGTAGTTCTCTGTATCTAGGTGTCGGATGTGGAAGTCCAGGGTGTCCAGGTATTCCGCTCCGTAGTTTCCTGTGTCCAGGTGTCGGATGTGGAAGTTCAGGGTGTCCAGGTATTCCGCTTCGTAGTTTTCTGTACCTAGGTGTCGGATGTGGAAGTTCAGGGTGTCCAGGTATTCCGCTCCGTAGTTTCTTGTATCTAGGTACTGGATGTGGAAGTTCAAGGTGTCCATGTATTCCGCTTCGTAGTTTTCTGTACCTAGGTGTCGGATATGGAAGTCCAGGGTGTCCAGGTATTCCGCTTCGTAGTTCTCTGTATCTAGGTGTCGGATGTGGAAGTCCAGGGTGTCCAGGTATTCCGCTCCGTAGTTTCCTGTGTCCAGGTGTCGGATGTGGAAGTTCAGGGTGTCCAGGTATTCCGCTTCGTAGTTTTCTGTACCTAGGTGTCGGATGTGGAAGTTCAGGGTGTCCAGGTATTCCGCTCCGTAGTTTCTTGTATCTAGGTACTGGATGTGGAAGTCCAGGGTGTCCAGGTATTCCGCTCCGCAGTTTCCTGTGTCCAGGTGTCGGATGTGGAAGTCCAGGGTGTCCAGGTATTCCGCTCCGTAGTTTCCTGTACCTAGGTGTCGAATATGGAAGTCCAGGGTGTCCAGGTATTCCGCTCCGTAGTTTCCTGTGTCCAGATGTTGGATGTGGAAGTCCAGGGTGTCCAGGTATTCCGCTCCGTAGTTTCCTGTGTCTAGGTGTTGGATGTGGAAGTCCAGGGTGTCCAGGTATTCCGCTTCGTAGTTCTCTGTATATAGGTGTCGGATGTGGAAGTCCAGGGTGTCCAGGTATTCCGCTCCGTAGTTTCCTGTGTCCAGGTGTCGGATGTGGAAGTTCAGGGTGTCCAGGTATTCCGCTTCGTAGTTTTCTGTACCTAGGTGTCGGATATGGAAGTTCAGGGTGTCCAGGTATTCCGCTTCGTAGTTCTCTGTATCTAGGTGTCGGATGTGGAAGTCCAGGGTGTGCAGGTATTCAGCTTCGTAGTTTCCTGTGTCCAGATGTTGGATGTGGAAGTCCAGGGTGTCCAGGTATTCCGCTCCGTAGTTTCCTGTGTCTAGGTGTTGGATGTGGAAGTTCAGGGTGTCCAGGTATTCCGCTCCGTAGTGTCTTGTATCTAGGTACTGGATGTGGAAGTCCAGGGTGTCCAGGTATTCCGCTCCGTAGTTCTCCGTATCTAGGTGTCGGATGTGGAAGTCCAGGGTGTCCAGGTATTCCGCTCCGTAGTTTCCTGTGTCCAGGTGTCGGATGTGGAAGTTCAGGGTGTCCAGGTATTCCGCTTCGTAGTTTTTTGTACCTAGGTGTCGGATGTGGAAGTTCAGGGTGTCCAGGTATTCCGCTCCGTAGTTTCTTGTATCTAGGTACTGGATGTGGAAGTCCAGGGTGTTCAGGTATTCCGCTTCGTAGTTCTCTGTATCTAGGTGTCGGATGTGGATGTCCAGGGTGTGCAGGTATTCCGCTTCGTAATTTCCTGTGTCCAGGTGTTGGATGTGGAAGTCCAGGGTGTGTAGGTATTCCGCTCCGTAGTTTCCTGTGTCCAGGTGTCGGATGTGGAAGTTCAGGGTGTCCAGGTATTCCGCTTCGTAGTTCTCTGTATCTAGGTGTCGAATGTGGAAGTCTAGGGTGTCCAGGTATTCCGCTCCGTAGTTTCCTGTGTCCAGGTGTCGGATGTGGAAGTTCAGGGTGTCCAGGTATTCCGCTTCGTAGTTTTCTGTATCTAGGTGTTGGATGTGGAAGTTCAGGGTGTCCAGGTATTCCGCTCCGTAGTTTCTTGTATCTAGGTACTGGATGTGGAGGTACAGGGTATCCAGGCATTCCGCTCCGTAGTTTCCTGTATCCAGGTGTCGGATGTGGAAGTTCAGGGTGTCCAGGTATTCCACTTCGCAGTTTCCTGTGTCCAGGTGTCGGATGTGGAAGTTCAGGGTGTCCAGGTATTCCGCTTCGTAATTTTCTATATCTAGGTGTCGGATATGGAAGTCCAGGTTGTCCAGGTATTCCGCTTCGTAGTTCTCTGTATCTAGGTGTCGGATGTGGAAGTCCAGGGTGTGCAGGTATTCCGCTTCGTAGTTTCCTGTGTCCAGATGTTGGATGTGGAAGTCCAGGGTGTCCAGGTACTCCGCTCCGTAGTGTCTTGTATCTAGGTACTGGATGTGGAAGTCCAGGGTGTCCAGGTATTCCGCTTCATAGTTCTCTGTATCTAGGTGTTGGATGTGGAAGTCCAGGGTGTCCAGGTATTCCGCTCCGTAGTTTCCTGTGTCCAGGTGTCGGATGTGGAAGTTCAGGATGTCCAGGTATTCCGCTTCGTAGTTTTCTGTACCTAGGTGTCGAATATGGAAGTCCAGGGTGTCCAGGTATTCCGCTCCGTAGTTTCCTGTGTCCAGGTGTCGGATGTGGAAGTTCAGGGTGTCCAGGTATTCCGCTTCGTAGTTTTCTGTACCTAGGTGTCGGATATGGAAGTTCAGGGTGTCCAGGTATTCCGCTTCGTAGTTCTCTGTATCTAGGTGTCGGATGTGGAAGTCCAGGGTGTGCAGGTATTCAGCTTCGTAGTTTCCTGTGTCCAGATGTTGGATGTGGAAGTCCAGGGTGTCCAGGTATTCCGCTCCGTAGTTTCCTGTGTCTAGGTGTTGGATGTGGAAGTTCAGGGTGTCCAGGTATTCCGCTCCGTAGTGTCTTGTATCTAGGTACTGGATGTGGAAGTCCAGGGTGTCCAGGTATTCCGCTCCGTAGTTCTCCGTATCTAGGTGTCGGATGTGGAAGTCCAGGGTGTCCAGGTATTCCGCTCCGTAGTTTCCTGTGTCCAGGTGTCGGATGTGGAAGTTCAGGGTGTCCAGGTATTCCGCTTCGTAGTTTTTTGTACCTAGGTGTCGGATGTGGAAGTTCAGGGTGTCCAGGTATTCCGCTCCGTAGTTTCTTGTATCTAGGTACTGGATGTGGAAGTCCAGGGTGTTCAGGTATTCCGCTTCGTAGTTCTCTGTATCTAGGTGTCGGATGTGGATGTCCAGGGTGTGCAGGTATTCCGCTTCGTAATTTCCTGTGTCCAGGTGTTGGATGTGGAAGTCCAGGGTGTGTAGGTATTCCGCTCCGTAGTTTCCTGTGTCCAGGTGTCGGATGTGGAAGTTCAGGGTGTCCAGGTATTCCGCTTCGTAGTTCTCTGTATCTAGGTGTCGAATGTGGAAGTCTAGGGTGTCCAGGTATTCCGCTCCGTAGTTTCCTGTGTCCAGGTGTCGGATGTGGAAGTTCAGGGTGTCCAGGTATTCCGCTTCGTAGTTTTCTGTATCTAGGTGTTGGATGTGGAAGTTCAGGGTGTCCAGGTATTCCGCTCCGTAGTTTCTTGTATCTAGGTACTGGATGTGGAGGTACAGGGTATCCAGGCATTCCGCTCCGTAGTTTCCTGTATCCAGGTGTCGGATGTGGAAGTTCAGGGTGTCCAGGTATTCCACTTCGCAGTTTCCTGTGTCCAGGTGTCGGATGTGGAAGTTCAGGGTGTCCAGGTATTCCGCTTCGTAATTTTCTATATCTAGGTGTCGGATATGGAAGTCCAGGTTGTCCAGGTATTCCGCTTCGTAGTTCTCTGTATCTAGGTGTCGGATGTGGAAGTCCAGGGTGTGCAGGTATTCCGCTTCGTAGTTTCCTGTGTCCAGATGTTGGATGTGGAAGTCCAGGGTGTCCAGGTACTCCGCTCCGTAGTGTCTTGTATCTAGGTACTGGATGTGGAAGTCCAGGGTGTCCAGGTATTCCGCTTCATAGTTCTCTGTATCTAGGTGTTGGATGTGGAAGTCCAGGGTGTCCAGGTATTCCGCTCCGTAGTTTCCTGTGTCCAGGTGTCGGATGTGGAAGTTCAGGATGTCCAGGTATTCCGCTTCGTAGTTTTCTGTACCTAGGTGTCGAATATGGAAGTCCAGGGTGTCCAGGTATTCCGCTCCGTAGTTTCCTGTGTCCAGATGTTGGATGTGGAAGTCCAGGGTGTCCAGGTATTCCATTCCGTAGTTTCCTGTGTCTAGGTGTTGGATGTGGAAGTCCAGGGTGTCCAGGTATTCCGCTTCGTAGTTCTCTGTATCTAGGTGTCGGATGTGGAAGTCCAGGGTGTCCAGGTATTCCGCTCCGTAGTTTCCTGTGTCCAGGTGTCGGATGTGGAAGTTCAGGGTGTCCAGGTATTCCGCTTCGTAGTTTTCTGTACCTAGGTGTCGGATATGGAAGTTCAGGGTGTCCAGGTATTCCGCTTCGTAGTTCTCTGTATCTAGGCGTCGGATGTGGAAGTCCAGGGTGTGCAGGTATTCAGCTTCGTAGTTTCCTGTGTCCAGATGTTGGATGTGGAAGTCCAGGGTGTCCAGGTATTCCGCTCCGTAGTTTCCTGTGTCTAGGTGTTGGATGTGGAAGTTCAGGGTGTCCAGGTATTCCGCTCCGTAGTGTCTTGTATCTAGGTACTGGATGTGGAAGTCCAGGGTGTCCAGGTATTCCGCTTCGTAGTTCTCCGTATCTAGGTGACGGATGTGGAAGTCCAGGGTGTCCAGGTATTCCGCTCCGTAGTTTCCTGTGTCCAGGTGTCGGATGTGGAAGTTCAGGGTGTCCAGGTATTCCGCTTCGTAGTTTTCTGTACCTAGGTGTCGGATGTGGAAGTTCAGGGTGTCCAGGTATTCCGCTTCGTAGTTCTCTGTATCTAGGCGTCGGATGTGGAAGTCCAGGGTGTGCAGGTATTCAGCTTCGTAGTTTCCTGTGTCCAGATGTTGGATGTGGAAGTCCAGGGTGTCCAGGTATTCCGCTCCGTAGTTTCCTGTGTCTAGGTGTTGGATGTGGAAGTTCAGGGTGTCCAGGTATTCCGCTCCGTAGTGTCTTGTATCTAGGTACTGGATGTGGAAGTCCAGGGTGTCCAGGTATTCCGCTTCGTAGTTCTCCGTATCTAGGTGACGGATGTGGAAGTCCAGGGTGTCCAGGTATTCCGCTCCGTAGTTTCCTGTGTCCAGGTGTCGGATGTGGAAGTTCAGGGTGTCCAGGTATTCCGCTTCGTAGTTTTCTGTACCTAGGTGTCGGATGTGGAAGTTCAGGGTGTCCAGGTATTCCGCTCCGTAGTTTCTTGTATCTAGGTACTGGATGTGGAAGTCCAGGGTGTCCAGGTATTCCGCTTCGTAGTTCTCTGTATCTAGGTGTCGGATGTGGATGTCCAGGGTGTGCAGGTATTCCGCTTCGTAGTTTCCTGTGTCCAGGTGTCGGATGTGGAAGTTCAGGGTGTCCAGGTATTCCGCTTCGTAGTTCTCTGTATCTAGGTGTCGAATGTGGAAGTCTAGGGTGTCCAGGTATTCCGCTCCGTAGTTTCCTGTGTCCAGGTGTCGGATGTGGAAGTTCAGGGTCTCCAGGTATTCCGCTTCGTAGTTTTCTGTATCTAGGTGTTGGATGTGGAAGTTCAGGGTGTCCAGGTATTCCGCTCCGTAGTTTCTTGTATCTAGGTACTGGATGTGGAGGTACAGGGTATCCAGGCATTCCGCTCCGTAGTTTCCTGTATCCAGGTGTCGGATGTGGAAGTTCAGGGTGTCCAGGTATTCCGCTTCGTAGTTTTCTGTACCTAGGTGTCGGATGTGGAAGTCCAGGGTGTCCAGGTATTCTGCTTCGTAGTTTTCTGTACCTAGTTGTCGGATGTGGAAGTCCAGGGTGTCCAGGTATTCCGCTCCGCAGTTTCCTGTGTCCAGGTGTCGGATGTGGAAGTTCAGGGTGTCCAGGTATTCCGCTTCGTAATTTTCTATATCTAGGTGTCGGATATGGAAGTCCAGGTTGTCCAGGTATTCCGCTTCGTAGTTCTCTGTATCTAGGTGTCGGATGTGGAAGTCCAGGGTGTGCAGGTATTCCGCTTCGTAGTTCTCTGTATCTAGGTGTTGGATGTGGAAGTCCACGGTGTGCAGGTATTCCGCTTCGTAGTTTCCTGTGTCCAGATGTTGGATGTGGAAGTCCAGGGTGTCCAGGTATTCCGCTCCGTAGTTTCCTGTGTCTAGGTGTTGGATGTGGAAGTCCAGGGTGTCCAGGTATTCCGCTTCGTAGTTCTCTGTATCTAGGTGTCGGATGTGGAAGTCCAGGGTGTCCAGGTATTCCGCTCCGTAGTTTCCTGTGTCCAGGTGTCGGATGTGGAAGTTCGGGTGTCCAGGTATTCCGCTTCGTAGTTTTCTGTACCTAGGTGTCGGATATGGAAGTTCAGGGTGTCCAGGTATTCCGCTTCGTAGTTCTCTGTATCTAGGTGTCGGATGTGGAAGTCCAGGGTGTGCAGGTATTCCGCTTCGTAGTTTCCTGTGTCCAGATGTTGGATGTGGAAGTCCAGGGTGTCCAGGTATTCCGCTCCGTAGTTTCCTGTGTCTAGGTGTGGGATGTGGAAGTTCAGGGTGTCCAGTTATTCCGCTCCGTAGTGTCTTGTATCTAGGTACTGGATGTGGAAGTCCAGGGTGTCCAGGTATTCCGCTTCGTAGTTTTCTGTATCTAGGTGTTGGATGTGGAAGTTCAGGGTGTCCAGGTATTCCGCTCCGTAGTTTCTTGTATCTAGGTACTGGATGTGGAAGTTCAAGGTGTCCATGTATTCCGCTTCGTAGTTTTCTGTACCTAGGTGTCGGATGTGGAAGTTCAGGGTGTCCAGGTATTCCGCTTCGTAGTTTTCTGTACCTAGGTGTCGGATGTGGAAGTCCAGGGTGTCCAGGTATTCTGCTTCGTAGTTTTCTGTACCTAGTTGTCGGATGTGGAAGTCCAGGGTGTCCAGGTATTCCGCTCCGCAGTTTCCTGTGTCCAGGTGTCGGATGTGGAAGTTCAGGGTGTCCAGGTATTCCGCTTCGTAATTTTCTATATCTAGGTGTCGGATATGGAAGTCCAGGTTGTCCAGGTATTCCGCTTCGTAGTTCTCTGTATCTAGGTGTCGGATGTGGAAGTCCAGGGTGTGCAGGTATTCCGCTTCGTAGTTCTCTGTATCTAGGTGTTGGATGTGGAAGTCCACGGTGTGCAGGTATTCCGCTTCGTAGTTTCCTGTGTCCAGATGTTGGATGTGGAAGTCCAGGGTGTCCAGGTATTCCGCTCCGTAGTTTCCTGTGTCTAGGTGTTGGATGTGGAAGTCCAGGGTGTCCAGGTATTCCGCTTCGTAGTTCTCTGTATCTAGGTGTCGGATGTGGAAGTCCAGGGTGTCCAGGTATTCCGCTCCGTAGTTTCCTGTGTCCAGGTGTCGGATGTGGAAGTTCGGGTGTCCAGGTATTCCGCTTCGTAGTTTTCTGTACCTAGGTGTCGGATATGGAAGTTCAGGGTGTCCAGGTATTCCGCTTCGTAGTTCTCTGTATCTAGGTGTCGGATGTGGAAGTCCAGGGTGTGCAGGTATTCCGCTTCGTAGTTTCCTGTGTCCAGATGTTGGATGTGGAAGTCCAGGGTGTCCAGGTATTCCGCTCCGTAGTTTCCTGTGTCTAGGTGTGGGATGTGGAAGTTCAGGGTGTCCAGTTATTCCGCTCCGTAGTGTCTTGTATCTAGGTACTGGATGTGGAAGTCCAGGGTGTCCAGGTATTCCGCTTCGTAGTTTTCTGTATCTAGGTGTTGGATGTGGAAGTTCAGGGTGTCCAGGTATTCCGCTCCGTAGTTTCTTGTATCTAGGTACTGGATGTGGAAGTTCAAGGTGTCCATGTATTCCGCTTCGTAGTTTTCTGTACCTAGGTGTCGGATATGGAAGTCCAGGGTGTCCAGGTATTCCGCTTCGTAGTTCTCTGTATCTAGGTGTCGGATGTGGAAGTCCAGGGTGTCCAGGTATTCCGCTTCGTAGTTCTCTGTATCTAGGTGTCGAATGTGGAAGTCTAGGGTGTCCAGGTATTCCGCTCCGTAGTTTCCTGTGTCCAGGTGTCGGATGTGGAAGTTCAGGGTGTCCAGGTATTCCGCTTCGTAGTTTTCTGTATCTAGGTGTTGGATGTGGAAGTTCAGGGTGTCCAGGTATTCCGCTCCGTAGTTTCTTGTATCTAGGTACTGGATGTGGAGGTACAGGGTATCCAGGCATTCCGCTCCGTAGTTTCCTGTATCCAGGTGTCGGATGTGGAAGTTCAGGGTGTCCAGGTATTCCACTTCGCAGTTTCCTGTGTCCAGGTGTCGGATGTGGAAGTTCAGGGTGTCCAGGTATTCTGCTTCGTAGTTTTCTGTACCTAGTTGTCGGATGTGGAAGTCCAGGGTGTCCAGGTATTCCGCTCCGTAGTTTCCTGTGTCCAGGTGTTGGATGTGGAAGTTCAGGGTGTCCAGGTATTCCGCTTCGTAATTTTCTATATCTAGGTGTCGGATATGGAAGTCCAGGTTGTCCAGGTATTCCGCTTCGTAGTTCTCTGTATCTAGGTGTCGGATGTGGAAGTCCAGGGTGTGCAGGTATTCCGCTTCGTAGTTTCCTGTGTCCAGATGTTGGATGTGGAAGTCCAGGGTGTCCAGGTACTCCGCTCCGTAGTGTCTTGTATCTAGGTACTGGATGTGGAAGTCCAGGGTGTCCAGGTATTCCGCTTCATAGTTCTCTGTATCTAGGTGTTGGATGTGGAAGTCCAGGGTGTCCAGGTATTCCGCTCCGTAGTTTCCTGTGTCCAGGTGTCGGATGTGGAAGTTCAGGATGTCCAGGTATTCCGCTTCGTAGTTTTCTGTACCTAGGTGTCGAATATGGAAGTCCAGGGTGTCCAGGTATTCCGCTCCGTAGTTTCCTGTGTCCAGATGTTGGATGTGGAAGTCCATGGTGTCCAGGTATTCCATTCCGTAGTTTCCTGTGTCTAGGTGTTGGATGTGGAAGTCCAGGGTGTCCAGGTATTCCGCTTCGTAGTTCTCTGTATCTAGGTGTCGGATGTGGAAGTCCAGGGTGTCCAGGTATTCCGCTCCGTAGTTTCCTGTGTCCAGGTGTCGGATGTGGAAGTTCAGGGTGTCCAGGTATTCCGCTTCGTAGTTTTCTGTACCTAGGTGTCGGATATGGAAGTTCAGGGTGTCCAGGTATTCCGCTTCGTAGTTCTCTGTATCTAGGTGTCGGATGTGGAAGTCCAGGGTGTGCAGGTATTCAGCTTCGTAGTTTCCTGTGTCCAGATGTTGGATGTGGAAGTCCAGGGTGTCCAGGTATTCCGCTCCGTAGTTTCCTGTGTCTAGGTGTTGGATGTGGAAGTTCAGGGTGTCCAGGTATTCCGCTCCGTAGTGTCTTGTATCTAGGTACTGGATGTGGAAGTCCAGGGTGTCCAGGTATTCCGCTTCGTAGTTCTCCGTATCTAGGTGACGGATGTGGAAGTCCAGGGTGTCCAGGTATTCCGCTCCGTAGTTTCCTGTGTCCAGGTGTCGGATGTGGAAGTTCAGGGTGTCCAGGTATTCCGCTTCGTAGTTTTCTGTACCTAGGTGTCGGATGTGGAAGTTCAGGGTGTCCAGGTATTCCGCTCCGTAGTTTCTTGTATCTAGGTACTGGATGTGGAAGTCCAGGGTGTCCAGGTATTCCGCTTCGTAGTTCTCTGTATCTAGGTGTCGGATGTGGATGTCCAGGGTGTGCAGGTATTCCGCTTCGTAGTTTCCTGTGTCCAGGTGTCGGATGTGGAAGTTCAGGGTGTCCAGGTATTCCGCTTCGTAGTTCTCTGTATCTAGGTGTCGAATGTGGAAGTCTAGGGTGTCCAGGTATTCCGCTCCGTAGTTTCCTGTGTCCAGGTGTCGGATGTGGAAGTTCAGGGTGTCCAGGTATTCCGCTTCGTAGTTTTCTGTATCTAGGTGTTGGATGTGGAAGTTCAGGGTGTCCAGGTATTCCGCTCCGTAGTTTCTTGTATCTAGGTACTGGATGTGGAGGTACAGGGTATCCAGGCATTCCGCTCCGTAGTTTCCTGTATCCAGGTGTCGGATGTGGAAGTTCAGGGTGTCCATGTATTCCGCTTCGTAGTTTTCTGTACCTAGGTGTCGGATGTGGAAGTCCAGGGTGTCCAGGTATTCTGCTTCGTAGTTTTCTGTACCTAGTTGTCGGATGTGGAAGTCCAGGGTGTCCAGGTATTCCGCTCCGCAGTTTCCTGTGTCCAGGTGTCGGATGTGGAAGTTCAGGGTGTCCAGGTATTCCGCTTCGTAATTTTCTATATCTAGGTGTCGGATATGGAAGTCCAGGTTGTCCAGGTATTCCGCTTCGTAGTTCTCTGTATCTAGGTGTCGGATGTGGAAGTCCAGGGTGTGCAGGTATTCCGCTTCGTAGTTCTCTGTATCTAGGTGTTGGATGTGGAAGTCCACGGTGTGCAGGTATTCCGCTTCGTAGTTTCCTGTGTCCAGATGTTGGATGTGGAAGTCCAGGGTGTCCAGGTATTCCGCTCCGTAGTTTCCTGTGTCTAGGTGTTGGATGTGGAAGTCCAGGGTGTCCAGGTATTCCGCTTCGTAGTTCTCTGTATCTAGGTGTCGGATGTGGAAGTCCAGGGTGTCCAGGTATTCCGCTCCGTAGTTTCCTGTGTCCAGGTGTCGGATGTGGAAGTTCGGGTGTCCAGGTATTCCGCTTCGTAGTTTTCTGTACCTAGGTGTCGGATATGGAAGTTCAGGGTGTCCAGGTATTCCGCTTCGTAGTTCTCTGTATCTAGGTGTCGGATGTGGAAGTCCAGGGTGTGCAGGTATTCCGCTTCGTAGTTTCCTGTGTCCAGATGTTGGATGTGGAAGTCCAGGGTGTCCAGGTATTCCGCTCCGTAGTTTCCTGTGTCTAGGTGTGGGATGTGGAAGTTCAGGGTGTCCAGTTATTCCGCTCCGTAGTGTCTTGTATCTAGGTACTGGATGTGGAAGTCCAGGGTGTCCAGGTATTCCGCTTCGTAGTTCTCTGTATCTAGGTGTCGGATGTGGAAGTCCAGGGTGTCCAGGTATTCCGCTCCGTAGTTTCCTGTGTCCAGGTGTCGGATGTGGAAGTTCAGGGTGTCCAGGTATTCCGCTTCGTAGTTTTCTGTACCTAGGTGTCGGATGTGGAAGTTCAGGGTGTCCAGGTATTCCGCTCCGTAGTTTCTTGTATCTAGGTACTGGATGTGGAAGTTCAAGGTGTCCATGTATTCCGCTTCGTAGTTTTCTGTACCTAGGTGTCGGATATGGAAGTCCAGGGTGTCCAGGTATTCCGCTTCGTAGTTTCCTGTGTCCAGGTGTCGGATGTGGAAGTTCAGGGTGTCCAGGTATTCCGCTTCGTAGTTCTCTGTATCTAGGTGTCGAATGTGGAAGTCTAGGGTGTCCAGGTATTCCGCTCCGTAGTTTCCTGTGTCCAGGTGTCGGATGTGGAAGTTCAGGGTGTCCAGGTATTCCGCTTCGTAGTTTTCTGTATCTAGGTGTTGGATGTGGAAGTTCAGGGTGTCCAGGTATTCCGCTCCGTAGTTTCTTGTATCTAGGTACTGGATGTGGAGGTACAGGGTATCCAGGCATTCCGCTCCGTAGTTTCCTGTATCCAGGTGTCGGATGTGGAAGTTCAGGGTGTCCAGGTATTCCGCTTCGTAGTTTTCTGTACCTAGGTGTCGGATGTGGAAGTCCAGGGTGTCCAGGTATTCTGCTTCGTAGTTTTCTGTACCTAGTTGTCGGATGTGGAAGTCCAGGGTGTCCAGGTATTCCGCTCCGCAGTTTCCTGTGTCCAGGTGTCGGATGTGGAAGTTCAGGGTGTCCAGGTATTCCGCTTCGTAATTTTCTATATCTAGGTGTCGGATATGGAAGTCCAGGTTGTCCAGGTATTCCGCTTCGTAGTTCTCTGTATCTAGGTGTCGGATGTGGAAGTCCAGGGTGTGCAGGTATTCCGCTTCGTAGTTCTCTGTATCTAGGTGTTGGATGTGGAAGTCCACGGTGTGCAGGTATTCCGCTTCGTAGTTTCCTGTGTCCAGATGTTGGATGTGGAAGTCCAGGGTGTCCAGGTATTCCGCTCCGTAGTTTCCTGTGTCTAGGTGTTGGATGTGGAAGTCCAGGGTGTCCAGGTATTCCGCTTCGTAGTTCTCTGTATCTAGGTGTCGGATGTGGAAGTCCAGGGTGTCCAGGTATTCCGCTCCGTAGTTTCCTGTGTCCAGGTGTCGGATGTGGAAGTTCGGGTGTCCAGGTATTCCGCTTCGTAGTTTTCTGTACCTAGGTGTCGGATATGGAAGTTCAGGGTGTCCAGGTATTCCGCTTCGTAGTTCTCTGTATCTAGGTGTCGGATGTGGAAGTCCAGGGTGTGCAGGTATTCCGCTTCGTAGTTTCCTGTGTCCAGATGTTGGATGTGGAAGTCCAGGGTGTCCAGGTATTCCGCTCCGTAGTTTCCTGTGTCTAGGTGTGGGATGTGGAAGTTCAGGGTGTCCAGTTATTCCGCTCCGTAGTGTCTTGTATCTAGGTACTGGATGTGGAAGTCCAGGGTGTCCAGGTATTCCGCTTCGTAGTTCTCTGTATCTAGGTGTCGGATGTGGAAGTCCAGGGTGTCCAGGTATTCCGCTCCGTAGTTTCCTGTGTCCAGGTGTCGGATGTGGAAGTTCAGGGTGTCCAGGTATTCCGCTTCGTAGTTTTCTGTACCTAGGTGTCGGATGTGGAAGTTCAGGGTGTCCAGGTATTCCGCTCCGTAGTTTCTTGTATCTAGGTACTGGATGTGGAAGTTCAAGGTGTCCATGTATTCCGCTTCGTAGTTTTCTGTACCTAGGTGTCGGATATGGAAGTCCAGGGTGTCCAGGTATTCCGCTTCGTAGTTCTCTGTATCTAGGTGTCGGATGTGGAAGTCCAGGGTGTCCAGGTATTCCGCTCCGTAGTTTCCTGTGTCCAGGTGTCGGATGTGGAAGTTCAGGGTGTCCAGGTATTCCGCTTCGTAGTTTTCTGTACCTAGGTGTCGGATATGGAAGTTCAGGGTGTCCAGGTATTCCGCTTCGTAGTTCTCTGTATCTAGGTGTCGGATGTGGAAGTCCAGGGTGTGCAGGTATTCAGCTTCGTAGTTTCCTGTGTCCAGATGTTGGATGTGGAAGTCCAGGGTGTCCAGGTATTCCGCTCCGTAGTTTCCTGTGTCTAGGTGTTGGATGTGGAAGTTCAGGGTGTCCAGGTATTCCGCTCCGTAGTGTCTTGTATCTAGGTACTGGATGTGGAAGTCCAGGGTGTCCAGGTATTCCGCTTCGTAGTTCTCCGTATCTAGGTGTCGGATGTGGAAGTCCAGGGTGTCCAGGTATTCCGCTCCGTAGTTTCCTGTGTCCAGGTGTCGGATGTGGAAGTTCAGGGTGTCCAGGTATTCCGCTTCGTAGTTTTCTGTACCTAGGTGTCGGATGTGGAAGTTCAGGGTGTCCAGGTATTCCGCTCCGTAGTTTCTTGTATCTAGGTACTGGATGTGGAAGTTCAGGGTGTCCAGGTATTCCGCTTCGTAGTTCTCTGTATCTAGGTGTCGGATGTGGATGTCCAGGGTGTGCAGGTATTCCGCTTCGTAGTTTCCTGTGTCCAGGTGTTGGATGTGGAAGTCCAGGGTGTGTAGGTATTCCGCTCCGTAGTTTCCTGTGTCCAGGTGTCGGATGTGGAAGTTCAGGGTGTCCAGGTATTCCGCTTCGTAGTTCTCTGTATCTAGGTGTCGAATGTGGAAGTCTAGGGTGTCCAGGTATTCCGCTCCGTAGTTTCCTGTGTCCAGGTGTCGGATGTGAAAGTTCAGGGTGTCCAGGTATTCCGCTTCGTAGTTTTCTGTATCTAGGTGTTGGATGTGGAAGTTCAGGGTGTCCAGGTATTCCGCTCCGTAGTTTCTTGTATCTAGGTACTGGATGTGGAGGTACAGGGTATCCAGGCATTCCGCTCCGTAGTTTCCTGTATCCAGGTGTCGGATGTGGAAGTTCAGGGTGTCCAGGTATTCCACTTCGCAGTTTCCTGTGTCCAGGTGTCGGATGTGGAAGTTCAGGGTGTCCAGGTATTCTGCTTCGTAGTTTTCTGTACCTAGTTGTCGGATGTGGAAGTCCAGGGTGTCCAGGTATTCCGCTCCGTAGTTTCCTGTGTCCAGGTGTCGGATGTGGAAGTTCAGGGTGTCCAGGTATTCCGCTTCGTAATTTTCTATATCTAGGTGTCGGATATGGAAGTCCAGGTTGTCCAGGTATTCCGCTTCGTAGTTCTCTGTATCTAGGTGTCGGATGTGGAAGTCCAGGGTGTGCAGGTATTCCGCTTCGTAGTTTCCTGTGTCCAGATGTTGGATGTGGAAGTCCAGGGTGTCCAGGTACTCCGCTCCGTAGTGTCTTGTATCTAGGTACTGGATGTGGAAGTCCAGGGTGTCCAGGTATTCCGCTTCATAGTTCTCTGTATCTAGGTGTTGGATGTGGAAGTCCAGGGTGTCCAGGTATTCCGCTCCGTAGTTTCCTGTGTCCAGGTGTCGGATGTGGAAGTTCAGGGTGTCCAGGTATTCCATTCCGTAGTTTCCTGTGTCTAGGTGTTGGATGTGGAAGTCCAGGGTGTCCAGGTCTTCCGCTTCGTAGTTCTCTGTATCTAGGTGTCGGATGTGGAAGTCCAGGGTGTCCAGGTATTCCGCTCCGTAGTTTCCTGTGTCCAGGTGTCGGATGTGGAAGTTCAGGGTGTCCAGGTATTCCGCTTCGTAGTTTTCTGTACCTAGGTGTCGGATATGGAAGTTCAGGGTGTCCAGGTATTCCGCTTCGTAGTTCTCTGTATCTAGGTGTCGGATGTGGAAGTCCAGGGTGTGCAGGTATTCAGCTTCGTAGTTTCCTGTGTCCAGATGTTGGATGTGGAAGTCCAGGGTGTCCAGGTATTCCGCTCCGTAGTTTCCTGTGTCTAGGTGTTGGATGTGGAAGTTCAGGGTGTCCAGGTATTCCGCTCCGTAGTGTCTTGTATCTAGGTACTGGATGTGGAAGTCCAGGGTGTCCAGGTATTCCGCTCCGTAGTTTCCTGTGTCTAGGTGTTGGATGTGGAAGTTCAGGGTGTCCAGGTATTCCGCTCCGTAGTGTCTTGTATCTAGGTACTGGATGTGGAAGTCCAGGGTGTACAGGTATTCCGCTTCGTAGTTCTCCGTATCTAGGTGACGGATGTGGAAGTCCAGGGTGTCCAGGTATTCCGCTCCGTAGTTTCCTGTGTCCAGGTGTCGGATGTGGAAGTTCAGGGTGTCCAGGTATTCCGCTTCGTAGTTTTCTGTACCTAGGTGTTGGATGTGGAAGTTCAGGGTGTCCAGGTATTCCGCTCCGTAGTGTCTTGTATCTAGGTACTGGATGTGGAAGTCCAGGGTGTCCAGGTATTCCGCTTCGTAGTTCTCTGTATCTAGGTGTCGGATGTGGAAGTCCAGGGTGTCCAGGTATTCCGCTCCGTAGTTTCCTGTGTCCAGGTGTCGGATGTGGAAGTTCAGGGTGTCCAGGTATTCCGCTTCGTAGTTTTCTGTACCTAGGTGTCGGATGTGGAAGTTCAGGGTGTCCAGGTATTCCGCTCCGTAGTTTCTTGTATCTAGGTACTGGATGTGGAAGTTCAAGGTGTCCATGTATTCCGCTTCGTAGTTTTCTGTACCTAGGTGTCGGATATGGAAGTCCAGGGTGTCCAGGTATTCCGCTTCGTAGTTCTCTGTATCTAGGTGTCGGATGTGGAAGTCCAGGGTGTCCAGGTATTCCGCTCCGTAGTTTCCTGTGTCCAGGTGTCGGATGTGGAAGTTCAGGGTGTCCAGGTATTCCGCTTCGTAGTTTTCTGTACCTAGGTGTCGGATATGGAAGTTCAGGGTGTCCAGGTATTCCGCTTCGTAGTTCTCTGTATCTAGGTGTCGGATGTGGAAGTCCAGGGTGTGCAGGTATTCAGCTTCGTAGTTTCCTGTGTCCAGATGTTGGATGTGGAAGTCCAGGGTGTCCAGGTATTCCGCTCCGTAGTTTCCTGTGTCTAGGTGTTGGATGTGGAAGTTCAGGGTGTCCAGGTATTCCGCTCCGTAGTGTCTTGTATCTAGGTACTGGATGTGGAAGTCCAGGGTGTCCAGGTATTCCGCTTCGTAGTTCTCCGTATCTAGGTGTCGGATGTGGAAGTCCAGGGTGTCCAGGTATTCCGCTCCGTAGTTTCCTGTGTCCAGGTGTCGGATGTGGAAGTTCAGGGTGTCCAGGTATTCCGCTTCGTAGTTTTCTGTACCTAGGTGTCGGATGTGGAAGTTCAGGGTGTCCAGGTATTCCGCTCCGTAGTTTCTTGTATCTAGGTACTGGATGTGGAAGTTCAGGGTGTCCAGGTATTCCGCTTCGTAGTTCTCTGTATCTAGGTGTCGGATGTGGATGTCCAGGGTGTGCAGGTATTCCGCTTCGTAGTTTCCTGTGTCCAGGTGTTGGATGTGGAAGTCCAGGGTGTGTAGGTATTCCGCTCCGTAGTTTCCTGTGTCCAGGTGTCGGATGTGGAAGTTCAGGGTGTCCAGGTATTCCGCTTCGTAGTTCTCTGTATCTAGGTGTCGAATGTGGAAGTCTAGGGTGTCCAGGTATTCCGCTCCGTAGTTTCCTGTGTCCAGGTGTCGGATGTGAAAGTTCAGGGTGTCCAGGTATTCCGCTTCGTAGTTTTCTGTATCTAGGTGTTGGATGTGGAAGTTCAGGGTGTCCAGGTATTCCGCTCCGTAGTTTCTTGTATCTAGGTACTGGATGTGGAGGTACAGGGTATCCAGGCATTCCGCTCCGTAGTTTCCTGTATCCAGGTGTCGGATGTGGAAGTTCAGGGTGTCCAGGTATTCCACTTCGCAGTTTCCTGTGTCCAGGTGTCGGATGTGGAAGTTCAGGGTGTCCAGGTATTCTGCTTCGTAGTTTTCTGTACCTAGTTGTCGGATGTGGAAGTCCAGGGTGTCCAGGTATTCCGCTCCGTAGTTTCCTGTGTCCAGGTGTCGGATGTGGAAGTTCAGGGTGTCCAGGTATTCCGCTTCGTAATTTTCTATATCTAGGTGTCGGATATGGAAGTCCAGGTTGTCCAGGTATTCCGCTTCGTAGTTCTCTGTATCTAGGTGTCGGATGTGGAAGTCCAGGGTGTGCAGGTATTCCGCTTCGTAGTTTCCTGTGTCCAGATGTTGGATGTGGAAGTCCAGGGTGTCCAGGTACTCCGCTCCGTAGTGTCTTGTATCTAGGTACTGGATGTGGAAGTCCAGGGTGTCCAGGTATTCCGCTTCATAGTTCTCTGTATCTAGGTGTTGGATGTGGAAGTCCAGGGTGTCCAGGTATTCCGCTCCGTAGTTTCCTGTGTCCAGGTGTCGGATGTGGAAGTTCAGGGTGTCCAGGTATTCCATTCCGTAGTTTCCTGTGTCTAGGTGTTGGATGTGGAAGTCCAGGGTGTCCAGGTCTTCCGCTTCGTAGTTCTCTGTATCTAGGTGTCGGATGTGGAAGTCCAGGGTGTCCAGGTATTCCGCTCCGTAGTTTCCTGTGTCCAGGTGTCGGATGTGGAAGTTCAGGGTGTCCAGGTATTCCGCTTCGTAGTTTTCTGTACCTAGGTGTCGGATATGGAAGTTCAGGGTGTCCAGGTATTCCGCTTCGTAGTTCTCTGTATCTAGGTGTCGGATGTGGAAGTCCAGGGTGTGCAGGTATTCAGCTTCGTAGTTTCCTGTGTCCAGATGTTGGATGTGGAAGTCCAGGGTGTCCAGGTATTCCGCTCCGTAGTTTCCTGTGTCTAGGTGTTGGATGTGGAAGTTCAGGGTGTCCAGGTATTCCGCTCCGTAGTGTCTTGTATCTAGGTACTGGATGTGGAAGTCCAGGGTGTACAGGTATTCCGCTTCGTAGTTCTCCGTATCTAGGTGACGGATGTGGAAGTCCAGGGTGTCCAGGTATTCCGCTCCGTAGTTTCCTGTGTCCAGGTGTCGGATGTGGAAGTTCAGGGTGTCCAGGTATTCCGCTTCGTAGTTTTCTGTACCTAGGTGTCGGATGTGGAAGTTCAGGGTGTCCAGGTATTCCGCTCCGTAGTTTCTTGTATCTAGGTACTGGATGTGGAAGTCCAGGGTGTCCAGGTATTCCGCTTCGTAGTTCTCTGTATCTAGGTGTCGGATGTGGATGTCCAGGGTGTGCAGGTATTCCGCTTCGTAGTTTCCTGTGTCCAGGTGTCGGATGTGGAAGTTCAGGGTGTCCAGGTATTCCGCTTCGTAGTTCTCTGTATCTAGGTGTCGAATGTGGAAGTCTAGGGTGTCCAGGTATTCCGCTTCATAGTTCTCTGTATCTAGGTGTTGGATGTGGAAGTCCAGGGTGTCCAGGTATTCCGATCCGTAGTTTCCTGTGTCCAGGTGTCGGATGTGGAAGTTCAGGATGTCCAGGTATTCCGCTTCGTAGTTTTCTGTACCTAGGTGTCGAATATGGAAGTCCAGGGTGTCCAGGTAATTTGCTCCGTAGTTTCCTGTGTCCAGATGTTGGATGTGGAAGTCCAGGGTGTCCAGGTATTCCATTCCGTAGTTTCCTGTGTCTAGGTGTTGGATGTGGAAGTCCAGGGTGTCCAGGTATTCCGCTTCGTAGTTCTCTGTATCTAGGTGTCGGATGTGGAAGTCCAGGGTGTCCAGGTATTCCGCTCCGTAGTTTCCTGTGTCCAGGTGTCGGATGTGGAAGTTCAGGGTGTCCAGGTATTCCGCTTCGTAGTTTTCTGTACCTAGGTGTCGGATATGGAAGATCAGGGTGTCCAGGTATTCCGCTTCGTAGTTCTCTGTATCTAGGTGTCGGATGTGGAAGTCCAGGGTGTGCAGGTATTCAGCTTCGTAGTTTCCTGTGTCCAGATGTTGGATGTGGAAGTCCAGGGTGTCCAGGTATTCCGCTCCGTAGTTTCCTGTGTCTAGGTGTTGGATGTGGAAGTTCAGGGTGTCCAGGTATTCCGCTCCGTAGTGTCTTGTATCTAGGTACTGGATGTGGAAGTCCAGGGTGTCCAGGTATTCCGCTTCGTAGTTCTCCGTATCTAGGTGACGGATGTGGAAGTCCAGGGTGTCCAGGTATTCCGCTCCGTAGTTTCCTGTGTCCAGGTGTCGGATGTGGAAGTTCAGGGTGTCCAGGTATTCCGCTCCGTAGTTTCTTGTATCTAGGTACTGGATGTGGAAGTCCAGGGTGTCCAGGTATTCCGCTTCGTAGTTCTCTGTATCTAGGTGTCGGATGTGGATGTCCAGGGTGTGCAGGTATTCCGCTTCGTAGTTTCCTGTGTCCAGGTGTCGGATGTGGAAGTTCAGGGTGTCCAGGTATTCCGCTTCATAGTTCTCTGTATCTAGGTGTCGAATGTGGAAGTCTAGGGTGTCCAGGTATTCCGCTCCGTAGTTTCCTGTGTCCAGGTGTCGGATGTGGAAGTTCAGGGTGTCCAGGTATTCCGCTTCGTAGTTTTCTGTATCTAGGTGTTGGATGTGGAAGTTCAGGGTGTCCAGGTATTCCGCTCCGTAGTTTCTTGTATCTAGGTACTGGATGTGGAGGTACAGGGTATCCAGGCATTCCGCTCCGTAGTTTCCTGTATCCAGGTGTCGGATGTGGAAGTTCAGGGTGTCCAGGTATTCCGCTTCGTAGTTTTCTGTACCTAGGTGTCGGATGTGGAAGTCCAGGGTGTCCAGGTATTCTGCTTCGTAGTTTTCTGTACCTAGTTGTCGGATGTGGAAGTCCAGGGTGTCCAGGTATTCCGCTCCGCAGTTTCCTGTGTCCAGGTGTCGGATGTGGAAGTTCAGGGTGTCCAGGTATTCCGCTTCGTAATTTTCTATATCTAGGTGTCGGATATGGATGTCCAGGTTGTCCAGGTATTCCGCTTCGTAGTTCTCTGTATCTAGGTGTCGGATGTGGAAGTCCAGGGTGTGCAGGTATTCCGCTCCGTAGTTTCCTGTGTCTAGGTGTTGGATGTGGAAGTTCAGGGTGTCCAGGTATTCCGCTCCGTAGTGTCTTGTATCTAGGTACTGGATGTGGAAGTCCAGGGTGTCCAGGTATTCCGCTTCGTAGTTCTCCGTATCTAGGTGACGGATGTGGAAGTCCAGGGTGTCCAGGTATTCCGCTCCGTAGTTTCCTGTGTCCAGGTGTCGGATGTGGAAGTTCAGGGTGTCCAGGTATTCCGCTTCGTAGTTTTCTGTACCTAGGTGTCGGATGTGGAAGTTCAGGGTGTCCAGGTATTCCGCTCCGTAGTTTCTTGTATCTAGGTACTGGATGTGGAAGTCCAGGGTGTCCAGGTATTCCGCTTCGTAGTTCTCTGTATCTAGGTGTCGGATGTGGATGTCCAGGGTGTGCAGGTATTCCGCTTCGTAGTTTCCTGTGTCCAGGTGTCGGATGTGGAAGTTCAGGGTGTCCAGGTATTCCGCTTCGTAGTTCTCTGTATCTAGGTGTCGAATGTGGAAGTCTAGGGTGTCCAGGTATTCCGCTCCGTAGTTTCCTGTGTCCAGGTGTCGGATGTGGAAGTTCAGGGTGTCCAGGTATTCCGCTTCGTAGTTTTCTGTATCTAGGTGTTGGATGTGGAAGTTCAGGGTGTCCAGGTATTCCGCTCCGTAGTTTCTTGTATCTAGGTACTGGATGTGGAGGTACAGGGTATCCAGGCATTCCGCTCCGTAGTTTCCTGTATCCAGGTGTCGGATGTGGAAGTTCAGGGTGTCCAGGTATTCCGCTTCGTAGTTTTCTGTACCTAGGTGTCGGATGTGGAAGTCCAGGGTGTCCAGGTATTCTGCTTCGTAGTTTTCTGTACCTAGTTGTCGGATGTGGAAGTCCAGGGTGTCCAGGTATTCCGCTCCGCAGTTTCCTGTGTCCAGGTGTCGGATGTGGAAGTTCAGGGTGTCCAGGTATTCCGCTTCGTAATTTTCTATATCTAGGTGTCGGATATGGATGTCCAGGTTGTCCAGGTATTCCGCTTCGTAGTTCTCTGTATCTAGGTGTCGGATGTGGAAGTCCAGGGTGTGCAGGTATTCCGCTCCGTAGTTTCCTGTGTCTAGGTGTTGGATGTGGAAGTTCAGGGTGTCCAGGTATTCCGCTCCGTAGTGTCTTGTATCTAGGTACTGGATGTGGAAGTCCAGGGTGTCCAGGTATTCCGCTTCGTAGTTCTCCGTATCTAGGTGACGGATGTGGAAGTCCAGGGTGTCCAGGTATTCCGCTCCGTAGTTTCCTGTGTCCAGGTGTCGGATGTGGAAGTTCAGGGTGTCCAGGTATTCCGCTTCGTAGTTTTCTGTACCTAGGTGTCGGATGTGGAAGTTCAGGGTGTCCAGGTATTCCGCTCCGTAGTTTCTTGTATCTAGGTACTGGATGTGGAAGTCCAGGGTGTCCAGGTATTCCGCTTCGTAGTTCTCTGTATCTAGGTGTCGGATGTGGATGTCCAGGGTGTGCAGGTATTCCGCTTCGTAGTTTCCTGTGTCCAGGTGTCGGATGTGGAAGTTCAGGGTGTCCAGGTATTCCGCTTCGTAGTTCTCTGTATCTAGGTGTCGAATGTGGAAGTCTAGGGTGTCCAGGTATTCCGCTCCGTAGTTTCCTGTGTCCAGGTGTCGGATGTGGAAGTTCAGGGTGTCCAGGTATTCCGCTTCGTAGTTTTCTGTATCTAGGTGTTGGATGTGGAAGTTCAGGGTGTCCAGGTATTCCGCTCCGTAGTTTCTTGTATCTAGGTACTGGATGTGGAGGTACAGGGTATCCAGGCATTCCGCTCCGTAGTTTCCTGTATCCAGGTGTCGGATGTGGAAGTTCAGGGTGTCCAGGTATTCCGCTTCGTAGTTTTCTGTACCTAGGTGTCGGATGTGGAAGTCCAGGGTGTCCAGGTATTCTGCTTCGTAGTTTTCTGTACCTAGTTGTCGGATGTGGAAGTCCAGGGTGTCCAGGTATTCCGCTCCGCAGTTTCCTGTGTCCAGGTGTCGGATGTGGAAGTTCAGGGTGTCCAGGTATTCCGCTTCGTAATTTTCTATATCTAGGTGTCGGATATGGATGTCCAGGTTGTCCAGGTATTCCGCTTCGTAGTTCTCTGTATCTAGGTGTCGGATGTGGAAGTCCAGGGTGTGCAGGTATTCCGCTCCGTAGTTTCCTGTGTCTAGGTGTTGGATGTGGAAGTTCAGGGTGTCCAGGTATTCCGCTCCGTAGTGTCTTGTATCTAGGTACTGGATGTGGAAGTCCAGGGTGTCCAGGTATTCCGCTTCGTAGTTCTCCGTATCTAGGTGACGGATGTGGAAGTCCAGGGTGTCCAGGTATTCCGCTCCGTAGTTTCCTGTGTCCAGGTGTCGGATGTGGAAGTTCAGGGTGTCCAGGTATTCCGCTTCGTAGTTTTCTGTACCTAGGTGTCGGATGTGGAAGTTCAGGGTGTCCAGGTATTCCGCTCCGTAGTTTCTTGTATCTAGGTACTGGATGTGGAAGTCCAGGGTGTCCAGGTATTCCGCTTCGTAGTTCTCTGTATCTAGGTGTCGGATGTGGATGTCCAGGGTGTGCAGGTATTCCGCTTCGTAGTTTCCTGTGTCCAGGTGTCGGATGTGGAAGTTCAGGGTGTCCAGGTATTCCGCTTCGTAGTTCTCTGTATCTAGGTGCCGAATGTGGAAGTCTAGGGTGTCCAGGTATTCCGCTCCGTAGTTTCCTGTGTCCAGGTGTCGGATGTGGAAGTTCAGGGTGTCCAGGTATTCCGCTTCGTAGTTTTCTGTATCTAGGTGTTGGATGTGGAAGTTCAGGGTGTCCAGGTATTCCGCTCCGTAGTTTCTTGTATCTAGGTACTGGATGTGGAGGTACAGGGTATCCAGGCATTCCGCTCCGTAGTTTCCTGTATCCAGGTGTCGGATGTTTAAGTTCAGGGTGTCCAGGTATTCCGCTTCGTAGTTTTCTGTACCTAGGTGTCGGATGTGGAAGTCCAGGGTGTCCAGGTATTCTGCTTCGTAGTTGTCTGTACCTAGTTGTCGGATGTGGAAGTCCAGGGTGTCCAGGTATTCCGCTCCGCAGTTTCCTGTGTCCAGGTGTCGGATGTGGAAGTTCAGGGTGTCCAGGTATTCCGCTTCGTAATTTTCTATATCTAGGTGTCGGATATGGATGTCCAGGTTGTCCAGGTATTCCGCTTCGTAGTTCTCTGTATCTAGGTGTCGGATGTGGAAGTCCAGGGTGTGCAGGTATTCCGCTCCGTAGTTTCCTGTGTCCAGGTGTCGGATGTGGAAGTTCAGGGTGTCCAGGTATTCCGCTTCGTAGTTTTCTGTACCTAGGTGTCGGATGTGGAAGTTCAGGGTGTCCAGGTATTCCGCTCCGTAGTTTCTTGTATCTAGGTACTGGATGTGGAAGTCCAGGGTGTCCAGGTATTCCGCTTCGTAGTTCTCTGTATCTAGGTGTCGGATGTGGATGTCCAGGTTGTCCAGGTATTCCGCTTCGTAGTTCTCTGTATCTAGGTGTCGGATGTGGAAGTCCAGGGTGTGCAGGTATTCCGCTCCGTAGTTTCCTGTGTCTAGGTGTTGGATGTGGAAGTTCAGGGTGTCCAGGTATTCCGCTCCGTAGTGTCTTGTATCTAGGTACTGGATGTGGAAGTCCAGGGTGTCCAGGTATTCCGCTTCGTAGTTCTCCGTATCTAGGTGACGGATGTGGAAGTCCAGGGTGTCCAGGTATTCCGCTCCGTAGTTTCCTGTGTCCAGGTGTCGGATGTGGAAGTTCAGGGTGTCCAGGTATTCCGCTTCGTAGTTTTCTGTACCTAGGTGTCGGATGTGGAAGTTCAGGGTGTCCAGGTATTCCGCTCCGTAGTTTCTTGTATCTAGGTACTGGATGTGGAAGTCCAGGGTGTCCAGGTATTCCGCTTCGTAGTTCTCTGTATCTAGGTGTCGGATGTGGATGTCCAGGGTGTGCAGGTATTCCGCTTCGTAGTTTCCTGTGTCCAGGTGTCGGATGTGGAAGTTCAGGGTGTCCAGGTATTCCGCTTCGTAGTTCTCTGTATCTAGGTGTCGAATGTGGAAGTCTAGGGTGTCCAGGTATTCCGCTCCGTAGTTTCCTGTGTCCAGGTGTCGGATGTGGAAGTTCAGGGTGTCCAGGTATTCCGCTTCGTAGTTTTCTGTATCTAGGTGTTGGATGTGGAAGTTCAGGGTGTCCAGGTATTCCGCTCCGTAGTTTCTTGTATCTAGGTACTGGATGTGGAGGTACAGGGTATCCAGGCATTCCGCTCCGTAGTTTCCTGTATCCAGGTGTCGGATGTGGAAGTTCAGGGTGTCCAGGTATTCCGCTTCGTAGTTTTCTGTACCTAGGTGTCGGATGTGGAAGTCCAGGGTGTCCAGGTATTCTGCTTCGTAGTTTTCTGTACCTAGTTGTCGGATGTGGAAGTCCAGGGTGTCCAGGTATTCCGCTCCGCAGTTTCCTGTGTCCAGGTGTCGGATGTGGAAGTTCAGGGTGTCCAGGTATTCCGCTTCGTAATTTTCTATATCTAGGTGTCGGATATGGATGTCCAGGTTGTCCAGGTATTCCGCTTCGTAGTTCTCTGTATCTAGGTGTCGGATGTGGAAGTCCAGGGTGTGCAGGTATTCCGCTCCGTAGTTTCCTGTGTCCAGGTGTCGGATGTGGAAGTTCAGGATGTCCAGGTATTCCGCTTCGTAGTTTTCTGTACCTAGGTGTCGAATATGGAAGTCCAGGGTGTCCAGGTATTCAGCTCCGTAGTTTCCTGTGTCCAGATGTTGGATGTGGAAGTCCAGGGTGTCCAGGTATTCCATTCCGTAGTTTCCTGTGTCTAGGTGTTGGATGTGGAAGTCCAGGGTGTCCAGGTATTCCGCTCCGTAGTTTCCTGTGTCCAGGTGTCGGATGTGGAAGTTCAGGGTGTCCAGGTATTCCGCTTCGTAGTTTTCTGTACCTAGGTGTCGGATATGGAAGATCAGGGTGTCCAGGTATTCCGCTTCGTAGTTCTCTGTATCTAGGTGTCGGATGTGGAAGTCCAGGGTGTGCAGGTATTCAGCTTCGTAGTTTCCTGTGTCCAGATGTTGGATGTGGAAGTCCAGGGTGTCCAGGTATTCCGCTCCGTAGTTTCCTGTGTCTAGGTGTTGGATGTGGAAGTTCAGGGTGTCCAGGTATTCCGCTCCGTAGTGTCTTGTATCTAGGTACTGGATGTGGAAGTCCAGGGTGTCCAGGTATTCCGCTTCGTAGTTCTCCGTATCTAGGTGACGGATGTGGAAGTCCAGGGTGTCCAGGTATTCCGCTCCGTAGTTTCCTGTGTCCAGGTGTCGGATGTGGAAGTTCAGGGTGTCCAGGTATTCCGCTCCGTAGTTTCTTGTATCTAGGTACTGGATGTGGAAGTCCAGGGTGTCCAGGTATTCCGCTTCGTAGTTCTCTGTATCTAGGTGTCGGATGTGGATGTCCAGGGTGTGCAGGTATTCCGCTTCGTAGTTTCCTGTGTCCAGGTGTCGGATGTGGAAGTTCAGGGTGTCCAGGTATTCCGCTTCATAGTTCTCTGTATCTAGGTGTCGAATGTGGAAGTCTAGGGTGTCCAGGTATTCCGCTCCGTAGTTTCCTGTGTCCAGGTGTCGGATGTGGAAGTTCAGGGTGTCCAGGTATTCCGCTTCGTAGTTTTCTGTATCTAGGTGTTGGATGTGGAAGTTCAGGGTGTCCAGGTATTCCGCTCCGTAGTTTCTTGTATCTAGGTACTGGATGTGGAGGTACAGGGTATCCAGGCATTCCGCTCCGTAGTTTCCTGTATCCAGGTGTCGGATGTGGAAGTTCAGGGTGTCCAGGTATTCCGCTTCGTAGTTTTCTGTACCTAGGTGTCGGATGTGGAAGTCCAGGGTGTCCAGGTATTCTGCTTCGTAGTTTTCTGTACCTAGTTGTCGGATGTGGAAGTCCAGGGTGTCCAGGTATTCCGCTCCGCAGTTTCCTGTGTCCAGGTGTCGGATGTGGAAGTTCAGGGTGTCCAGGTATTCCGCTTCGTAATTTTCTATATCTAGGTGTCGGATATGGATGTCCAGGTTGTCCAGGTATTCCGCTTCGTAGTTCTCTGTATCTAGGTGTCGGATGTGGAAGTCCAGGGTGTGCAGGTATTCCGCTCCGTAGTTTCCTGTGTCTAGGTGTTGGATGTGGAAGTTCAGGGTGTCCAGGTATTCCGCTCCGTAGTGTCTTGTATCTAGGTACTGGATGTGGAAGTCCAGGGTGTCCAGGTATTCCGCTTCGTAGTTCTCCGTATCTAGGTGACGGATGTGGAAGTCCAGGGTGTCCAGGTATTCCGCTCCGTAGTTTCCTGTGTCCAGGTGTCGGATGTGGAAGTTCAGGGTGTCCAGGTATTCCGCTTCGTAGTTTTCTGTACCTAGGTGTCGGATGTGGAAGTTCAGGGTGTCCAGGTATTCCGCTCCGTAGTTTCTTGTATCTAGGTACTGGATGTGGAAGTCCAGGGTGTCCAGGTATTCCGCTTCGTAGTTCTCTGTATCTAGGTGTCGGATGTGGATGTCCAGGGTGTGCAGGTATTCCGCTTCGTAGTTTCCTGTGTCCAGGTGTCGGATGTGGAAGTTCAGGGTGTCCAGGTATTCCGCTTCGTAGTTCTCTGTATCTAGGTGTCGAATGTGGAAGTCTAGGGTGTCCAGGTATTCCGCTCCGTAGTTTCCTGTGTCCAGGTGTCGGATGTGGAAGTTCAGGGTGTCCAGGTATTCCGCTTCGTAGTTTTCTGTATCTAGGTGTTGGATGTGGAAGTTCAGGGTGTCCAGGTATTCCGCTCCGTAGTTTCTTGTATCTAGGTACTGGATGTGGAGGTACAGGGTATCCAGGCATTCCGCTCCGTAGTTTCCTGTATCCAGGTGTCGGATGTGGAAGTTCAGGGTGTCCAGGTATTCCGCTTCGTAGTTTTCTGTACCTAGGTGTCGGATGTGGAAGTCCAGGGTGTCCAGGTATTCTGCTTCGTAGTTTTCTGTACCTAGTTGTCGGATGTGGAAGTCCAGGGTGTCCAGGTATTCCGCTCCGCAGTTTCCTGTGTCCAGGTGTCGGATGTGGAAGTTCAGGGTGTCCAGGTATTCCGCTTCGTAATTTTCTATATCTAGGTGTCGGATATGGATGTCCAGGTTGTCCAGGTATTCCGCTTCGTAGTTCTCTGTATCTAGGTGTCGGATGTGGAAGTCCAGGGTGTGCAGGTATTCCGCTCCGTAGTTTCCTGTGTCTAGGTGTTGGATGTGGAAGTTCAGGGTGTCCAGGTATTCCGCTCCGTAGTGTCTTGTATCTAGGTACTGGATGTGGAAGTCCAGGGTGTCCAGGTATTCCGCTTCGTAGTTCTCCGTATCTAGGTGACGGATGTGGAAGTCCAGGGTGTCCAGGTATTCCGCTCCGTAGTTTCCTGTGTCCAGGTGTCGGATGTGGAAGTTCAGGGTGTCCAGGTATTCCGCTTCGTAGTTTTCTGTACCTAGGTGTCGGATGTGGAAGTTCAGGGTGTCCAGGTATTCCGCTCCGTAGTTTCTTGTATCTAGGTACTGGATGTGGAAGTCCAGGGTGTCCAGGTATTCCGCTTCGTAGTTCTCTGTATCTAGGTGTCGGATGTGGATGTCCAGGGTGTGCAGGTATTCCGCTTCGTAGTTTCCTGTGTCCAGGTGTCGGATGTGGAAGTTCAGGGTGTCCAGGTATTCCGCTTCGTAGTTCTCTGTATCTAGGTGTCGAATGTGGAAGTCTAGGGTGTCCAGGTATTCCGCTCCGTAGTTTCCTGTGTCCAGGTGTCGGATGTGGAAGTTCAGGGTGTCCAGGTATTCCGCTTCGTAGTTTTCTGTATCTAGGTGTTGGATGTGGAAGTTCAGGGTGTCCAGGTATTCCGCTCCGTAGTTTCTTGTATCTAGGTACTGGATGTGGAGGTACAGGGTATCCAGGCATTCCGCTCCGTAGTTTCCTGTATCCAGGTGTCGGATGTGGAAGTTCAGGGTGTCCAGGTATTCCGCTTCGTAGTTTTCTGTACCTAGGTGTCGGATGTGGAAGTCCAGGGTGTCCAGGTATTCTGCTTCGTAGTTTTCTGTACCTACTTGTCGGATGTGGAAGTCCAGGGTGTCCAGGTATTCCGCTCCGCAGTTTCCTGTGTCCAGGTGTCGGATGTGGAAGTTCAGGGTGTCCAGGTATTCCGCTTCGTAATTTTCTATATCTAGGTGTCGGATATGGATGTCCAGGTTGTCCAGGTATTCCGCTTCGTAGTTCTCTGTATCTAGGTGTCGGATGTGGAAGTCCAGGGTGTGCAGGTATTCCGCTCCGTAGTTTCCTGTGTCCAGGTGTCGGATGTGGAAGTTCAGGATGTCCAGGTATTCCGCTTCGTAGTTTTCTGTACCTAGGTGTCGAATATGGAAGTCCAGGGTGTCCAGGTATTCCGCTCCGTAGTTTCCTGTGTCCAGATGTTGGATGTGGAAGTCCAGGGTGTCCAGGTATTCCATTCCGTAGTTTGCTGTGTCTAGGTGTTGGATGTGGAAGTCCAGGGTGTCCAGGTATTCCGCTTCGTAGTTCTCTGTATCTAGGTGTCGGATGTGGAAGTCCAGGGTGTCCAGGTATTCCGCTCCGTAGTTTCCTGTGTCCAGGTGTCGGATGTGGAAGTTCAGGGTGTCCAGGTATTCCGCTTCGTAGTTTTCTGTACCTAGGTGTCGGATATGGAAGATCAGGGTGTCCAGGTATTCCGCTTCGTAGTTCTCTGTATCTAGGTGTCGGATGTGGAAGTCCAGGGTGTGCAGGTATTCAGCTTCGTAGTTTCCTGTGTCCAGATGTTGGATGTGGAAGTCCAGGGTGTCCAGGTATTCCGCTCCGTAGTTTCCTGTGTCTAGGTGTTGGATGTGGAAGTTCAGGGTGTCCAGGTATTCCGCTCCGTAGTGTCTTGTATCTAGGTACTGGATGTGGAAGTCCAGGGTGTCCAGGTATTCCGCTTCGTAGTTCTCCGTATCTAGGTGACGGATGTGGAAGTCCAGGGTGTCCAGGTATTCCGCTCCGTAGTTTCCTGTGTCCAGGTGTCGGATGTGGAAGTTCAGGGTGTCCAGGTATTCCGCTCCGTAGTTTCTTGTATCTAGGTACTGGATGTGGAAGTCCAGGGTGTCCAGGTATTCCGCTTCGTAGTTCTCTGTATCTAGGTGTCGGATGTGGATGTCCAGGGTGTGCAGGTATTCCGCTTCGTAGTTTCCTGTGTCCAGGTGTCGGATGTGGAAGTTCAGGGTGTCCAGGTATTCCGCTTCATAGTTCTCTGTATCTAGGTGTCGAATGTGGAAGTCTAGGGTGTCCAGGTATTCCGCTCCGTAGTTTCCTGTGTCCAGGTGTCGGATGTGGAAGTTCAGGGTGTCCAGGTATTCCGCTTCGTAGTTTTCTGTATCTAGGTGTTGGATGTGGAAGTTCAGGGTGTCCAGGTATTCCGCTCCGTAGTTTCTTGTATCTAGGTACTGGATGTGGAGGTACAGGGTATCCAGGCATTCCGCTCCGTAGTTTCCTGTATCCAGGTGTCGGATGTGGAAGTTCAGGGTGTCCAGGTATTCCGCTTCGTAGTTTTCTGTACCTAGGTGTCGGATGTGGAAGTCCAGGGTGTCCAGGTATTCTGCTTCGTAGTTTTCTGTACCTAGTTGTCGGATGTGGAAGTCCAGGGTGTCCAGGTATTCCGCTCCGCAGTTTCCTGTGTCCAGGTGTCGGATGTGGAAGTTCAGGGTGTCCAGGTATTCCGCTTCGTAATTTTCTATATCTAGGTGTCGGATATGGATGTCCAGGTTGTCCAGGTATTCCGCTTCGTAGTTCTCTGTATCTAGGTGTCGGATGTGGAAGTCCAGGGTGTGCAGGTATTCCGCTCCGTAGTTTCCTGTGTCTAGGTGTTGGATGTGGAAGTTCAGGGTGTCCAGGTATTCCGCTCCGTAGTGTCTTGTATCTAGGTACTGGATGTGGAAGTCCAGGGTGTCCAGGTATTCCGCTTCGTAGTTCTCCGTATCTAGGTGACGGATGTGGAAGTCCAGGGTGTCCAGGTATTCCGCTCCGTAGTTTCCTGTGTCCAGGTGTCGGATGTGGAAGTTCAGGGTGTCCAGGTATTCCGCTTCGTAGTTTTCTGTACCTAGGTGTCGGATGTGGAAGTTCAGGGTGTCCAGGTATTCCGCTCCGTAGTTTCTTGTATCTAGGTACTGGATGTGGAAGTCCAGGGTGTCCAGGTATTCCGCTTCGTAGTTCTCTGTATCTAGGTGTCGGATGTGGATGTCCAGGGTGTGCAGGTATTCCGCTTCGTAGTTTCCTGTGTCCAGGTGTCGGATGTGGAAGTTCAGGGTGTCCAGGTATTCCGCTTCGTAGTTCTCTGTATCTAGGTGTCGAATGTGGAAGTCTAGGGTGTCCAGGTATTCCGCTCCGTAGTTTCCTGTGTCCAGGTGTCGGATGTGGAAGTTCAGGGTGTCCAGGTATTCCGCTTCGTAGTTTTCTGTATCTAGGTGTTGGATGTGGAAGTTCAGGGTGTCCAGGTATTCCGCTCCGTAGTTTCTTGTATCTAGGTACTGGATGTGGAGGTACAGGGTATCCAGGCATTCCGCTCCGTAGTTTCCTGTATCCAGGTGTCGGATGTGGAAGTTCAGGGTGTCCAGGTATTCCGCTTCGTAGTTTTCTGTACCTAGGTGTCGGATGTGGAAGTCCAGGGTGTCCAGGTATTCTGCTTCGTAGTTTTCTGTACCTAGTTGTCGGATGTGGAAGTCCAGGGTGTCCAGGTATTCCGCTTCGTAGTTCTCTGTATCTAGGTGTCGGATGTGGAAGTCCAGGGTGTGCAGGTATTCCGCTCCGTAGTTTCCTGTGTCTAGGTGTTGGATGTGGAAGTTCAGGGTGTCCAGGTATTCCGCTCCGTAGTGTCTTGTATCTAGGTACTGGATGTGGAAGTCCAGGGTGTCCAGGTATTCCGCTTCGTAGTTCTCCGTATCTAGGTGACGGATGTGGAAGTCCAGGGTGTCCAGGTATTCCGCTCCGTAGTTTCCTGTGTCCAGGTGTCGGATGTGGAAGTTCAGGGTGTCCAGGTATTCCGCTTCGTAGTTTTCTGTACCTAGGTGTCGGATGTGGAAGTTCAGGGTGTCCAGGTATTCCGCTCCGTAGTTTCTTGTATCTAGGTACTGGATGTGGAAGTCCAGGGTGTCCAGGTATTCCGCTTCGTAGTTCTCTGTATCTAGGTGTCGGATGTGGATGTCCAGGGTGTGCAGGTATTCCGCTTCGTAGTTTCCTGTGTCCAGGTGTCGGATGTGGAAGTTCAGGGTGTCCAGGTATTCCGCTTCGTAGTTCTCTGTATCTAGGTGTCGAATGTGGAAGTCTAGGGTGTCCAGGTATTCCGCTCCGTAGTTTCCTGTGTCCAGGTGTCGGATGTGGAAGTTCAGGGTGTCCAGGTATTCCGCTTCGTAGTTTTCTGTATCTAGGTGTTGGATGTGGAAGTTCAGGGTGTCCAGGTATTCCGCTCCGTAGTTTCTTGTATCTAGGTACTGGATGTGGAGGTACAGGGTATCCAGGCATTCCGCTCCGTAGTTTCCTGTATCCAGGTGTCGGATGTGGAAGTTCAGGGTGTCCAGGTATTCCGCTTCGTAGTTTTCTGTACCTAGGTGTCGGATGTGGAAGTCCAGGGTGTCCAGGTATTCTGCTTCGTAGTTTTCTGTACCTAGTTGTCGGATGTGGAAGTCCAGGGTGTCCAGGTATTCCGCTCCGCAGTTTCCTGTGTCCAGGTGTCGGATGTGGAAGTTCAGGGTGTCCAGGTATTCCGCTTCGTAATTTTCTATATCTAGGTGTCGGATATGGATGTCCAGGTTGTCCAGGTATTCCGCTTCGTAGTTCTCTGTATCTAGGTGTCGGATGTGGAAGTCCAGGGTGTGCAGGTATTCCGCTCCGTAGTTTCCTGTGTCTAGGTGTTGGATGTGGAAGTTCAGGGTGTCCAGGTATTCCGCTCCGTAGTGTCTTGTATCTAGGTACTGGATGTGGAAGTCCAGGGTGTCCAGGTATTCCGCTTCGTAGTTCTCCGTATCTAGGTGACGGATGTGGAAGTCCAGGGTGTCCAGGTATTCCGCTCCGTAGTTTCCTGTGTCCAGGTGTCGGATGTGGAAGTTCAGGGTGTCCAGGTATTCCGCTTCGTAGTTTTCTGTACCTAGGTGTCGGATGTGGAAGTTCAGGGTGTCCAGGTATTCCGCTCCGTAGTTTCTTGTATCTAGGTACTGGATGTGGAAGTCCAGGGTGTCCAGGTATTCCGCTTCGTAGTTCTCTGTATCTAGGTGTCGGATGTGGATGTCCAGGGTGTGCAGGTATTCCGCTTCGTAGTTTCCTGTGTCCAGGTGTCGGATGTGGAAGTTCAGGGTGTCCAGGTATTCCGCTTCGTAGTTCTCTGTATCTAGGTGCCGAATGTGGAAGTCTAGGGTGTCCAGGTATTCCGCTCCGTAGTTTCCTGTGTCCAGGTGTCGGATGTGGAAGTTCAGGGTGTCCAGGTATTCCGCTTCGTAGTTTTCTGTATCTAGGTGTTGGATGTGGAAGTTCAGGGTGTCCAGGTATTCCGCTCCGTAGTTTCTTGTATCTAGGTACTGGATGTGGAGGTACAGGGTATCCAGGCATTCCGCTCCGTAGTTTCCTGTATCCAGGTGTCGGATGTGGAAGTTCAGGGTGTCCAGGTATTCCGCTTCGTAGTTTTCTGTACCTAGGTGTCGGATGTGGAAGTCCAGGGTGTCCAGGTATTCCGCTCCGCAGTTTCCTGTGTCCAGGTGTCGGATGTGGAAGTTCAGGGTGTCCAGGTATTCCGCTTCGTAATTTTCTATATCTAGGTGTCGGATATGGATGTCCAGGTTGTCCAGGTATTCCGCTTCGTAGTTCTCTGTATCTAGGTGTCGGATGTGGAAGTCCAGGGTGTGCAGGTATTCCGCTCCGTAGTTTCCTGTGTCCAGGTGTCGGATGTGGAAGTTCAGGGTGTCCAGGTATTCCGCTTCGTAGTTTTCTGTACCTAGGTGTCGGATGTGGAAGTTCAGGGTGTCCAGGTATTCCGCTCCGTAGTTTCTTGTATCTAGGTACTGGATGTGGAAGTCCAGGGTGTCCAGGTATTCCGCTTCGTAGTTCTCTGTATCTAGGTGTCGGATGTGGATGTCCAGGTTGTCCAGGTATTCCGCTTCGTAGTTCTCTGTATCTAGGTGTCGGATGTGGAAGTCCAGGGTGTGCAGGTATTCCGCTCCGTAGTTTCCTGTGTCTAGGTGTTGGATGTGGAAGTTCAGGGTGTCCAGGTATTCCGCTCCGTAGTGTCTTGTATCTAGGTACTGGATGTGGAAGTCCAGGGTGTCCAGGTATTCCGCTTCGTAGTTCTCCGTATCTAGGTGACGGATGTGGAAGTCCAGGGTGTCCAGGTATTCCGCTCCGTAGTTTCCTGTGTCCAGGTGTCGGATGTGGAAGTTCAGGGTGTCCAGGTATTCCGCTTCGTAGTTTTCTGTACCTAGGTGTCGGATGTGGAAGTTCAGGGTGTCCAGGTATTCCGCTCCGTAGTTTCTTGTATCTAGGTACTGGATGTGGAAGTCCAGGGTGTCCAGGTATTCCGCTTCGTAGTTCTCTGTATCTAGGTGTCGGATGTGGATGTCCAGGGTGTGCAGGTATTCCGCTTCGTAGTTTCCTGTGTCCAGGTGTCGGATGTGGAAGTTCAGGGTGTCCAGGTATTCCGCTTCGTAGTTCTCTGTATCTAGGTGTCGAATGTGGAAGTCTAGGGTGTCCAGGTATTCCGCTCCGTAGTTTCCTGTGTCCAGGTGTCGGATGTGGAAGTTCAGGGTGTCCAGGTATTCCGCTTCGTAGTTTTCTGTATCTAGGTGTTGGATGTGGAAGTTCAGGGTGTCCAGGTATTCCGCTCCGTAGTTTCTTGTATCTAGGTACTGGATGTGGAGGTACAGGGTATCCAGGCATTCCGCTCCGTAGTTTCCTGTATCCAGGTGTCGGATGTGGAAGTTCAGGGTGTCCAGGTATTCCGCTTCGTAGTTTTCTGTACCTAGGTGTCGGATGTGGAAGTCCAGGGTGTCCAGGTATTCTGCTTCGTAGTTTTCTGTACCTAGTTGTCGGATGTGGAAGTCCAGGGTGTCCAGGTATTCCGCTCCGCAGTTTCCTGTGTCCAGGTGTCGGATGTGGAAGTTCAGGGTGTCCAGGTATTCCGCTTCGTAATTTTCTATATCTAGGTGTCGGATATGGATGTCCAGGTTGTCCAGGTATTCCGCTTCGTAGTTCTCTGTATCTAGGTGTCGGATGTGGAAGTCCAGGGTGTGCAGGTATTCCGCTCCGTAGTTTCCTGTGTCTAGGTGTTGGATGTGGAAGTTCAGGGTGTCCAGGTATTCCGCTCCGTAGTGTCTTGTATCTAGGTACTGGATGTGGAAGTCCAGGGTGTCCAGGTATTCCGCTTCGTAGTTCTCCGTATCTAGGTGACGGATGTGGAAGTCCAGGGTGTCCAGGTATTCCGCTCCGTAGTTTCCTGTGTCCAGGTGTCGGATGTGGAAGTTCAGGGTGTCCAGGTATTCCGCTTCGTAGTTTTCTGTACCTAGGTGTCGGATGTGGAAGTTCAGGGTGTCCAGGTATTCCGCTCCGTAGTTTCTTGTATCTAGGTACTGGATGTGGAAGTCCAGGGTGTCCAGGTATTCCGCTTCGTAGTTCTCTGTATCTAGGTGTCGGATGTGGATGTCCAGGGTGTGCAGGTATTCCGCTTCGTAGTTTCCTGTGTCCAGGTGTCGGATGTGGAAGTTCAGGGTGTCCAGGTATTCCGCTTCGTAGTTCTCTGTATCTAGGTGTCGAATGTGGAAGTCTAGGGTGTCCAGGTATTCCGCTCCGTAGTTTCCTGTGTCCAGGTGTCGGATGTGGAAGTTCAGGGTGTCCAGGTATTCCGCTTCGTAGTTTTCTGTATCTAGGTGTTGGATGTGGAAGTTCAGGGTGTCCAGGTATTCCGCTCCGTAGTTTCTTGTATCTAGGTACTGGATGTGGAGGTACAGGGTATCCAGGCATTCCGCTCCGTAGTTTCCTGTATCCAGGTGTCGGATGTGGAAGTTCAGGGTGTCCAGGTATTCCGCTTCGTAGTTTTCTGTACCTAGGTGTCGGATGTGGAAGTCCAGGGTGTCCAGGTATTCTGCTTCGTAGTTTTCTGTACCTAGTTGTCGGATGTGGAAGTCCAGGGTGTCCAGGTATTCCGCTCCGCAGTTTCCTGTGTCCAGGTGTCGGATGTGGAAGTTCAGGGTGTCCAGGTATTCCGCTTCGTAATTTTCTATATCTAGGTGTCGGATATGGATGTCCAGGTTGTCCAGGTATTCCGCTTCGTAGTTCTCTGTATCTAGGTGTCGGATGTGGAAGTCCAGGGTGTGCAGGTATTCCGCTCCGTAGTTTCCTGTGTCTAGGTGTTGGATGTGGAAGTTCAGGGTGTCCAGGTATTCCGCTCCGTAGTGTCTTGTATCTAGGTACTGGATGTGGAAGTCCAGGGTGTCCAGGTATTCCGCTTCGTAGTTCTCCGTATCTAGGTGACGGATGTGGAAGTCCAGGGTGTCCAGGTATTCCGCTCCGTAGTTTCCTGTGTCCAGGTGTCGGATGTGGAAGTTCAGGGTGTCCAGGTATTCCGCTTCGTAGTTTTCTGTACCTAGGTGTCGGATGTGGAAGTTCAGGGTGTCCAGGTATTCCGCTCCGTAGTTTCTTGTATCTAGGTACTGGATGTGGAAGTCCAGGGTGTCCAGGTATTCCGCTTCGTAGTTCTCTGTATCTAGGTGTCGGATGTGGATGTCCAGGGTGTGCAGGTATTCCGCTTCGTAGTTTCCTGTGTCCAGGTGTCGGATGTGGAAGTTCAGGGTGTCCAGGTATTCCGCTTCGTAGTTCTCTGTATCTAGGTGTCGAATGTGGAAGTCTAGGGTGTCCAGGTATTCCGCTCCGTAGTTTCCTGTGTCCAGGTGTCGGATGTGGAAGTTCAGGGTGTCCAGGTATTCCGCTTCGTAGTTTTCTGTATCTAGGTGTTGGATGTGGAAGTTCAGGGTGTCCAGGTATTCCGCTCCGTAGTTTCTTGTATCTAGGTACTGGATGTGGAGGTACAGGGTATCCAGGCATTCCGCTCCGTAGTTTCCTGTATCCAGGTGTCGGATGTGGAAGTTCAGGGTGTCCAGGTATTCCGCTTCGTAGTTCTCTGTATCTAGGTGTCGAATGTGGAAGTCTAGGGTGTCCAGGTATTCCGCTCCGTAGTTTCCTGTGTCCAGGTGTCGGATGTGGAAGTTCAGGGTGTCCAGGTATTCCGCTTCGTAGTTTTCTGTATCTAGGTGTTGGATGTGGAAGTTCAGGATGTCCAGGTATTCCGCTCCGTAGTTTCTTGTATCTAGGTACTGGATGTGGAGGTACAGGGTATCCAGGCATTCCGCTCCGTAGTTTCCTGTATCCAGGTGTCGGATGTGGAAGTTCAGGGTGTCCAGGTATTCCGCTTCGTAGTTTTCTGTACCTAGCTGTCGGATGTGGAAGTCCAGGGTGTCCAGGTATTCTGCTTCGTAGTTTTCTGTACCTAGTTGTCGGATGTGGAAGTCCAGGGTGTCCAGGTATTCCGCTCCGCAGTTCTCCGTATCTAGGTGTCGGATGTGGAAGTCCAGGGTGTCCAGGTATTCCGCTCCGTAGTTTCCTGTGTCCAGGTGTCGGATGTGGAAGTTCAGGGTGTCCAGGTATTCCGCTTCGTAGTTTTCTGTACCTAGGTGTCGGATGTGGAAGTTCAGGGTGTCCAGGTATTCCGCTCCGTAGTTTCTTGTATCTAGGTACTGGATGTGGAAGTCCAGGGTGTCCAGGTATTCCGCTTCGTAGTTCTCTGTATCTAGGTGTCGGATGTGGATGTCCAGGGTGTGCAGGTATTCCGCTTCGTAGTTTCCTGTGTCCAGGTGTTGGATGTGGAAGTCCAGGGTGTGCAGGTATTCCGCTTCGTAGTTTCCTGTGTCCAGGTGTCGGATGTGGAAGTTCAGGATGTCCAGGTATTCCGCTTCGTAGTTCTCTGTATCTAGGTGTCGAATGTGGAAGTCTAGGGTGTCCAGGTATTCCGCTCCGTAGTTTCCTGTGTCCAGGTGTCGGATGTGGAAGTTCAGGGTGTCCAGGTATTCCGCTTCGTAGTTTTCTGTATCTAGGTGTTGGATGTGGAAGTTCAGGGTGTCCAGGTATTCCGCTCCGTAGTTTCTTGTATCTAGGTACTGGATGTGGAGGTACAGGGTATCCAGGCATTCCGCTCCGTAGTTTCCTGTATCCAGGTGTCGGATGTGGAAGTTCAGGGTGTCCAGGTATTCCGCTTCGTAGTTTTCTGTACCTAGGTGTCGGATGTGGAAGTCCAGGGTGTCCAGGTATTCTGCTTCGTAGTTTTCTGTACCTAGTTGTCGGATGTGGAAGTCCAGGGTGTCCAGGTATTCCGCTCCGCAGTTCTCCGTATCTAGGTGTCGGATGTGGAAGTCCAGGGTGTCCAGGTATTCCGCTCCGTAGTTTCCTGTGTCCAGGTGTCGGATGTGGAAGTTCAGGGTGTCCAGGTATTCCGCTTCGTAGTTTTCTGTACCTAGGTGTCGGATGTGGAAGTTCAGGGTGTCCAGGTATTCCGCTCCGTAGTTTCTTGTATCTAGGTACTGGATGTGGAAGTCCAGGGTGTCCAGGTATTCCGCTTCGTAGTTCTCTGTATCTAGGTGTCGGATGTGGATGTCCAGGGTGTGCAGGTATTCCGCTTCGTAGTTTCCTGTGTCCAGGTGTTGGATGTGGAAGTCCAGGGTGTGTAGGTATTCCGCTCCGTAGTTTCCTGTGTCCAGGTGTCGGATGTGGAAGTTCAGGGTGTCCAGGTATTCCGCTTCGTAGTTCTCTGTATCTAGGTGTCGAATGTGGAAGTCTAGGGTGTCCAGGTATTCCGCTCCGTAGTTTCCTGTGTCCAGGTGTCGGATGTGGAAGTTCAGGGTGTCCAGGTATTCCGCTTCGTAGTTTTCTGTACCTAGGTGTCGAATATGGAAGTCCAGGGTGTCCAGGTATTCCGCTCCGTAGTTTCCTGTGTCCAGATGTTGGATGTGGAAGTCCAGGGTGTCCAGGTATTCCGCTCCGTAGTTTCCTGTGTCTAGGTGTTGGATGTGGAAGTCCAGGGTGTCCAGGTATTCCGCTTCGTTGTTCTCTGTATCTAGGTGTCGGATGTGGAAGTCCAGGGTGTCCAGGTATTCCGCTCCGTAGTTTTCTGTATCCAGGTGTCGGATGTGGAAGTTCAGGGTGTCCAGGTATTCCACTCCGCAGTTTCCTGTGTCCAGGTGTCGGATGTGGAAGTTCAGGGTGTCCAGGTATTCCGCTTCGTAGTTTTCTGTACCTAGGTGTCGGATATGGAAGTTCAGGGTGTCCAGGTATTCCGCTTCGTAGTTCTCTGTATCTAGGTGTCGGATGTGGAAGTCCAGGGTGTGCAGGTATTCAGCTTCGTAGTTTCCTGTGTCCAGATGTTGGATGTGGAAGTCCAGGGTGTCCAGGTATTCCGCTCCGTAGTTTCCTGTGTCTAGGTGTTGGATGTGGAAGTTCAGGGTGTCCAGGTATTCCGCTCCGTAGTGTCTTGTATCTAGGTACTGGATGTGGAAGTCCAGGGTGTCCAGGTATTCCGCTTCGTAGTTCTCCGTATCTAGGTGTCGGATGTGGAAGTCCAGGGTGTCCAGGTATTCCGCTCCGTAGTTTCCTGTGTCCAGGTGTCGGATGTGGAAGTTCAGGGTGTCCAGGTATTCCGCTTCGTAGTTTTCTGTACCTAGGTGTCGGATGTGGAAGTTCAGGGTGTCCAGGTATTCCGCTCCGTAGTTTCTTGTATCTAGGTACTGGATGTGGAAGTCCAGGGTGTCCAGGTATTCCGCTTCGTAGTTCTCTGTATCTAGGTGTCGGATGTGGATGTCCAGGGTGTGCAGGTATTCCGCTTCGTAGTTTCCTGTGTCCAGGTGTTGGATGTGGAAGTCCAGGGTGTGTAGGTATTCCGCTCCGTAGTTTCCTGTGTCCAGGTGTCGGATGTGGAAGTCTAGGGTGTCCAGGTATTCCGCTCCGTAATTTCCTGTGTCCAGGTGTCGGATGTGGAAGTTCAGGGTGTCCAGGTATTCCGCTTCGTAGTTTTCTGTATCTAGGTGTTGGATGTGGAAGTTCAGGGTGTCCAGGTATTCCGCTCCGTAGTTTCTTGTATCTAGGTACTGGATGTGGAGGTACAGGGTATCCAGGCATTCCGCTCCGTAGTTTCCTGTATCCAGGTGTCGGATGTGGATGTTCAGGGTGTCCAGGTATTCCACTTCGCAGTTTCCTGTGTCCAGGTGTCGGATGTGGAAGTTCAGGGTGTCCAAGTATTCTGCTTCGTAGTTTTCTGTACCTAGTTGTCGGATGTGGAAGTCCAGGGTGTCCAGGTATTCCGCTCCGTAGTTTCCTGTGTCCAGGTGTCGGATGTGGAAGTTCAGGGTGTCCAGGTATTCCGCTTCGTAATTTTCTATATCTAGGTGTCGGATATGGAAGTCCAGGTTGTCCAGGTATTCCGCTTCGTAGTTCTCTGTATCTAGGTGTCGGATGTGGAAGTCCAGGGTGTGCAGGTATTCCGCTCCGTAGTTTCCTGTGTCCAGGTGTCGGATGTGGAAGTTCAGGGTGTCCAGGTATTCCGCTTCGTAGTTTTCTGTACCTAGGTGTCGGATATGGAAGTCCAGGGTGTCCAGGTATTCCGCTTCGTAGTTCTCTGTATCTAGGTGTCCGATGTGGAAGTCCAGGGTGTGCAGGTATTCCGCTTCGTAGTTTCCTGTGTCCAGATGTTGGATGTGGAAGTCCAGGGTGTCCAGGTATTCCGCTCCGTAGTTTCCTGTGTCTAGGTGTTGGATGTGGAAGTTCCGGGTGTCCAGGTATTCCGCTCCGTAGTGTCTTGTATCTACGTACTGGATGTGGAAGTCCAGGGTGTCCAGGTATTCCGCATCGTAGTTCTCTGTATCTAGGTGTCGGATGTGGAAGTCCAGGGTGTCCAGGTATTCCGCTCCGTAGTTTCCTGTGTCCAGGTGTCGGATGTGGAAGTTCAAGGTGTCCATGTATTCCGCTTCGTAGTTTTCTGTACCTAGGTGTCGGATATGGAAGTCCAGGGTGTCCAGGTATTCCGCTTCGTAGTTCTCTGTATCTAGGTGTCGGATGTGGAAGTCCAGGGTGTCCAGGTATTCCGCTCCGTAGTTTCCTGTGTCCAGGTGTCGGATGTGGAAGTTCAGGGTGTCCAGGTATTCCGCTTCGTAGTTTTCTGTACCTAGGTGTCGGATGTGGAAGTTCAGGGTGTCCAGGTATTCCGCTCCGTAGTTTCTTGTATCTAGGTACTGGATGTGGAAGTCCAGGGTGTCCAGGTATTCCGCTTCGTAGTTCTCTGTATCTAGGTGTCGGATGTGGAAGTCCAGGGTGTGCAGGTATTCCGCTTCGTAGTTTCCTGTGTCCAGGTGTTGGATGTGGAAGTCCAGGGTGTGTAGGCATTCCGCTCCGTAGTTTCCTGTATCCAGGTGTCGGATGTGGAAGTCCAGGGTGTCCAGGTATTCCGCTCCGCAGTTTCCTGTGTATAGGTGTTGGATGTGGAAGTCCAGGGTGTCCAGGTATTCCGCTTCGTAGTTTTCTGTACCTAGGTGTCGGATGTGGAAGTCCAGGGTGTCCAGGTATTCCGCTTCGTAGTTCTCTGTATCTAGGTGTCGGATGTGGAAGTCCAGGGTGTGCAGGTACTCCGCTCCGTAGTTTCCTGTGTATAGGTGTTGGATGTGGAAGTTCAGGGTGTCCAGGTATTCCGCTCCGTAGTGTCTTGTATCTAGGTACTGGATGTGGAAGTCCAGGGTGTCCAGGTATTCCGCATCGTAGTTCTCTGTATCTAGGTGTCGGATGTGGAAGTCCAGGGTGTCCAGGTATTCCGCTCCGTAGTTTCCTGTGTCCAGGTGTCGGATGTGGAAGTTCAAGGTGTCCATGTATTCCGCTTCGTAGTTTTCTGTACCTAGGTGTCGGATATGGAAGTCCAGGGTGTCCAGGTATTCCGCTTCGTAGTTCTCTGTATCTAGGTGTCGGATGTGGAAGTCCAGGGTGTCCAGGTATTCCGCTCCGTAGTTTCCTGTGTCCAGGTGTCGGATGTGGAAGTTCAGGGTGTCCAGGTATTCCGCTTCGTAGTTTTCTGTACCTAGGTGTCGGATGTGGAAGTTCAGGGTGTCCAGGTATTCCGCTCCGTAGTTTCTTGTATCTAGGTACTGGATGTGGAAGTCCAGGGTGTCCAGGTATTCCGCTTCGTAGTTCTCTGTATCTAGGTGTCGGATGTGGAAGTCCAGGGTGTGCAGGTATTCCGCTTCGTAGTTTCCTGTGTCCAGGTGTTGGATGTGGAAGTCCAGGGTGTGTAGGCATTCCGCTCCGTAGTTTCCTGTATCCAGGTGTCGGATGTGGAAGTCCAGGGTGTCCAGGTATTCCGCTCCGCAGTTTCCTGTGTATAGGTGTTGGATGTGGAAGTCCAGGGTGTCCAGGTATTCCGCTTCGTAGTTTTCTGTACCTAGGTGTCGGATGTGGAAGTCCAGGGTGTCCAGGTATTCCGCTTCGTAGTTCTCTGTATCTAGGTGTCCGATGTGGAAGTCCAGGGTGTGCAGGTATTCCGCTTCGTAGTTTCCTGTGTCCAGATGTTGGATGTGGAAGTCCAGGGTGTCCAGGTATTCCGCTCCGTAGTTTCCTGTGTCTAGGTGTTGGATGTGGAAGTTCCGGGTGTCCAGGTATTCCGCTCCGTAGTGTCTTGTATCTACGTACTGGATGTGGAAGTCCAGGGTGTCCAGGTATTCCGCATCGTAGTTCTCTGTATCTAGGTGTCGGATGTGGAAGTCCAGGGTGTCCAGGTATTCCGCTCCGTAGTTTCCTGTGTCCAGGTGTCGGATGTGGAAGTTCAAGGTGTCCATGTATTCCGCTTCGTAGTTTTCTGTACCTAGGTGTCGGATATGGAAGTCCAGGGTGTCCAGGTATTCCGCTTCGTAGTTCTCTGTATCTAGGTGTCGGATGTGGAAGTCCAGGGTGTCCAGGTATTCCGCTCCGTAGTTTCCTGTGTCCAGGTGTCGGATGTGGAAGTTCAGGGTGTCCAGGTATTCCGCTTCGTAGTTTTCTGTACCTAGGTGTCGGATGTGGAAGTTCAGGGTGTCCAGGTATTCCGCTCCGTAGTTTCTTGTATCTAGGTACTGGATGTGGAAGTCCAGGGTGTCCAGGTATTCCGCTTCGTAGTTCTCTGTATCTAAGTGTCGGATGTGGAAGTCCAGGGTGTGCAGGTATTCCGCTTCGTAGTTTCCTGTGTCCAGGTGTTGGATGTGGAAGTCCAGGGTGTGTAGGCATTCCGCTCCGTAGTTTCCTGTATCCAGGTGTCGGATGTGGAAGTCCAGGGTGTCCAGGTATTCCGCTCCGCAGTTTCCTGTGTATAGGTGTTGGATGTGGAAGTCCAGGGTGTCCAGGTATTCCGCTTCGTAGTTTTCTGTACCTAGGTGTCGGATGTGGAAGTCCAGGGTGTCCAGGTATTCCGCTTCGTAGTTCTCTGTATCTAGGTGTCGGATGTGGAAGTTCAGGGTGTCCAGGTATTCCGCTCCGTAGTGTCTTGTATCTAGGTACTGGATGTGGAAGTCCAGGGTGTCCAGGTATTCCGCTTCATAGTTCTCTGTATCTAGGTGTCGGATGTGGAAGTCCAGGGTGTCCAGGTATTCCGCTCCGCAGTTCTCCGTATCTAGGTGTCGGATGTGGAAGTCCAGGGTGTGCAGGTATTCCGCTTCGTAGTTTCCTGTGTCCAGATGTTGGATGTGGAAGTCCAGGGTGTCCAGGTACTCCGCTCCGTAGTTTCCTGTGTATAGGTGTTGGATGTGGAAGTTCAGGGTGTCCAGGTATTCCGCTCCGTAGTGTCTTGTATCTAGGTACTGGATGTGGAAGTCCAGGGTGTCCAGGTATTCCGCATCGTAGTTCTCTGTATCTAGGTGTCGCATGTGGAAGTCCAGGGTGTCCAGGTATTCCGCTCCGTAGTTTCCTGTGTCCAGGTGTCGGATGTGGAAGTTCAAGGTGTCCATGTATTCCGCTTCGTAGTTTTCTGTACCTAGGTGTCGGATATGGAAGTCCAGGGTGTCCAGGTATTCCGCTTCGTAGTTCTCTGTATCTAGGTGTCGGATGTGGAAGTCCAGGGTGTCCAGGTATTCCGCTCCGTAGTTTCCTGTGTCCAGGTGTCGGATGTGGAAGTTCAGGGTGTCCAGGTATTCCGCTTCGTAGTTTTCTGTACCTAGGTGTCGGATGTGGAAGTTCAGGGTGTCCAGGTATTCCGCTCCGTAGTTTCTTGTATCTAGGTACTGGATGTGGAAGTAAAGGGTGTCCAGGTATTCCGCTTCGTAGTTCTCTGTATCTAGGTGTCGGATGTGGAAGTCCAGGGTGTCCAGGTATTCCGCTTCGTAGTTTTCTGTACCTAGGTGTCGGATGTGGAAGTCCAGGGTGTCCAGGTATTCCGCTTCGTAGTTCTCTGTATCTAGGTGTCGGATGTGGAAGTCCAGGGTGTGCAGGTATTCCGATTCGTAGTTTCCTGTGTCCAGATGTTGGATGTGGAAGTCCAGGGTGTCCAGGTACTCCGCTCCGTAGTTTCCTGTGTATAGGTGTTGGATGTGGAAGTTCAGGGTGTCCAGGTATTCCGCTCCGTAGTGTCTTGTATCTAGGTACTGGATGTGGAAGTCCAGGGTGTCCAGGTATTCCGCTTCATAGTTCTCTGTATCTAGGTGTCGGATGTGGAAGTCCAGGGTGTCCAGGTATTCCGCTCCGTAGTTTCCTGTGTCCAGGTGTCGGATGTGGAAGTTCAGGATGTCCAGGTATTCCGCTTCGTAGTTTTCTGTACCTAGGTGTCGAATATGGAAGTTCAGGGTGTCCAGGTATTCCGCTTCGTAGTTCTCTGTATCTAGGTGTCGGATGTGGAAGTCCACGGTGTGCAGGTATTCCGCTTCGTAGTTTCCTGTGTCCAGATGTTGGATGTGGAAGTCCAGGGTGTCCAGGTATTCCGCTCCGTAGTTTCCTGTGTATAGGTGTTGGATGTGGAAGTTCAGGGTGTCCAGGTATTCCGCTCCGTAGTTTCTTGTATCTAGGTACTGGATGTGGAGGTACAGGGTATCCAGGCATTCCGCTCCGTAGTTTCCTGTATCCAGGTGTCGGATGTGGAAGTTCAGGGTGTCCAGGTATTCCGCTCCGTAGTGTCTTGTATCTAGGTACTGGATGTGGAAGTCCAGGGTGTCCAGGTATTCCGCTTCGTAGTTCTCTGTATCTAGGTGTCGGATATGGAAGTCCAGGGTGTCCAGGTATTCCGCTTCGTAGTTCTTTGTATCTAGGTGTCGGATGTGGAAGTCCAGGGTGTGCAGGTATTCCGCTTCGTAGTTTCCTGTGTCCAGATTTTGGATGTGGAAGTCCAGGGTGTCCAGGTACTCCGCTCCGTAGTTTCCTGTGTATAGGTGTTGGATGTGGAAGTCCAGGGTGTCCAGGTATTCCGCTTCGTAGTTCTCTGTATCTAGGTGTCGGATGTGGAAGTCCAGGGTGTCCAGGTATTCCGCTCCGTAGTTTCCTGTGTCCAGGTGTCGGATGTGGAAGTTCAGGGTGTCCAGGTATTCCGCTTCGTAGTTTTCTGTACCTAGGTGTCGGATATGGAAGTTCAGGGTGTCCAGGTATTCCGCTTCGTAGTTCTCTGTATCTAGGTGTCGGATGTGGAAGTCCAGGGTGTGCAGGTATTCCGCTTCGTAGTTTCCTGTGTCCAGATGTTGGATGTGGAAGTCCAGGGTGTGCAGGTATTCCGCTCCGTAGTTTCCTGTGTCCAGGTGTCGGATGTGGAAGTTCAGGGTGTCCAGGTATTCCGCTTCGTAGTTCTCTGTATCTAGGTGTCGGATGTGGAAGTCCAGGGTGTCCAGGTATTCCGCTCCGTAGTTTCCTGTGTCCAGGTGTCGGATGTGGAAGTTCAGGGTGTCCAGGTATTCCGCTTCGTAGTTTTCTGTACCTAGGTGTCGGATGTGGAAGTTCAGGGTGTCCAGGTATTCCGCTCCGTAGTTTCTTGTATCTAGGTACTGGATGTGGAAGTCCAGGGTGTCCAGGTATTCCGCTTCGTAGTTCTCTGTATCTAGGTGTCGGATGTGGATGTCCAGGGTGTGCAGGTATTCCGCTTCGTAGTTTCCTGTGTCCAGGTGTTGGATGTGGAAGTCCAGGGTGTGTAGGTATACCGCTCCGTAGTTTCCTGTGTCCAGGTGTCGGATGTGGAAGTTCAGGGTGTCCAGGTATTCCGCTTCGTAGTTCTCTGTATCTAGGTGTCGAATGTGGAAGTCTAGGGTGTCCAGGTATTCCGCTCCGTAGTTTCCTGTGTCCAGGTGTCGGATGTGGAAGTTCAGGGTGTCCAGGTATTCCGCTTCGTAGTTTTCTGTATCTAGGTGTTGGATGTGGAAGTTCAGGGTGTCCAGGTATTCCGCTCCGTAGTTTCTTGTATCTAGGTACTGGATGTGGAGGTACAGGGTATCCAGGCATTCCGCTCCGTAGTTTCCTGTATCCAGGTGTCGGATGTGGAAGTTCAGGGTGTCCAGGTATTCCACTCCGCAGTTTCCTGTGTCCAGGTGTCGGATGTGGAAGTTCAGGGTGTCCAGGTATTCTGCTTCGTAGTTTTCTGTGTCCAGGTGTCGGATGTGGAAGTTCAGGGTGTATAGGTATTCTGCTTCGTAGTTTTCTGTACCTAGTTGTCGGATGTGGAAGTCCAGGGTGTCCAGGTATTCCGCTTCGTAGTTCTCTGTATCTAGGAGTCGGATGTGGAAGTCCAGGGTGTCCAGGTATTCCGCTTCGTAGTTCTCTGTATCTAGGTGTCGGATGTGGAAGTCCAGGGTGTGCAGGTATTCCGCTTCGTAGTTTCCTGTGTCCAGGTGTTGGATGTGGAAGTCCAGGGTGTCCAGGTATTCTGCTTCGTAGTTTTCTGTACCTAGTTGTCGGATGTGGAAGTCCAGGGTGTCCAGGAATTCCGCTTCGTAGTTCTCTGTATCTAGGTGTCGCATGTGGAAGTCCAGGGTGTGCAGGTATTCCGCTTCGTAGTTTCCTGTGTCCAGGTGTCGGATGTGGAAGTTCAGGGTGTCCAGGTATTCCGCTCCGTAGTTTCCTGTGTCCAGGTGTCGGATGTGGAAGTTCAGGGTGTCCAGGTATTCCGCTTCGTAGTTTTCTGTACCTAGGTGTCGGATGTGGAAGTTCAGGGTGTCCAGGTATTCCGCTCCGTAGTTTCTTGTATCTAGGTACTGGATGTGGAAGTCCAGGGTGTCCAGGTATTCCGCTTCGTAGTTCTCTGTATCTAGGTGTCGGATGTGGATGTCCAGGGTGTGCAGGTATTCCGCTTCGTAGTTTCCTGTGTCCAGGTGTTGGATGTGGAAGTCCAGGGTGTGTAGGTATACCGCTCCGTAGTTTCCTGTGTCCAGGTGTCGGATGTGGAAGTTCAGGGTGTCCAGGTATTCCGCTTCGTAGTTCTCTGTATCTAGGTGTCGAATGTGGAAGTCTAGGGTGTCCAGGTATTCCGCTCCGTAGTTTCCTGTGTCCAGGTGTCGGATGTGGAAGTTCAGGGTGTCCAGGTATTCCGCTTCGTAGTTTTCTGTATCTAGGTGTTGGATGTGGAAGTTCAGGGTGTCCAGGTATTCCGCTCCGTAGTTTCTTGTATCTAGGTACTGGATGTGGAGGTACAGGGTATCCAGGCATTCCGCTCCGTAGTTTCCTGTATCCAGGTGTCGGATGTGGAAGTTCAGGGTGTCCAGGTATTCCACTCCGCAGTTTCCTGTGTCCAGGTGTCGGATGTGGAAGTTCAGGGTGTCCAGGTATTCTGCTTCGTAGTTTTCTGTACCTAGTTGTCGGATGTGGAAGTCCAGGGTGTCCAGGTATTCCGCTTCGTAGTTCTCTGTATCTAGGAGTCGGATGTGGAAGTCCAGGGTGTCCAGGTATTCCGCTTCGTAGTTCTCTGTATCTAGGTGTCGGATGTGGAAGTCCAGGGTGTGCAGGTATTCCGCTTCGTAGTTTCCTGTGTCCAGGTGTTGGATGTGGAAGTCCAGGGTGTCCAGGTATTCTGCTTCGTAGTTTTCTGTACCTAGTTGTCGGATGTGGAAGTCCAGGGTGTGCAGGTATTCCGCTTCGTAGTTTCCTGTGTCCAGGTGTCGGATGTGGAAGTCCAGGGTGTCCAGGTATTCCGCTTCGTAGTTCTCTGTATCTAGGTGTCGGATGTGGAAGTCCAGGGTGTGCAGGTATTCCGCTTCGTAGTTTCCTGTGTCCAGGTGTTGGATGTGGAAGTCCAGGGTGTCCAGGTATTCTGCTTCGTAGTTTTCTGTACCTAGTTGTCGGATGTGGAAGTCCAGGGTGTCCAGGAATTCCGCTTCGTAGTTCTCTGTATCTAGGTGTCGCATGTGGAAGTCCAGGGTGTGCAGGTATTCCGCTTCGTAGTTTCCTGTGTCCAGGTGTCGGATGTGGAAGTTCAGGGTGTCCAGGTATTCCGCTTCGTAGTTTTCTGTACCTAGGTGTCGGATATGGAAGTCCAGGGTGTCCAGGTACTCCGCTCCGTAGTTTCCTGTGTATAGGTGTTGGATGTGGAAGTTCAGGGTGTCCAGGTATTCCGCTCCGTAGTTTCTTGTATCTAGGTACTGGATGTGGAAGTCCAGGATGTCCAGGTATTCCGCTTCGTAGTTCTCTGTATCTAGGTGTCGGATATGGAAGTCCAGGGTGTCCAGGTATTCCGCTTCGTAGTTCTCTGTATCTAGGTGTCGGATGTGGAAGTCCAGGGTGTGCAGGTATTCCGCTTCGTAGTTTCCTGTGTCCAGATGTTGGATGTGGAAGTCCAGGGTGTCCAGGTACTCCGCTCCGTAGTTTCCTGTGTATAGGTGTTGGATGTGGAAGTTCAGGGTGTCCAGGTATTCCGCTCCGTAGTGTCTTGTATCTAGGTACTGGATGTGGAAGTCCAGGGTGTCCAGGTATTCCGCTTCATAGTTCTCTGTATCTAGGTGTCGGATGTGGAAGTCCAGGGTGTCCAGGTATTCCGCTCCGTAGTTTCCTGTGTCCAGGTGTCGGATGTGGAAGTTCAGGATGTCCAGGAATTCCGCTTCGTAGTTTTCTGTACCTAGGTGTCGAATATGGAAGTTCAGGGTGTCCAGGTATTCCGCTTCGTAGTTCTCTGTATCTAGGTGTTGGATGTGGAAGTCCACGGTGTGCAGGTATTCCGCTTCGTAGTTTCCTGTGTCCAGATGTTGGATGTGGAAGTCCAGGGTGTCCAGGTATACTCCGCTCCGTAGTTTCCTGTGTCTAGGTGTTGGATGTGGAAGTCCAGGGTGTCCAGGTATTCCGCTTCGTAGTTCTCTGTATCTAGGTGTCGGATGTGGAAGTCCAGGGTGTCCAGGTATTCCGCTCCGTAGTTTCCTGTGTCCAGGTGTCGGATGTGGAAGTTCAGGGTGTCCAGGTATTCCGCTTCGTAGTTTTCTGTACCTAGGTGTCGGATATGGAAGTTCAGGGTGTCCAGGTATTCCGCTTCGTAGTTCTCTGTATCTAGGTGTCGGATGTGGAAATCCAGGGTGTGCAGGTATTCCGCTTCGTAGTTTCCTGTGTCCAGATGTTGGATGTGGAAGTCCAGGGTGTCCAGGTATTCCGCTCCGTAGTTTCCTGTGTCTAGGTGTTGGATGTGGAAGTTCAGGGTGTCCAGTTATTCCGCTCCGTAGTGTCTTGTATCTAGGTACTGGATGTGGAAGTCCAGGGTGTCCAGGTATTCCGCTTCGTAGTTCTCTGTATCTAGGTGTCGGATGTGGAAGTCCAGGGTGTCCAGGTATTCCGCTCCGTAGTTTCCTGTGTCCAGGTGTCGGATGTGGAAGTTCAGGGTGTCCAGGTATTCCGCTTCGTAGTTTTCTGTACCTAGGTGTCGGATGTGGAAGTTCAGGGTGTCCAGGTATTCCGCTCCGTAGTTTCTTGTATCTAGGTACTGGATGTGGAAGTTCAGGGTGTCCAGGTATTCCGCTTCGTAGTTCTCTGTATCTAGGTGTCGGATGTGGAAGTTCAGGGTGTCCAGGTATTCCGCTTCGTAGTTCTCTGTATCTAGGTGTCGAATGTGGAAGTCTAGGGTGTCCAGGTATTCCGCTCCGTAGTTTCCTGTGTCAAGGTGTCGGATGTGGAAGTTCAGGGTGTCCAGGTATTCCGCTTCGTAGTTTTCTGTATCTAGGTGTTGGATGTGGAAGTTCAGGGTGTCCAGGTATTCCGCTCCGTAGTTTCTTGTATCTAGGTACTGGATGTGGAGGTACAGGGTATCCAGGCATTCCGCTCCGTAGTTTCCTGTATCCAGGTGTCGGATGTGGAAGTTCAGGGTGTCCAGGTATTCCGCTTCGTAATTTTCTATATCTAGGTGTCGGATATGGAAGTCCAGGTTGTCCAGGTATTCCGCTTCGTAGTTCTCTGTATCTAGGTGTCGGATGTGGAAGTCCATGGTGTGCAGGTATTCCGCTTCGTAGTTTCCTGTGTCCAGATGTTGGATGTGGAAGTCCAGGGTGTCCAGGTACTCCGCTCCGTAGTGTCTTGTATCTAGGTACTGGATGTGGAAGTCCAGGGTGTCCAGGTATTCCGCTTCATAGTTCTCTGTATCTAGGTGTCGGATGTGGAAGTCCAGGGTGTCCAGGTATTCCGCTCCGTAGTTTCCTGTGTCCAGGTGTCGGATGTGGAAGTTCAGGATGTCCAGGTATTCCGCTTCGTAGTTTTCTGTACCTAGGTGTCGAATATGGAAGTCCAGGGTGTCCAGGTATTCCGCTCCGTAGTTTCCTGTGTCCAGATGTTGGATGTGGAAGTCCAGGGTGTCCAGGTATTCCGCTCCGTAGTTTCCTGTGTCTAGGTGTTGGATGTGGAAGTCCAGGGTGTCCAGGTATTCCGCTTCGTAGTTCTCTGTATCTAGGTGTCGGATGTGGAAGTCCAGGGTGTCCAGGTATTCCGCTCCGTAGTTTCCTGTGTCCAGGTGTCGGATGTGGAAGTTCAGGGTGTCCAGGTATTCCGCTTCGTAGTTTTCTGTACCTAGGTGTCGGATATGGAAGTTCAGGGTTTCCAGGTATTCCGCTTCGTAGTTCTCTGTATCTAGGTGTCGGATGTGGAAGTCCAGGGTGTGCAGGTATTCAGCTTCGTAGTTTCCTGTGTCCAGATGTTGGATGTGGAAGTCCAGGGTGTCCAGGTATTCCGCTCCGTAGTTTCCTGTGTCTAGGTGTTGGATGTGGAAGTTCAGGGTGTCCAGGTATTCCGCTCCGTAGTGTCTTGTATCTAGGTACTGGATGTGGAAGTCCAGGGTGTCCAGGTATTCCGCTTCGTAGTTCTCCGTATCTAGGTGTCGGATGTGGAAGTCCAGGGTGTCCAGGTATTCCGCTCCGTAGTTTCCTGTGTCCAGGTGTCGGATGTGGAAGTTCAGGATGTCGAGGTATTCCGCTTCGTAGTTTTCTGTACCTAGGTGTCGAATATGGAAGTCCAGGGTGTCCAGGTATTCCGCTCCGTAGTTTCCTGTGTCCAGATGTTGGATGTGGAAGTCCAGGGTGTCCAGGTATTCCGCTCCGTAGTTTCCTGTGTCTAGGTGTTGGATGTGGAAGTCCAGGGTGTCCAGGTATTCCGCTTCGTAGTTCTCTGTATCTAGGTGTCGGATGTGGAAGTCCAGGGTGTGCAGGTATTCAGCTTCGTAGTTTCCTGTGTCCAGATGATGGATGTGGAAGTCCAGGGTGTCCAGGTATTCCGCTCCGTAGTTTCCTGTGTCTAGGTGTTGGATGTGGAAGTTCAGGGTGTCCAGGTATTCCGCTCCGTAGTGTCTTGTATCTAGGTACTGGATGTGGAAGTCCAGGGTGTCCAGGTATTCCGCTTCGTAGTTCTCCGTATCTAGGTGTCGGATGTGGAAGTCCAGGGTGTCCAGGTATTCCGCTCCGTAGTTTCCTGTGTCCAGGTGTCGGATGTGGAAGTTCAGGGTGTCCAGGTATTCCGCTTCGTAGTTTTCTGTACCTAGGTGTCGGATGTGGAAGTTCAGGGTGTCCAGGTATTCCGCTCCGTAGTTTCTTGTATCTAGGTACTGGATGTGGAAGTCCAGGGTGTCCAGGTATTCCGCTTCGTAGTTCTCTGTATCTAGGTGTCGGATGTGGATGTCCAGGGTGTGCAGGTATTCCGCTTCGTAGTTTCCTGTGTCCAGATGTTGGATGTGGAAGTCCAGGGTGTCCAGGTACTCCGCTCCGTAGTGTCTTGTATCTAGGTACTGGATGTGGAAGTCCAGGGTGTCCAGGTATTCCGCTTCATAGTTCTCTGTATCTAGGTGTCGGATGTGGAAGTCCAGGGTGTCCAGGTATTCCGCTCCGTAGTTTCCTGTGTCCAGGTGTCGGATGTGGAAGTTCAGGATGTCCAGGTATTCCGCTTCGTAGTTTTCTGTACCTAGGTGTCGAATATGGAAGTCCAGGGTGTCCAGGTATTCCGCTCCGTAGTTTCCTGTGTCCAGATGTTGGATGTGGAAGTCCAGGGTGTCCAGGTATTCCGCTCCGTAGTTTCCTGTGTCTAGGTGTTGGATGTGGAAGTCCAGGGTGTCCAGGTATTCCGCTTCGTAGTTCTCTGTATCTAGGTGTCGGATGTGGAAGTCCAGGGTGTCCAGGTATTCCGCTCCGTAGTTTCCTGTGTCCAGGTGTCGGATGTGGAAGTTCAGGGTGTCCAGGTATTCCGCTTCGTAGTTTTCTGTACCTAGGTGTCGGATATGGAAGTTCAGGGTTTCCAGGTATTCCGCTTCGTAGTTCTCTGTATCTAGGTGTCGGATGTGGAAGTCCAGGGTGTGCAGGTATTCAGCTTCGTAGTTTCCTGTGTCCAGATGTTGGATGTGGAAGTCCAGGGTGTCCAGGTATTCCGCTCCGTAGTTTCCTGTGTCTAGGTGTTGGATGTGGAAGTTCAGGGTGTCCAGGTATTCCGCTCCGTAGTGTCTTGTATCTAGGTACTGGATGTGGAAGTCCAGGGTGTCCAGGTATTCCGCTTCGTAGTTCTCCGTATCTAGGTGTCGGATGTGGAAGTCCAGGGTGTCCAGGTATTCCGCTCCGTAGTTTCCTGTGTCCAGGTGTCGGATGTGGAAGTTCAGGATGTCGAGGTATTCCGCTTCGTAGTTTTCTGTACCTAGGTGTCGAATATGGAAGTCCAGGGTGTCCAGGTATTCCGCTCCGTAGTTTCCTGTGTCCAGATGTTGGATGTGGAAGTCCAGGGTGTCCAGGTATTCCGCTCCGTAGTTTCCTGTGTCTAGGTGTTGGATGTGGAAGTCCAGGGTGTCCAGGTATTCCGCTTCGTAGTTCTCTGTATCTAGGTGTCGGATGTGGAAGTCCAGGGTGTGCAGGTATTCAGCTTCGTAGTTTCCTGTGTCCAGATGATGGATGTGGAAGTCCAGGGTGTCCAGGTATTCCGCTCCGTAGTTTCCTGTGTCTAGGTGTTGGATGTGGAAGTTCAGGGTGTCCAGGTATTCCGCTCCGTAGTGTCTTGTATCTAGGTACTGGATGTGGAAGTCCAGGGTGTCCAGGTATTCCGCTTCGTAGTTCTCCGTATCTAGGTGTCGGATGTGGAAGTCCAGGGTGTCCAGGTATTCCGCTCCGTAGTTTCCTGTGTCCAGGTGTCGGATGTGGAAGTTCAGGGTGTCCAGGTATTCCGCTTCGTAGTTTTCTGTACCTAGGTGTCGGATGTGGAAGTTCAGGGTGTCCAGGTATTCCGCTCCGTAGTTTCTTGTATTTAGGTACTGGATGTGGAAGTCCAGGGTGTCCAGGTATTCCGCTTCGTAGTTCTCTGTATCTAGGTGTCGGATGTGGATGTCCAGGGTGTGCAGGTATTCCGCTTCGTAGTTTCCTGTGTCCAGGTGTTGGATGTGGAAGTCCAGGGTGTGTAGGTATTCCGCTCCGTAGTTGCCTGTGTCCAGGTGTCGGATGTGGAAGTTCAGGGTGTCCAGGTATTCCGCTTCGTAGTTCTCTGTATCTAGGTGTCGAATGTGGAAGTCTAGGGTGTCCAGGTATTCCGCTCCGTAGTTTCCTGTGTCCAGGTGTCGGATGTGGAAGTTCAGGGTGTCCAGGTATTCCGCTTCGTAGTTTTCTGTATCTAGGTGTTGGATGTGGAAGTTCAGGGTGTCCAGGTATTCCGCTCCGTAGTTTCTTGTATCTAGGTACTGGATGTGGAGGTACAGGGTATCCAGGCATTCCGCTCCGTAGTTTCCTGTATCCAGGTGTCGGATGTGGAAGTTCAGGGTGTCCAGGTATTCCACTTCGCAGTTTCCTGTGTCCAGGTGTCGGATGTGGAAGTTCAGGGTGTCCAGGTATTCTGCTTCGTAGTTTTCTGTACCTAGTTGTCGGATGTGGAAGTCCAGGGTGTCCAGGTATTCCGCTCCGTAGTTTCCTGTGTCCAGGTGTCGGATGTGGAAGTTCAGGGTGTCCAGGTATTCCGCTTCGTAATTTTCTATATCTAGGTGTCGGATATGGAAGTCCAGGTTGTCCAGGTATTCCGCTTCGTAGTTCTCTGTATCTAGGTGTCGGATGTGGAAGTCCAGGGTGTGCAGGTATTCCGCTCCGTAGTTTCCTGTGTCCAGGTGTCGGATGTGGAAGTTCAGGGTGTCCAGGTATTCCGCTTCGTAGTTTTCTGTACCTAGGTGTCGGATATGGAAGTCCAGGGTGTCCAGGTATTCCGCTTCGTAGTTCTCTGTATCTAGGTGTCGGATGTGGAAGTCCAGGGTGTGCAGGTATTCCGCTTCGTAGTTTCCTGTGTCCAGATGTTGGATGTGGAAGTCCAGGGTGTCCAGGTATTCCGCTCCGTAGTTTCCTGTGTCTAGGTGTTGGATGTGGAAGTTCCGGGTGTCCAGGTATTCCGCTCCGTAGTGTCTTGTATCTACGTACTGGATGTGGAAGTCCAGGGTGTCCAGGTATTCCGCATCGTAGTTCTCTGTATCTAGGTGTCGGATGTGGAAGTCCAGGGTGTCCAGGTATTCCGCTCCGTAGTTTCCTGTGTCCAGGTGTCGGATGTGGAAGTTCAAGGTGTCCATGTATTCCGCTTCGTAGTTTTCTGTACCTAGGTGTCGGATATGGAAGTCCAGGGTGTCCAGGTATTCCGCTTCGTAGTTCTCTGTATCTAGGTGTCGGATGTGGAAGTCCAGGGTGTCCAGGTATTCCGCTCCGTAGTTTCCTGTGTCCAGGTGTCGGATGTGGAAGTTCAGGGTGTCCAGGTATTCCGCTTCGTAGTTTTCTGTACCTAGGTGTCGGATGTGGAAGTTCAGGGTGTCCAGGTATTCCGCTCCGTAGTTTCTTGTATCTAGGTACTGGATGTGGAAGTCCAGGGTGTCCAGGTATTCCGCTTCGTAGTTCTCTGTATCTAGGTGTCGGATGTGGAAGTCCAGGGTGTGCAGGTATTCCGCTTCGTAGTTTCCTGTATCCAGGTGTCGGATGTAGAAGTCCAGGGTGTCCAGGTATTCCGCTCCGCAGTTTCCTGTGTATAGGTGTTGGATGTGGAAGTCCAGGGTGTCCAGGTATTCCGCTTCGTATTTTTCTGTACCTAGGTGTCGGATGTGGAAGTCCAGGGTGTCCAGGTATTCCGCTTCGTAGTTCTCTGTATCTAGGTGTCGGATGTGGAAGTCCAGGGTGTGCAGGTATTCCGCTTCGTAGTTTCCTGTGTCCAGATGTTGGATGTGGAAGTTCAGGATGTCCAGGTATTCCGCTTCGTAGTTTTCTGTACCTAGGTGTCGAATATGGAAGTTCAGGGTGTCCAGGTATTCCGCTTCGTAGTTCTCTGTATCTAGGTGTCGGATGTGGAAGTCCACGGTGTGCAGGTATTCCGCTTCGTAGTTTCCTGTGTCCAGATGTTGGATGTGGAAGTCCAGGGTGTCCAGGTATTCCGCTCCGTAGTTTCCTGTGTCTAGGTGTTGGATGTGGAAGTTCAGGGTGTCCAGGTATTCCGCTCCGTAGTGTCTTGTATCTAGGTACTGGATGTGGAAGTCCAGGGTGTCCAGGTATTCCGCTTCGTAGTTCTCTGTATCTAGGTGTCGGATATGGAAGTCCAGGGTGTCCAGGTATTCCGCTTCGTAGTTCTTTGTATCTAGGTGTCGGATGTGGAAGTCCAGGGTGTGCAGGTATTCCGCTTCGTAGTTTCCTGTGTCCAGATGTTGGATGTGGAAGTCCAGGGTGTCCAGGTACTCCGCTCCGTAGTTTCCTGTGTATAGGTGTTGGATGTGGAAGTTCAGGGTGTCCAGGTATTCCGCTCCGTAGTGTCTTGTATCTAGGTACTGGATGTGGAAGTCCAGGGTGTCCAGGTATTCCGCTTCATAGTTCTCTGTATCTAGGTGTCGGATGTGGAAGTCCAGGGTGTCCAGGTATTCCGCTCCGTTGTTTCCTGTGTCCAGGTGTCGGATGTGGAAGTTCAGGATGTCCAGGTATTCCGCTTCGTAGTTTTCTGTACCTAGGTGTCGAATATGGAAGTTCAGGGTGTCCAGGTATTCCGCTTCGTAGTTCTCTGTATCTAGGTGTTGGATGTGGAAGTCCACGGTGTGCAGGTATTCCGCTTCGTAGTTTCCTGTGTCCAGATGTTGGATGTGGAAGTCCAGGGTGTCCAGGTATTCCGCTCCGTAGTTTCCTGTGTCTAGGTGTTGGATGTGGAAGTTCAGGGTGTCCAGGTATTCCGCTCCGTAGTGTCTTGTATCTAGGTACTGGATGTGGAAGTCCAGGGTGTCCAGGTATTCCGCTTCGTAGTTCTCTGTATCTAGGTGTCGGATATGGAAGTCCAGGGTGTCCAGGTATTCCGCTTCGTAGTTCTTTGTATCTAGGTGTCGGATGTGGAAGTCCAGGGTGTGCAGGTATTCCGCTTCGTAGTTTCCTGTGTCCAGATGTTGGATGTGGAAGTCCAGGGTGTCCAGGTACTCCGCTCCGTAGTTTCCTGTGTATAGGTGTTGGATGTGGAAGTTCAGGGTGTCCAGGTATTCCGCTCCGTAGTGTCTTGTATCTAGGTACTGGATGTGGAAGTCCAGGGTGTCCAGGTATTCCGCTTCATAGTTCTCTGTATCTAGGTGTCGGATGTGGAAGTCCAGGGTGTCCAGGTATTCCGCTCCGTAGTTTCCTGTGTCCAGGTGTCGGATGTGGAAGTTCAGGATGTCCAGGTATTCCGCTTCGTAGTTTTCTGTACCTAGGTGTCGAATATGGAAGTTCAGGGTGTCCAGGTATTCCGCTTCGTAGTTCTCTGTATCTAGGTGTTGGATGTGGAAGTCCACGGTGTGCAGGTATTCCGCTTCGTAGTTTCCTGTGTCCAGATGTTGGATGTGGAAGTCCAGGGTGTCCAGGTATTCCGCTCCGTAGTTTCCTGTGTCTAGGTGTTGGATGTGGAAGTCCAGGGTGTCCAGGTATTCCGCTTCGTAGTTCTCTGTATCTAGGTGTCGGATGTGGAAGTCCAGGGTGTCCAGGTATTCCGCTCCGTAGTTTCCTGTGTCCAGGTGTCGGATGTGGAAGTTCAGGGTGTCCAGGTATTCCGCTTCGTAGTTTTCTGTACCTAGGTGTCGGATATGGAAGTTCAGGGTGTCCAGGTATTCCGCTTCGTAGTTCTCTGTATCTAGGTGTCGGATGTGGAAGTCCAGGGTGTGCAGGTATTCCGCTTCGTAGTTTCCTGTGTCCAGATGTTGGATGTGGAAGTCCAGGGTGTGCAGGTATTCCGCTCCGTAGTTTCCTGTGTCCAGGTGTCGGATGTGGAAGTTCAGGGTGTCCAGGTATTCCGCTTCGTAGTTCTCTGTATCTAGGTGTCGGATGTGGAAGTCCAGGGTGTCCAGGTATTCCGCTCCGTAGTTTCCTGTGTCCAGGTGTCGGATGTGGAAGTTCAGGGTGTCCAGGTATTCCGCTTCGTAGTTTTCTGTACCTAGGTGTCGGATGTGGAAGTTCAGTGTGTCCAGGTATTCCGCTCCGTAGTTTCTTGTATCTAGGTACTGGATGTGGAAGTCCAGGGTGTCCAGGTATTCCGCTTCGTAGTTCTCTGTATCTAGGTGTCGGATGTGGAAATCCAGGGTGTGCAGGTATTCCGCTTCGTAGTTTCCTGTGTCCAGATGTTGGATGTGGAAGTCCAGGGTGTCCAGGTATTCCGCTCCGTAGTTTCCTGTGTCTAGGTGTCGGATGTGGAAGTTCAGGGTGTCCAGGTATTCCGCTTCGTAGTTCTCTGTATCTAGGTGTCGGATGTGGAAGTCCAGGGTGTCCAGGTATTCCGCTCCGTAGTTTCCTGTGTCCAGGTGTCGGATGTGGAAGTTCAGGGTGTCCAGGTATTCCGCTTCGTAGTTTTCTGTACCTAGGTGTCGGATGTGGAAGTTCAGTGTGTCCAGGTATTCCGCTCCGTAGTTTCTTGTATCTAGGTACTGGATGTGGAAGTCCAGGGTGTCCAGGTATTCCGCTTCGTAGTTCTCTGTATCTAGGTGTCGGATGTGGATGTCCAGGGTGTGCAGGTATTCCGCTTCGTAGTTTCCTGTGTCCAGGTGTTGGATGTGGAAGTCCAGGGTGTGTAGGTATACCGCTCCGTAGTTTCCTGTGTCCAGGTGTCGGATGTGGAAGTTCAGGGTGTCCAGGTATTCCGCTTCGTAGTTCTCTGTATCTAGGTGTCGAATGTGGAAGTCTAGGGTGTCCAGGTATTCCGCTCCGTAGTTTCCTGTGTCCAGGTGTCGGATGTGGAAGTTCAGGGTGTCCAGGTATTCCGCTTCGTAGTTTTCTGTATCTAGGTGTTGGATGTGGAAGTTCAGGGTGTCCAGGTATTCCGCTCCGTAGTTTCTTGTATCTAGGTACTGGATGTGGAGGTACAGGGTATCCAGGCATTCCGCTCCGTAGTTTCCTGTATCCAGGTGTCGGATGTGGAAGTTCAGGGTGTCCAGGTATTCCACTCCGCAGTTTCCTGTGTCCAGGTGTCGGATGTGGAAGTTCAGGGTGTCCAGGTATTCTGCTTCGTAGTTTTCTGTGTCCAGGTGTCGGATGTGGAAGTTCAGGGTGTATAGGTATTCTGCTTCGTAGTTCTCTGTATCTAGGAGTCGGATGTGGAAGTCCAGGGTGTCCAGGTATTCCGCTTCGTAGTTCTCTGTATCTAGGTGTCGGATGTGGAAGTCCAGGGTGTGCAGGTATTCCGCTTCGTAGTTTCCTGTGTCCAGGTGTTGGATGTGGAAGTCCAGGGTGTCCAGGTATTCTGCTTCGTAGTTTTCTGTACCTAGTTGTCGGATGTGGAAGTCCAGGGTGTCCAGGAATTCCGCTTCGTAGTTCTCTGTATCTAGGTGTCGCATGTGGAAGTCCAGGGTGTGCAGGTATTCCGCTTCGTAGTTTCCTGTGTCCAGGTGTCGGATGTGGAAGTTCAGGGTGTCCAGGTATTCCGCTTCGTAGTTTTCTGTACCTAGGTGTCGGATATGGAAGTCCAGGGTGTCCAGGTACTCCGCTCCGTAGTTTCCTGTGTATAGGTGTTGGATGTGGAAGTTCAGGGTGTCCAGGTATTCCGCTCCGTAGTTTCTTGTATCTAGGTACTGGATGTGGAAGTCCAGGATGTCCAGGTATTCCGCTTCGTAGTTCTCTGTATCTAGGTGTCGGATATGGAAGTCCAGGGTGTCCAGGTATTCCGCTTCGTAGTTCTCTGTATCTAGGTGTCGGATGTGGAAGTCCAGGGTGTGCAGGTATTCCGCTTCGTAGTTTCCTGTGTCCAGATGTTGGATGTGGAAGTCCAGGGTGTCCAGGTACTCCGCTCCGTAGTTTCCTGTGTATAGGTGTTGGATGTGGAAGTTCAGGGTGTCCAGGTATTCCGCTCCGTAGTGTCTTGTATCTAGGTACTGGATGTGGAAGTCCAGGGTGTCCAGGTATTCCGCTTCATAGTTCTCTGTATCTAGGTGTCGGATGTGGAAGTCCAGGGTGTCCAGGTATTCCGCTCCGTAGTTTCCTGTGTCCAGGTGTCGGATGTGGAAGTTCAGGATGTCCAGGAATTCCGCTTCGTAGTTTTCTGTACCTAGGTGTCGAATATGGAAGTTCAGGGTGTCCAGGTATTCCGCTTCGTAGTTCTCTGTATCTAGGTGTTGGATGTGTAAGTCCACGGTGTGCAGGTATTCCGCTTCGTAGTTTCCTGTGTCCAGATGTTGGATGTGGAAGTCCAGGGTGTCCAGGTATTCCGCTCCGTAGTTTCCTGTGTCTAGGTGTTGGATGTGGAAGTCCAGGGTGTCCAGGTATTCCGCTTCGTAGTTCTCTGTATCTAGGTGTCGGATGTGGAAGTCCAGGGTGTCCAGGTATTCCGCTCCGTAGTTTCCTGTGTCCAGGTGTCGGATGTGGAAGTTCAGGGTGTCCAGGTATTCCGCTTCGTAGTTTTCTGTACCTAGGTGTCGGATATGGAAGTTCAGGGTGTCCAGGTATTCCGCTTCGTAGTTCTCTGTATCTAGGTGTCGGATGTGGAAATCCAGGGTGTGCAGGTATTCCGCTTCGTAGTTTCCTGTGTCCAGATGTTGGATGTGGAAGTCCAGGGTGTCCAGGTATTCCGCTCCGTAGTTTCCTGTGTCTAGGTGTTGGATGTGGAAGTTCAGGGTGTCCAGTTATTCCGCTCCGTAGTGTCTTGTATCTAGGTACTGGATGTGGAAGTCCAGGGTGTCCAGGTATTCCGCTTCGTAGTTCTCTGTATCTAGGTGTCGGATGTGGAAGTCCAGGGTGTCCAGGTATTCCGCTCCGTAGTTTCCTGTGTCCAGGTGTCGGATGTGGAAGTTCAGGGTGTCCAGGTATTCCGCTTCGTAGTTTTCTGTACCTAGGTGTCGGATGTGGAAGTTCAGGGTGTCCAGGTATTCCGCTCCGTAGTTTCTTGTATCTAGGTACTGGATGTGGAAGTTCAGGGTGTCCAGGTATTCCGCTTCGTAGTTCTCTGTATCTAGGTGTCGGATGTGGAAGTTCAGGGTGTCCAGGTATTCCGCTTCGTAGTTCTCTGTATCTAGGTGTCGAATGTGGAAGCCTAGGGTGTCCAGGTATTCCGCTCCGTAGTTTCCTGTGTCAAGGTGTCGGATGTGGAAGTTCAGGGTGTCCAGGTATTCCGCTTCGTAGTTTTCTGTATCTAGGTGTTGGATGTGGAAGTTCAGGGTGTCCAGGTATTCCGCTCCGTAGTTTCTTGTATCTAGGTACTGGATGTGGAGGTACAGGGTATCCAGGCATTCCGCTCCGTAGTTTCCTGTATCCAGGTGTCGGATGTGGAAGTTCAGGGTGTCCAGGTATTCCACTCCGCAGTTTCCTGTGTCCAGGTATCGGATGTGGAAGTTCAGGGTGTCCAGGTATTCTGCTTCGTAGTTTTCTGTACCTAGTTGTCGGATGTGGAAGTCCAGGGTGTCCAGGTATTCCGCTCCGCAGTTTCCTGTGTCCAGGTGTCGGATGTGGAAGTTCAGGGTGTCCAGGTATTCCGCTTCGTAATTTTCTGTATCTAGGTGTCGGATGTGGAAGTCCAGGGTGTGCAGGTATTCCGCTCCGTAGTTTCCTGTGTCCAGGTGTCGGATGTGGAAGTTCAGGGTGTGCAGGTATTCCGCTTCGTAGTTTCCTGTGTCCAGGTGTTGGATGTGGAAGTCCAGGGTGTGTAGGTATACCGCTCCGTAGTTTCCTGTGTCCAGGTGTCGGATGTGGAAGTTCAGGGTGTCCAGTTATTCCGCTCCGTAGTGTCTTGTATCTAGGTACTGGATGTGGAAGTCCAGGGTGTCCAGGTATTCCGCTTCGTAGTTCTCTGTATCTAGGTGTCGGATGTGGAAGTCCAGGGTGTCCAGGTATTCCGCTCCGTAGTTTCCTGTGTCCAGGTGTCGGATGTGGAAGTTCAGGGTGTCCAGGTATTCCGCTTCGTAGTTTTCTGTACCTAGGTGTCGGATGTGGAAGTTCAGGGTGTCCAGGTATTCCGCTCCGTAGTTTCTTGTATCTAGGTACTGGATGTGGAAGTTCAGGGTGTCCAGGTATTCCGCTTCGTAGTTCTCTGTATCTAGGTGTCGGATGTGGAAGTTCAGGGTGTCCAGGTATTCCGCTTCGTAGTTCTCTGTATCTAGGTGTCGAATGTGGAAGTCTAGGGTGTCCAGGTATTCCGCTCCGTAGTTTCCTGTGTCAAGGTGTCGGATGTGGAAGTTCAGGGTGTCCAGGTATTCCGCTTCGTAGTTTTCTGTATCTAGGTGTTGGATGTGGAAGTTCAGGGTGTCCAGGTATTCCGCTCCGTAGTTTCTTGTATCTAGGTACTGGATGTGGAGGTACAGGGTATCCAGGCATTCCGCTCCGTAGTTTCCTGTATCCAGGTGTCGGATGTGGAAGTTCAGGGTGTCCAGGTATTCCACTCCGCAGTTTCCTGTGTCCAGGTATCGGATGTGGAAGTTCAGGGTGTCCAGGTATTCTGCTTCGTAGTTTTCTGTACCTAGTTGTCGGATGTGGAAGTCCAGGGTGTCCAGGTATTCCGCTCCGCAGTTTCCTGTGTCCAGGTGTCGGATGTGGAAGTTCAGGGTGTCCAGGTATTCCGCTTCGTAATTTTCTGTATCTAGGTGTCGGATGTGGAAGTCCAGGGTGTGCAGGTATTCCGCTCCGTAGTTTCCTGTGTCCAGGTGTCGGATGTGGAAGTTCAGGGTGTGCAGGTATTCCGCTTCGTAGTTTCCTGTGTCCAGGTGTTGGATGTGGAAGTCCAGGGTGTGTAGGTATACCGCTCCGTAGTTTCCTGTGTCCAGGTGTCGGATGTGGAAGTTCAGGGTGTCCAGGTATTCCGCTTCGTAGTTCTCTGTATCTAGGTGTCGAATGTGGAAGTCTAGGGTGTCCAGGTATTCCGCTCCGTAGTTTCCTGTGTCCAGGTGTCGGATGTGGAAGTTCAGGGTGTCCAGGTATTCCGCTTCGTAGTTTTCTGTATCTAGGTGTTGGATGTGGAAGTTCAGGGTGTCCAGGTATTCCGCTCCGTAGTTTCTTGTATCTAGGTACTGGATGTGGAGGTACAGGGTGTCCAGGTATTCCGCTTCGTAATTTTCTGTATCTAGGTGTCGGATGTGGAAGTCCAGGGTGTGCAGGTATTCCGCTCCGTAGTTTCCTGTGTCCAGGTGTCGGATGTGGAAGTTCAGGGTGTGCAGGTATTCCGCTTCGTAGTTTCCTGTGTCCAGGTGTTGGATGTGGAAGTCCAGGGTGTGTAGGTATACCGCTCCGTAGTTTCCTGTGTCCAGGTGTCGGATGTGGAAGTTCAGGGTGTCCAGGTATTCCGCTTCGTAGTTCTCTGTATCTAGGTGTCGAATGTGGAAGTCTAGGGTGTCCAGGTATTCCGCTCCGTAGTTTCCTGTGTCCAGGTGTCGGATGTGGAAGTTCAGGGTGTCCAGGTATTCCGCTTCGTAGTTCTCTGTATCTAGGTGTCGGATGTGGAAGTTCAGGGTGTCCAGGTATTCCGCTTCGTAGTTCTCTGTATCTAGGTGTCGAATGTGGAAGTCTAGGGTGTCCAGGTATTCCGCTCCGTAGTTTCCTGTGTCAAGGTGTCGGATGTGGAAGTTCAGGGTGTCCAGGTATTCCGCTTCGTAGTTTTCTGTATCTAGGTGTTGGATGTGGAAGTTCAGGGTGTCCAGGTATTCCGCTCCGTAGTTTCTTGTATCTAGGTACTGGATGTGGAGGTACAGGGTATCCAGGCATTCCGCTCCGTAGTTTCCTGTATCTAGGTGTCGGATGTGGAAGTTCAGGGTGTCCAGGTATTCCACTCCGCAGTTTCCTGTGTCCAGGTGTCGGATGTGGAAGTTCAGGGTGTCCAGGTATTCTGCTTCGTAGTTTTCTGTACCTAGTTGTCGGATGTGGAAGTCCAGGGTGTCCAGGTATTCCGCTCCGCAGTTTCCTGTGTCCAGGTGTCGGATGTGGAAGTTCAGGGTGTCCAGGTATTCCGCTTCGTAATTTTCTGTATCTAGGTGTCGGATGTGGAAGTCCAGGGTGTGCAGGTATTCCGCTCCGTAGTTTCCTGTGTCCAGGTGTCGGATGTGGAAGTTCAGGGTGTGCAGGTATTCCGCTTCGTAGTTTCCTGTGTCCAGGTGTTGGATGTGGAAGTCCAGGGTGTGTAGGTATACCGCTCCGTAGTTTCCTGTGTCCAGGTGTCGGATGTGGAAGTTCAGGGTGTCCAGGTATTCCGCTTCGTAGTTCTCTGTATCTAGGTGTCGAATGTGGAAGTCTAGGGTGTCCAGGTATTCCGCTCCGTAGTTTCCTGTGTCCAGGTGTCGGATGTGGAAGTTCAGGGTGTCCAGGTATTCCGCTTCGTAGTTTTCTGTATCTAGGTGTTGGATGTGGAAGTTCAGGGTGTCCAGGTATTCCGCTCCGTAGTTTCTTGTATCTAGGTACTGGATGTGGAGGTACAGGGTGTCCAGGTATTCCGCTTCGTAATTTTCTGTATCTAGGTGTCGGATGTGGAAGTCCAGGGTGTGCAGGTATTCCGCTCCGTAGTTTCCTGTGTCCAGGTGTCGGATGTGGAAGTTCAGGGTGTGCAGGTATTCCGCTTCGTAGTTTCCTGTGTCCAGGTGTTGGATGTGGAAGTCCAGGGTGTGTAGGTATACCGCTCCGTAGTTTCCTGTGTCCAGGTGTCGGATGTGGAAGTTCAGGGTGTCCAGGTATTCCGCTTCGTAGTTCTCTGTATCTAGGTGTCGAATGTGGAAGTCTAGGGTGTCCAGGTATTCCGCTCCGTAGTTTCCTGTGTCCAGGTGTCGGATGTGGAAGTTCAGGGTGTCCAGGTATTCCGCTTCGTAGTTTTCTGTATCTAGGTGTTGGATGTGGAAGTTCAGGGTGTCCAGGTATTCCGCTCCGTAGTTTCTTGTATCTAGGTACTGGATGTGGAGGTACAGGGTATCCAGGCATTCCGCTCCGTAGTTTCCTGTATCCAGGTGTCGGATGTGGAAGTTCAGGGTGTCCAGGTATTCCACTCCGCAGTTTCCTGTGTCCAGGTGTCGGATGTGGAAGTTCAGGGTGTCCAGGTATTCTGCTTCGTAGTTTTCTGTGTCCAGGTGTCGGATGTGGAAGTTCAGGGTGTATAGGTATTCTGCTTCGTAGTTTTCTGTACCTAGTTGTCGGATGTGGAAGTCCAGGGTGTCCAGGTATTCCGCTTCGTAGTTCTCTGTATCTAGGAGTCGGATGTGGAAGTCCAGGGTGTCCAGGTATTCCGCTTCGTAGTTCTCTGTATCTAGGTGTCGGATGTGGAAGTCCAGGGTGTGCAGGTATTCCGCTTCGTAGTTTCCTGTGTCCAGGTGTTGGATGTGGAAGTCCAGGGTGTCCAGGTATTCTGCTTCGTAGTTTTCTGTACCTAGTTGTCGGATGTGGAAGTCCAGGGTGTCCAGGTATTCCGCTTCGTAGTTCTCTGTATCTAGGTGTCGCATGTGGAAGTCCAGGGTGTGCAGGTATTCCGCTTCGTAGTTTCCTGTGTCCAGGTGTCGGATGTGGAAGTTCAGGGTGTCCAGGTATTCCGCTTCGTAGTTTTCTGTACCTAGGTGTCGGATATGGAAGTCCAGGGTGTCCAGGTATTCCGCTTCGTAGTTCTCTGTATCTAGGTGTCGGATGTGGAAGTCCAGGGTGTCCAGGTATTCCGCTCCGTAGTTTCCTGTGTCCAGGTGTCGGATGTGGAAGTTCAGGGTGTCCAGGTATTCCGCTTCGTAGTTTTCTGTATCTAGGTGTTGGATGTGGAAGTTCAGGGTGTCCAGGTATTCCGCTCCGTAGTGTCTTGTATCTAGGTACTGGATGTGGAAGTCCAGGGTGTCCAGGTATTCCGCTTCGTAGTTCTCCGTATCTAGGTGTCGGATGTGGAAGTCCAGGGTGTCCAGGTATTCCGCTCCGTAGTTTCCTGTGTCCAGGTGTCGGATGTGGAAGTTCAGGGTGTCCAGGTATTCCGCTTCGTAGTTTTCTGTACCTAGGTGTCGGATGTGGAAGTTCAGGGTGTCCAGGTATTCCGCTCCGTAGTTTCTTGTATCTAGGTACTGGATGTGGAAGTCCAGGGTGTCCAGGTATTCCGCTTCGTAGTTCTCTGTATCTAGGTGTCGGATGTGGATGTCCAGGGTGTGCAGGTATTCCGCTTCGTAGTTTCCTGTGTCCAGGTGTTGGATGTGGAAGTCCAGGGTGTGTAGGTATTCCGCTCCGTAGTTTCCTGTGTCCAGGTGTCGGATGTGGAAGTTCAGGGTGTCCAGGTATTCCGCTTCGTAGTTCTCTGTATCTAGGTGTCGAATGTGGAAGTCTAGGGTGTCCAGGTATTCCGCTCCGTAGTTTCCTGTGTCCAGGTGTCGGATGTGGAAGTTCAGGGTGTCCAGGTATTCCGCTTCGTAGTTTTCTGTATCTAGGTGTTGGATGTGGAAGTTCAGGGTGTCCAGGTATTCCGCTCCGTAGTTTCTTGTATCTAGGTACTGGATGTGGAGGTACAGGGTATCCAGGCATTCCGCTCCGTAGTTTCCTGTATCCAGGTGTCGGATGTGGAAGTTCAGGGTGTCCAGGTATTCCACTTCGCAGTTTCCTGTGTCCAGGTGTCGGATGTGGAAGTTCAGGGTGTCCAGGTATTCTGCTTCGTAGTTTTCTGTACCTAGTTGTCGGATGTGGAAGTCCAGGGTGTCCAGGTATTCCGCTCCGTAGTTTCCTGTGTCCAGGTGTCGGATGTGGAAGTTCAGGGTGTCCAGGTATTCCGCTTCGTAATTTTCTATATCTAGGTGTCGGATATGGAAGTCCAGGTTGTCCAGGTATTCCGCTTCGTAGTTCTCTGTATCTAGGTGTCGGATGTGGAAGTCCAGGGTGTGCAGGTATTCCGCTCCGTAGTTTCCTGTGTCCAGGTGTCGGATGTGGAAGTTCAGAGTGTCCAGGTATTCCGCTTCGTAGTTTTCTGTACCTAGGTGTCGGATATGGAAGTCCAGGGTGTCCAGGTATTCCGCTTCGTAGTTCTCTGTATCTAGGTGTCGGATGTGGAAGTCCAGGGTGTGCAGGTATTCCGCTTCGTAGTTTCCTGTGTCCAGATGTTGGATGTGGAAGTCCAGGGTGTCCAGGTATTCCGCTCCGTAGTTTCCTGTGTCTAGGTGTTGGATGTGGAAGTTCCGGGTGTCCAGGTATTCCGCTCCGTAGTGTCTTGTATCTACGTACTGGATGTGGAAGTCCAGGGTGTCCAGGTATTCCGCATCGTAGTTCTCTGTATCTAGGTGTCGGATGTGGAAGTCCAGGGTGTCCAGGTATTCCGCTCCGTAGTTTCCTGTGTCCAGGTGTCGGATGTGGAAGTTCAAGGTGTCCATGTATTCCGCTTCGTAGTTTTCTGTACCTAGGTGTCGGATATGGAAGTCCAGGGTGTCCAGGTATTCCGCTTCGTAGTTCTCTGTATCTAGGTGTCGGATGTGGAAGTCCAGGGTGTCCAGGTATTCCGCTCCGTAGTTTCCTGTGTCCAGGTGTCGGATGTGGAAGTTCAGGGTGTCCAGGTATTCCGCTTCGTAGTTTTCTGTACCTAGGTGTCGGATGTGGAAGTTCAGGGTGTCCAGGTATTCCGCTCCGTAGTTTCTTGTATCTAGGTACTGGATGTGGAAGTCCAGGGTGTCCAGGTATTCCGCTTCGTAGTTCTCTGTATCTAGGTGTCGGATGTGGAAGTCCAGGGTGTGCAGGTATTCCGCTTCGTAGTTTCCTGTGTCCAGGTGTTGGATGTGGAAGTCCAGGGTGTGTAGGCATTCCGCTCCGTAGTTTCCTGTATCCAGGTGTCGGATGTAGAAGTCCAGGGTGTCCAGGTATTCCGCTCCGCAGTTTCCTGTGTATAGGTGTTGGATGTGGAAGTCCAGGGTGTCCAGGTATTCCGCTTCGTATTTTTCTGTACCTAGGTGTCGGATGTGGAAGTCCAGGGTGTCCAGGTATTCCGCTTCGTAGTTCTCTGTATCTAGGTGTCGGATGTGGAAGTCCAGGGTGTGCAGGTATTCCGCTTCGTAGTTTCCTGTGTCCAGATGTTGGATGTGGAAGTTCAGGATGTCCAGGTATTCCGCTTCGTAGTTTTCTGTACCTAGGTGTCGAATATGGAAGTTCAGGGTGTCCAGGTATTCCGCTTCGTAGTTCTCTGTATCTAGGTGTCGGATGTGGAAGTCCACGGTGTGCAGGTATTCCGCTTCGTAGTTTCCTGTGTCCAGATGTTGGATGTGGAAGTCCAGGGTGTCCAGGTATTCCGCTCCGTAGTTTCCTGTGTCTAGGTGTTGGATGTGGAAGTTCAGGGTGTCCAGGTATTCCGCTCCGTAGTGTCTTGTATCTAGGTACTGGATGTGGAAGTCCAGGGTGTCCAGGTATTCCGCTTCGTAGTTCTCTGTATCTAGGTGTCGGATATGGAAGTCCAGGGTGTCCAGGTATTCCGCTTCGTAGTTCTTTGTATCTAGGTGTCGGATGTGGAAGTCCAGGGTGTGCAGGTATTCCGCTTCGTAGTTTCCTGTGTCCAGATGTTGGATGTGGAAGTCCAGGGTGTCCAGGTACTCCGCTCCGTAGTTTCCTGTGTATAGGTGTTGGATGTGGAAGTTCAGGGTGTCCAGGTATTCCGCTCCGTAGTGTCTTGTATCTAGGTACTGGATGTGGAAGTCCAGGGTGTCCAGGTATTCCGCTTCATAGTTCTCTGTATCTAGGTGTCGGATGTGGAAGTCCAGGGTGTCCAGGTATTCCGCTCCGTAGTTTCCTGTGTCCAGGTGTCGGATGTGGAAGTTCAGGATGTCCAGGTATTCCGCTTCGTAGTTTTCTGTACCTAGGTGTCGAATATGGAAGTTCAGGGTGTCCAGGTATTCCGCTTCGTAGTTCTCTGTATCTAGGTGTTGGATGTGGAAGTCCACGGTGTGCAGGTATTCCGCTTCGTAGTTTCCTGTGTCCAGATGTTGGATGTGGAAGTCCAGGGTGTCCAGGTATTCCGCTCCGTAGTTTCCTGTGTCTAGGTGTTGGATGTGGAAGTTCAGGGTGTCCAGGTATTCCGCTCCGTAGTGTCTTATATCTAGGTACTGGATGTGGAAGTCCAGGGTGTCCAGGTATTCCGCTTCGTAGTTCTCTGTATCTAGGTGTCGGATATGGAAGTCCAGGGTGTCCAGGTATTCCGCTTCGTAGTTCTTTGTATCTAGGTGTCGGATGTGGAAGTCCAGGGTGTGCAGGTATTCCGCTTCGTAGTTTCCTGTGTCCAGATGTTGGATGTGGAAGTCCAGGGTGTCCAGGTACTCCGCTCCGTAGTTTCCTGTGTATAGGTGTTGGATGTGGAAGTTCAGGGTGTCCAGGTATTCCGCTCCGTAGTGTCTTGTATCTAGGTACTGGATGTGGAAGTCCAGGGTGTCCAGGTATTCCGCTTCATAGTTCTCTGTATCTAGGTGTCGGATGTGGAAGTCCAGGGTGTCCAGGTATTCCGCTCCGTAGTTTCCTGTGTCCAGGTGTCGGATGTGGAAGTTCAGGATGTCCAGGTATTCCGCTTCGTAGTTTTCTGTACCTAGGTGTCGAATATGGAAGTTCAGGGTGTCCAGGTATTCCGCTTCGTAGTTCTCTGTATCTAGGTGTTGGATGTGGAAGTCCACGGTGTGCAGGTATTCCGCTTCGTAGTTTCCTGTGTCCAGATGTTGGATGTGGAAGTCCAGGGTGTCCAGGTATTCCGCTCCGTAGTTTCCTGTGTCTAGGTGTTGGATGTGGAAGTCCAGGGTGTCCAGGTATTCCGCTTCGTAGTTCTCTGTATCTAGGTGTCGGATGTGGAAGTCCAGGGTGTCCAGGTATTCCGCTCCGTAGTTTCCTGTGTCCAGGTGTCGGATGTGGAAGTTCAGGGTGTCCAGGTATTCCGCTTCGTAGTTTTCTGTACCTAGGTGTCGGATATGGAAGTTCAGGGTGTCCAGGTATTCCGCTTCGTAGTTCTCTGTATCTAGGTGTCGGATGTGGAAGTCCAGGGTGTGCAGGTATTCCGCTTCGTAGTTTCCTGTGTCCAGATCTTGGATGTGGAAGTCCAGGGTGTGCAGGTATTCCGCTCCGTAGTTTCCTGTGTCCAGGTGTCGGATGTGGAAGTTCAGGGTGTCCAGGTATTCCGCTTCGTAGTTCTCTGTATCTAGGTGTCGGATGTGGAATTCCAGGGTGTCCAGGTATTCCGCTCCGTAGTTTCCTGTGTCCAGGTGTCGGATGTGGAAGTTCAGGGTGTCCAGGTATTCCGCTTCGTAGTTTTCTGTACCTAGGTGTCGGATGTGGAAGTTCAGTGTGTCCAGGTATTCCGCTCCGTAGTTTCTTGTATCTAGGTACTGGATGTGGAAGTCCAGGGTGTCCAGGTATTCCGCTTCGTAGTTCTCTGTATCTAGGTGTCGGATGTGGAAATCCAGGGTGTGCAGGTATTCCGCTTCGTAGTTTCCTGTGTCCAGATGTTGGATGTGGAAGTCCAGGGTGTCCAGGTATTCCGCTCCGTAGTTTCCTGTGTCTAGGTGTCGGATGTGGAAGTTCAGGGTGTCCAGGTATTCCGCTTCGTAGTTCTCTGTATCTAGGTGTCGGATGTGGAAGTCCAGGGTGTCCAGGTATTCCGCTCCGTAGTTTCCTGTGTCCAGGTGTCGGATGTGGAAGTTCAGGGTGTCCAGGTATTCCGCTTCGTAGTTTTCTGTACCTAGGTGTCGGATGTGGAAGTTCAGTGTGTCCAGGTATTCCGCTCCGTAGTTTCTTGTATCTAGGTACTGGATGTGGAAGTCCAGGGTGTCCAGGTATTCCGCTTCGTAGTTCTCTGTATCTAGGTGTCGGATGTGGATGTCCAGGGTGTGCAGGTATTCCGCTTCGTAGTTTCCTGTGTCCAGGTGTTGGATGTGGAAGTCCAGGGTGTGTAGGTATACCGCTCCGTAGTTTCCTGTGTCCAGGTGTCGGATGTGGAAGTTCAGGGTGTCCAGGTATTCCGCTTCGTAGTTCTCTGTATCTAGGTGTCGAATGTGGAAGTCTAGGGTGTCCAGGTATTCCGCTCCGTAGTTTCCTGTGTCCAGGTGTCGGATGTGGAAGTTCAGGGTGTCCAGGTATTCCGCTTCGTAGTTTTCTGTATCTAGGTGTTGGATGTGGAAGTTCAGGGTGTCCAGGTATTCCGCTCCGTAGTTTCTTGTATCTAGGTACTGGATGTGGAGGTACAGGGTATCCAGGCATTCCGCTCCGTAGTTTCCTGTATCCAGGTGTCGGATGTGGAAGTTCAGGGTGTCCAGGTATTCCACTCCGCAGTTTCCTGTGTCCAGGTGTCGGATGTGGAAGTTCAGGGTGTCCAGGTATTCTGCTTCGTAGTTTTCTGTGTCCAGGTGTCGGATGTGGAAGTTCAGGGTGTATAGGTATTCTGCTTCGTAGTTCTCTGTATCTAGGAGTCGGATGTGGAAGTCCAGGGTGTCCAGGTATTCCGCTTCGTAGTTCTCTGTATCTAGGTGTCGGATGTGGAAGTCCAGGGTGTGCAGGTATTCCGCTTCGTAGTTTCCTGTGTCCAGGTGTTGGATGTGGAAGTCCAGGGTGTCCAGGTATTCTGCTTCGTAGTTTTCTGTACCTAGTTGTCGGATGTGGAAGTCCAGGGTGTCCAGGAATTCCGCTTCGTAGTTCTCTGTATCTAGGTGTCGCATGTGGAAGTCCAGGGTGTGCAGGTATTCCGCTTCGTAGTTTCCTGTGTCCAGGTGTCGGATGTGGAAGTTCAGGGTGTCCAGGTATTCCGCTTCGTAGTTTTCTGTACCTAGGTGTCGGATATGGAAGTCCAGGGTGTCCAGGTACTCCGCTCCGTAGTTTCCTGTGTATAGGTGTTGGATGTGGAAGTTCAGGGTGTCCAGGTATTCCGCTCCGTAGTTTCTTGTATCTAGGTACTGGATGTGGAAGTCCAGGATGTCCAGGTATTCCGCTTCGTAGTTCTCTGTATCTAGGTGTCGGATATGGAAGTCCAGGGTGTCCAGGTATTCCGCTTCGTAGTTCTCTGTATCTAGGTGTCGGATGTGGAAGTCCAGGGTGTGCAGGTATTCCGCTTCGTAGTTTCCTGTGTCCAGATGTTGGATGTGGAAGTCCAGGGTGTCCAGGTACTCCGCTCCGTAGTTTCCTGTGTATAGGTGTTGGATGTGGAAGTTCAGGGTGTCCAGGTATTCCGCTCCGTAGTGTCTTGTATCTAGGTACTGGATGTGGAAGTCCAGGGTGTCCAGGTATTCCGCTTCATAGTTCTCTGTATCTAGGTGTCGGATGTGGAAGTCCAGGGTGTCCAGGTATTCCGCTCCGTAGTTTCCTGTTTCCAGGTGTCGGATGTGGAAGTTCAGGATGTCCAGGAATTCCGCTTCGTAGTTTTCTGTACCTAGGTGTCGAATATGGAAGTTCAGGGTGTCCAGGTATTCCGCTTCGTAGTTCTCTGTATCTAGGTGTTGGATGTGTAAGTCCACGGTGTGCAGGTATTCCGCTTCGTAGTTTCCTGTGTCCAGATGTTGGATGTGGAAGTCCAGGGTGTCCAGGTATTCCGCTCCGTAGTTTCCTGTGTCTAGGTGTTGGATGTGGAAGTCCAGGGTGTCCAGGTATTCCGCTTCGTAGTTCTCTGTATCTAGGTGTCGGATGTGGAAGTCCAGGGTGTCCAGGTATTCCGCTCCGTAGTTTCCTGTGTCCAGGTGTCGGATGTGGAAGTTCAGGGTGTCCAGGTATTCCGCTTCGTAGTTTTCTGTACCTAGGTGTCGGATATGGAAGTTCAGGGTGTCCAGGTATTCCGCTTCGTAGTTCTCTGTATCTAGGTGTCGGATGTGGAAATCCAGGGTGTGCAGGTATTCCGCTTCGTAGTTTCCTGTGTCCAGATGTTGGATGTGGAAGTCCAGGGTGTCCAGGTATTCCGCTCCGTAGTTTCCTGTGTCTAGGTGTTGGATGTGGAAGTTCAGGGTGTCCAGTTATTCCGCTCCGTAGTGTCTTGTATCTAGGTACTGGATGTGGAAGTCCAGGGTGTCCAGGTATTCCGCTTCGTAGTTCTCTGTATCTAGGTGTCGGATGTGGAAGTCCAGGGTGTCCAGGTATTCCGCTCCGTAGTTTCCTGTGTCCAGGTGTCGGATGTGGAAGTTCAGGGTGTCCAGGTATTCCGCTTCGTAGTTTTCTGTACCTAGGTGTCGGATGTGGAAGTTCAGGGTGTCCAGGTATTCCGCTCCGTAGTTTCTTGTATCTAGGTACTGGATGTGGAAGTTCAGGGTGTCCAGGTATTCCGCTTCGTAGTTCTCTGTATCTAGGTGTCGGATGTGGAAGTTCAGGGTGTCCAGGTATTCCACTTCGTAGTTCTCTGTATCTAGGTGTCGAATGTGGAAGTCTAGGGTGTCCAGGTATTCCGCTCCGTAGTTTCCTGTGTCAAGGTGTCGGATGTGGAAGTTCAGGGTGTCCAGGTATTCCGCTTCGTAGTTTTCTGTATCTAGGTGTTGGATGTGGAAGTTCAGGGTGTCCAGGTATTCCGCTCCGTAGTTTCTTGTATCTAGGTACTGGATGTGGAGGTACAGGGTATCCAGGCATTCCGCTCCGTAGTTTCCTGTATCCAGGTGTCGGATGTGGAAGTTCAGGGTGTCCAGGTATTCCACTCCGCAGTTTCCTGTGTCCAGGTGTCGGATGTGGAAGTTCAGGGTGTCCAGGTATTCTGCTTCGTAGTTTTCTGTACCTAGTTGTCGGATGTGGAAGTCCAGGGTGTCCAGGTATTCCGCTCCGCAGTTTCCTGTGTCCAGGTGTCGGATGTGGAAGTTCAGGGTGTCCAGGTATTCCGCTTCGTAATTTTCTGTATCTAGGTGTCGGATGTGGAAGTCCAGGGTGTGCAGGTATTCCGCTCCGTAGTTTCCTGTGTCCAGGTGTCGGATGTGGAAGTTCAGGGTGTGCAGGTATACCGCTTCGTAGTTTCCTGTGTCCAGGTGTTGGATGTGGAAGTCCAGGGTGTGTAGGTATACCGCTCCGTAGTTTCCTGTGTCCAGGTGTCGGATGTGGAAGTTCAGGGTGTCCAGGTATTCCGCTTCGTAGTTCTCTGTATCTAGGTGTCGAATGTGGAAGTCTAGGGTGTCCAGGTATTCCGCTCCGTAGTTTCCGGTGTCCAGGTGTCGGATGTGGAAGTTCAGGGTGTCCAGGTATTCCGCTCCGTAGTTTCTTGTATCTAGGTACTGGATGTGGAGGTACAGGGTGTCCAGGTATTCCGCTTCGTAATTTTCTGTATCTAGGTGTCGGATGTGGAAGTCCAGGGTGTGCAGGTATTCCGCTCCGTAGTTTCCTGTGTCCAGGTGTCGGATGTGGAAGTTCAGGGTGTGCAGGTATTCCGCTTCGTAGTTTCCTGTGTCCAGGTGTTGGATGTGGAAGTCCAGGGTGTGTAGGTATACCGCTCCGTAGTTTCCTGTGCCCAGGTGTCGGATGTGGAAGTTCAGGGTGTCCAGGTATTCCGCTTCGTAGTTCTCTGTATCTAGGTGTCGAATGTGGAAGTCTAGGGTGTCCAGGTATTCCGCTCCGTAGTTTCCTGTGTCCAGGTGTCGGATGTGGAAGTTCAGGGTGTCCAGGTATTCCGCTTCGTAGTTTTCTGTATCTAGGTGTTGGATGTGGAAGTTCAGGGTGTCCAGGTATTCCGCTCCGTAGTTTCTTGTATCTAGGTACTGGATGTGGAGGTACAGGGTATCCAGGCATTCCGCTCCGTAGTTTCCTGTATCCAGGTGTCGGATGTGGAAGTTCAGGGTGTCCAGGTATTCCACTCCGCAGTTTCCTGTGTCCAGGTGTCGGATGTGGAAGTTCAGGGTGTCCAGGTATTCTGCTTCGTAGTTTTCTGTGTCCAGGTGTCGGATGTGGAAGTTCAGGGTGTATAGGTATTCTGCTTCGTAGTTTTCTGTACCTAGTTGTCGGATGTGGAAGTCCAGGGTGTCCAGGTATTCCGCTTCGTAGTTCTCTGTATCTAGGAGTCGGATGTGGAAGTCCAGGGTGTCCAGGTATTCCGCTTCGTAGTTCTCTGTATCTAGGTGTCGGATGTGGAAGTCCAGGGTGTGCAGGTATTCCGCTTCGTAGTTTCCTGTGTCCAGGTGTTGGATGTGGAAGTCCAGGGTGTCCAGGTATTCTGCTTCGTAGTTTTCTGTACCTAGTTGTCGGATGTGGAAGTCCAGGGTGTCCAGGTATTCCGCTTCGTAGTTCTCTGTATCTAGGTGTCGCATGTGGAAGTCCAGGGTGTGCAGGTATTCCGCTTCGTAGTTTCCTGTGTCCAGGTGTCGGATGTGGAAGTTCAGGGTGTCCAGGTATTCCGCTTCGTAGTTTTCTGTACCTAGGTGTCGGATATGGAAGTCCAGGGTGTCCAGGTATTCCGCTTCGTAGTTCTCTGTATCTAGGTGTCGGATGTGGAAGTCCAGGGTGTCCAGGTATTCCGCTCCGTAGTTTCCTGTGTCCAGGTGTCGGATGTGGAAGTTCAGGGTGTCCAGGTATTCCGCTTCGTAGTTTTCTGTATCTAGGTGTTGGATGTGGAAGTTCAGGGTGTCCAGGTATTCCGCTCCGTAGTTTCTTGTATCTAGGTACTGGATGTGGAAGTCCAGGATGTCCAGGTATTCCGCTTCGTAGTTCTCTGTATCTAGGTGTCGGATATGGAAGTCCAGGGTGTCCAGGTATTCCGCTTCGTAGTTCTCTGTATCTAGGTGTCGGATGTGGAAGTCCAGGGTGTGCAGGTATTCCGCTTCGTAGTTTCCTGTGTCCAGATGTTGGATGTGGAAGTCCAGGGTGTCCAGGTACTCCGCTCCGTAGTTTCCTGTGTATAGGTGTTGGATGTGGAAGTTCAGGGTGTCCAGGTATTCCGCTCCGTAGTGTCTTGTATCTAGGTACTGGATGTGGAAGTCCAGGGTGTCCAGGTATTCCGCTTCATAGTTCTCTGTATCTAGGTGTCGGATGTGGAAGTCCAGGGTGTCCAGGTATTCCGCTCCGTAGTTTCCTGTGTCCAGGTGTCGGATGTGGAAGTTCAGGATGTCCAGGTACTCCGCTTCGTAGTTTTCTGTACCTAGGTGTCGAATATGGAAGTTCAGGGTGTCCAGGTATTCCGCTTCGTAGTTCTCTGTATCTAGGTGTTGGATGTGGAAGTCCACGGTGTGCAGGTATTCCGCTTCGTAGTTTCCTGTGTCTAGGTGTTGGATGTGGAAGTCCAGGGTGTCCAGGTATTCCGCTTCGTAGTTCTCTGTATCTAGGTGTCGGATGTGGAAGTCCAGGGTGTCCAGGTATTCCGCTCCGTAGTTTCCTGTGTCCAGGTGTCGGATGTGGAAGTTCAGGGTGTCCAGGTATTCCGCTTCGTAGTTTTCTGTATCTAGGTGTTGGATGTGGAAGTTCAGGGTGTCCAGGTATTCCGCTCCGTAGTTTCTTGTATCTAGGTACTGGATGTGGAGGTACAGGGTGTCCAGGTATTCCGCTTCGTAATTTTCTGTATCTAGGTGTCGGATGTGGAAGTCCAGGGTGTGCAGGTATTCCGCTCCGTAGTTTCCTGTGTCCAGGTGTCGGATGTGGAAGTTCAGGGTGTGCAGGTATTCCGCTTCGTAGTTTCCTGTGTCCAGGTGTTGGATGTGGAAGTCCAGGGTGTGTAGGTATACCGCTCCGTAGTTTCCTGTGTCCAGGTGTCGGATGTGGAAGTTCAGGGTGTCCAGGTATTCCGCTTCGTAGTTCTCTGTATCTAGGTGTCGAATGTGGAAGTCTAGGGTGTCCAGGTATTCCGCTCCGTAGTTTCCTGTGTCCAGGTGTCGGATGTGGAAGTTCAGGGTGTCCAGGTATTCCGCTTCGTAGTTTTCTGTATCTAGGTGTTGGATGTGGAAGTTCAGGGTGTCCAGGTATTCCGCTCCGTAGTTTCTTGTATCTAGGTACTGGATGTGGAGGTACAGGGTATCCAGGCATTCCGCTCCGTAGTTTCCTGTATCCAGGTGTCGGATGTGGAAGTTCAGGGTGTCCAGGTATTCCACTCCGCAGTTTCCTGTGTCCAGGTGTCGGATGTGGAAGTTCAGGGTGTCCAGGTATTCTGCTTCGTAGTTTTCTGTGTCCAGGTGTCGGATGTGGAAGTTCAGGGTGTATAGGTATTCTGCTTCGTAGTTTTCTGTACCTAGTTGTCGGATGTGGAAGTCCAGGGTGTCCAGGTATTCCGCTTCGTAGTTCTCTGTATCTAGGAGTCGGATGTGGAAGTCCAGGGTGTCCAGGTATTCCGCTTCGTAGTTCTCTGTATCTAGGTGTCGGATGTGGAAGTCCAGGGTGTGCAGGTATTCCGCTTCGTAGTTTCCTGTGTCCAGGTGTTGGATGTGGAAGTCCAGGGTGTCCAGGTATTCTGCTTCGTAGTTTTCTGTACCTAGTTGTCGGATGTGGAAGTCCAGGGTGTCCAGGTATTCCGCTTCGTAGTTCTCTGTATCTAGGTGTCGCATGTGGAAGTCCAGGGTGTGCAGGTATTCCGCTTCGTAGTTTCCTGTGTCCAGGTGTCGGATGTGGAAGTTCAGGGTGTCCAGGTATTCCGCTTCGTAGTTTTCTGTACCTAGGTGTCGGATATGGAAGTCCAGGGTGTCCAGGTATTCCGCTTCGTAGTTCTCTGTATCTAGGTGTCGGATGTGGAAGTCCAGGGTGTCCAGGTATTCCGCTCCGTAGTTTCCTGTGTCCAGGTGTCGGATGTGGAAGTTCAGGGTGTCCAGGTATTCCGCTTCGTAGTTTTCTGTATCTAGGTGTTGGATGTGGAAGTTCAGGGTGTCCAGGTATTCCGCTCCGTAGTTTCTTGTATCTAGGTACTGGATGTGGAAGTCCAGGATGTCCAGGTATTCCGCTTCGTAGTTCTCTGTATCTAGGTGTCGGATATGGAAGTCCAGGGTGTCCAGGTATTCCGCTTCGTAGTTCTCTGTATCTAGGTGTCGGATGTGGAAGTCCAGGGTGTGCAGGTATTCCGCTTCGTAGTTTCCTGTGTCCAGATGTTGGATGTGGAAGTCCAGGGTGTCCAGGTACTCCGCTCCGTAGTTTCCTGTGTATAGGTGTTGGATGTGGAAGTTCAGGGTGTCCAGGTATTCCGCTCCGTAGTGTCTTGTATCTAGGTACTGGATGTGGAAGTCCAGGGTGTCCAGGTATTCCGCTTCATAGTTCTCTGTATCTAGGTGTCGGATGTGGAAGTCCAGGGTGTCCAGGTATTCCGCTCCGTAGTTTCCTGTGTCCAGGTGTCGGATGTGGAAGTTCAGGATGTCCAGGTACTCCGCTTCGTAGTTTTCTGTACCTAGGTGTCGAATATGGAAGTTCAGGGTGTCCAGGTATTCCGCTTCGTAGTTCTCTGTATCTAGGTGTTGGATGTGGAAGTCCACGGTGTGCAGGTATTCCGCTTCGTAGTTTCCTGTGTCTAGGTGTTGGATGTGGAAGTCCAGGGTGTCCAGGTATTCCGCTTCGTAGTTCTCTGTATCTAGGTGTCGGATGTGGAAGTCCAGGGTGTCTAGGTATTCCGCTCCGTAGTTTCCTGTGTCCAGGTGTCGGATGTGGAAGTTCAGGGTGTCCAGGTATTCCGCTTCGTAGTTTTCTGTACCTAGGTGTCGGATATGGAAGTTCAGGGTGTCCAGGTATTCCGCTTCGTAGTTCTCTGTATCTAGGTGTCGGATGTGGAAATCCAGGGTGTCCAGGTATTCCGCTTCGTAGTTTCCTGTGTCCAGATGTTGGATGTGGAAGTCCAGGGTGTCCAGGTATTCCGCTCCGTAGTTTCCTGTGTCTAGGTGTTGGATGTGGAAGTTCAGGGTGTCCAGTTATTCCGCTCCGTAGTGTCTTGTATCTAGGTACTGGATGTGGAAGTCCAGGGTGTCCAGGTATTCCGCTTCGTAGTTCTCTGTATCTAGGTGCCGGATGTGGAAGTCCAGGGTGTCCAGGTATTCCGCTCCGTAGTTTCCTGTGTCCAGGTGTCGGATGTGGAAGTTCAGGGTGTCCAGGTATTCCGCTTCGTAGTTTTCTGTACCTAGGTGTCGGATGTGGAAGTTCAGGGTGTCCAGGTATTCCGCTCCGTAGTTTCTTGTATCTAAGTACTGGATGTGGAAGTTCAGGGTGTCCAGGTATTCCGCTTCGTAGTTCTCTGTATCTAGGTGTCGGATGTGGAAGTTCAGGGTGTCCAGGTATTCCGCTTCGTAGTTCTCTGTATCTAGGTGTCGAATGTGGAAGTCTAGGGTGTCCAGGTATTCCGCTCCGTAGTTTCCTGTGTCCAGGTGTCGGATGTGGAAGTTCAGGGTGTCCAGGTATTCCGCTTCGTAGTTTTCTGTATCTAGGTGTTGGATGTGGAAGTTCAGGGTGTCCAGGTATTCCGCTCCGTAGTTTCTTGTATCTAGGTACTGGATGTGGAGGTACAGGGTATCCAGGCATTCCGCTCCGTAGTTTCCTGTATCCAGGTGTCGGATGTGGAAGTTCAGAGTGTCCAGGTATTCCACTCCGCAGTTTCCTGTGTCCAGGTGTCGGATGTGGAAGTTCAGGGTGTCCAGGTATTCTGCTTCGTAGTTTTCTGTACCTAGTTGTCGGATGTGGAAGTCCAGGGTGTCCAGGTATTCCGCTCCGTAGTTTCCTGTGTCCAGGTGTCGGATGTGGAAGTTCAGGGTGTCCAGGTATTCCGCTTCGTAATTTTCTGTATCTAGGTGTCGGATATGGAAGTCCAGGGTGTCCAGGTATTCCGCTTCGTAGTTCTCTGTATCTAGGTGTCGGATGTGGAAGTTCAGGGTGTCCAGGTATTCCGCTTCGTAGTTTTCTGTATCTAGGTGTTGGATGTGGAAGTTCAGGGTGTCCAGGTATTCCGCTCCGTAGTTTCTTGTATCTAGGTACTGGATGTGGAGGTACAGGGTATCCAGGCATTCCGCTCCGTAGTTTCCTGTATCCAGGTGTCGGATGTGGAAGTTCAGAGTGTCCAGGTATTCCACTCCGCAGTTTCCTGTGTCCAGGTGTCGGATGTGGAAGTTCAGGGTGTCCAGGTATTCTGCTTCGTAGTTTTCTGTACCTAGTTGTCGGATGTGGAAGTCCAGGGTGTCCAGGTATTCCGCTCCGTAGTTTCCTGTGTCCAGGTGTCGGATGTGGAAGTTCAGGGTGTCCAGGTATTCCGCTTCGTAATTTTCTGTATCTAGGTGTCGGATATGGAAGTCCAGGGTGTCCAGGTATTCCGCTTCGTAGTTCTCTGTATCTAGGTGTCGGATGTGGAAGTTCAGGGTGTCCAGGTATTCCGCTTCGTAGTTCTCTGTATCTAGGTGTCGAATGTGGAAGTCTAGGGTGTCCAGGTATTCCGCTCCGTAGTTTCCTGTGTCCAGGTGTCGGATGTGGAAGTTCAGGGTGTCCAGGTATTCCGCTTCGTAGTTTTCTGTATCTAGGTGTTGGATGTGGAAGTTCAGGGTGTCCAGGTATTCCGCTCCGTAGTTTCTTGTATCTAGGTACTGGATGTGGAGGTACAGGGTATCCAGGCATTCCGCTCCGTAGTTTCCTGTATCCAGGTGTCGGATGTGGAAGTTCAGGGTGTCCAGGTATTCCACTCCGCAGTTTCCTGTGTCCAGGTGTCGGATGTGGAAGTTCTAGGGTGTCCAGGTATTCCGCTCCGTAGTTTCCTGTGTCCAGGTGTCGGATGTGGAAGTTCAGGGTGTCCAGGTATTCCGCTTCGTAGTTTTCTGTATCTAGGTGTTGGATGTGGAAGTTCAGGGTGTCCAGGTATTCCGCTCCGTAGTTTCTTGTATCTAGGTACTGGATGTGGAGGTACAGGGTATCCAGGCATTCCGCTCCGTAGTTTCCTGTATCCAGGTGTCGGATGTGGAAGTTCAGGGTGTCCAGGTATTCCACTCCGCAGTTTCCTGTGTCCAGGTGTCGGATGTGGAAGTTCAGGGTGTCCAGGTATTCTGCTTCGTAGTTTTCTGTACCTAGTTGTCGGATGTGGAAGTCCAGGGTGTCCAGGTATTCCGCTCCGTAGTTTCCTGTGTCCAGGTGTCGGATGTGGAAGTTCAGGGTGTCCAGGTATTCCGCTTCGTAATTTTCTGTATCTAGGTGTCGGATATGGAAGTCCAGGTTGTCCAGGTATTCCGCTTCGTAGTTCTCTGTATCTAGGTGTCGGATGTGGAAGTCCAGGGTGTGCAGGTATTCCGCTCCGTAGTTTCCTGTGTCCAGGTGTCGGATGTGGAAGTTCAGGGTGTCCAGGTATTCCGCTTCGTAGTTTTCTGTACCTAGGTGTCGGATATGGAAGTCCAGGGTGTCCAGGTATTCCGCTTCGTAGTTCTCTGTATCTAGGTGTCGGATGTGGAAGTTCAGGGTGTCCAGGTATTCCGCTTCGTAGTTCTCTGTATCTAGGTGTCGAATGTGGAAGTCTAGGGTGTCCAGGTATTCCGCTCCGTAGTTTCCTGTGTCCAGGTGTCGGATGTGGAAGTTCAGGGTGTCCAGGTATTCCGCTTCGTAGTTTTCTGTATCTAGGTGTTGGATGTGGAAGTTCAGGGTGTCCAGGTATTCCGCTCCGTAGTTTCTTGTATCTAGGTACTGGATGTGGAGGTACAGGGTATCCAGGCATTCCGCTCCGTAGTTTCCTGTATCCAGGTGTCGGATGTGGAAGTTCAGGGTGTCCAGGTATTCCACTCCGCAGTTTCCTGTGTCCAGGTGTCGGATGTGGAAGTTCAGGGTGTCCAGGTATTCTGCTTCGTAGTGTCTTGTATCTAGGTACTGGATGTGGAAGTCCAGGGTGTCCAGGTATTCCGCTTCGTAGTTCTCTGTATCTAGGTGTCGGATGTGGAAGTCCAGGGTGTCCAGGTATTCCGCTCCGTAGTTTCCTGTGTCCAGGTGTCGGATGTGGAAGTTCAGGGTGTCCAGGTATTCCGCTTCGTAGTTTTCTGCACCTAGGTGTCGGATGTGGAAGTTCAGGGTGTCCAGGTATTCCGCTCCGTAGTTTCTTGTATCTAGGTACTGGATGTGGAAGTTCAGGGTGTCCAGGTATTCCGCTTCGTAGTTCTCTGTATCTAGGTGTCGGATGTGGAAGTTCAGGGTGTCCAGGTATTCCGCTTCGTAGTTCTCTGTATCTAGGTGTCGAATGTGGAAGTCTAGGGTGTCCAGGTATTCCGCTCCGTAGTTTCCTGTGTCCAGGTGTCGGATGTGGAAGTTCAGGGTGTCCAGGTATTCCGCTTCGTAGTTTTCTGTATCTAGGTGTTGGATGTGGAAGTTCAGGGTGTCCAGGTATTCCGCTCCGTAGTTTCTTGTATCTAGGTACTGGATGTGGAGGTACAGGGTATCCAGGCATTCCGCTCCGTAGTTTCCTGTATCCAGGTGTCGGATGTGGAAGTTCAGGGTGTCCAGGTATTCCACTCCGCAGTTTCCTGTGTCCAGGTGTCGGATGTGGAAGTTCAGGGTGTCCAGGTATTCTGCTTCGTAGTTTTCTGTACCTAGTTGTCGGATGTGGAAGTCCAGGGTGTCCAGGTATTCCGCTCCGTAGTTTCCTGTGTCCAGGTGTCGGATGTGGAAGTTCAGGGTGTCCAGGTATTCCGCTTCGTAATTTTCTGTATCTAGGTGTCGGATGTGGAAGTTCAGGGTGTCCAGGTATTCCGCTTCGTAGTTCTCTGTATCTAGGTGTCGAATGTGGAAGTCCAGGGTGTCCAGGTATTCCGCTCCGTAGTTTCCTGTGTCCAGGTGTCGGATGTGGAAGTTCAGGGTGTCCAGGTATTCCGCTTCGTAGTTTTCTGTATCTAGGTGTTGGATGTGGAAGTTCAGGGTGTCCAGGTATTCCGCTCCGTAGTTTCTTGTATCTAGGTACTGGATGTGGAGGTACAGGGTATCCAGGCATTCCGCTCCGTAGTTTCCTGTATCCAGGTGTCGGATGTGGAAGTTCAGGGTGTCCAGGTATTCCACTCCGCAGTTTCCTGTGTCCAGGTGTCGGATGTGGAAGTTCAGGGTGTCCAGGTATTCTGCTTCGTAGTGTCTTGTATCTAGGTACTGGATGTGGAAGTCCAGGGTGTCCAGGTATTCCGCTTCGTAGTTCTCTGTATCTAGGTGTCGGATGTGGAAGTCCAGGGTGTCCAGGTATTCCGCTCCGTAGTTTCCTGTGTCCAGGTGTCGGATGTGGAAGTTCAGGGTGTCCAGGTATTCCGCTTCGTAGTTTTCTGCACCTAGGTGTCGGATGTGGAAGTTCAGGGTGTCCAGGTATTCCGCTCCGTAGTTTCTTGTATCTAGGTACTGGATGTGGAAGTTCAGGGTGTCCAGGTATTCCGCTTCGTAGTTCTCTGTATCTAGGTGTCGGATGTGGAAGTTCAGGGTGTCCAGGTATTCCGCTTCGTAGTTCTCTGTATCTAGGTGTCGAATGTGGAAGTCTAGGGTGTCCAGGTATTCCGCTCCGTAGTTTCCTGTGTCCAGGTGTCGGATGTGGAAGTTCAGGGTGTCCAGGTATTCCGCTTCGTAGTTTTCTGTATCTAGGTGTTGGTTGTGGAAGTTCAGGGTGTCCAGGTATTCCGCTCCGTAGTTTCTTGTATCTAGGTACTGGATGTGGAGGTACAGGGTATCCAGGCATTCCGCTCCGTAGTTTCCTGTATCCAGGTGTCGGATGTGGAAGTTCAGGGTGTCCAGGTATTCCACTCCGCAGTTTCCTGTGTCCAGGTGTCGGATGTGGAAGTTCAGGGTGTCCAGGTATTCTGCTTCGTAGTTTTCTGTACCTAGTTGTCGGATGTGGAAGTCCAGGGTGTCCAGGTATTCCGCTCCGTAGTTTCCTGTGTCCAGGTGTCGGATGTGGAAGTTCAGGGTGTCCAGGTATTCCGCTTCGTAATTTTCTGTATCTAGGTGTCGGATGTGGAAGTTCAGGGTGTCCAGGTATTCCGCTTCGTAGTTCTCTGTATCTAGGTGTCGAATGTGGAAGTCCAGGGTGTCCAGGTATTCCGCTCCGTAGTTTCCTGTGTCCAGGTGTCGGATGTGGAAGTTCAGGGTGTCCAGGTATTCCGCTTCGTAGTTTTCTGTATCTAGGTGTTGGATGTGGAAGTTCAGGGTGTCCAGGTATTCCGCTCCGTAGTTTCTTGTATCTAGGTACTGGATGTGGAGGTACAGGGTATCCAGGCATTCCGCTCCGTAGTTTCCTGTATCCAGGTGTCGGATGTGGAAGTTCAGGGTGTCCAGGTATTCCACTCCGCAGTTTCCTGTGTGCAGGTGTCGGATGTGGAAGTTCAGGGTGTCCAGGTATTCTGCTTCGTAGTTTTCTGTACCTAGTTGTCGGATGTGGAAGTCCAGGGTGTCCAGGTATTCCGCTCCGTAGTTTCCTGTGTCCAGGTGTCGGATGTGGAAGTTCAGGGTGTCCAGGTATTCCGCTTCGTAATTTTCTGTATCTAGGTGTCGGATATGTAAGTCCAGGTTGTCCAGGTATTCCGCTTCGTAGTTCTCTGTATCTAGGTGTCGGATGTGGAAGTCCAGGGTGTGCAGGTATTCCGCTCCGTAGTTTCCTGTGTCCAGGTGTCGGATGTGGAAGTTCAGGGTGTCCAGGTATTCCGCTTCGTAGTTTTCTGTACCTAGGTGTCGGATATGGAAGTCCAGGGTGTCCAGGTATTCCGCTTCGTAGTTCTCTGTATCTAGGTGTCGGATGTGGAAGTCCAGGGTGTGCAGGTATTCCGCTTCGTAGTTTCCTGTGTCCAGATGTTGGATGTGGAAGTCCAGGGTGTCCAGGTATTCCGCTCCGTAGTTTCCTGTGTCTAGGTGTTGGATGTGGAAGTCTAGGGTGTCCAGGTATTCCGCTTCGTAGTTCTCTGTATCTAGGTGTCGGATGTGGAAGTCCAGGGTGTGCAGGTATTCCGCTTCGTAGTTTCCTGTGTCCAGGTGTTGGATGTGGTAGTCCAGGGTGTGTAGGCATTCCGCTCCGTAGTTTCCTGTATCCAGGTGTCGGATGTGGAAGTCCACGGTTTGCAGGTATTCCGCTTCGTAGTTTCCTGTGTCCAGATGTTGGATGTGGAAGTCCAGGGTGTCCAGGTATTCCGCTACGTAGTTTCCTGTGTCTAGGTGTTGGATGTGGAAGTTCAGGGTGTCCAGGTATTCCGCTCCGTAGTGTCTTGTATCTAGGTACTGGATGTGGAAGTCCAGGATGTCCAGGTATTCCGCTTCGTAGTTCTCTGTATCTAGGTGTCGGATATGGAAGTCCAGGGTGTCCAGGTATTCCGCTTCGTAGTTCTCTGTATCTAGGTGTCGGATGTGGAAGTCCAGGGTGTGCAGGTATTCCGCTTCGTAGTTTCCTGTGTCCAGATGTTGGATGTGGAAGTCCAGGGTGTCCAGGTACTCCGCTCCGTAGTTTCCTGTGTATAGGTGTTGGATGTGGAAGTTCAGGGTGTCCAGGTATTCCGCTCCGTAGTGTCTTGTATCTAGGTGTCGGATGTGGAAGTCCAGGGTGTCCAGGTATTCCGCTCCGTAGTTTCCTGTGTCCAGGTGTCGGATGTGGAAGTTCAGGATGTCCAGGTATTCCGCTTCGTAGTTTTCTGTACCTAGGTGTCGAATATGGAAGTTCAGGGTGTCCAGGTATTCCGCTTCGTAGTTCTCTGTATCTAGGTGTTGGATGTGGAAGTCCACGGTGTGCAGGTATTCCGCTTCGTAGTTTCCTGTGTCCAGATGTTGGATGTGGAAGTCCAGGGTGTCCAGGTATTCCGCTTCGTAGTTTCCTGTGTCTAGGTGTTGGATGTGGAAGTCCAGGGTGTCCAGGTATTCCGCTTCGTAGTTCTCTGTATCTAGGTGTCGGATGTGGAAGTCCAGGGTGTCCAGGTATTCCGCTCCGTAGTTTCCTGTGTCCAGGTGTCGGATGTGGAAGTTCAGGGTGTCCAGGTATTCCGCTTCGTAGTTTTCTGTACCTAGGTGTCGGATATGGAAGTTCAGGGTGTCCAGGTATTCCGCTTCGTAGTTCTCTGTATCTAGGTGTCGGATGTGGAAGTCCAGGGTGTGCAGGTATTCCGCTTCGTAGTTTCCTGTGTCCAGATGTTGGATGTGGAAGTCCAGGGTGTCCAGGTATTCCGCTCCGTAGTTTCCTGTGTCTAGGTGTGGGATGTGGAAGTTCAGGGTGTCCAGTTATTACGCTCCGTAGTGTCTTGTATCTAGGTACTGGATGTGGAAGTCCAGGGTGTCCAGGTATTCCGCTTCGTAGTTCTCTGTATCTAGGTGTCGGATGTGGAAGTCCAGGGTGTCCAGGTATTCCGCTCCATAGTTTCCTGTGTCCAGGTGTCGGATGTGGAAGTTCAGGGTGTCCAGGTATTCCGCTTCGTAGTTTTCTGTACCTAGGTGTCGGATGTGGAAGTTCAGGGTGTCCAGGTATTCCGCTCCGTAGTTTCTTGTATCTAGGTACTGGATGTGGAAGTTCAAGGTGTCCATGTATTCCGCTTCGTAGTTTTCTGTACCTAGGTGTCGGATATGGAAGTCCAGGGTGTCCAGGTATTCCGCTTCGTAGTTCTCTGTATCTAGGTGTCGGATGTGGAAGTCCAGGGTGTCCAGGTATTCCGCTCCGTAGTTTCCTGTGTCCAGGTGTCGGATGTGGAAGTTCAGGGTGTCCAGGTATTCCGCTTCGTAGTTTTCTGTACCTAGGTATCGGATGTGGAAGTTCAGGGTGTCCAGGTATTCCGCTCCGTAGTTTCTTGTATCTAGGTACTGGATGTGGAAGTCCAGGGTGTCCAGGTATTCCGCTCCGCAGTTTCCTGTGTCCAGGGGTCGGATGTGGAAGTTCAGGGTGTCCAGGTATTCCGCTTCGTAGTTTTCTGTACCTAGGTGTCGGATGTGGAAGTCCAGGGTGTCCAGGTATTCCGCTTCGTAGTTCTCTGTATCTAGGTGTCGGATGTGGAAGTCCAGGGTGTCCAGGTATTCCGCTCCGTAGTTTCCTGTGTCCAGATGTTGGATGTGGAAGTCCAGGGTGTCCAGGTATTCCGCTCCGTAGTTTCCTGTGTCTAGGTGTTGGATGTGGAAGTCCAGGGTGTCCAGGTATTCCGCTTCGTAGTTCTCTGTATCTAGGTGTCGGATGTGGAAGTCCAGGGTGTCCAGGTATTCCGCTCCGTAGTTTCCTGTGTCCAGGTGTCGGATGTGGAAGTTCAGGGTGTCCAGGTATTCCGCTTCGTAGTTTTCTGTACCTAGGTGTCGGATGTGGAAGTCCAGGGTGTCCAGGCATTCCGCTCCGTAGTTTCCTGTATCCAGGTGTCGGATGTGGAAGTCCAGGGTGTCCAGGTATTCCGCTCCGCAGTTTCCTGTGTCCAGGTGTCGGATGTGGAAGTTCAGGGTGTCCAGGTATTCCGCTTCGTAGTTTTCTGTACCTAGGTGTCGGATGTGGAAGTCCAGGGTGTCCAGGTACTCCGCTCCGTAGTGTCTTGTATCTAGGTACTGGATGTGGAAGTCCAGGGTGTCCAGGTATTCCGCTTCATAGTTCTCTGTATCTAGGTGTCGGATGTGGAAGTCCAGGGTGTCCAGGTATTCCGCTCCGTAGTTTCCTGTGTCCAGGTGTCGGATGTCGAAGTTCAGGATGTCCAGGTATTCCGCTTCGTAGTTTTCTGTACCTAGGTGTCGAATATGGAAGTCCAGGGTGTCCAGGTATTCCGCTCCGTAGTTTCCTGTGTCTAGGTGTTGGATGTGGAAGTCCAGGGTGTCCAGGTATTCCGCTTCGTAGTTCTCTGTATCTAGGTGTCGGATGTGGAAGTCCAGGGTGTCCAGGTATTCCGCTCCGTAGTTTCCTGTGTCCAGGTGTCGGATGTGGAAGTTCAGGGTGTCCAGGTATTCCGCTTCGTAGTTTTCTGTACCTAGGTGTCGGATATGGAAGTTCAGGGTGTCCAGGTATTCCGCTTCGTAGTTCTCTGTATCTAGGTGTCGGATGTGGAAGTCCAGGGTGTGCAGGTATTCAGCTTCGTAGTTTCCTGTGTCCAGATGTTGGATGTGGAAGTCCAGGGTGTCCAGGTATTCCGCTCCGTAGTTTCCTGTGTCTAGGTGTTGGATGTGGAAGTTCAGGGTGTCCAGTTATTCCGCTCCGTAGTGTCTTGTATCTAGGTACTGGATGTGGAAGTCCAGGGTGTCCAGGTATTCCGCTTCGTAGTTCTCTGTATCTAGGTGTCGGATGTGGAAGTCCAGGGTGTCCAGGTATTCCGCTCCGTAGTTTCCTGTGTCCAGGTGTCGGATGTGGAAGTTCAGGGTGTCCAGGTATTCCGCTTCGTAGTTTTCTGTACCTAGGTGTCGGATGTGGAAGTTCAGGGTGTCCAGGTATTCCGCTCCGTAGTTTCTTGTATCTAGGTACTGGATGTGGAAGTTCAGGGTGTCCAGGTATTCCGCTTCGTAGTTTCTTGTATCTAGGTACTGGATGTGGAGGTACAGGGTATCCAGGCATTCCGCTCCGTAGTTTCCTGTATCCAGGTGTCGGATGTGGAAGTTCAGGGTGTCCAGGTATTCCACTCCGCAGTTTCCTGTGTCCAGGTGTCGGATGTGGAAGTTCAGGGTGTCCAGGTATTCTGCTTCGTAGTTTTCTGTACCTAGGTGTCGGATGTGGAAGTCCAGGGTGTCCAGGCATTCCGCTCCGTAGTTTCCTGTATCCAGGTGTCGGATGTGGAAGTCCAGGGTGTCCAGGTATTCCGCTCCGCAGTTTCCTGTGTCCAGGTGTCGGATGTGGAAGTTCAGGGTGTCCAGGTATTCCGCTTCGTAGTTTTCTGTACCTAGGTGTCGGATGTGGAAGTCCAGGGTGTCCAGGTACTCCGCTCCGTAGTGTCTTGTATCTAGGTACTGGATGTGGAAGTCCAGGGTGTCCAGGTATTCCGCTTCATAGTTCTCTGTATCTAGGTGTCGGATGTGGAAGTCCAGGGTGTCCAGGTATTCCGCTCCGTAGTTTCCTGTGTCCAGGTGTCGGATGTCGAAGTTCAGGATGTCCAGGTATTCCGCTTCGTAGTTTTCTGTACCTAGGTGTCGAATATGGAAGTCCAGGGTGTCCAGGTATTCCGCTCCGTAGTTTCCTGTGTCCAGATGTTGGATGTGGAAGTCCAGGGTGTCCAGGTATTCCGCTCCGTAGTTTCCTGTGTCTAGGTGTTGGATGTGGAAGTCCAGGGTGTCCAGGTATTCCGCTTCGTAGTTCTCTGTATCTAGGTGTCGGATGTGGAAGTCCAGGGTGTCCAGGTATTCCGCTTCGTAGTTTTCTGTACCTAGGTGTCGGATGTGGAAGTCCAGGGTGTCCAGGTACTCCGCTCCGTAGTGTCTTGTATCTAGGTACTGGATGTGGAAGTCCAGGGTGTCCAGGTATTCCGCTTCATAGTTCTCTGTATCTAGGTGTCGGATGTGGAAGTCCAGGGTGTGCAGGTATTCAGCTTCGTAGTTTCCTGTGTCCAGATGTTGGATGTGGAAGTCCAGGGTGTCCAGGTATTCCGCTCCGTAGTTTCCTGTGTCTAGGTGTTGGATGTGGAAGTTCAGGGTGTCCAGTTATTCCGCTCCGTAGTGTCTTGTATCTAGGTACTGGATGTGGAAGTCCAGGGTGTCCAGGTATTCCGCTTCGTAGTTCTCTGTATCTAGGTGTCGGATGTGGAAGTCCAGGGTGTCCAGGTATTCCGCTCCGTAGTTTCCTGTGTCCAGGTGTCGGATGTGGAAGTTCAGGGTGTCCAGGTATTCCGCTTCGTAGTTTTCTGTACCTAGGTGTCGGATGTGGAAGTTCAGGGTGTCCAGGTATTCCGCTCCGTAGTTTCTTGTATCTAGGTACTGGATGTGGAAGTTCAGGGTGTCCAGGTATTCCGCTTCGTAGTTCTCTGTATCTAGGTGTCGGATGTGGAAGTTCAGGGTGTCCAGGTATTCCGCTTCGTAGTTCTCTGTATCTAGGTGTCGAATGTGGAAGTCTAGGGTGTCCAGGTATTCCGCTCCGTAGTTTCCTGTGTCCAGGTGTCGGATGTGGAAGTTCAGGGTGTCCAGGTATTCCGCTTCGTAGTTTTCTGTATCTAGGTGTTGGATGTGGAAGTTCAGGGTGTCCAGGTATTCCGCTCCGTAGTTTCTTGTATCTAGGTACTGGATGTGGAGGTACAGGGTATCCAGGCATTCCGCTCCGTAGTTTCCTGTATCCAGGTGTCGGATGTGGAAGTTCAGGGTGTCCAGGTATTCCACTCCGCAGTTTCCTGTGTCCAGGTGTCGGATGTGGAAGTTCAGGGTGTCCAGGTATTCTGCTTCGTAGTTTTCTGTACCTAGTTGTCGGATGTGGAAGTCCAGGGTGTCCAGGTATTCCGCTCCGTAGTTTCCTGTGTCCAGGTGTCGGATGTGGAAGTTCAGGGTGTCCAGGTATTCCGCTTCGTAGTTTTCTGTACCTAGGTATCGGATGTGGAAGTTCAGGGTGTCCAGGTATTCCGCTCCGTAGTTTCTTGCATCTAGGTACTGGATGTGGAAGTCCAGGGTGTCCAGGTATTCCGCTCCGCAGTTTCCTGCGTCCAGGGGTCGGATGTGGAAGTTCAGGGTGTCCAGGTATTCCGCTTCGTAGTTTTCTGTACCTAGGTGTCGGATGTGGAAGTCCAGGGTGTCCAGGTATTCCGCTTCGTAGTTCTCTGTATCTAGGTGTCGGATGTGGAAGTCCAGGGTGTGCAGGTATTCCGCTTCGTAGTTTCCTGTGTCCAGATGTTGGATGTGGAAGTCCAGGGTGTCCAGGTACTCCGCTCCGTAGTGTCTTGTATCTAGGTACTGGATGTGGAAGTCCAGGGTGTCCAGGTATTCCGCTTCATAGTTCTCTGTATCTAGGTGTCGGATGTGGAAGTCCAGGGTGTCCAGGTATTCCGCTCCGTAGTTTCCTGTGTCCAGGTGTCGGATGTGGAAGTTCAGGATGTCCAGGTATTCCGCTTCGTAGTTTTCTGTACCTAGGTGTCGGATATGGAAGTTCAGGGTGTCCAGGTATTCCGCTTCGTAGTTCTCTGTATCTAGGTGTCGGATGTGGAAGTCCAGGGTGTGCAGGTATTCCGCTTCGTAGTTTCCTGTGTCCAGATGTTGGATGTGGAAGTCCAGGGTGTCCAGGTATTCCGCTCCGTAGTTTCCTGTGTCTAGGTGTGGGATGTGGAAGTTCAGGGTGTCCAGTTATTACGCTCCGTAGTGTCTTGTATCTAGGTACTGGATGTGGAAGTCCAGGGTGTCCAGGTATTCCGCTTCGTAGTTCTCTGTATCTAGGTGTCGGATGTGGAAGTCCAGGGTGTCCAGGTATTCCGCTCCATAGTTTCCTGTGTCCAGGTGTCGGATGTGGAAGTTCAGGGTGTCCAGGTATTCCGCTTCGTAGTTTTCTGTACCTAGGTGTCGGATGTGGAAGTTCAGGGTGTCCAGGTATTCCGCTCCGTAGTTTCTTGTATCTAGGTACTGGATGTGGAAGTTCAAGGTGTCCATGTATTCCGCTTCGTAGTTTTCTGTACCTAGGTGTCGGATATGGAAGTCCAGGGTGTCCAGGTATTCCGCTTCGTAGTTCTCTGTATCTAGGTGTCGGATGTGGAAGTCCAGGGTGTCCAGGTATTCCGCTCCGTAGTTTCCTGTGTCCAGGTGTCGGATGTGGAAGTTCAGGGTGTCCAGGTATTCCGCTTCGTAGTTTTCTGTACCTAGGTATCGGATGTGGAAGTTCAGGGTGTCCAGGTATTCCGCTCCGTAGTTTCTTGTATCTAGGTACTGGATGTGGAAGTCCAGGGTGTCCAGGTATTCCGCTCCGCAGTTTCCTGTGTCCAGGGGTCGGATGTGGAAGTTCAGGGTGTCCAGGTATTCCGCTTCGTAGTTTTCTGTACCTAGGTGTCGGATGTGGAAGTCCAGGGTGTCCAGGTATTCCGCTTCGTAGTTCTCTGTATCTAGGTGTCGGATGTGGAAGTCCGGGGTGTGCAGGTATTCCGCTTCGTAGTTTCCTGTGTCCAGATGTTGGATGTGGAAGTCCAGGGTGTCCAGGTACTCCGCTCCGTAGTGTCTTGTATCTAGGTACTGGATGTGGAAGTCCAGGGTGTCCAGGTATTCCGCTTCATAGTTCTCTGTATCTAGGTGTCGGATGTGGAAGTCCAGGGTGTCCAGGTATTCCGCTCCGTAGTTTCCTGTGTCCAGGTGTCGGATGTGGAAGTTCAGGATGTCCAGGTATTCCGCTTCGTAGTTTTCTGTACCTAGGTGTCGAATATGGAAGTCCAGGGTGTCCAGGTATTCCGCTCCGTAGTTTCCTGTGTCCAGATGTTGGATGTGGAAGTCCAGGGTGTCCAGGTATTCCGCTCCGTAGTTTCCTGTGTCTAGGTGTTGGATGTGGAAGTCCAGGGTGTCCAGGTATTCCGCTTCGTAGTTCTCTGTATCTAGGTGTCGGATGTGGAAGTCCAGGGTGTCCAGGTATTCCGCTCCGTAGTTTCCTGTGTCCAGGTGTCGGATGTGGAAGTTCAGGGTGTCCAGGTATTCCGCTTCGTAGTTTTCTGTACCTAGGTGTCGGATGTGGAAGTCCAGGGTGTCCAGGCATTCCGCTCCGTAGTTTCCTGTATCCAGGTGTCGGGTGTGGAAGTCCAGGGTGTCCAGGTATTCCGCTCCGCAGTTTCCTGTGTCCAGGTGTCGGATGTGGAAGTTCAGGGTGTCCAGGTATTCCGCTTCGTAGTTTTCTGTACCTAGGTGTCGGATGTGGAAGTCCAGGGTGTCCAGGTACTCCGCTCCGTAGTGTCTTGTATCTAGGTACTGGATGTGGAAGTCCAGGGTGTCCAGGTATTCCGCTTCATAGTTCTCTGTATCTAGGTGTCGGATGTGGAAGTCCAGGGTGTCCAGGTATTCCGCTCCGTAGTTTCCTGTGTCCAGGTGTCGGATGTCGAAGTTCAGGATGTCCAGGTATTCCGCTTCGTAGTTTTCTGTACCTAGGTGTCGAATATGGAAGTCCAGGGTGTCCAGGTATTCCGCTCCGTAGTTTCCTGTGTCTAGGTGTTGGATGTGGAAGTCCAGGGTGTCCAGGTATTCCGCTTCGTAGTTCTCTGTATCTAGGTGTCGGATGTGGAAGTCCAGGGTGTCCAGGTATTCCGCTCCGTAGTTTCCTGTGTCCAGGTGTCGGATGTGGAAGTTCAGGGTGTCCAGGTATTCCGCTTCGTAGTTTTCTGTACCTAGGTGTCGGATATGGAAGTCCAGGGTGTCCAGGTATTCCGCTTCGTAGTTCTCTGTATCTAGGTGTCGGATGTGGAAGTCCAGGGTGTGCAGGTATTCCGCTTCGTAGTTTCCTGTGTCCAGATGTTGGATGTGGAAGTCCAGGGTGTCCAGGTATTCCGCTCCGTAGTTTCCTGTGTCTAGGTGTTGGATGTGGAAGTTCCGGGTGTCCAGGTATTCCGCTCCGTAGTGTCTTGTATCTACGTACTGGATGTGGAAGTCCAGGGTGTCCAGGTATTCCGCATCGTAGTTCTCTGTATCTAGGTGTCGGATGTGGAAGTCCAGGGTGTCCAGGTATTCCGCTCCGTAGTTTCCTGTGTCCAGGTGTCGGATGTGGAAGTTCAGGATGTCCAGGTATTCCGCTTCGTAGTTTTCTGTACCTAGGTGTCGGATATGGAAGTTCAGGGTGTCCAGGTATTCCGCTTCGTAGTTCTCTGTATCTAGGTGTCGGATGTGGAAGTCCAGGGTGTGCAGGTATTCCGCTTCGTAGTTTCCTGTGTCCAGATGTTGGATGTGGAAGTCCAGGGTGTCCAGGTATTCCGCTCCGTAGTTTCCTGTGTCTAGGTGTTGGATGTGGAAGTTCCGGGTGTCCAGGTATTCCGCTCCGTAGTGTCTTGTATCTACGTACTGGATGTGGAAGTCCAGGGTGTCCAGGTATTCCGCATCGTAGTTCTCTGTATCTAGGTGTCGGATGTGGAAGTCCAGGGTGTCCAGGTATTCCGCTCCGTAGTTTCCTGTGTCCAGGTGTCGGATGTGGAAGTTCAGGATGTCCAGGTATTCCGCTTCGTAGTTTTCTGTACCTAGGTGTCGGATATGGAAGTTCAGGGTGTCCAGGTATTCCGCTTCGTAGTTCTCTGTATCTAGGTGTCGGATGTGGAAGTCCAGGGTGTGCAGGTATTCCGCTTCGTAGTTTCCTGTGTCCAGATGTTGGATGTGGAAGTCCAGGGTGTCCAGGTATTCCGCTCCGTAGTTTCCTGTGTCTAGGTGTGGGATGTGGAAGTTCAGGGTGTCCAGTTATTACGCTCCGTAGTGTCTTGTATCTAGGTACTGGATGTGGAAGTCCAGGGTGTCCAGGTATTCCGCTTCGTAGTTCTCTGTATCTAGGTGTCGGATGTGGAAGTCCAGGGTGTCCAGGTATTCCGCTCCATAGTTTCCTGTGTCCAGGTGTCGGATGTGGAAGTTCAGGGTGTCCAGGTATTCCGCTTCGTAGTTTTCTGTACCTAGGTGTCGGATGTGGAAGTTCAGGGTGTCCAGGTATTCCGCTCCGTAGTTTCTTGTATCTAGGTACTGGATGTGGAAGTTCAAGGTGTCCATGTATTCCGCTTCGTAGTTTTCTGTACCTAGGTGTCGGATATGGAAGTCCAGGGTGTCCAGGTATTCCGCTTCGTAGTTCTCTGTATCTAGGTGTCGGATGTGGAAGTCCAGGGTGTCCAGGTATTCCGCTCCGTAGTTTCCTGTGTCCAGGTGTCGGATGTGGAAGTTCAGGGTGTCCAGGTATTCCGCTTCGTAGTTTTCTGTACCTAGGTATCGGATGTGGAAGTTCAGGGTGTCCAGGTATTCCGCTCCGTAGTTTCTTGTATCTAGGTACTGGATGTGGAAGTCCAGGGTGTCCAGGTATTCCGCTCCGCAGTTTCCTGTGTCCAGGGGTCGGATGTGGAAGTTCAGGGTGTCCAGGTATTCCGCTTCGTAGTTTTCTGTACCTAGGTGTCGGATGTGGAAGTCCAGGGTGTCCAGGTATTCCGCTTCGTAGTTCTCTGTATCTAGGTGTCGGATGTGGAAGTCCGGGGTGTGCAGGTATTCCGCTTCGTAGTTTCCTGTGTCCAGATGTTGGATGTGGAAGTCCAGGGTGTCCAGGTACTCCGCTCCGTAGTGTCTTGTATCTAGGTACTGGATGTGGAAGTCCAGGGTGTCCAGGTATTCCGCTTCATAGTTCTCTGTATCTAGGTGTCGGATGTGGAAGTCCAGGGTGTCCAGGTATTCCGCTCCGTAGTTTCCTGTGTCCAGGTGTCGGATGTGGAAGTTCAGGATGTCCAGGTATTCCGCTTCGTAGTTTTCTGTACCTAGGTGTCGAATATGGAAGTCCAGGGTGTCCAGGTATTCCGCTCCGTAGTTTCCTGTGTCCAGATGTTGGATGTGGAAGTCCAGGGTGTCCAGGTATTCCGCTCCGTAGTTTCCTGTGTCTAGGTGTTGGATGTGGAAGTCCAGGGTGTCCAGGTATTCCGCTTCGTAGTTCTCTGTATCTAGGTGTCGGATGTGGAAGTCCAGGGTGTCCAGGTATTCCGCTCCGTAGTTTCCTGTGTCCAGGTGTCGGATGTGGAAGTTCAGGGTGTCCAGGTATTCCGCTTCGTAGTTTTCTGTACCTAGGTGTCGGATGTGGAAGTCCAGGGTGTCCAGGCATTCCGCTCCGTAGTTTCCTGTATCCAGGTGTCGGGTGTGGAAGTCCAGGGTGTCCAGGTATTCCGCTCCGCAGTTTCCTGTGTCCAGGTGTCGGATGTGGAAGTTCAGGGTGTCCAGGTATTCCGCTTCGTAGTTTTCTGTACCTAGGTGTCGGATGTGGAAGTCCAGGGTGTCCAGGTACTCCGCTCCGTAGTGTCTTGTATCTAGGTACTGGATGTGGAAGTCCAGGGTGTCCAGGTATTCCGCTTCATAGTTCTCTGTATCTAGGTGTCGGATGTGGAAGTCCAGGGTGTCCAGGTATTCCGCTCCGTAGTTTCCTGTGTCCAGGTGTCGGATGTCGAAGTTCAGGATGTCCAGGTATTCCGCTTCGTAGTTTTCTGTACCTAGGTGTCGAATATGGAAGTCCAGGGTGTCCAGGTATTCCGCTCCGTAGTTTCCTGTGTCTAGGTGTTGGATGTGGAAGTCCAGGGTGTCCAGGTATTCCGCTTCGTAGTTCTCTGTATCTAGGTGTCGGATGTGGAAGTCCAGGGTGTCCAGGTATTCCGCTCCGTAGTTTCCTGTGTCCAGGTGTCGGATGTGGAAGTTCAGGGTGTCCAGGTATTCCGCTTCGTAGTTTTCTGTACCTAGGTGTCGGATATGGAAGTTCAGGGTGTCCAGGTATTCCGCTTCGTAGTTCTCTGTATCTAGGTGTCGGATGTGGAAGTCCAGGGTGTGCAGGTATTCAGCTTCGTAGTTTCCTGTGTCCAGATGTTGGATGTGGAAGTCCAGGGTGTCCAGGTGTTCCGCTCCGTAGTTTCCTGTGTCTAGGTGTTGGATGTGGAAGTTCAGGGTGTCCAGTTATTCCGCTCCGTAGTGTCTTGTATCTAGGTACTGGATGTGGAAGTCCAGGGTGTCCAGGTATTCCGCTTCGTAGTTCTCTGTATCTAGGTGTCGGATGTGGAAGTCCAGGGTGTCCAGGTATTCCGCTCCGTAGTTTCCTGTGTCCAGGTGTCGGATGTGGAAGTTCAGGGTGTCCAGGTATTCCGCTTCGTAGTTTTCTGTACCTAGGTGTCGGATGTGGAAGTCCAGGGTGTCCAGGTATTCCGCTCCGTAGTTTCCTGTGTCCAGGTGTCGGATGTGGAAGTTCAGGGTGTCCAGGTATTCCGCTTCGTAGTTTTCTGTACCTAGGTGTCGGATGTGGAAGTCCAGGGTGTCCAGGCATTCCGCTCCGTAGTTTCCTGTATCCAGGTGTCGGGTGTGGAAGTCCAGGGTGTCCAGGTATTCCGCTCCGCAGTTTCCTGTGTCCAGGTGTCGGATGTGGAAGTTCAGGGTGTCCAGGTATTCCGCTTCGTAGTTTTCTGTACCTAGGTGTCGGATGTGGAAGTCCAGGGTGTCCAGGTACTCCGCTCCGTAGTGTCTTGTATCTAGGTACTGGATGTGGAAGTCCAGGGTGTCCAGGTATTCCGCTTCATAGTTCTCTGTATCTAGGTGTCGGATGTGGAAGTCCAGGGTGTCCAGGTATTCCGCTCCGTAGTTTCCTGTGTCCAGGTGTCGGATGTCGAAGTTCAGGATGTCCAGGTATTCCGCTTCGTAGTTTTCTGTACCTAGGTGTCGAATATGGAAGTCCAGGGTGTCCAGGTATTCCGCTCCGTAGTTTCCTGTGTCTAGGTGTTGGATGTGGAAGTCCAGGGTGTCCAGGTATTCCGCTTCGTAGTTCTCTGTATCTAGGTGTCGGATGTGGAAGTCCAGGGTGTCCAGGTATTCCGCTCCGTAGTTTCCTGTGTCCAGGTGTCGGATGTGGAAGTTCAGGGTGTCCAGGTATTCCGCTTCGTAGTTTTCTGTACCTAGGTGTCGGATATGGAAGTCCAGGGTGTGCAGGTATTCAGCTTCGTAGTTTCCTGTGTCCAGATGTTGGATGTGGAAGTCCAGGGTGTCCAGGTATTCCGCTCCGTAGTTTCCTGTGTCCAGGTGTCGGATGTGGAAGTTCAGGGTGTCCAGGTATTCCGCTTCGTAGTTTTCTGTACCTAGGTGTCGGATATGGAAGTTCAGGGTGTCCAGGTATTCCGCTTCGTAGTTCTCTGTATCTAGGTGTCGGATGTGGAAGTCCAGGGTGTGCAGGTATTCAGCTTCGTAGTTTCCTGTGTCCAGATGTTGGATGTGGAAGTCCAGGGTGTCCAGGTATTCCGCTCCGTAGTTTCCTGTGTCCAGGTGTCGGATGTGGAAGTTCAGGGTGTCCAGGTATTCCGCTTCGTAGTTTTCTGTACCTAGGTGTCGGATATGGAAGTTCAGGGTGTCCAGGTATTCCGCTTCGTAGTTCTCTGTATCTAGGTGTCGGATGTGGAAGTCCAGGGTGTGCAGGTATTCAGCTTCGTAGTTTCCTGTGTCCAGATGTTGGATGTGGAAGTCCAGGGTGTCCAGGTGTTCCGCTCCGTAGTTTCCTGTGTCTAGGTGTTGGATGTGGAAGTTCAGGGTGTCCAGTTATTCCGCTCCGTAGTGTCTTGTATCTAGGTACTGGATGTGGAAGTCCAGGGTGTCCAGGTATTCCGCTTCGTAGTTCTCTGTATCTAGGTGTCGGATGTGGAAGTCCAGGGTGTCCAGGTATTCCGCTCCGTAGTTTCCTGTGTCCAGGTGTCGGATGTGGAAGTTCAGGGTGTCCAGGTATTCCGCTTCGTAGTTTTCTGTACCTAGGTGTCGGATGTGGAAGTCCAGGGTGTCCAGGTATTCCGCTCCGTAGTTTCCTGTGTCCAGGTGTCGGATGTGGAAGTTCAGGGTGTCCAGGTATTCCGCTTCGTAGTTTTCTGTACCTAGGTGTCGGATGTGGAAGTCCAGGGTGTCCAGGCATTCCGCTCCGTAGTTTCCTGTATCCAGGTGTCGGGTGTGGAAGTCCAGGGTGTCCAGGTATTCCGCTCCGCAGTTTCCTGTGTCCAGGTGTCGGATGTGGAAGTTCAGGGTGTCCAGGTATTCCGCTTCGTAGTTTTCTGTACCTAGGTGTCGGATGTGGAAGTCCAGGGTGTCCAGGTACTCCGCTCCGTAGTGTCTTGTATCTAGGTACTGGATGTGGAAGTCCAGGGTGTCCAGGTATTCCGCTTCATAGTTCTCTGTATCTAGGTGTCGGATGTGGAAGTCCAGGGTGTCCAGGTATTCCGCTCCGTAGTTTCCTGTGTCCAGGTGTCGGATGTCGAAGTTCAGGATGTCCAGGTATTCCGCTTCGTAGTTTTCTGTACCTAGGTGTCGAATATGGAAGTCCAGGGTGTCCAGGTATTCCGCTCCGTAGTTTCCTGTGTCTAGGTGTTGGATGTGGAAGTCCAGGGTGTCCAGGTATTCCGCTTCGTAGTTCTCTGTATCTAGGTGTCGGATGTGGAAGTCCAGGGTGTCCAGGTATTCCGCTCCGTAGTTTCCTGTGTCCAGGTGTCGGATGTGGAAGTTCAGGGTGTCCAGGTATTCCGCTTCGTAGTTTTCTGTACCTAGGTGTCGGATATGGAAGTTCAGGGTGTCCAGGTATTCCGCTTCGTAGTTCTCTGTATCTAGGTGTCGGATGTGGAAGTCCAGGGTGTGCAGGTATTCAGCTTCGTAGTTTCCTGTGTCCAGATGTTGGATGTGGAAGTCCAGGGTGTCCAGGTGTTCCGCTCCGTAGTTTCCTGTGTCTAGGTGTTGGATGTGGAAGTTCAGGGTGTCCAGTTATTCCGCTCCGTAGTGTCTTGTATCTAGGTACTGGATGTGGAAGTCCAGGGTGTCCAGGTATTCCGCTTCGTAGTTCTCTGTATCTAGGTGTCGGATGTGGAAGTCCAGGGTGTCCAGGTATTCCGCTCCGTAGTTTCCTGTGTCCAGGTGTCGGATGTGGAAGTTCAGGGTGTCCAGGTATTCCGCTTCGTAGTTTTCTGTACCTAGGTGTCGGATGTGGAAGTTCAGGGTGTCCAGGTATTCCGCTCCGTAGTTTCTTGTATCTAGGTACTGGATGTGGAAGTTCAGGGTGTCCAGGTATTCCGCTTCGTAGTTCTCTGTATCTAGGTGTCGGATGTGGAAGTTCAGGGTGTCCAGGTATTCCGCTTCGTAGTTCTCTGTATCTAGGTGTCGAATGTGGAAGTCTAGGGTGTCCAGGTATTCCGCTCCGTAGTTTCCTGTGTCCAGGTGTCGGATGTGGAAGTTCAGGGTGTCCAGGTATTCCGCTTCGTAGTTTTCTGTATCTAGGTGTTGGATGTGGAAGTTCAGGGTGTCCAGGTATTCCGCTCCGTAGTTTCTTGTATCTAGGTACTGGATGTGGAGGTACAGGGTATCCAGGCATTCCGCTCCGTAGTTTCCTGTATCCAGGTGTCGGATGTGGAAGTTCAGGGTGTCCAGGTATTCCACTCCGCAGTTTCCTGTGTCCAGGTGTCGGATGTGGAAGTTCAGGGTGTCCAGGTATTCCGCTTCGTAGTTTTCTGTACCTAGGTATCGAATGTGGAAGTTCAGGGTGTCCAGGTATTCCGCTCCGTAGTTTCTTGCATCTAGGTACTGGATGTGGAAGTCCAGGGTGTCCAGGTATTCCGCTCCGCAGTTTCCTGTGTCCAGGGGTCGGATGTGGAAGTTCAGGGTGTCCAGGTATTCCGCTTCGTAGTTTTCTGTACCTAGGTGTCGGATGTGGAAGTCCAGGGTGTCCAGGTATTCCGCTTCGTAGTTCTCTGTATCTAGGTGTCGGATGTGGAAGTCCAGGATGTGCAGGTATTCCGCTTCGTAGTTTCCTGTGTCCAGATGTTGGATGTGGAAGTCCAGGGTGTCCAGGTACTCCGCTCCGTAGTGTCTTGTATCTAGGTACTGGATGTGGAAGTCCAGGGTGTCCAGGTATTCCGCTTCATAGTTCTCTGTATCTAGGTGTCGGATGTGGAAGTCCAGGGTGTCCAGGTATTCCGCTCCGTAGTTTCCTGTGTCCAGGTGTCGGATGTGGAAGTTCAGGATGTCCAGGTATTCCGCTTCGTAGTTTTCTGTACCTAGGTGTCGAATATGGAAGTCCAGGGTGTCCAGGTATTCCGCTCCGTAGTTTCCTGTGTCCAGATGTTGGATGTGGAAGTCCAGGGTGTCCAGGTATTCCGCTCCGTAGTTTCCTGTGTCTAGGTGTTGGATGTGGAAGTCCAGGGTGTCCAGGTATTCCGCTTCGTAGTTCTCTGTATCTAGGTGTCGGATGTGGAAGTCCAGGGTGTCCAGGTATTCCGCTCCGTAGTTTCCTGTATCCAGGTGTCGGATTTGGAAGTCCAGGGTGTCCAGGTATTCCGCTCCGCAGTTTCCTGTGTCCAGGTGTCGGATGTGGAAGTTCAGGGTGTCCAGGTATTCCGCTTCGTAGTTTTCTGTACCTAGGTGTCGGATGTGGAAGTCCAGGGTGTCCAGGTATTCCGCTTCGTAGTTCTCTGTATCTAGGTGTCGGATGTGGAAGTCCAGGGTGTGCAGGTATTCCGCTTCGTAGTTCTCTGTATCTAGGTGTCGGATGTGGAAGTCCAGGGTGTGCAGGTATTCCGCTTCGTAGTTTCCTGTGTCCAGATGTTGGATGTGGAAGTCCAGGGTGTCCAGGTACTCCGCTCCGTAGTGTCTTGTATCTAGGTACTGGATGTGGAAGTCCAGGGTGTCCAGGTATTCCGCTTCATAGTTCTCTGTATCTAGGTGTCGGATGTGGAAGTCCAGGGTGTCCAGGTATTCCGCTCCGTAGTTTCCTGTGTCCAGGTGTCGGATGTGGAAGTTCAGGATGTCCAGGTATTCCGCTTCGTAGTTTTCTGTACCTAGGTGTCGAATATGGAAGTCCAGGGTGTCCAGGTATTCCGCTCCGTAGTTTCCTGTGTCCAGATGTTGGATGTGGAAGTCCAGGGTGTCCAGGTATTCCGCTCCGTAGTTTCCTGTGTCTAGGTGTTGGATGTGGAAGTCCAGGGTGTCCAGGTATTCCGCTTCGTAGTTCTCTGTATCTAGGTGTCGGATGTGGAAGTCCAGGGTGTCCAGGTATTCCGCTCCGTAGTTTCCTGTGTCCAGGTGTCGGATGTGGAAGTTCAGGGTGTCCAGGTATTCCGCTTCGTAGTTTTCTGTACCTAGGTGTCGGATATGGAAGTTCAGGGTGTCCAGGTATTCCGCTTCGTAGTTCTCTGTATCTAGGTGTCGGATGTGGAAGTCCAGGGTGTGCAGGTATTCAGCTTCGTAGTTTCCTGTGTCCAGATGTTGGATGTGGAAGTCCAGGGTGTCCAGGTATTCCGCTCCGTAGTTTATTGTGTCTAGGTGTTGGATGTGGAAGTTCAGGGTGTCCAGTTATTCCGCTCCGTAGTGTCTTGTATCTAGGTACTGGATGTGGAAGTCCAGGGTGTCCAGGTATTCCGCTTCGTAGTTCTCTGTATCTAGGTGTCGGATGTGGAAGTCCAGGGTGTCCAGGTATTCCGCTCCGTAGTTTCCTGTGTCCAGGTGTCGGATGTGGAAGTTCAGGGTGTCCAGGTATTCCGCTTCGTAGTTTTCTGTACCTAGGTGTCGGATGTGGAAGTTCAGGGTGTCCAGGTATTCCGCTCCGTAGTTTCTTGTATCTAGGTACTGGATGTGGAAGTTCAGGGTGTCCAGGTATTCCGCTTCGTAGTTCTCTGTATCTAGGTGTCGGATGTGGAAGTTCAGGGTGTCCAGGTATTCCGCTTCGTAGTTCTCTGTATCTAGGTGTCGAATGTGGAAGTCTAGGGTGTCCAGGTATTCCGCTCCGTAGTTTCCTGTGTCCAGGTGTCGGATGTGGAAGTTCAGGGTGTCCAGGTATTCCGCTTCGTAGTTTTCTGTATCTAGGTGTTGGATGTGGAAGTTCAGGGTGTCCAGGTATTCCGCTCCGTAGTTTCTTGTATCTAGGTACTGGATGTGGAGGTACAGGGTATCCAGGCATTCCGCTCCGTAGTTTCCTGTATCCAGGTGTCGGATGTGGAAGTTCAGGGTGTCCAGGTATTCCACTCCGCAGTTTCCTGTGTCCAGGTGTCGGATGTGGAAGTTCAGGGTGTCCAGGTATTCTGCTTCGTAGTTTTCTGTACCTAGTTGTCGGATGTGGAAGTCCAGGGTGTCCAGGTATTCCGCTCCGTAGTTTCCTGTGTCCAGGTGTCGGATGTGGAAGTTCAGGGTGTCCAGGTATTCCGCTTCGTAATTTTCTGTATCTAGGTGTCGGATATGGAAGTCCAGGTTGTCCAGGTATTCCGCTTCGTAGTTCTCTGTATCTAGGTGTCGGATGTGGAAGTCCAGGGTGTGCAGGTATTCCGCTCCGTAGTTTCCTGTGTCCAGGTGTCGGATGTGGAAGTTCAGGGTGTCCAGGTATTCCGCTTCGTAGTTTTCTGTACCTAGGTGTCGGATATGGAAGTCCAGGGTGTCCAGGTATTCCGCTTCATAGTTCTCTGTATCTAGGTGTCGGATGTGGAAGTTCAGGGTGTCCAGGTATTCCGCTTCGTAGTTCTCTGTATCTAGGTGTCGAATGTGGAAGTCTAGGGTGTCCAGGTATTCCGCTCCGTAGTTTCCTGTGTCCAGGTGTCGGATGTGGAAGTTCAGGGTGTCCAGGTATTCCGCTTCGTAGTTTTCTGTATCTAGGTGTTGGATGTGGAAGTTCAGGGTGTCCAGGTATTCCGCTCCGTAGTTTCTTGTATCTAGGTACTGGATGTGGAGGTACAGGGTATCCAGGCATTCCGCTCCGTAGTTTCCTGTATCCAGGTGTCGGATGTGGAAGTTCAGGGTGTCCAGGTATTCCACTCCGCAGTTTCCTGTGTCCAGGTGTCGGATGTGGAAGTTCAGGGTGTCCAGGTATTCTGCTTCGTAGTGTCTTGTATCTAGGTACTGGATGTGGAAGTCCAGGGTGTCCAGGTATTCCGCTTCGTAGTTCTCTGTATCTAGGTGTCGGATGTGGAAGTCCAGGGTGTCCAGGTATTCCGCTCCGTAGTTTCCTGCACCTAGGTGTCGGATGTGGAAGTTCAGGGTGTCCAGGTATTCCGCTCCGTAGTTTCTTGTATCTAGGTACTGGATGTGGAAGTTCAGGGTGTCCAGGTATTCCGCTTCGTAGTTCTCTGTATCTAGGTGTCGGATGTGGAAGTTCAGGGTGTCCAGGTATTCCGCTTCGTAGTTCTCTCGTATCTAGGTGTCGAATGTGGAAGTCTAGGGTGTCCAGGTATTCCGCTACGTAGTTTCCTGTGTCCAGGTGTCGGATGTGGAAGTTCAGGGTGTCCAGGTATTCCGCTTCGTACTTTTCTGTATCTAGGTGTTGGATGTGGAAGTTCAGGGTGTCCAGGTATTCCGCTCCGTAGTTTCTTGTATCTAGGTACTGGATGTGGAGGTACAGGGTATCCAGGCATTCCGCTCCGTAGTTTCCTGTATCCAGGTGTCGGATGTGGAAGTTCAGGGTGTCCAGGTATTCCACTCCGCAGTTTCCTGTGTCCAGGTGTCGGATGTGGAAGTTCAGGGTGTCCAGGTATTCTGCTTCGTAGTTTTCTGTACCTAGTTGTCGGATGTGGAAGTCCAGGGTGTCCAGGTATTCCGCTCCGTAGTTTCCTGTGTCCAGGTGTCGGATGTGGAAGTTCAGGGTGTCCAGGTATTCCGCTTCGTAATTTTCTGTATCTAGGTGTCGGATATGGAAGTCCAGGTTGTCCAGGTATTCCGCTTCGTAGTTCTCTGTATCTAGGTGTCGGATGTGGAAGTCCAGGGTGTGCAGGTATTCCGCTCCGTAGTTTCCTGTGTCCAGGTGTCGGATGTGGAAGTTCAGGGTGTCCAGGTATTCCGCTTCGTAGTTTTCTGTACCTAGGTGTCGGATATGGAAGTCCAGGGTGTCCAGGTATTCCGCTTCGTAGTTCTCTGTATCTAGGTGTCGGATGTGGAAGTTCAGGGTGTCCAGGTATTCCGCTTCGTAGTTCTCTGTATCTAGGTGTCGAATGTGGAAGTCTAGGGTGCCCAGGTATTCCGCTCCGTAGTTTCCTGTGTCCAGGTGTCGGATGTGGAAGTTCAGGGTGTCCAGGTATTCCGCTTCGTAGTTCTCTGTATCTAGGTGTCGGATGTGGAAGTTCAGGGTGTCCAGGTATTCCGCTTCGTAGTTCTCTGTATCTAGGTGTCGAATGTGGAAGTCTAGGGTGTCCAGGTATTCCGCTACGTAGTTTCCTGTGTCCAGGTGTCGGATGTGGAAGTTCAGGGTGTCCAGGTATTCCGCTTCGTAGTTTTCTGTATCTAGGTGTTGGATGTGGAAGTTCAGGGTGTCCAGGTATTCCGCTCCGTAGTTTCTTGTATCTAGGTACTGGATGTGGAGGTACAGGGTATCCAGGCATTCCGCTCCGTAGTTTCCTGTATCCAGGTGTCGGATGTGGAAGTTCAGGGTGTCCAGGTATTCCACTCCGCAGTTTCCTGTGTCCAGGTGTCGGATGTGGAAGTTCAGGGTGTCCAGGTATTCTGCTTCGTAGTTTTCTGTACCTAGTTGTCGGATGTGGAAGTCCAGGGTGTCCAGGTATTCCGCTCCGTAGTTTCCTGTGTCCAGGTGTCGGATGTGGAAGTTCAGGGTGTCCAGGTATTCCGCTTCGTAATTTTCTGTATCTAGGTGTCGGATATGGAAGTCCAGGTTGTCCAGGTATTCCGCTTCGTAGTTCTCTGTATCTAGGTGTCGGATGTGGAAGTCCAGGGTGTGCAGGTATTCCGCTCCGTAGTTTCCTGTGTCCAGGTGTCGGATGTGGAAGTTCAGGGTGTCCAGGTATTCCGCTTCGTAGTTTTCTGTACCTAGGTGTCGGATATGGAAGTCCAGGGTGTCCAGGTATTCCGCTTCGTAGTTCTCTGTATCTAGGTGTCGGATGTGGAAGTTCAGGGTGTCCAGGTATTCCGCTTCGTAGTTCTCTGTATCTAGGTGTCGAATGTGGAAGTCTAGGGTGTCCAGGTATTCCGCTCCGTAGTTTCCTGTGTCCAGGTGTCGGATGTGGAAGTTCAGGGTGTCCAGGTATTCCGCTTCGTAGTTTTCTGTATCTAGGTGTTGGATGTGGAAGTTCAGGGTGTCCAGGTATTCCGCTCCGTAGTTTCTTGTATCTAGGTACTGGATGTGGAGGTACAGGGTATCCAGGCATTCCGCTCCGTAGTTTCCTGTATCCAGGTGTCGGATGTGGAAGTTCAGGGTGTCCAGGTATTCCACTCCGCAGTTTCCTGTGTCCAGGTGTCGGATGTGGAAGTTCAGGGTGTCCAGGTATTCTGCTTCGTAGTTTTCTGTACCTAGTTGTCGAATGTGGAAGTCCAGGGTGTCCAGGTATTCCGCTCCGTAGTTTCCTGTGTCCAGGTGTCGGATGTGGAAGTTCAGGGTGTCCAGGTATTCCGCTTCGTAATTTTCTGTATCTAGGTGTCGGATATGGAAGTCCAGGTTGTCCAGGTATTCCGCTTCGTAGTTCTCTGTATCTAGGTGTCGGATGTGGAAGTCCAGGGTGTGCAGGTATTCCGCTCCGTAGTTTCCTGTGTCCAGGTGTCGGATGTGGAAGTTCAGGGTGTCCAGGTATTCCACTCCGCAGTTTCCTGTGTCCAGGTGTCGGATGTGGAAGTTCAGGGTGTCCAGGTATTCTGCTTCGTAGTTTTCTGTACCTAGTTGTCGGATGTGGAAGTCCAGGGTGTCCAGGTATTCCGCTCCGTAGTTTCCTGTGTCCAGGTGTCGGATGTGGAAGTTCAGGGTGTCCAGGTATTCCGCTTCGTAATTTTCTGTATCTAGGTGTCGGATATGGAAGTCCAGGTTGTCCAGGTATTCCGCTTCGTAGTTCTCTGTATCTAGGTGTCGGATGTGGAAGTCCAGGGTGTGCAGGTATTCCGCTCCGTAGTTTCCTGTGTCCAGGTGTCGGATGTGGAAGTTCAGGGTGTCCAGGTATTCCGCTTCGTAGTTTTCTGTACCTAGGTGTCGGATATGGAAGTCCAGGGTGTCCAGGTATTCCGCTTCGTAGTTCTCTGTATCTAGGTGTCGGATGTGGAAGTTCAGGGTGTCCAGGTATTCCGCTTCGTAGTTCTCTGTATCTAGGTGTCGAATGTGGAAGTCTAGGGTGTCCAGGTATTCCGCTCCGTAGTTTCCTGTGTCCAGGTGTCGGATGTGGAAGTTCAGGGTGTCCAGGTATTCCGCTTCGTAGTTCTCTGTATCTAGGTGTCGGATGTGGAAGTTCAGGGTGTCCAGGTATTCCGCTTCGTAGTTCTCTGTATCTAGGTGTCGAATGTGGAAGTCTAGGGTGTCCAGGTATTCCGCTACGTAGTTTCCTGTGTCCAGGTGTCGGATGTGGAAGTTCAGGGTGTCCAGGTATTCCGCTTCGTAGTTTTCTGTATCTAGGTGTTGGATGTGGAAGTTCAGGGTGTCCAGGTATTCCGCTCCGTAGTTTCTTGTATCTAGGTACTGGATGTGGAGGTACAGGGTATCCAGGCATTCCGCTCCGTAGTTTCCTGTATCCAGGTGTCGGATGTGGAAGTTCAGGGTGTCCAGGTATTCCACTCCGCAGTTTCCTGTGTCCAGGTGTCGGATGTGGAAGTTCAGGGTGTCCAGGTATTCTGCTTCGTAGTTTTCTGTACCTAGTTGTCGGATGTGGAAGTCCAGGGTGTCCAGGTATTCCGCTCCGTAGTTTCCTGTGTCCAGGTGTCGGATGTGGAAGTTCAGGGTGTCCAGGTATTCCGCTTCGTAATTTTCTGTATCTAGGTGTCGGATATGGAAGTCCAGGTTGTCCAGGTATTCCGCTTCGTAGTTCTCTGTATCTAGGTGTCGGATGTGGAAGTCCAGGGTGTGCAGGTATTCCGCTCCGTAGTTTCCTGTGTCCAGGTGTCGGATGTGGAAGTTCAGGGTGTCCAGGTATTCCGCTTCGTAGTTTTCTGTACCTAGGTGTCGGATATGGAAGTCCAGGGTGTCCAGGTATTCCGCTTCGTAGTTCTCTGTATCTAGGTGTCGGATGTGGAAGTTCAGGGTGTCCAGGTATTCCGCTTCGTAGTTCTCTGTATCTAGGTGTCGAATGTGGAAGTCTAGGGTGTCCAGGTATTCCGCTCCGTAGTTTCCTGTATCCAGGTGTCGGATGTGGAAGTTCAGGGTGTCCAGGTATTCCGCTTCGTAGTTTTCTGTATCTAGGTGTTGGATGTGGAAGTTCAGGGTGTCCAGGTATTCCGCTCCATAGTTTCTTGTATCTAGGTACTGGATGTGGAGGTACAGGGTATCCAGGCATTCCGCTCCGTAGTTTCCTGTATCCAGGTGTCGGATGTGGAAGTTCAGGGTGTCCAGGTATTCCACTCCGCAGTTTCCTGTGTCCAGGTGTCGGATGTGGAAGTTCAGGGTGTCCAGGTATTCTGCTTCGTAGTTTTCTGTACCTAGTTGTCGAATGTGGAAGTCCAGGGTGTCCAGGTATTCCGCTCCGTAGTTTCCTGTGTCCAGGTGTCGGATGTGGAAGTTCAGGGTGTCCAGGTATTCCGCTTCGTAATTTTCTGTATCTAGGTGTCGGATATGGAAGTCCAGGTTGTCCAGGTATTCCGCTTCGTAGTTCTCTGTATCTAGGTGTCGGATGTGGAAGTCCAGGGTGTGCAGGTATTCCGCTCCGTAGTTTCCTGTGTCCAGGTGTCGGATGTGGAAGTTCAGGGTGTCCAGGTATTCCGCTTCGTAGTTTTCTGTACCTAGGTGTCGGATATGGAAGTCCAGGGTGTCCAGGTATTCCGCTTCGTAGTTCTCTGTATCTAGGTGTCGGATGTGGAAGTCCAGGGTGTGCAGGTATTCCGCTTCGTAGTTTCCTGTGTCCAGGTGTTGGATGTGGTAGTCCAGGGTGTGTAGGCATTCCGCTCCGTAGTTTCCTGTATCCAGGTGTCGGATGTGGAAGTCCACGGTTTGCAGGTATTCCGCTTCGTAGTTTCCTGTGTCCAGATGTTGGATGTGGAAGTCCAGGGTGTCCAGGTATTCCGCTACGTAGTTTCCTGTGTCTAGGTGTTGGATGTGGAAGTTCAGGGTGTCCAGGTATTCCGCTCCGTAGTGTCTTGTATCTAGGTACTGGATGTGGAAGTCCAGCATGTCCAGGTATTCCGCTTCGTAGTTCTCTGTATCTAGGTGTCGGATATGGAAGTCCAGGGTGTCCAGGTATTCCGCTTCGTAGTTCTCTGTATCTAGGTGTCGGATGTGGAAGTCCAGGGTGTGCAGGTATTCCGCTTCGTAGTTTCCTGTGTCCAGATGTTGGATGTGGAAGTCCAGGGTGTCCAGGTACTCCGCTCCGTAGTTTCCTGTGTATAGGTGTTGGATGTGGAAGTTCAGGGTGTCCAGGTATTCCGCTCCGTAGTGTCTTGTATCTAGGTACTGGATGTGGAAGTCCAGGGTGTCCAGGTATTCCGCTTCATAGTTCTCTGTATCTAGGTGTCGGATGTGGAAGTCCAGGGTGTCCAGGTATTCCGCTCCGTAGTTTCCTGTGTCCAGGTGTCGGATGTGGAAGTTCAGGATGTCCAGGTATTCCGCTTCGTAGTTTTCTGTACCTAGGTGTCGAATATGGAAGTTCAGGGTGTCCAGGTATTCCGCTTCGTAGTTCTCTGTATCTAGGTGTTGGATGTGGAAGTCCACGGTGTGCAGGTATTCCGCTTCGTAGTTTCCTGTGTCCAGATGTTGGATGTGGAAGTCCAGGGTGTCCAGGTATTCCGCTTCGTAGTTTCCTGTGTCTAGGTGTTGGATGTGGAAGTCCAGGGTGTCCAGGTATTCCGCTTCGTAGTTCTCTGTATCTAGGTGTCGGATGTGGAAGTCCAGGGTGTCCAGGTATTCCGCTCCGTAGTTTCCTGTGTCCAGGTGTCGGATGTGGAAGTTCAGGGTGTCCAGGTATTCCGCTTCGTAGTTTTCTGTACCTAGGTGTCGGATATGGAAGTTCAGGGTGTCCAGGTATTCCGCTTCGTAGTTCTCTGTATCTAGGTGTCGGATGTGGAAGTCCAGGGTGTGCAGGTATTCCGCTTCGTAGTTTCCTGTGTCCAGATGTTGGATGTGGAAGTCCAGGGTGTCCAGGTATTCCGCTCCGTAGTTTCCTGTGTCTAGGTGTGGGATGTGGAAGTTCAGGGTGTCCAGTTATTCCGCTCCGTAGTGTCTTGTATCTAGGTACTGGATGTGGAAGTCCAGGGTGTCCAGGTATTCCGCTTCGTAGTTCTCTGTATCTAGGTGTCGGATGTGGAAGTCCAGGGTGTCCAGGTATTCCGCTCCGTAGTTTCCTGTGTCCAGGTGTCGGATGTGGAAGTTCAGGGTGTCCAGGTATTCCGCTTCGTAGTTTTCTGTACCTAGGTGTCGGATGTGGAAGTTCAGGGTGTCCAGGTATTCCGCTCCGTAATTTCTTGTATCTAGGTACTGGATGTGGAAGTTCAAGGTGTCCATGTATTCCGCTTCGTAGTTTTCTGTACCTAGGTGTCGGATATGGAAGTCCAGGGTGTCCAGGTATTCCGCTTCGTAGTTCTCTGTATCTAGGTGTCGGATGTGGAAGTCCAGGGTGTCCAGGTATTCCGCTCCGTAGTTTCCTGTGTCCAGGTGTCGGATGTGGAAGTTCAGGGTGTCCAGGTATTCCGCTTCGTAGTTTTCTGTACCTAGGTATCGGATGTGGAAGTTCAGGGTGTCCAGGTATTCCGCTCCATAGTTTCTTGTATCTAGGTACTGGATGTGGAAGTCCAGGGTGTCCAGGTATTCCGCTCCGCAGTTTCCTGTGTCCAGGTGTCGGATGTGGAAGTTCAGGGTGTCCAGGTATTCCGCTTCGTAATTTTCTATATCTAGGTGTCGGATATGGAAGTCCAGGTTGTCCAGGTATTCCGCTTCGTAGTTCTCTGTATCTAGGTGTCGGATGTGGAAGTCCAGGGTGTGCAGGTATTCCGCTCCGTAGTTTCCTGTGTCCAGGTGTCGGATGTGGAAGTTCAGGGTGTCCAGGTATTCCGCTTCGTAGTTTTCTGTACCTAGGTGTCGGATGTGGAAGTCCAGGGTGTCCAGGTATTCCGCTTCGTAGTTCTCTGTATCTAGGTGTCGGATGTGGAAGTCCAGGGTGTGCAGGTATTCCGCTTCGTAGTTCTCTGTATCTAGGTGTCGGATGTGGAAGTCAAGGGTGTGCAGGTATTCCGCTTCGTAGTTTCCTGTGTCCAGATGTTGGATGTGGAAGTCCAGGGTGTCCAGGTACTCCGCTCCGTAGTGTCTTGTATCTAGGTACTGGATGTGGAAGTCCAGGGTGTCCAGGTATTCCGCTTCATAGTTCTCTGTATCTAGGTGTCGGATGTGGAAGTCCAGGGTGTCCAGGTATTCCGCTCCGTAGTTTCCTGTGTCCAGGTGTCGGATGTGGAAGTTCAGGATGTCCAGGTATTCCGCTTCGTAGTTTTCTGTACCTAGGTGTCGAATATGGAAGTCCAGGGTGTCCAGGTATTCCGCTCCGTAGTTTCCTGTGTCCAGATGTTGGATGTGGAAGTCCAGGGTGTCCAGGTATTCCGCTCCGTAGTTTCCTGTGTCTAGGTGTTGGATGTGGAAGTCCAGGGTGTCCAGGTATTCCGCTTCGTAGTTCTCTGTATCTAGGTGTCGGATGTGGAAGTCCAGGGTGTCCAGGTATTCCGCTCCGTAGTTTCCTGTGTCCAGGTGTCGGATGTGGAAGTTCAGGGTGTCCAGGTATTCCGCTTCGTAGTTTTCTGTACCTAGGTGTCGGATATGGAAGTTCAGGGTGTCCAGGTATTCCGCTTCGTAGTTCTCTGTATCTAGGTGTCGGATGTGGAAGTCCAGGGTGTGCAGGTATTCAGCTTCGTAGTTTCCTGTGTCCAGATGTTGGATGTGGAAGTCCAGGGTGTCCAGGTATTCCGCTCCGTAGTTTCCTGTGTCTAGGTGTTGGATGTGGAAGTTCAGGGTGTCCAGTTATTCCGCTCCGTAGTGTCTTGTATCTAGGTACTGGATGTGGAAGTCCAGGGTGTCCAGGTATTCCGCTTCGTAGTTCTCTGTATCTAGGTGTCGGATGTGGAAGTCCAGGGTGTCCAGGTATTCCGCTCCGTAGTTTCCTGTGTCCAGGTGTCGGATGTGGAAGTTCAGGGTGTCCAGGTATTCCGCTTCGTAGTTTTCTGTACCTAGGTGTCGGATGTGGAAGTTCAGGGTGCCCAGGTATTCCGCTCCGTAGTTTCTTGTATCTAGGTACTGGATGTGGAAGTTCAGGGTGTCCAGGTATTCCGCTTCGTAGTTCTCTGTATCTAGGTGTCGGATGTGGAAGTTCAGGGTGTCCAGGTATTCCGCTTCGTAGTTCTCTGTATCTAGGTGTCGAATGTGGAAGTCTAGGGTGTCCAGGTATTCCGCTCCGTAGTTTCCTGTGTCCAGGTGTCGGATGTGGAAGTTCAGGGTGTCCAGGTATTCCGCTTCGTAGTTTTCTGTATCTAGGTGTTGGATGTGGAAGTTCAGGGTGTCCAGGTATTCCGCTCCGTAGTTTCTTGTATCTAGGTACTGGATGTGGAGGTACAGGGTATCCAGGCATTCCGCTCCGTAGTTTCCTGTATCCAGGTGTCGGATGTGGAAGTTCAGGGTGTCCAGGTATTCCACTCCGCAGTTTCCTGTGTCCAGGTGTCGGATGTGGAAGTTCAGGGTGTCCAGGTATTCTGCTTCGTAGTTTTCTGTACCTAGTTGTCGGATGTGGAAGTCCAGGGTGTCCAGGTATTCCGCTCCGTAGTTTCCTGTGTCCAGGTGTCGGATGTGGAAGTTCAGGGTGTCCAGGTATTCCGCTTCGTAATTTTCTGTATCTAGGTGTCGGATATGGAAGTCCAGGTTGTCCAGGTATTCCGCTTCGTAGTTCTCTGTATCTAGGTGTCGGATGTGGAAGTCCAGGGTGTGCAGGTATTCCGCTCCGTAGTTTCCTGTGTCCAGGTGTCGGATGTGGAAGTTCAGGGTGTCCAGGTATTCCGCTTCGTAGTTTTCTGTACCTAGGTGTCGGATATGGAAGTCCAGGGTGTCCAGGTATTCCGCTTCATAGTTCTCTGTATCTAGGTGTCGGATGTGGAAGTTCAGGGTGTCCAGGTATTCCGCTTCGTAGTTCTCTGTATCTAGGTGTCGAATGTGGAAGTCTAGGGTGTCCAGGTATTCCGCTCCGTAGTTTCCTGTGTCCAGGTGTCGGATGTGGAAGTTCAGGGTGTCCAGGTATTCCGCTTCGTAGTTTTCTGTATCTAGGTGTTGGATGTGGAAGTTCAGGGTGTCCAGGTATTCCGCTCCGTAGTTTCTTGTATCTAGGTACTGGATGTGGAGGTACAGGGTATCCAGGCATTCCGCTCCGTAGTTTCCTGTATCCAGGTGTCGGATGTGGAAGTTCAGGGTGTCCAGGTATTCCACTCCGCAGTTTCCTGTGTCCAGGTGTCGGATGTGGAAGTTCAGGGTGTCCAGGTATTCTGCTTCGTAGTGTCTTGTATCTAGGTACTGGATGTGGAAGTCCAGGGTGTCCAGGTATTCCGCTTCGTAGTTCTCTGTATCTAGGTGTCGGATGTGGAAGTCCAGGGTGTCCAGGTATTCCGCTCCGTAGTTTCCTGCACCTAGGTGTCGGATGTGGAAGTTCAGGGTGTCCAGGTATTCCGCTCCGTAGTTTCTTGTATCTAGGTACTGGATGTGGAAGTTCAGGGTGTCCAGGTATTCCGCTTCGTAGTTCTCTGTATCTAGGTGTCGGATGTGGAAGTTCAGGGTGTCCAGGTATTCCGCTTCGTAGTTCTCTGTATCTAGGTGTCGAATGTGGAAGTCTAGGGTGTCCAGGTATTCCGCTACGTAGTTTCCTGTGTCCAGGTGTCGGATGTGGAAGTTCAGGGTGTCCAGGTATTCCGCTTCGTAGTTTTCTGTATCTAGGTGTTGGATGTGGAAGTTCAGGGTGTCCAGGTATTCCGCTCCGTAGTTTCTTGTATCTAGGTACTGGATGTGGAGGTACAGGGTATCCAGGCATTCCGCTCCGTAGTTTCCTGTATCCAGGTGTCGGATGTGGAAGTTCAGGGTGTCCAGGTATTCCACTCCGCAGTTTCCTGTGTCCAGGTGTCGGATGTGGAAGTTCAGGGTGTCCAGGTATTCTGCTTCGTAGTTTTCTGTACCTAGTTGTCGGATGTGGAAGTCCAGGGTGTCCAGGTATTCCGCTCCGTAGTTTCCTGTGTCCAGGTGTCGGATGTGGAAGTTCAGGGTGTCCAGGTATTCCGCTTCGTAATTTTCTGTATCTAGGTGTCGGATATGGAAGTCCAGGTTGTCCAGGTATTCCGCTTCGTAGTTCTCTGTATCTAGGTGTCGGATGTGGAAGTCCAGGGTGTGCAGGTATTCCGCTCCGTAGTTTCCTGTGTCCAGGTGTCGGATGTGGAAGTTCAGGGTGTCCAGGTATTCCGCTTCGTAGTTTTCTGTACCTAGGTGTCGGATATGGAAGTCCAGGGTGTCCAGGTATTCCGCTTCGTAGTTCTCTGTATCTAGGTGTCGGATGTGGAAGTTCAGGGTGTCCAGGTATTCCGCTTCGTAGTTCTCTGTATCTAGGTGTCGAATGTGGAAGTCTAGGGTGTCCAGGTATTCCGCTCCGTAGTTTCCTGTGTCCAGGTGTCGGATGTGGAAGTTCAGGGTGTCCAGGTATTCCGCTTCGTAGTTCTCTGTATCTAGGTGTCGGATGTGGAAGTTCAGGGTGTCCAGGTATTCCGCTTCGTAGTTCTCTGTATTTAGGTGTCGAATGTGGAAGTCTAGGGTGTCCAGGTATTCCGCTACGTAGTTTCCTGTGTCCAGGTGTCGGATGTGGAAGTTCAGGGTGTCCAGGTATTCCGCTTCGTAGTTTTCTGTATCTAGGTGTTGGATGTGGAAGTTCAGGGTGTCCAGGTATTCCGCTCCGTAGTTTCTTGTATCTAGGTACTGGATGTGGAGGTACAGGGTATCCAGGCATTCCGCTCCGTAGTTTCCTGTATCCAGGTGTCGGATGTGGAAGTTCAGGGTGTCCAGGTATTCCACTCCGCAGTTTCCTGTGTCCAGGTGTCGGATGTGGAAGTTCAGGGTGTCCAGGTATTCTGCTTCGTAGTTTTCTGTACCTAGTTGTCGGATGTGGAAGTCCAGGGTGTCCAGGTATTCCGCTCCGTAGTTTCCTGTGTCCAGGTGTCGGATGTGGAAGTTCAGGGTGTCCAGGTATTCCGCTTCGTAATTTTCTGTATCTAGGTGTCGGATATGGAAGTCCAGGTTGTCCAGGTATTCCGCTTCGTAGTTCTCTGTATCTAGGTGTCGGATGTGGAAGTCCAGGGTGTGCAGGTATTCCGCTCCGTAGTTTCCTGTGTCCAGGTGTCGGATGTGGAAGTTCAGGGTGTCCAGGTATTCCGCTTCGTAGTTTTCTGTACCTAGGTGTCGGATATGGAAGTCCAGGGTGTCCAGGTATTCCGCTTCGTAGTTCTCTGTATCTAGGTGTCGGATGTGGAAGTTCAGGGTGTCCAGGTATTCCGCTTCGTAGTTCTCTGTATCTAGGTGTCGAATGTGGAAGTCTAGGGTGTCCAGGTATTCCGCTCCGTAGTTTCCTGTGTCCAGGTGTCGGATGTGGAAGTTCAGGGTGTCCAGGTATTCCGCTTCGTAGTTTTCTGTATCTAGGTGTTGGATGTGGAAGTTCAGGGTGTCCAGGTATTCCGCTCCGTAGTTTCTTGTATCTAGGTACTGGATGTGGAGGTACAGGGTATCCAGGCATTCCGCTCCGTAGTTTCCTGTATCCAGGTGTCGGATGTGGAAGTTCAGGGTGTCCAGGTATTCCACTCCGCAGTTTCCTGTGTCCAGGTGTCGGATGTGGAAGTTCAGGGTGTCCAGGTATTCTGCTTCGTAGTTTTCTGTACCTAGTTGTCGAATGTGGAAGTCCAGGGTGTCCAGGTATTCCGCTCCGTAGTTTCCTGTGTCCAGGTGTCGGATGTGGAAGTTCAGGGTGTCCAGGTATTCCGCTTCGTAATTTTCTGTATCTAGGTGTCGGATATGGAAGTCCAGGTTGTCCAGGTATTCCGCTTCGTAGTTCTCTGTATCTAGGTGTCGGATGTGGAAGTCCAGGGTGTGCAGGTATTCCGCTCCGTAGTTTCCTGTGTCCAGGTGTCGGATGTGGAAGTTCAGGGTGTCCAGGTATTCCGCTTCGTAGTTTTCTGTACCTAGGTGTCGGATATGGAAGTCCAGGGTGTCCAGGTATTCCGCTTCGTAGTTCTCTGTATCTAGGTGTCGGATGTGGAAGTCCAGGGTGTGCAGGTATTCCGCTTCGTAGTTTCCTGTGTCCAGGTGTTGGATGTGGTAGTCCAGGGTGTGTAGGCATTCCGCTCCGTAGTTTCCTGTATCCAGGTGTCGGATGTGGAAGTCCACGGTTTGCAGGTATTCCGCTTCGTAGTTTCCTGTGTCCAGATGTTGGATGTGGAAGTCCAGGGTGTCCAGGTATTCCGCTACGTAGTTTCCTGTGTCTAGGTGTTGGATGTGGAAGTTCAGGGTGTCCAGGTATTCCGCTCCGTAGTGTCTTGTATCTAGGTACTGGATGTGGAAGTCCAGCATGTCCAGGTATTCCGCTTCGTAGTTCTCTGTATCTAGGTGTCGGATATGGAAGTCCAGGGTGTCCAGGTATTCCGCTTCGTAGTTCTCTGTATCTAGGTGTCGGATGTGGAAGTCCAGGGTGTGCAGGTATTCCGCTTCGTAGTTTCCTGTGTCCAGATGTTGGATGTGGAAGTCCAGGGTGTCCAGGTACTCCGCTCCGTAGTTTCCTGTGTATAGGTGTTGGATGTGGAAGTTCAGGGTGTCCAGGTATTCCGCTTCGTAGTTCTCTGTATCTAGGTGTCGGATGTGGAAGTCCAGGGTGTGCAGGTATTCAGCTTCGTAGTTTCCTGTGTCCAGATGTTGGATGTGGAAGTCCAGGGTGTCCAGGTATTCCGCTCCGTAGTTTCCTGTGTCTAGGTGTTGGATGTGGAAGTTCAGGGTGTACAGGTATTCCGCTCCGTAGTGTCTTGTATCTAGGTACTGGATGTGGAAGTCCAGGGTGTCCAGGTATTCCGCTTCGTAGTTCTCCGTATCTAGGTGTCGGATGTGGAAGTCCAGGGTGTCCAGGTATTCCGCTCCGTAGTTTCCTGTGTCCAGGTGTCGGATGTGGAAGTTCAGGGTGTCCAGGTATTCCGCTTCGTAGTTTTCTGTACCTAGGTGTCGGATGTGGAAGTTCAGGGTGTCCAGGTATTCCGCTCCGTAGTTTCTTGTATCTAGGTACTGGATGTGGAAGTCCAGGGTGTCCAGGTATTCCGCTTCGTAGTTCTCTGTATCTAGGTGTCGGATGTGGATGTCCAGGGTGTGCAGGTATTCCGCTTCGTAGTTTCCTGTGTCCAGGTGTTGGATGTGGAAGTCCAGGGTGTGTAGGTATTCCGCTCCGTAGTTTCCTGTGTCCAGGTGTTGGATGTGGAAGTCCAGGGTGTGTAGGCATTCCGCTCCGTAGTTTCCTGTATCCAGGTGTCGGATGTGGAAGTCCAGGGTGTCCAGGTATTCCGCTCCGTTGTTTCCTGTGTCCAGGTGTCGGATGTGGAAGTTCAGGGTGTCCAGGTATTCCGCTTCGTAGTTTTCTGTATCTAGGTGTTGGATGTGGAAGTTCAGGGTGTCCAGGTATTCCGCTCCGTAGTTTCTTGTATCTAGGTACTGGATGTGGAGGTACAGGGTATCCAGGCATTCCGCTCCGTAGTTTCCTGTATCCAGGTGTCGGATGTGGAAGTTCAGGGTGTCCAGGTATTCCACTTCGCAGTTTCCTGTGTCCAGGTGTCGGATGTGGAAGTTCAGGGTGTCCAGGTATTCTGCTTCGTAGTTTTCTGTACCTAGTTGTCGGATGTGGAAGTTCAGGGTGTCCAGGTATTCCGCTCCGTAGTGTCTTGTATCTAGGTACTGGATGTGGAAGTCCAGGGTGTCCAGGTATTCCGCTTCGTAGTTCTCCGTATCTAGGTGTCGGATGTGGAAGTCCAGGGTGTCCAGGTATTCCGCTCCGTAGTTTCCTGTGTCCAGGTGTCGGATGTGGAAGTTCAGGGTGTCCAGGTATTCCGCTTCGTAGTTTTCTGTACCTAGGTGTCGGATGTGGAAGTTCAGGGTGTCCAGGTATTCCGCTCCGTAGTTTCTTGTATCTAGGTACTGGATGTGGAAGTCCAGGGTGTCCAGGTATTCCGCTTCGTAGTTCTCTGTATCTAGGTGTCGGATGTGGATGTCCAGGGTGTGCAGGTATTCCGCTTCGTAGTTTCCTGTGTCCAGGTGTTGGATGTGGAAGTCCAGGGTGTGTAGGTATTCCGCTCCGTAGTTTCCTGTGTCCAGGTGTTGGATGTGGAAGTCCAGGGTGTGTAGGCATTCCGCTCCGTAGTTTCCTGTATCCAGGTGTCGGATGTGGAAGTCCAGGGTGTCCAGGTATTCCGCTCCGTTGTTTCCTGTGTCCAGGTGTCGGATGTGGAAGTTCAGGGTGTCCAGGTATTCCGCTTCGTAGTTTTCTGTATCTAGGTGTTGGATGTGGAAGTTCAGGGTGTCCAGGTATTCCGCTCCGTAGTTTCTTGTATCTAGGTACTGGATGTGGAGGTACAGGGTATCCAGGCATTCCGCTCCGTAGTTTCCTGTATCCAGGTGTCGGATGTGGAAGTTCAGGGTGTCCAGGTATTCCACTTCGCAGTTTCCTGTGTCCAGGTGTCGGATGTGGAAGTTCAGGCTGTCCAGGTATTCTGCTTCGTAGTTTTCTGTACCTAGTTGTCGGATGTGGAAGTCCAGGGTGTCCAGGTATTCCGCTCCGTAGTTTCCTGTGTCGAGGTGTCGGATGTGGAAGTTCAGGGTGTCCAGGTATTCCGCTTCGTAATTTTCTATATCTAGGTGTCGGATATGGAAGTCCAGGTTGTCCAGGTATTCCGCTTCGTAGTTCTCTGTATCTAGGTGTCGGATGTGGAAGTCCAGGGTGTGCAGGTATTCCGCTCCGTAGTTTCCTGTGTCCAGGTATCGGATGTGGAAGTCCAGGGTGTCCAGGTATTCCGCATCGTAGTTCTCTGTATCTAGGTGTCGGATGTGGAAGTCCAGGGTGTCCAGGTATTCCGCTCCGTAGTTTCCTGTGTCCAGGTGTCGGATGTGGAAGTTCAAGGTGTCCATGTATTCCGCTTCGTAGTTTTCTGTACCTAGGTGTCGGATATGGAAGTCCAGGGTGTCCAGGTATTCCGATTCGTAGTTCTCTGTATCTAGGTGTCGGATGTGGAAGTCCAGGGTGTCCAGGTATTCCGCTCCGTAGTTTCCTGTGTCCAGGTGTCGGATGTGGAAGTTCAGGGTGTCCAGGTATTCCGCTTCGTAGTTTTCTGTACCTAGGTGTCGGATGTGGAAGTCCAGGGTGTGCAGGTATTCCGCTTCGTAGTTTCCTGTGTCCAGGTGTTGGATGTGGAAGTCCAGGGTGTGTAGGCATTCCGCTCCGTAGTTTCCTGTATCCAGGTGTCGGATGTGGAAGTCCAGGGTGTCCAGGTATTCCGCTCCGCAGTTTCCTGTGTATAGGTGTTGGATGTGGAAGTCCAGGGTGTCCAGGTATTCCGCTTCGTAGTTTTCTGTACCTAGGTGTCGGATGTGGAAGTCCAGGGTGTCCAGGTATTCCGCTTCGTAGTTCTCTGTATCTAGGTGTCGGATGTGGAAGTCCAGGGTGTGCAGGTATTCCGCTTCGTAGTTTCCTGTGTCCAGATGTTGGATGTGGAAGTCCAGGGTGTCCAGGTACTCCGCTCCGTAGTTTCCTGTGTATAGGTGTTGGATGTGGAAGTTCAGGGTGTCCAGGTATTCCGCTCCGTAGTTTCCTGTGTCCAGGTGTCGGATGTGGAAGTTCAGGGTGTCCAGGTATTCCGCTTCGTAGTTTTCTGTACCTAGGTGTCGGATATGGAAGTTCAGGGTGTCCAGGTATTCCGCTTCGTAGTTCTCTGTATCTAGGTGTCGGATGTGGAAGTCCAGGGTGTGCAGGTATTCAGCTTCGTAGTTTCCTGTGTCCAGATGTTGGATGTGGAAGTCCAGGGTGTCCAGTTATTCCGCTCCGTAGTTTCCTGTGTCTAGGTGTTGGATGTGGAAGTTCAGGGTGTCCAGGTATTCCGCTCCGTAGTGTCTTGTATCTAGGTACTGGATGTGGAAGTCCAGGGTGTCCAGGTATTCCGCTTCGTAGTTCTCCGTATCTAGGTGTCGGATGTGGAAGTCCAGGGTGTCCAGGTATTCCGCTCCGTAGTTTCCTGTGTCCAGGTGTCGGATGTGGAAGTTCAGGGTGTCCAGGTATTCCGCTTCGTAGTTTTCTGTACCTAGGTGTCGGATGTGGAAGTTCAGGGTGTCCAGGTATTCCGCTCCGTAGTTTCTTGTATCTAGGTACTGGATGTGGAAGTCCAGGGTGTCCAGGTATTCCGCTTCGTAGTTCTCTGTATCTAGGTGTCGGATGTGGATGTCCAGGGTGTGCAGGTATTCCGCTTCGTAGTTTCCTGTGTCCAGGTGTTGGATGTGGAAGTCCAGGGTGTGTAGGTATTCCGCTCCGTAGTTTCCTGTGTCCAGGTGTCGGATGTGGAAGTTCAGGGTGTCCAGGTATTCCGCTTCGTAGTTCTCTGTATCTAGGTGTCGAATGTGGAAGTCTAGGGTGTCCAGGTATTCCGCTCCGTAGTTTCCTGTGTCCAGGTGTCGGATGTGGAAGTTCAGGGTGTCCAGGTATTCCGCTTCGTAGTTTTCTGTATCTAGGTGTTGGATGTGGAAGTTCAGGGTGTCCAGGTATTCCGCTCCGTAGTTTCTTGTATCTAGGTACTGGATGTGGAGGTACAGGGTATCCAGGCATTCCGCTCCGTAGTTTCCTGTATCCAGGTGTCGGATGTGGAAGTTCAGGGTGTCCAGGTATTCCACTTCGCAGTTTCCTGTGTCCAGGTGTCGGATGTGGAAGTTCAGGGTGTCCAGGTATTCTGCTTCGTAGTTTTCTGTACCTAGTTGTCGGATGTGGAAGTCCAGGGTGTCCAGGTATTCCGCTCCGTAGTTTCCTGTGTCCAGGTGTCGGATGTGGAAGTTCAGGGTGTCCAGGTATTCCGCTTCGTAATTTTCTATATCTAGGTGTCGGATATGGAAGTCCAGGTTGTCCAGGTATTCCGCTTCGTAGTTCTCTGTATCTAGGTGTCGGATGTGGAAGTCCAGGGTGTGCAGGTATTCCGCTCCGTAGTTTCCTGTGTCCAGGTGTCGGATGTGGAAGTTCAAGGTGTCCATGTATTCCGCTTCGTAGTTTTCTGTACCTAGGTGTCGGATATGGAAGTCCAGGGTGTCCAGGTATTCCGCTTCGTAGTTCTCTGTATCTAGGTGTCGGATGTGGAAGTCCAGGGTGTCCAGGTATTCCGCTCCGTAGTTTCCTGTGTCCAGGTGTCGGATGTGGAAGTTCAGGGTGTCCAGGTATTCCGCTTCGTAGTTTTCTGTACCTAGGTGTCGGATGTGGAAGTTCAGGGTGTCCAGGTTTTCCGCTCCGTAGTTTCTTGTATCTAGGTACTGGATGTGGAAGTCCAGGGTGTCCAGGTATTCCGCTTCGTAGTTCGCTGTATCTAGGTGTCGGATGTGGAAGTCCAGGGTGTGCAGGTATTCCGCTTCGTAGTTTCCTGTGTCCAGGTGTTGGATGTGGAAGTCCAGGGTGTGTAGGCATTCCGCTCCGTAGTTTCCTGTATCCAGGTGTCGGATGTGGAAGTCCAGGGTGTCCAGGTATTCCGCTCCGCAGTTTCCTGTGTATAGGTGTTGGATGTGGAAGTCCAGGGTGTCCAGGTATTCCGCTTCGTAGTTTTCTGTACCTAGGTGTCGGATGTGGAAGTCCAGGGTGTCCAGGTATTCCGCTTCGTAGTTCTCTGTATCTAGGTGTCGGATGTGGAAGTCCAGGGTGTGCAGGTATTCAGCTTCGTAGTTTCCTGTGTCCAGATGTTGGATGTGGAAGTCCAGGGTGTCCAGTTATTCCGCTCCGTAGTTTCCTGTGTCTAGGTGTTGGATGTGGAAGTTCAGGGTGTCCAGGTATTCCGCTCCGTAGTGTCTTGTATCTAGGTACTGGATGTGGAAGTCCAGGGTGTCCAGGTATTCCGCTTCGTAGTTCTCCGTATCTAGGTGTCGGATGTGGAAGTCCAGGGTGTCCAGGTATTCCGCTCCGTAGTTTCCTGTGTCCAGGTGTCGGATGTGGAAGTTCAGGGTGTCCAGGTATTCCGCTTCGTAGTTTTCTGTACCTAGGTGTCGGATGTGGAAGTTCAGGGTGTCCAGGTATTCCGCTCCGTAGTTTCTTGTATCTAGGTACTGGATGTGGAAGTCCAGGGTGTCCAGGTATTCCGCTTCGTAGTTCTCTGTATCTAGGTGTCGGATGTGGATGTCCAGGGTGTGCAGGTATTCCGCTTCGTAGTTTCCTGTGTCCAGGTGTTGGATGTGGAAGTCCAGGGTGTGTAGGTATTCCGCTCCGTAGTTTCCTGTGTCCAGGTGTCGGATGTGGAAGTTCAGGGTGTCCAGGTATTCCGCTTCGTAGTTCTCTGTATCTAGGTGTCGAATGTGGAAGTCTAGGGTGTCCAGGTATTCCGCTCCGTAGTTTCCTGTGTCCAGGTGTCGGATGTGGAAGTTCAGGGTGTCCAGGTATTCCGCTTCGTAGTTTTCTGTATCTAGGTGTTGGATGTGGAAGTTCAGGGTGTCCAGGTATTCCGCTCCGTAGTTTCTTGTATCTAGGTACTGGATGTGGAGGTACAGGGTATCCAGGCATTCCGCTCCGTAGTTTCCTGTATCCAGGTGTCGGATGTGGAAGTTCAGGGTGTCCAGGTATTCCACTTCGCAGTTTCCTGTGTCCAGGTGTCGGATGTGGAAGTTCAGGGTGTCCAGGTATTCTGCTTCGTAGTTTTCTGTACCTAGTTGTCGGATGTGGAAGTCCAGGGTGTCCAGGTATTCCGCTCCGTAGTTTCCTGTGTCCAGGTGTCGGATGTGGAAGTTCAGGGTGTCCAGGTATTCCGCTTCGTAATTTTCTATATCTAGGTGTCGGATATGGAAGTCCAGGTTGTCCAGGTATTCCGCTTCGTAGTTCTCTGTATCTAGGTGTCGGATGTGGAAGTCCAGGGTGTGCAGGTATTCCGCTCCGTAGTTTCCTGTGTCCAGGTGTCGGATGTGGAAGTTCAGGGTGTCCAGGTATTCCGCTTCGTAGTTTTCTGTACCTAGGTGTCGGATATGGAAGTCCAGGGTGTCCAGGTATTCCGCTTCGTAGTTCTCTGTATCTAGGTGTCGGATGTGGAAGTCCAGGGTGTGCAGGTATTCCGCTCCGCAGTTTCCTGTGTATAGGTGTTGGATGTGGAAGTCCAGGGTGTCCAGGTATTCCGCTTCGTAGTTTTCTGTACCTAGGTGTCGGATGTGGAAGTCCAGGGTGTCCAGGTATTCCGCTTCGTAGTTCTCTGTATCTAGGTGTCGGATGTGGAAGTCCAGGGTGTGCAGGTATTCCGCTTCGTAGTTTCCTGTGTCCAGATGTTGGATGTGGAAGTCCAGGGTGTCCAGGTACTCCGCTCCGTAGTTTCCTGTGTATAGGTGTTGGATGTGGAAGTTCAGGGTGTCCAGGTATTCCGCTCCGTAGTTTCCTGTGTCCAGGTGTCGGATGTGGAAGTTCAGGGTGTCCAGGTATTCCGCTTCGTAGTTTTCTATACCTAGGTGTCGGATATGGAAGTTCAGGGTGTCCAGGTATTCCGCTTCGTAGTTCTCTGTATCTAGGTGTCGGATGTGGAAGTCCAGGGTGTGCAGGTATTCAGCTTCGTAGTTTCCTGTGTCCAGATGTTGGATGTGGAAGTCCAGGGTGTCCAGTTATTCCGCTCCGTAGTTTCCTGTGTCTAGGTGTTGGATGTGGAAGTTCAGGGTGTCCAGGTATTCCGCTCCGTAGTGTCTTGTATCTAGGTACTGGATGTGGAAGTCCAGGGTGTCCAGGTATTCCGCTTCGTAGTTCTCTGTATCTAGGTGCCGGATGTGGAAGTCCAGGGTGTCCAGGTATTCCGCTCCGTAGTTTCCTGTGTCCAGGTGTCGGATGTGGAAGTTCAGGGTGTCCAGGTATTCCGCTTCGTAGTTTTCTGTACCTAGGTGTCGGATGTGGAAGTTCAGGGTGTCCAGGTATTCCGCTCCGTAGTTTCTTGTATCTAGGTACTGGATGTGGAAGTTCAGGGTGTCCAGGTATTCCGCTTCGTAGTTCTCTGTATCTAGGTGTCGGATGTGGAAGTTCAGGGTGTCCAGGTATTCCGCTTCGTAGTTCTCTGTATCTAGGTGTCGAATGTGGAAGTCTAGGGTGTCCAGGTATTCCGCTCCGTAGTTTCCTGTGTCCAGGTGTCGGATGTGGAAGTTCAGGGTGTCCAGGTATTCCGCTTCGTAGTTTTCTGTATCTAGGTGTTGGATGTGGAAGTTCAGGGTGTCCAGGTATTCCGCTCCGTAGTTTCTTGTATCTAGGTACTGGATGTGGAGGTACAGGGTATCCAGGCATTCCGCTCCGTAGTTTCCTGTATCCAGGTGTCGGATGTGGAAGTTCAGGGTGTCCAGGTATTCCACTCCGCAGTTTCCTGTGTCCAGGTGTCGGATGTGGAAGTTCAGGGTGTCCAGGTATTCTGCTTCGTAGTTTTCTGTACCTAGTTGTCGGATGTGGAAGTCCAGGGTGTCCAGGTATTCCGCTCCATAGTTTCCTGTGTCCAGGTGTCGGATGTGGAAGTTCAGGGTGTCCAGGTATTCCGCTTCGTAATTTTCTGTATCTAGGTGTCGGATGTGGAAGTTCAGGGTGTCCAGGTATTCCGCTTCGTAGTTCTCTGTATCTAGGTGTCGAATGTGGAAGTCCAGGGTGTCCAGGTATTCCGCTCCGTAGTTTCCTGTGTCCAGGTGTCGGATGTGGAAGTTCAGGGTGTCCAGGTATTCCGCTTCGTAGTTTTCTGTATCTAGGTGTTGGATGTGGAAGTTCAGGGTGTCCAGGTATTCCGCTCCGTAGTTTCTTGTATCTAGGTACTGGATGTGGAGGTACAGGGTATCCAGGCATTCCGCTCCGTAGTTTCCTGTATCCAGGTGTCGGATGTGGAAGTTCAGGGTGTCCAGGTATTCCACTCCGCAGTTTCCTGTGTCCAGGTGTCGGATGTGGAAGTTCAGGGTGTCCAGGTATTCTGCTTCGTAGTTTTCTGTACCTAGTTGTCGGATGTGGAAGTCCAGGGTGTCCAGGTATTCCGCTCCGTAGTTTCCTGTGTCCAGGTGTCGGATGTGGAAGTTCAGGGTGTCCAGGTATTCCGCTTCGTAATTTTCTGTATCTAGGTGTCGGATATGGAAGTCCAGGTTGTCCAGGTATTCCGCTTCGTAGTTCTCTGTATCTAGGTGTCGGATGTGGAAGTCCAGGGTGTGCAGGTATTCCGCTCCGTAGTTTCCTGTGTCCAGGTGTCGGATGTGGAAGTTCAGGGTGTCCAGGTATTCCGCTTCGTAGTTTTCTGTACCTAGGTGTCGGATATGGAAGTCCAGGGTGTCCAGGTATTCCGCTTCGTAGTTCTCTGTATCTAGGTGTCGGATGTGGAAGTCCAGGGTGTGCAGGTATTCCGCTTCGTAGTTTCCTGTGTCCAGATGTTGGATGTGGAAGTCCAGGGTGTCCAGGTATTCCGCTCCGTAGTTTCCTGTGTCTAGGTGTTGGATGTGGAAGTCTAGGGTGTCCAGGTATTCCGCTTCGTAGTTCTCTGTATCTAGGTGTCGGATGTGGAAGTCCAGGGTGTGCAGGTATTCCGCTTCGTAGTTTCCTGTGTCCAGGTGTTGGATGTGGTAGTCCAGGGTGTGTAGGCATTCCGCTCCGTAGTTTCCTGTATCCAGGTGTCGGATGTGGAAGTCCACGGTTTGCAGGTATTCCGCTTCGTAGTTTCCTGTGTCCAGATGTTGGATGTGGAAGTCCAGGGTGTCCAGGTATTCCGCTACGTAGTTCTCTGTATCTAGGTGTCGGATGTGGAAGTCCAGGGTGTGCAGGTATTCCGCTCCGTAGTTTCCTGTGTCCAGGTGTCGGATGTGGAAGTTCAGGGTGTCCAGGTATTCCGCTTCGTAGTTTTCTGTACCTAGGTGTCGGATATGGAAGTCCAGGGTGTCCAGGTATTCCGCTTCGTAGTTCTCTGTATCTAGGTGTCGGATGTGGAAGTCCAGGGTGTGCAGGTATTCCGCTCCGCAGTTTCCTGTGTATAGGTGTTGGATGTGGAAGTCCAGGGTGTCCAGGTATTCCGCTTCGTAGTTTTCTGTACCTAGGTGTCGGATGTGGAAGTCCAGGGTGTCCAGGTATTCCGCTTCGTAGTTCTCTGTATCTAGGTGTCGGATGTGGAAGTCCAGGGTGTGCAGGTATTCCGCTTCGTAGTTTCCTGTGTCCAGATGTTGGATGTGGAAGTCCAGGGTGTCCAGGTACTCCGCTCCGTAGTTTCCTGTGTATAGGTGTTGGATGTGGAAGTTCAGGGTGTCCAGGTATTCCGCTCCGTAGTTTCCTGTGTCCAGGTGTCGGATGTGGAAGTTCAGGGTGTCCAGGTATTCCGCTTCGTAGTTTTCTATACCTAGGTGTCGGATATGGAAGTTCAGGGTGTCCAGGTATTCCGCTTCGTAGTTCTCTGTATCTAGGTGTCGGATGTGGAAGTCCAGGGTGTGCAGGTATTCAGCTTCGTAGTTTCCTGTGTCCAGATGTTGGATGTGGAAGTCCAGGGTGTCCAGTTATTCCGCTCCGTAGTTTCCTGTGTCTAGGTGTTGGATGTGGAAGTTCAGGGTGTCCAGGTATTCCGCTCCGTAGTGTCTTGTATCTAGGTACTGGATGTGGAAGTCCAGGGTGTCCAGGTATTCCGCTTCGTAGTTCTTTGTATCTAGGTGCCGGATGTGGAAGTCCAGGGTGTCCAGGTATTCCGCTCCGTAGTTTCCTGTGTCCAGGTGTCGGATGTGGAAGTTCAGGGTGTCCAGGTATTCCGCTTCGTAGTTTTCTGTACCTAGGTGTCGGATGTGGAAGTTCAGGGTGTCCAGGTATTCCGCTCCGTAGTTTCTTGTATCTAGGTACTGGATGTGGAAGTTCAGGGTGTCCAGGTATTCCGCTTCGTAGTTCTCTGTATCTAGGTGTCGGATGTGGAAGTTCAGGGTGTCCAGGTATTCCGCTTCGTAGTTCTCTGTATCTAGGTGTCGAATGTGGAAGTCTAGGGTGTCCAGGTATTCCGCTCCGTAGTTTCCTGTGTCCAGGTGTCGGATGTGGAAGTTCAGGGTGTCCAGGTATTCCGCTTCGTAGTTTTCTGTATCTAGGTGTTGGATGTGGAAGTTCAGGGTGTCCAGGTATTCCGCTCCGTAGTTTCTTGTATCTAGGTACTGGATGTGGAGGTACAGGGTATCCAGGCATTCCGCTCCGTAGTTTCCTGTATCCAGGTGTCGGATGTGGAAGTTCAGGGTGTCCAGGTATTCCACTCCGCAGTTTCCTGTGTCCAGGTGTCGGATGTGGAAGTTCAGGGTGTCCAGGTATTCTGCTTCGTAGTTTTCTGTACCTAGTTGTCGGATGTGGAAGTCCAGGGTGTCCAGGTATTCCGCTCCGTAGTTTCCTGTGTCCAGGTGTCGGATGTGGAAGTTCAGGGTGTCCAGGTATTCCGCTTCGTAATTTTCTGTATCTAGGTGTCGGATATGGAAGTCCAGGTTGTCCAGGTATTCCGCTTCGTAGTTCTCTGTATCTAGGTGTCGGATGTGGAAGTCCAGGGTGTGCAGGTATTCCGCTCCGTAGTTTCCTGTGTCCAGGTGTCGGATGTGGAAGTTCAGGGTGTCCAGGTATTCCGCTTCGTAGTTTTCTGTACCTAGGTGTCGGATATGGAAGTCCAGGGTGTCCAGGTATTCCGCTTCGTAGTTCTCTGTATCTAGGTGTCGGATGTGGAAGTTCAGGGTGTCCAGGTATTCCGCTTCGTAGTTCTCTGTATCTAGGTGTCGAATGTGGAAGTCTAGGGTGTCCAGGTATTCCGCTCCGTAGTTTCCTGTGTCCAGGTGTCGGATGTGGAAGTTCAGGGTGTCCAGGTATTCCGCTTCGTAGTTTTCTGTATCTAGGTGTTGGATGTGGAAGTTCAGGGTGTCCAGGTATTCCGCTCCGTAGTTTCTTGTATCTAGGTACTGGATGTGGAGGTACAGGGTATCCAGGCATTCCGCTCCGTAGTTTCCTGTATCCAGGTGTCGGATGTGGAAGTTCAGGGTGTCCAGGTATTCCACTCCGCAGTTTCCTGTGTCCAGGTGTCGGATGTGGAAGTTCAGGGTGTCCAGGTATTCTGCTTCGTAGTGTCTTGTATCTAGGTACTGGATGTGGAAGTCCAGGGTGTCCAGGTATTCCGCTTCGTAGTTCTCTGTATCTAGGTGTCGGATGTGGAAGTCCAGGGTGTCCAGGTATTCCGCTCCGTAGTTTCCTGTGTCCAGGTGTCGGATGTGGAAGTTCAGGGTGTCCAGGTATTCCGCTTCGTAGTTTTCTGCACCTAGGTGTCGGATGTGGAAGTTCAGGGTGTCCAGGTATTCCGCTCCGTAGTTTCTTGTATCTAGGTACTGGATGTGGAAGTTCAGGGTGTCCAGGTATTCCGCTTCGTAGTTCTCTGTATCTAGGTGTCGGATGTGGAAGTTCAGGGTGTCCAGGTATTCCGCTTCGTAGTTCTCTGTATCTAGGTGTCGAATGTGGAAGTCTAGGGTGTCCAGGTATTCCGCTCCGTAGTTTCCTGTGTCCAGGTGTCGGATGTGGAAGTTCAGGGTGTCCAGGTATTCCGCTTCGTAGTTTTCTGTATCTAGGTGTTGGATGTGGAAGTTCAGGGTGTCCAGGTATTCCGCTCCGTAGTTTCTTGTATCTAGGTACTGGATGTGGAGGTACAGGGTATCCAGGCATTCCGCTCCGTAGTTTCCTGTATCCAGGTGTCGGATGTGGAAGTTCAGGGTGTCCAGGTATTCCACTCCGCAGTTTCCTGTGTCCAGGTGTCGGATGTGGAAGTTCAGGGTGTCCAGGTATTCTGCTTCGTAGTTTTCTGTACCTAGTTGTCGGATGTGGAAGTCCAGGGTGTCCAGGTATTCCGCTCCATAGTTTCCTGTGTCCAGGTGTCGGATGTGGAAGTTCAGGGTGTCCAGGTATTCCGCTTCGTAATTTTCTGTATCTAGGTGTCGGATGTGGAAGTTCAGGGTGTCCAGGTATTCCGCTTCGTAGTTCTCTGTATCTAGGTGTCGAATGTGGAAGTCCAGGGTGTCCAGGTATTCCGCTCCGTAGTTTCCTGTGTCCAGGTGTCGGATGTGGAAGTTCAGGGTGTCCAGGTATTCCGCTTCGTAGTTTTCTGTATCTAGGTGTTGGATGTGGAAGTTCAGGGTGTCCAGGTATTCCGCTCCGTAGTTTCTTGTATCTAGGTACTGGATGTGGAGGTACAGGGTATCCAGGCATTCCGCTCCGTAGTTTCCTGTATCCAGGTGTCGGATGTGGAAGTTCAGGGTGTCCAGGTATTCCACTCCGCAGTTTCCTGTGTCCAGGTGTCGGATGTGGAAGTTCAGGGTGTCCAGGTATTCTGCTTCGTAGTTTTCTGTACCTAGTTGTCGGATGTGGAAGTCCAGGGTGTCCAGGTATTCCGCTCCGTAGTTTCCTGTGTCCAGGTGTCGGATGTGGAAGTTCAGGGTGTCCAGGTATTCCGCTTCGTAATTTTCTGTATCTAGGTGTCGGATATGGAAGTCCAGGTTGTCCAGGTATTCCGCTTCGTAGTTCTCTGTATCTAGGTGTCGGATGTGGAAGTCCAGGGTGTGCAGGTATTCCGCTCCGTAGTTTCCTGTGTCCAGGTGTCGGATGTGGAAGTTCAGGGTGTCCAGGTATTCCGCTTCGTAGTTTTCTGTACCTAGGTGTCGGATATGGAAGTCCAGGGTGTCCAGGTATTCCGCTTCGTAGTTCTCTGTATCTAGGTGTCGGATGTGGAAGTCCAGGGTGTGCAGGTATTCCGCTTCGTAGTTTCCTGTGTCCAGATGTTGGATGTGGAAGTCCAGGGTGTCCAGGTATTCCGCTCCGTAGTTTCCTGTGTCTAGGTGTTGGATGTGGAAGTCTAGGGTGTCCAGGTATTCCGCTTCGTAGTTCTCTGTATCTAGGTGTCGGATGTGGAAGTCCAGGGTGTGCAGGTATTCCGCTTCGTAGTTTCCTGTGTCCAGGTGTTGGATGTGGTAGTCCAGGGTGTGTAGGCATTCCGCTCCGTAGTTTCCTGTATCCAGGTGTCGGATGTGGAAGTCCACGGTTTGCAGGTATTCCGCTTCGTAGTTTCCTGTGTCCAGATGTTGGATGTGGAAGTCCAGGGTGTCCAGGTATTCCGCTACGTAGTTTCCTGTGTCTAGGTGTTGGATGTGGAAGTTCAGGGTGTCCAGGTATTCCGCTCCGTAGTGTCTTGTATCTAGGTACTGGATGTGGAAGTCCAGGATGTCCAGGTATTCCGCTTCGTAGTTCTCTGTATCTAGGTGTCGGATATGGAAGTCCAGGGTGTCCAGGAATTCCGCTTCGTAGTTCTCTGTATCTAGGTGTCGGATGTGGAAGTCCAGGGTGTGCAGGTATTCCGCTTCGTAGTTTCCTGTGTCCAGATGTTGGATGTGGAAGTCCAGGGTGTCCAGGTACTCCGCTCCGTAGTTTCCTGTGTATAGGTGTTGGATGTGGAAGTTCAGGGTGTCCAGGTATTCCGCTCCGTAGTGTCTTGTATCTAGGTGTCGGATGTGGAAGTCCAGGGTGTCCAGGTATTCCGCTCCGTAGTTTCCTGTGTCCAGGTGTCGGATGTGGAAGTTCAGGATGTCCAGGTATTCCGCTTCGTAGTTTTCTGTACCTAGGTGTCGAATATGGAAGTTCAGGGTGTCCAGGTATTCCGCTTCGTAGTTCTCTGTATCTAGGTGTTGGATGTGGAAGTCCACGGTGTGCAGGTATTCCGCTTCGTAGTTTCCTGTGTCCAGATGTTGGATGTGGAAGTCCAGGGTGTCCAGGTATTCCGCTTCGTAGTTTCCTGTGTCTAGGTGTTGGATGTGGAAGTCCAGGGTGTCCAGGTATTCCGCTTCGTAGTTCTCTGTATCTAGGTGTCGGATGTGGAAGTCCAGGGTGTCCAGGTATTCCGCTCCGTAGTTTCCTGTGTCCAGGTGTCGGATGTGGAAGTTCAGGGTGTCCAGGTATTCCGCTTCGTAGTTTTCTGTACCTAGGTGTCGGATATGGAAGTTCAGGGTGTCCAGGTATTCCGCTTCGTAGTTCTCTGTATCTAGGTGTCGGATGTGGAAGTCCAGGGTGTGCAGGTATTCCGCTTCGTAGTTTCCTGTGTCCAGATGTTGGATGTGGAAGTCCAGGGTGTCCAGGTATTCCGCTCCGTAGTTTCCTGTGTCTAGGTGTGGGATGTGGAAGTTCAGGGTGTCCAGTTATTCCGCTCCGTAGTGTCTTGTATCTAGGTACTGGATGTGGAAGTCCAGGGTGTCCAGGTATTCCGCTTCGTAGTTCTCTGTATCTAGGTGTCGGATGTGGAAGTCCAGGGTGTCCAGGTATTCCGCTCCATAGTTTCCTGTGTCCAGGTGTCGGATGTGGAAGTTCAGGGTGTCCAGGTATTCCGCTTCGTAGTTTTCTGTACCTAGGTGTCGGATGTGGAAGTTCAGGGTGTCCAGGTATTCCGCTCCGTAGTTTCTTGTATCTAGGTACTGGATGTGGAAGTTCAAGGTGTCCATGTATTCCGCTTCGTAGTTTTCTGTACCTAGGTGTCGGATATGGAAGTCCAGGGTGTCCAGGTATTCCGCTTCGTAGTTCTCTGTATCTAGGTGTCGGATGTGGAAGTCCAGGGTGTCCAGGTATTCCGCTCCGTAGTTTCCTGTGTCCAGGTGTCGGATGTGGAAGTTCAGGGTGTCCAGGTATTCCGCTTCGTAGTTTTCTGTACCTAGGTATCGGATGTGGAAGTTCAGGGTGTCCAGGTATTCCGCTCCGTAGTTTCTTGTATCTAGGTACTGGATGTGGAAGTCCAGGGTGTCCAGGTATTCCGCTCCGCAGTTTCCTGTGTCCAGGGGTCGGATGTGGAAGTTCAGGGTGTCCAGGTATTCCGCTTCGTAGTTTTCTGTACCTAGGTGTCGGATGTGGAAGTCCAGGGTGTCCAGGTATTCCGCTTCGTAGTTCTCTGTATCTAGGTGTCGGATGTGGAAGTCCAGGGTGTGCAGGTATTCCGCTTCGTAGTTTCCTGTGTCCAGATGTTGGATGTGGAAGTCCAGGGTGTCCAGGTACTCCGCTCCGTAGTGTCTTGTATCTAGGTACTGGATGTGGAAGTCCAGGGTGTCCAGGTATTCCGCTTCATAGTTCTCTGTATCTAGGTGTCGGATGTGGAAGTCCAGGGTGTCCAGGTATTCCGCTCCGTAGTTTCCTGTGTCCAGGTGTCGGATGTGGAAGTCCAGGGTGTCCAGGTATTCCGCTCCGCAGTTTCCTGTGTCCAGGTGTCGGATGTGGAAGTTCAGGGTGTCCAGGTATTCCGCTTCGTAGTTTTCTGTACCTAGGTGTCGGATGTGGAAGTCCAGGGTGTCCAGGTACTCCGCTCCGTAGTGTCTTGTATCTAGGTACTGGATGTGGAAGTCCAGGGTGTCCAGGTATTCCGCTTCATAGTTCTCTGTATCTAGGTGTCGGATGTGGAAGTCCAGGGTGTCCAGGTATTCCGCTCCGTAGTTTCCTGTGTCCAGGTGTCGGATGTGGAAGTTCAGGATGTCCAGGTATTCCGCTTCGTAGTTTTCTGTACCTAGGTGTCGAATATGGAAGTCCAGGGTGTCCAGGTATTCCGCTCCGTAGTTTCCTGTGTCCAGATGTTGGATGTGGAAGTCCAGGGTGTCCAGGTATTCCGCTCCGTAGTTTCCTGTGTCTAGGTGTTGGATGTGGAAGTCCAGGGTGTCCAGGTATTCCGCTTCGTAGTTCTCTGTATCTAGGTGTCGGATGTGGAAGTCCAGGGTGTCCAGGTATTCCGCTCCGTAGTTTCCTGTGTCCAGGTGTCGGATGTGGAAGTTCAGGGTGTCCAGGTATTCCGCTTCGTAGTTTTCTGTACCTAGGTGTCGGATATGGAAGTTCAGGGTGTCCAGGTATTCCGCTTCGTAGTTCTCTGTATCTAGGTGTCGGATGTGGAAGTCCAGGGTGTGCAGGTATTCAGCTTCGTAGTTTCCTGTGTCCAGATGTTGGATGTGGAAGTCCAGGGTGTCCAGGTATTCCGCTCCGTAGTTTCCTGTGTCTAGGTGTTGGATGTGGAAGTTCAGGGTGTCCAGTTATTCCGCTCCGTAGTGTCTTGTATCTAGGTACTGGATGTGGAAGTCCAGGGTGTCCAGGTATTCCGCTTCGTAGTTCTCTGTATCTAGGTGTCGGATGTGGAAGTCCAGGGTGTCCAGGTATTCCGCTCCGTAGTTTCCTGTGTCCAGGTGTCGGATGTGGAAGTTCAGGGTGTCCAGGTATTCCGCTTCGTAGTTTTCTGTACCTAGGTGTCGGATGTGGAAGTTCAGGGTGTCCAGGTATTCCGCTCCGTAGTTTCTTGTATCTAGGTACTGGATGTGGAAGTTCAGGGTGTCCAGGTATTCCGCTTCGTAGTTCTCTGTATCTAGGTGTCGGATGTGGAAGTTCAGGGTGTCCAGGGATTCCGCTTCGTAGTTCTCTGTATCTAGGTGTCGAATGTGGAAGTCTAGGGTGTCCAGGTATTCCGCTCCGTAGTTTCCTGTGTCCAGGTGTCGGATGTGGAAGTTCAGGGTGTCCAGGTATTCCGCTTCGTAGTTTTCTGTATCTAGGTGTTGGATGTGGAAGTTCAGGGTGTCCAGGTATTCCGCTCCGTAGTTTCTTGTATCTAGGTACTGGATGTGGAGGTACAGGGTATCCAGGCATTCCGCTCCGTAGTTTCCTGTATCCAGGTGTCGGATGTGGAAGTTCAGGGTGTCCAGGTATTCCACTCCGCAGTTTCCTGTGTCCAGGTGTCGGATGTGGAAGTTCAGGGTGTCCAGGTATTCTGCTTCGTAGTTTTCTGTACCTAGTTGTCGGATGTGGAAGTCCAGGGTGTCCAGGTATTCCGCACCGTAGTTTCCTGTGTCCAGGTGTCGGATGTGGAAGTTCAGGGTGTCCAGGTATTCCGCTTCGTAGTTTTCTGTACCTAGGTATCGGATGTGGAAGTTCAGGGTGTCCAGGTATTCCGCTCCGTAGTTTCTTGTATCTAGGTACTGGATGTGGAAGTCCAGGGTGTCCAGGTATTCCGCTCCGCAGTTTCCTGTGTCCAGGGGTCGGATGTGGAAGTTCAGGGTGTCCAGGTATTCCGCTTCGTAGTTTTCTGTACCTAGGTGTCGGATGTGGAAGTCCACGGTGTCCAGGTATTCCGCTTCGTAGTTCTCTGTATCTAGGTGTCGGATGTGGAAGTCCAGGGTGTGCAGGTATTCCGCTTCGTAGTTTCCTGTGTCCAGATGTTGGATGTGGAAGTCCAGGGTGTCCAGGTACTCCGCTCCGTAGTGTCTTGTATCTAGGTACTGGATGTGGAAGTCCAGGGTGTCCAGGTATTCCGCTTCATAGTTCTCTGTATCTAGGTGTCGGATGTGGAAGTCCAGGGTGTCCAGGTATTCCGCTCCGTAGTTTCCTGTGTCCAGGTGTCGGATGTGGAAGTTCAGGATGTCCAGGTATACCGCTTCGTAGTTTTCTGTACCTAGGTGTCGAATATGGAAGTCCAGGGTGTCCAGGTATTCCGCTCCGTAGTTTCCTGTGTCCAGATGTTGGATGTGGAAGTCCAGGGTGTCCAGGTATTCCGCTCCGTAGTTTCCTGTTTCTAGGTGTTGGATGTGGAAGTCCAGGGTGTCCAGGTATTCCGCTTCGTAGTTCTCTGTATCTAGGTGTCAGATGTGGAAGTCCAGGGTGTCCAGGTATTCCGCTCCGTAGTTTCCTGTGTCCAGGTGTCGGATGTGGAAGTTCAGGGTGTCCAGGTATTCCGCTTCGTAGTTTTCTGTACCTAGGTGTCGGATGTGGAAGTCCAGGGTGTCCAGGCATTCCGCTCCGTAGTTTCCTGTATCCAGGTGTCGGATGTGGAAGTCCAGGGTGTCCAGGTATTCCGCTCCGCAGTTTCCTGTGTCCAGGTGTCGGATGTGGAAGTTCAGGGTGTCCAGGTATTCCGCTTCGTAGTTTTCTGTACCTAGGTGTCGGATGTGGAAGTCCAGGGTGTCCAGGTATTCCGCTTCGTAGTTCTCTGTATCTAGGTGTCGGATGTGGAAGTCCAGGGTGTGCAGGTATTCCGCTTCGTAGTTCTCTGTATCTAGGTGTCGGATGTGGAAGTCCAGGGTGTGCAGGTATTCCGCTTCGTAGTTTCCTGTGTCCAGATGTTGGATGTGGAAGTCCAGGGTGTCCAGGTACTCCGCTCCGTAGTGTCTTGTATCTAGGTACTGGATGTGGAAGTCCAGGGTGTCCAGGTATTCCGCTTCATAGTTCTCTGTATCTAGGTGTCGGATGTGGAAGTCCAGGGTGTCCAGGTATTCCGCTCCGTAGTTTCCTGTGTCCAGGTGTCGGTTGTGGAAGTTCAGGATGTCCAGGTATTCCGCTTCGTAGTTTTCTGTACCTAGGTGTCGAATATGGAAGTCCAGGGTGTCCAGGTATTCCGCTCCGTAGTTTCCTGTGTCCAGATGTTGGATGTGGAAGTCCAGGGTGTCCAGGTATTCCGCTCCGTAGTTTCCTGTGTCTAGGTGTTGGATGTGGAAGTCCAGGGTGTCCAGGTATTCCGCTTCGTAGTTCTCTGTATCTAGGTGTCGGATGTGGAAGTCCAGGGTGTCCAGGTATTCCGCTCCGTAGTTTCCTGTGTCCAGGTGTCGGATGTGGAAGTTCAGGGTGTCCAGGTATTCCGCTTCGTAGTTTTCTGTACCTAGGTGTCGGATATGGAAGTTCAGGGTGTCCAGGTATTCCGCTTCGTAGTTCTCTGTATCTAGGTGTCGGATGTGGAAGTCCAGGGTGTGCAGGTATTCAGCTTCGTAGTTTCCTGTGTCCAGATGTTGGATGTGGAAGTCCAGGGTGTCCAGGTATTCCGCTCCGTAGTTTCCTGTGTCTAGGTGTTGGATGTGGAAGTTCAGGGTGTCCAGTTATTCCGCTCCGTAGTGTCTTGTATCTAGGTACTGGATGTGGAAGTCCAGGGTGTCCAGGTATTCCGCTTCGTAGTTCTCTGTATCTAGGTGTCGGATGTGGAAGTCCAGGGTGTCCAGGTATTCCGCTCCGTAGTTTCCTGTGTCCAGGTGTCGGATGTGGAAGTTCAGGGTGTCCAGGTATTCCGCTTCGTAGTTTTCTGTACCTAGGTGTCGGATGTGGAAGTTCAGGGTGTCCAGGTATTCCGCTCCGTAGTTTCTTGTATCTAGGTACTGGATGTGGAAGTTCAGGGTGTCCAGGTATTCCGCTTCGTAGTTCTCTGTATCTAGGTATCGGATGTGGAAGTTCAGGGTGTCCAGGTATTCCGCTTCGTAGTTCTCTGTATCTAGGTGTCGAATGTGGAAGTCTAGGGTGTCCAGGTATTCCGCTCCGTAGTTTCCTGTGTCCAGGTGTCGGATGTGGAAGTTCAGGGTGTCCAGGTATTCCGCTTCGTAGTTTTCTGTATCTAGGTGTTGGATGTGGAAGTTCAGGGTGTCCAGGTATTCCGCTCCGTAGTTTCTTGTATCTAGGTACTGGATGTGGAGGTACAGGGTATCCAGGCATTCCGCTCCGTAGTTTCCTGTATCCAGGTGTCGGATGTGGAAGTTCAGGGTGTCCAGGTATTCCACTCCGCAGTTTCCTGTGTCCAGGTGTCGGATGTGGAAGTTCAGGGTGTCCAGGTATTCTGCTTCGTAGTTTTCTGTACCTAGTTGTCGGATGTGGAAGTCCAGGGTGTCCAGGTATTCCGCTCCGTAGTTTCCTGTGTCCAGGTGTCGGATGTGGAAGTTCAGGGTGTCCAGGTATTCCGCTTCGTAATTTTCTGTATCTAGGTGTCGGATATGGAAGTCCAGGTTGTCCAGGTATTCCGCTTCGTAGTTCTCTGTATCTAGGTGTCGGATGTGGAAGTCCAGGGTGTGCAGGTATTCCGCTCCGTAGTTTCCTGTGTCCAGGTGTCGGATGTGGAAGTTCAGGGTGTCCAGGTATTCCGCTTCGTAGTTTTCTGTACCTAGGTGTCGGATATGGAAGTCCAGGGTGTCCAGGTATTCCGCTTCATAGTTCTCTGTATCTAGGTGTCGGATGTGGAAGTTCAGGGTGTCCAGGTATTCCGCTTCGTAGTTCTCTGTATCTAGGTGTCGAATGTGGAAGTCTAGGGTGTCCAGGTATTCCGCTCCGTAGTTTCCTGTGTCCAGGTGTCGGATGTGGAAGTTCAGGGTGTCCAGGTATTCCGCTTCGTAGTTTTCTGTATCTAGGTGTTGGATGTGGAAGTTCAGGGTGTCCAGGTATTCCGCTCCGTAGTTTCTTGTATCTAGGTACTGGATGTGGAGGTACAGGGTATCCAGGCATTCCGCTCCGTAGTTTCCTGTATCCAGGTGTCGGATGTGGAAGTTCAGGGTGTCCAGGTATTCCACTCCGCAGTTTCCTGTGTCCAGGTGTCGGATGTGGAAGTTCAGGGTGTCCAGGTATTCTGCTTCGTAGTGTCTTGTATCTAGGTACTGGATGTGGAAGTCCAGGGTGTCCAGGTATTCCGCTTCGTAGTTCTCTGTATCTAGGTGTCGGATGTGGAAGTCCAGGGTGTCCAGGTATTCCGCTCCGTAGTTTCCTGCACCTAGGTGTCGGATGTGGAAGTTCAGGGTGTCCAGGTATTCCGCTCCGTAGTTTCTTGTATCTAGGTACTGGATGTGGAAGTTCAGGGTGTCCAGGTATTCCGCTTCGTAGTTCTCTGTATCTAGGTGTCGGATGTGGAAGTTCAGGGTGTCCAGGTATTCCGCTTCGTAGTTCTCTGTATCTAGGTGTCGAATGTGGAAGTCTAGGGTGTCCAGGTATTCCGCTACGTAGTTTCCTGTGTCCAGGTGTCGGATGTGGAAGTTCAGGGTGTCCAGGTATTCCGCTTCGTAGTTTTCTGTATCTAGGTGTTGGATGTGGAAGTTCAGGGTGTCCAGGTATTCCGCTCCGTAGTTTCTTGTATCTAGGTACTGGATGTGGAGGTACAGGGTATCCAGGCATTCCGCTCCGTAGTTTCCTGTATCCAGGTGTCGGATGTGGAAGTTCAGGGTGTCCAGGTATTCCACTCCGCAGTTTCCTGTGTCCAGGTGTCGGATGTGGAAGTTCAGGGTGTCCAGGTATTCTGCTTCGTAGTTTTCTGTACCTAGTTGTCGGATGTGGAAGTCCAGGGTGTCCAGGTATTCCGCTCCGTAGTTTCCTGTGTCCAGGTGTCGGATGTGGAAGTTCAGGGTGTCCAGGTATTCCGCTTCGTAATTTTCTGTATCTAGGTGTCGGATATGGAAGTCCAGGTTGTCCAGGTATTCCGCTTCGTAGTTCTCTGTATCTAGGTGTCGGATGTGGAAGTCCAGGGTGTGCAGGTATTCCGCTCCGTAGTTTCCTGTGTCCAGGTGTCGGATGTGGAAGTTCAGGGTGTCCAGGTATTCCGCTTCGTAGTTTTCTGTACCTACGTGTCGGATATGGAAGTCCAGGGTGTCCAGGTATTCCGCTTCGTAGTTCTCTGTATCTAGGTGTCGGATGTGGAAGTTCAGGGTGTCCAGGTATTCCGCTTCGTAGTTCTCTGTATCTAGGTGTCGAATGTGGAAGTCTAGGGTGTCCAGGTATTCCGCTCCGTAGTTTCCTGTGTCCAGGTGTCGGATGTGGAAGTTCAGGGTGTCCAGGTATTCCGCTTCGTAGTTCTCTGTATCTAGGTGTCGGATGTGGAAGTTCAGGGTGTCCAGGTATTCCGCTTCGTAGTTCTCTGTATCTAGGTGTCGAATGTGGAAGTCTAGGGTGTCCAGGTATTCCGCTACGTAGTTTCCTGTGTCCAGGTGTCGGATGTGGAAGTTCAGGGTGTCCAGGTATTCCGCTTCGTAGTTTTCTGTATCTAGGTGTTGGATGTGGAAGTTCAGGGTGTCCAGGTATTCTTGTATCTAGGTACTGGATGTGGAGGTACAGGGTATCCAGGCATTCCGCTCCGTAGTTTCCTGTATCCAGGTGTCGGATGTGGAAGTTCAGGGTGTCCAGGTATTCCACTCCGCAGTTTCCTGTGTCCAGGTGTCGGATGTGGAAGTTCAGGGTGTCCAGGTATTCTGCTTCGTAGTTTTCTGTACCTAGTTGTCGGATGTGGAAGTCCAGGGTGTCCAGGTATTCCGCTCCGTAGTTTCCTGTGTCCAGGTGTCGGATGTGGAAGTTCAGGGTGTCCAGGTATTCCGCTTCGTAATTTTCTGTATCTAGGTGTCGGATATGGAAGTCCAGGTTGTCCAGGTATTCCGCTTCGTAGTTCTCTGTATCTAGGTGTCGGATGTGGAAGTCCAGGGTGTGCAGGTATTCCGCTCCGTAGTTTCCTGTGTCCAGGTGTCGGATGTGGAAGTTCAGGGTGTCCAGGTATTCCGCTTCGTAGTTTTCTGTACCTAGGTGTCGGATATGGAAGTCCAGGGTGTCCAGGTATTCCGCTTCGTAGTTCTCTGTATCTAGGTGTCGGATGTGGAAGTTCAGGGTGTCCAGGTATTCCGCTTCGTAGTTCTCTGTATCTAGGTGTCGAATGTGGAAGTCTAGGGTGTCCAGGTATTCCGCTCCGTAGTTTCCTGTGTCCAGGTGTCGGATGTGGAAGTTCAGGGTGTCCAGGTATTCCGCTTCGTAGTTTTCTGTATCTAGGTGTTGGATGTGGAAGTTCAGGGTGTCCAGGTATTCCGCTCCGTAGTTTCTTGTATCTAGGTACTGGATGTGGAAGTCCAGGGTGTCCAGGTATTCCGCTCCGCAGTTTCCTGTGTCCAGGTGTCGGATGTGGAAGTCCAGGGTGTCCAGGTATTCCGCTTCGTAGTTCTCTGTATCTAGGTGTCGGATGTGGAAGTCCAGGGTGTGCAGGTATTCCGCTTCGTAGTTCTCTGTATCTAGGTGTCGGATGTGGAAGTCCAGGGTGTGCAGGTATTCCGCTTCGTAGTTTCCTGTGTCCAGATGTTGGATGTGGAAGTCCAGGGTGTCCAGGTACTCCGCTCCGTAGTGTCTTGTATCTAGGTACTGGATGTGGAAGTCCAGGGTGTCCAGGTATTCCGCTTCATAGTTCTCTGTATCTAGGTGTCGGATGTGGAAGTCCAGGGTGTCCAGGTATTCCGCTCCGTAGTTTCCTGTGTCCAGGTGTCGGATGTGGAAGTTCAGGATGTCCAGGTATTCCGCTTCGTAGTTTTCTGTACCTAGGTGTCGAATATGGAAGTCCAGGGTGTCCAGGTATTCCGCTCCGTAGTTTCCTGTGTCCAGATGTTGGATGTGGAAGTCCAGGGTGTCCAGGTATTCCGCTCCGTAGTTTCCTGTGTCTAGGTGTTGGATGTGGAAGTCCAGGGTGTCCAGGTATTCCGCTTCGTAGTTCTCTGTATCTAGGTGTCGGATGTGGAAGTCCAGGGTGTCCAGGTATTCCGCTCCGTAGTTTCCTGTGTCCAGGTGTCGGATGTGGAAGTTCAGGGTGTCCAGGTATTCCGCTTCGTAGTTTTCTGTACCTAGGTGTCGGATATGGAAGTTCAGGGTGTCCAGGTATTCCGCTTCGTAGTTCTCTGTATCTAGGTGTCGGATGTGGAAGTCCAGGGTGTGCAGGTATTCAGCTTCGTAGTTTCCTGTGTCCAGATGTTGGATGTGGAAGTCCAGGGTGTCCAGGTATTCCGCTCCGTAGTTTCCTGTGTCTAGGTGTTGGATGTGGAAGTTCAGGGTGTCCAGTTATTCCGCTCCGTAGTGTCTTGTATCTAGGTACTGGATGTGGAAGTCCAGGGTGTCCAGGTATTCCGCTTCGTAGTTCTCTGTATCTAGGTGTCGGATGTGGAAGTCCAGGGTGTCCAGGTATTCCGCTCCGTAGTTTCCTGTGTCCAGGTGTCGGATGTGGAAGTTCAGGGTGTCCAGGTATTCCGCTTCGTAGTTTTCTGTACCTAGGTGTCGGATGTGGAAGTTCAGGGTGTCCAGGTATTCCGCTCCGTAGTTTCTTGTATCTAGGTACTGGATGTGGAAGTTCAGGGTGTCCAGGTATTCCGCTTCGTAGTTCTCTGTATCTAGGTGTCGGATGTGGAAGTTCAGGGTGTCCAGGTATTCCGCTTCGTAGTTCTCTGTATCTAGGTGTCGAATGTGGAAGTCTAGGGTGTCCAGGTATTCCGCTCCGTAGTTTCCTGTGTCCAGGTGTCGGATGTGGAAGTTCAGGGTGTCCAGGTATTCCGCTTCGTAGTTTTCTGTATCTAGGTGTTGGATGTGGAAGTTCAGGGTGTCCAGGTATTCCGCTCCGTAGTTTCTTGTATCTAGGTACTGGATGTGGAGGTACAGGGTATCCAGGCATTCCGCTCCGTAGTTTCCTGTATCCAGGTGTCGGATGTGGAAGTTCAGGGTGTCCAGGTATTCCACTCCGCAGTTTCCTGTGTCCAGGTGTCGGATGTGGAAGTTCAGGGTGTCCAGGTATTCTGCTTCGTAGTTTTCTGTACCTAGTTGTCGGATGTGGAAGTCCAGGGTGTCCAGGTATTCCGCTCCGTAGTTTCCTGTGTCCAGGTGTCGGATGTGGAAGTTCAGGGTGTCCAGGTATTCCGCTTCGTAATTTTCTGTATCTAGGTGTCGGATATGGAAGTCCAGGTTGTCCAGGTATTCCGCTTCGTAGTTCTCTGTATCTAGGTGTCGGATGTGGAAGTCCAGGGTGTGCAGGTATTCCGCTCCGTAGTTTCCTGTGTCCAGGTGTCGGATGTGGAAGTTCAGGGTGTCCAGGTATTCCGCTTCGTAGTTTTCTGTACCTAGGTGTCGGATATGGAAGTCCAGGGTGTCCAGGTATTCCGCTTCATAGTTCTCTGTATCTAGGTGTCGGATGTGGAAGTTCAGGGTGTCCAGGTATTCCGCTTCGTAGTTCTCTGTATCTAGGTGTCGAATGTGGAAGTCTAGGGTGTCCAGGTATTCCGCTCCGTAGTTTCCTGTGTCCAGGTGTCGGATGTGGAAGTTCAGGGTGTCCAGGTATTCCGCTTCGTAGTTTTCTGTATCTAGGTGTTGGATGTGGAAGTTCAGGGTGTCCAGGTATTCCGCTCCGTAGTTTCTTGTATCTAGGTACTGGATGTGGAGGTACAGGGTATCCAGGCATTCCGCTCCGTAGTTTCCTGTATCCAGGTGTCGGATGTGGAAGTTCAGGGTGTCCAGGTATTCCACTCCGCAGTTTCCTGTGTCCAGGTGTCGGATGTGGAAGTTCAGGGTGTCCAGGTATTCTGCTTCGTAGTGTCTTGTATCTAGGTACTGGATGTGGAAGTCCAGGGTGTCCAGGTATTCCGCTTCGTAGTTCTCTGTATCTAGGTGTCGGATGTGGAAGTCCAGGGTGTCCAGGTATTCCGCTCCGTAGTTTCCTGCACCTAGGTGTCGGATGTGGAAGTTCAGGGTGTCCAGGTATTCCGCTCCGTAGTTTCTTGTATCTAGGTACTGGATGTGGAAGTTCAGGGTGTCCAGGTATTCCGCTTCGTAGTTCTCTGTATCTAGGTGTCGGATGTGGAAGTTCAGGGTGTCCAGGTATTCCGCTTCGTAGTTCTCTGTATCTAGGTGTCGAATGTGGAAGTCTAGGGTGTCCAGGTATTCCGCTACGTAGTTTCCTGTGTCCAGGTGTCGGATGTGGAAGTTCAGGGTGTCCAGGTATTCCGCTTCGTAGTTTTCTGTATCTAGGTGTTGGATGTGGAAGTTCAGGGTGTCCAGGTATTCCGCTCCGTAGTTTCTTGTATCTAGGTACTGGATGTGGAGGTACAGGGTATCCAGGCATTCCGCTCCGTAGTTTCCTGTATCCAGGTGTCGGATGTGGAAGTTCAGGGTGTCCAGGTATTCCACTCCGCAGTTTCCTGTGTCCAGGTGTCGGATGTGGAAGTTCAGGGTGTCCAGGTATTCTGCTTCGTAGTTTTCTGTACCTAGTTGTCGGATGTGGAAGTCCAGGGTGTCCAGGTATTCCGCTCCGTAGTTTCCTGTGTCCAGGTGTCGGATGTGGAAGTTCAGGGTGTCCAGGTATTCCGCTTCGTAATTTTCTGTATCTAGGTGTCGGATATGGAAGTCCAGGTTGTCCAGGTATTCCGCTTCGTAGTTCTCTGTATCTAGGTGTCGGATGTGGAAGTCCAGGGTGTGCAGGTATTCCGCTCCGTAGTTTCCTGTGTCCAGGTGTCGGATGTGGAAGTTCAGGGTGTCCAGGTATTCCGCTTCGTAGTTTTCTGTACCTAGGTGTCGGATATGGAAGTCCAGGGTGTCCAGGTATTCCGCTTCGTAGTTCTCTGTATCTAGGTGTCGGATGTGGAAGTTCAGGGTGTCCAGGTATTCCGCTTCGTAGTTCTCTGTATCTAGGTGTCGAATGTGGAAGTCTAGGGTGTCCAGGTATTCCGCTCCGTAGTTTCCTGTGTCCAGGTGTCGGATGTGGAAGTTCAGGGTGTCCAGGTATTCCGCTTCGTAGTTCTCTGTATCTAGGTGTCGGATGTGGAAGTTCAGGGTGTCCAGGTATTCCGCTTCGTAGTTCTCTGTATCTAGGTGTCGAATGTGGAAGTCTAGGGTGTCCAGGTATTCCGCTTCGTAGTTTTCTGTATCTAGGTGTTGGATGTGGAAGTTCAGGGTGTCCAGGTATTCCGCTCCGTAGTTTCTTGTATCTAGGTACTGGATGTGGAGGTACAGGGTATCCAGGCATTCCGCTCCGTAGTTTCCTGTATCCAGGTGTCGGATGTGGAAGTTCAGGGTGTCCAGGTATTCCACTCCGCAGTTTCCTGTGTCCAGGTGTCGGATGTGGAAGTTCAGGGTGTCCAGGTATTCTGCTTCGTAGTTTTCTGTACCTAGTTGTCGGATGTGGAAGTCCAGGGTGTCCAGGTATTCCGCTCCGTAGTTTCCTGTGTCCAGGTGTCGGATGTGGAAGTTCAGGGTGTCCAGGTATTCCGCTTCGTAATTTTCTGTATCTAGGTGTCGGATATGGAAGTCCAGGTTGTCCAGGTATTCCGCTTCGTAGTTCTCTGTATCTAGGTGTCGGATGTGGAAGTCCAGGGTGTGCAGGTATTCCGCTCCGTAGTTTCCTGTGTCCAGGTGTCGGATGTGGAAGTTCAGGGTGTCCAGGTATTCCGCTTCGTAGTTTTCTGTACCTAGGTGTCGGATATGGAAGTCCAGGGTGTCCAGGTATTCCGCTTCGTAGTTCTCTGTATCTAGGTGTCGGATGTGGAAGTCCAGGGTGTGCAGGTATTCCGCTTCGTAGTTTCCTGTGTCCAGGTGTTGGATGTGGTAGTCCAGGGTGTGTAGGCATTCCGCTCCGTAGTTTCCTGTATCCAGGTGTCGGATGTGGAAGTCCACGGTTTGCAGGTATTCCGCTTCGTAGTTTCCTGTGTCCAGATGTTGGATGTGGAAGTCCAGGGTGTCCAGGTATTCCGCTACGTAGTTTCCTGTGTCTAGGTGTTGGATGTGGAAGTTCAGGGTGTCCAGGTATTCCGCTCCGTAGTGTCTTGTATCTAGGTACTGGATGTGGAAGTCCAGCATGTCCAGGTATTCCGCTTCGTAGTTCTCTGTATCTAGGTGTCGGATATGGAAGTCCAGGGTGTCCAGGTATTCCGCTTCGTAGTTCTCTGTATCTAGGTGTCGGATGTGGAAGTCCAGGGTGTGCAGGTATTCCGCTTCGTAGTTTCCTGTGTCCAGATGTTGGATGTGGAAGTCCAGGGTGTCCAGGTACTCCGCTCCGTAGTTTCCTGTGTATAGGTGTTGGATGTGGAAGTTCAGGGTGTCCAGGTATTCCGCTCCGTAGTGTCTTGTATCTAGGTACTGGATGTGGAAGTCCAGGGTGTCCAGGTATTCCGCTTCATAGTTCTCTGTATCTAGGTGTCGGATGTGGAAGTCCAGGGTGTCCAGGTATTCCGCTCCGTAGTTTCCTGTGTCCAGGTGTCGGATGTGGAAGTTCAGGATGTCCAGGTATTCCGCTTCGTAGTTTTCTGTACCTAGGTGTCGAATATGGAAGTTCAGGGTGTCCAGGTATTCCGCTTCGTAGTTCTCTGTATCTAGGTGTTGGATGTGGAAGTCCACGGTGTGCAGGTATTCCGCTTCGTAGTTTCCTGTGTCCAGATGTTGGATGTGGAAGTCCAGGGTGTCCAGGTATTCCGCTTCGTAGTTTCCTGTGTCTAGGTGTTGGATGTGGAAGTCCAGGGTGTCCAGGTATTCCGCTTCGTAGTTCTCTGTATCTAGGTGTCGGATGTGGAAGTCCAGGGTGTCCAGGTATTCCGCTCCGTAGTTTCCTGTGTCCAGGTGTCGGATGTGGAAGTTCAGGGTGTCCAGGTATTCCGCTTCGTAGTTTTCTGTACCTAGGTGTCGGATATGGAAGTTCAGGGTGTCCAGGTATTCCGCTTCGTAGTTCTCTGTATCTAGGTGTCGGATGTGGAAGTCCAGGGTGTGCAGGTATTCCGCTTCGTAGTTTCCTGTGTCCAGATGTTGGATGTGGAAGTCCAGGGTGTCCAGGTATTCCGCTCCGTAGTTTCCTGTGTCTAGGTGTGGGATGTGGAAGTTCAGGGTGTCCAGTTATTCCGCTCCGTAGTGTCTTGTATCTAGGTACTGGATGTGGAAGTCCAGGGTGTCCAGGTATTCCGCTTCGTAGTTCTCTGTATCTAGGTGTCGGATGTGGAAGTCCAGGGTGTCCAGGTATTCCGCTCCGTAGTTTCCTGTGTCCAGGTGTCGGATGTGGAAGTTCAGGGTGTCCAGGTATTCCGCTTCGTAGTTTTCTGTACCTAGGTGTCGGATGTGGAAGTTCAGGGTGTCCAGGTATTCCGCTCCGTAATTTCTTGTATCTAGGTACTGGATGTGGAAGTTCAAGGTGTCCATGTATTCCGCTTCGTAGTTTTCTGTACCTAGGTGTCAGATATGGAAGTCCAGGGTGTCCAGGTATTCCGCTTCGTAGTTCTCTGTATCTAGGTGTCGGATGTGGAAGTCCAGGGTGTCCAGGTATTCCGCTCCGTAGTTTCCTGTGTCCAGGTGTCGGATGTGGAAGTTCAGGGTGTCCAGGTATTCCGCTTCGTAGTTTTCTGTACCTAGGTATCGGATGTGGAAGTTCAGGGTGTCCAGGTATTCCGCTCCATAGTTTCTTGTATCTAGGTACTGGATGTGGAAGTCCAGGGTGTCCAGGTATTCCGCTCCGCAGTTTCCTGTGTCCAGGTGTCGGATGTGGAAGTTCAGGGTGTCCAGGTATTCCGCTTCGTAATTTTCTATATCTAGGTGTCGGATATGGAAGTCCAGGTTGTCCAGGTATTCCGCTTCGTAGTTCTCTGTATCTAGGTGTCGGATGTGGAAGTCCAGGGTGTGCAGGTATTCCGCTCCGTAGTTTCCTGTGTCCAGGTGTCGGATGTGGAAGTTCAGGGTGTCCAGGTATTCCGCTTCGTAGTTTTCTGTACCTAGGTGTCGGATATGGAAGTCCAGGGTGTCCAGGTATTCCGCTTCGTAGTTCTCTGTATCTAGGTGTCGGATGTGGAAGTCCAGGGTGTGCAGGTATTCCGCTTCGTAGTTTCCTGTGTCCAGATGTTGGATGTGGAAGTCCAGGGTGTCCAGGTATTCCGCTCCGTAGTTTCCTGTGTCTAGGTGTTGGATGTGGAAGTTCCGGGTGTCCAGGTATTCCGCTCCGTAGTGTCTTGTATCTACGTACTGGATGTGGAAGTCCAGGGTGTCCAGGTATTCCGCATCGTAGTTCTCTGTATCTAGGTGTCGGATGTGGAAGTCCAGGGTGTCCAGGTATTCCGCTCCGTAGTTTCATGTGTCCAGGTGTCGGATGTGGAAGTTCAGGATGTCCAGGTATTCCGCTTCGTAGTTTTCTGTACCTAGGTGTCGAATATGGAAGTCCAGGGTGTCCAGGTATTCCGCTCCGTAGTTTCCTGTGTCCAGATGTTGGATGTGGAAGTCCAGGGTGTCCAGGTATTCCGCTCCGTAGTTTCCTGTGTCTAGGTGTTGGATGTGGAAGTCCAGGGTGTCCAGGTATTCCGCTTCGTAGTTCTCTGTATCTAGGTGTCGTATGTGGAAGTCCAGGGTGTCCAGGTATTCCGCTCCGTAGTTTCCTGTGTCCAGGTGTCGGATGTGGAAGTTCAGGGTGTCCAGGTATTCCGCTTCGTAGTTTTCTGTACCTAGGTGTCGGATATGGAAGTTCAGGGTGTCCAGGTATTCCGCTTCGTAGTTCTCTGTATCTAGGTGTCGGATGTGGAAGTCCAGGGTGTGCAGGTATTCAGCTTCGTAGTTTCCTGTGTCCAGATGTTGGATGTGGAAGTCCAGGGTGTCCAGGTATTCCGCTCCGTAGTTTCCTGTGTCTAGGTGTTGGATGTGGAAGTTCAGGGTGTCCAGGTATTCCGCTCCGTAGTGTCTTGTATCTAGGTACTGGATGTGGAAGTCCAGGGTGTCCAGGTATTCCGCTTCGTAGTTCTCCGTATCTAGGTGTCGGATGTGGAAGTCCAGGGTGTCCAGGTATTCCGCTCCGTAGTTTCCTGTGTCCAGGTGTCGGATGTGGAAGTTCAGGGTGTCCAGGTATTCCGCTTCGTAGTTTTCTGTACCTAGGTGTCGGATGTGGAAGTTCAGGGTGTCCAGGTATTCCGCTCCGTAGTTTCTTGTATCTAGGTACTGGATGTGGAAGTCCAGGGTGTCCAGGTATTCCGCTTCGTAGTTCTCTGTATCTAGGTGTCGGATGTGGATGTCCAGGGTGTGCAGGTATTCCGCTTCGTAGTTTCCTGTGTCCAGGTGTTGGATGTGGAAGTCCAGGGTGTGTAGGTATTCCGCTCCGTAGTTTCCTGTGTCCAGGTGTTGGATGTGGAAGTCCAGGGTGTGTAGGCATTCCGCTCCGTAGTTTCCTGTATCCAGGTGTCGGATGTGGAAGTCCAGGGTGTCCAGGTATTCCGCTCCGTTGTTTCCTGTGTCCAGGTGTCGGATGTGGAAGTTCAGGGTGTCCAGGTATTCCGCTTCGTAGTTTTCTGTATCTAGGTGTTGGATGTGGAAGTTCAGGGTGTCCAGGTATTCCGCTCCGTAGTTTCTTGTATCTAGGTACTGGATGTGGAGGTACAGGGTATCCAGGCATTCCGCTCCGTAGTTTCCTGTATCCAGGTGTCGGATGTGGAAGTTCAGGGTGTCCAGGTATTCCACTTCGCAGTTTCCTGTGTCCAGGTGTCGGATGTGGAAGTTCAGGGTGTCCAGGTATTCTGCTTCGTAGTTTTCTGTACCTAGTTGTCGGATGTGGAAGTCCAGGGTGTCCAGGTATTCCGCTCCGTAGTTTCCTGTGTCGAGGTGTCGGATGTGGAAGTTCAGGGTGTCCAGGTATTCCGCTTCGTAATTTTCTATATCTAGGTGTCGGATATGGAAGTCCAGGGTGTGCAGGTATTCCGCTCCGTAGTTTCCTGTGTCCAGGTGTCGGATGTGGAAGTTCAGGGTGTCCAGGTATTCCGCTTCGTAGTTTTCTGTACCTAGGTGTCGGATATGGAAGTCCAGGGTGTCCAGGTATTCCGCTTCGTAGTTCTCTGTATCTAGGTGTCGGATGTGGAAGTCCAGGGTGTGCAGGTATTCCGCTTCGTAGTTTCCTGTGTCCAGATGTTGGATGCGGAAGTCCAGGGTGTCCAGGTATTCCGCTCCGTAGTTTCCTGTGTCTAGGTGTTGGATGTGGAAGTTCCGGGTGTCCAGGTATTCCGCTCCGTAGTGTCTTGTATCTACGTACTGGATGTGGAAGTCCAGGGTGTCCAGGTATTCCGCATCGTAGTTCTCTGTATCTAGGTGTCGGATGTGGAAGTCCAGGGTGTCCAGGTATTCCGCTCCGTAGTTTCCTGTGTCCAGGTGTCGGATGTGGAAGTTCAAGGTGTCCATGTATTCCGCTTCGTAGTTTTCTGTACCTAGGTGTCGGATATGGAAGTCCAGGGTGTCCAGGTATTCCGCTTCGTAGTTCTCTGTATCTAGGTGTCGGATGTGGAAGTCCAGGGTGTCCAGGTATTCCGCTCCGTAGTTTCCTGTGTCCAGGTGTCGGATGTGGAAGTTCAGGGTGTCCAGGTATTCCGCTTCGTAGTTTTCTGTACCTAGGTGTCGGATGTGGAAGTCCAGGGTGTGCAGGTATTCCGCTTCGTAGTTTCCTGTGTCCAGGTGTTGGATGTGGAAGTCCAGGGTGTGTAGGCATTCCGCTCCGTAGTTTCCTGTATCCAGGTGTCGGATGTGGAAGTCCAGGGTGTCCAGGTATTCCGCTCCGCAGTTTCCTGTGTATAGGTGTTGGATGTGGAAGTCCAGGGTGTCCAGGTATTCCGCTTCGTAGTTTTCTGTACCTAGGTGTCGGATGTGGAAGTCCAGGGTGTCCAGGTATTCCGCTTCGTAGTTCTCTGTATCTAGGTGTCGGATGTGGAAGTCCAGGGTGTGCAGGTATTCCGCTTCGTAGTTTCCTGTGTCCAGATGTTGGATGTGGAAGTCCAGGGTGTCCAGGTACTCCGCTCCGTAGTTTCCTGTGTATAGGTGTTGGATGTGGAAGTTCAGGGTGTCCAGGTATTCCGCTCCGTAGTTTCCTGTGTCCAGGTGTCGGATGTGGAAGTTCAGGGTGTCCAGGTATTCCGCTTCGTAGTTTTCTGTACCTAGGTGTCGGATATGGAAGTTCAGGGTGTCCAGGTATTCCGCTTCGTAGTTCTCTGTATCTAGGTGTCGGATGTGGAAGTCCAGGGTGTGCAGGTATTCAGCTTCGTAGTTTCCTGTGTCCAGATGTTGGATGTGGAAGTCCAGGGTGTCCAGTTATTCCGCTCCGTAGTTTCCTGTGTCTAGGTGTTGGATGTGGAAGTTCAGGGTGTCCAGGTATTCCGCTCCGTAGTGTCTTGTATCTAGGTACTGGATGTGGAAGTCCAGGGTGTCCAGGTATTCCGCTTCGTAGTTCTCCGTATCTAGGTGTCGGATGTGGAAGTCCAGGGTGTCCAGGTATTCCGCTCCGTAGTTTCCTGTGTCCAGGTGTCGGATGTGGAAGTTCAGGGTGTCCAGGTATTCCGCTTCGTAGTTTTCTGTACCTAGGTGTCGGATGTGGAAGTTCAGGGTGTCCAGGTATTCCGCTCCGTAGTTTCTTGTATCTAGGTACTGGATGTGGAAGTCCAGGGTGTCCAGGTATTCCGCTTCGTAGTTCTCTGTATCTAGGTGTCGGATGTGGATGTCCAGGGTGTGCAGGTATTCCGCTTCGTAGTTTCCTGTGTCCAGGTGTTGGATGTGGAAGTCCAGGGTGTGTAGGTATTCCGCTCCGTAGTTTCCTGTGTCCAGGTGTCGGATGTGGAAGTTCAGGGTGTCCAGGTATTCCGCTTCGTAGTTCTCTGTATCTAGGTGTCGAATGTGGAAGTCTAGGGTGTCCAGGTATTCCGCTCCGTAGTTTCCTGTGTCCAGGTGTCGGATGTGGAAGTTCAGGGTGTCCAGGTATTCCGCTTCGTAGTTTTCTGTATCTAGGTGTTGGATGTGGAAGTTCAGGGTGTCCAGGTATTCCGCTCCGTAGTTTCTTGTATCTAGGTACTGGATGTGGAGGTACAGGGTATCCAGGCATTCCGCTCCGTAGTTTCCTGTATCCAGGTGTCGGATGTGGAAGTTCAGGGTGTCCAGGTATTCCACTTCGCAGTTTCCTGTGTCCAGGTGTCGGATGTGGAAGTTCAGGGTGTCCAGGTATTCTGCTTCGTAGTTTTCTGTACCTAGTTGTCGGATGTGGAAGTCCAGGGTGTGCAGGTATTCCGCTCCGTAGTTTCCTGTGTCCAGGTGTCGGATGTGGAAGTTCAAGGTGTCCATGTATTCCGCTTCGTAGTTTTCTGTACCTAGGTGTCGGATATGGAAGTCCAGGGTGTCCAGGTATTCCGCTTCGTAGTTCTCTGTATCTAGGTGTCGGATGTGGAAGTCCAGGGTGTCCAGGTATTCCGCTCCGTAGTTTCCTGTGTCCAGGTGTCGGATGTGGAAGTTCAGGGTGTCCAGGTATTCCGCTTCGTAGTTTTCTGTACCTAGGTGTCGGATGTGGAAGTTCAGGGTGTCCAGGTATTCCGCTCCGTAGTTTCTTGTATCTAGGTACTGGATGTGGAAGTCCAGGGTGTCCAGGTATTCCGCTTCGTAGTTCGCTGTATCTAGGTGTCGGATGTGGAAGTCCAGGGTGTGCAGGTATTCCGCTTCGTAGTTTCCTGTGTCCAGGTGTTGGATGTGGAAGTCCAGGGTGTGTAGGCATTCCGCTCCGTAGTTTCCTGTATCCAGGTGTCGGATGTGGAAGTCCAGGGTGTCCAGGTATTCCGCTCCGCAGTTTCCTGTGTATAGGTGTTGGATGTGGAAGTCCAGGGTGTCCAGGTATTCCGCTTCGTAGTTTTCTGTACCTAGGTGTCGGATGTGGAAGTCCAGGGTGTCCAGGTATTCCGCTTCGTAGTTCTCTGTATCTAGGTGTCGGATGTGGAAGTCCAGGGTGTGCAGGTATTCCGCTTCGTAGTTTCCTGTGTCCAGATGTTGGATGTGGAAGTCCAGGGTGTCCAGGTACTCCGCTCCGTAGTTTCCTGTGTATAGGTGTTGGATGTGGAAGTTCAGGGTGTCCAGGTATTCCGCTCCGTAGTTTCCTGTGTCCAGGTGTCGGATGTGGAAGTTCAGGGTGTCCAGGTATTCCGCTTCGTAGTTTTCTGTACCTAGGTGTCGGATATGGAAGTTCAGGGTGTCCAGGTATTCCGCTTCGTAGTTCTCTGTATCTAGGTGTCGGATGTGGAAGTCCAGGGTGTGCAGGTATTCAGCTTCGTAGTTTCCTGTGTCCAGATGTTGGATGTGGAAGTCCAGGGTGTCCAGTTATTCCGCTCCGTAGTTTCCTGTGTCTAGGTGTTGGATGTGGAAGTTCAGGGTGTCCAGGTATTCCGCTCCGTAGTGTCTTGTATCTAGGTACTGGATGTGGAAGTCCAGGGTGTCCAGGTATTCCGCTTCGTAGTTCTCCGTATCTAGGTGTCGGATGTGGAAGTCCAGGGTGTCCAGGTATTCCGCTCCGTAGTTTCCTGTGTCCAGGTGTCGGATGTGGAAGTTCAGGGTGTCCAGGTATTCCGCTTCGTAGTTTTCTGTACCTAGGTGTCGGATGTGGAAGTTCAGGGTGTCCAGGTATTCCGCTCCGTAGTTTCTTGTATCTAGGTACTGGATGTGGAAGTCCAGGGTGTCCAGGTATTCCGCTTCGTAGTTCTCTGTATCTAGGTGTCGGATGTGGATGTCCAGGGTGTGCAGGTATTCCGCTTCGTAGTTTCCTGTGTCCAGGTGTTGGATGTGGAAGTCCAGGGTGTGTAGGTATTCCGCTCCGTAGTTTCCTGTGTCCAGGTGTCGGATGTGGAAGTTCAGGGTGTCCAGGTATTCCGCTTCGTAGTTCTCTGTATCTAGGTGTCGGATGTGGAAGTCCAGGGTGTGCAGGTATTCCGCTTCGTAGTTTCCTGTGTCCAGATGTTGGATGCGGAAGTCCAGGGTGTCCAGGTATTCCGCTCCGTAGTTTCCTGTGTCTAGGTGTTGGATGTGGAAGTTCCGGGTGTCCAGGTATTCCGCTCCGTAGTGTCTTGTATCTACGTACTGGATGTGGAAGTCCAGGGTGTCCAGGTATTCCGCATCGTAGTTCTCTGTATCTAGGTGTCGGATGTGGAAGTCCAGGGTGTCCAGGTATTCCGCTCCGTAGTTTCCTGTGTCCAGGTGTCGGATGTGGAAGTTCAGGGTGTCCAGGTATTCCGCTTCGTAGTTTTCTGTACCTAGGTGTCGGATGTGGAAGTTCAGGGTGTCCAGGTATTCCGCTCCGTAGTTTCTTGTATCTAGGTACTGGATGTGGAAGTCCAGGGTGTCCAGGTATTCCGCTTCGTAGTTCGCTGTATCTAGGTGTCGGATGTGGAAGTCCAGGGTGTGCAGGTATTCCGCTTCGTAGTTTCCTGTGTCCAGGTGTTGGATGTGGAAGTCCAGGGTGTGTAGGCATTCCGCTCCGTAGTTTCCTGTATCCAGGTGTCGGATGTGGAAGTCCAGGGTGTCCAGGTATTCCGCTCCGCAGTTTCCTGTGTATAGGTGTTGGATGTGGAAGTCCAGGGTGTCCAGGTATTCCGCTTCGTAGTTTTCTGTACCTAGGTGTCGGATATGGAAGTTCAGGGTGTCCAGGTATTCCGCTTCGTAGTTCTCTGTATCTAGGTGTCGGATGTGGAAGTCCAGGGTGTGCAGGTATTCAGCTTCGTAGTTTCCTGTGTCCAGATGTTGGATGTGGAAGTCCAGGGTGTCCAGTTATTCCGCTCCGTAGTTTCCTGTGTCTAGGTGTTGGATGTGGAAGTTCAGGGTGTCCAGGTATTCCGCTCCGTAGTGTCTTGTATCTAGGTACTGGATGTGGAAGTCCAGGGTGTCCAGGTATTCCGCTTCGTAGTTCTCCGTATCTAGGTGTCGGATGTGGAAGTCCAGGGTGTCCAGGTATTCCGCTCCGTAGTTTCCTGTGTCCAGGTGTCGGATGTGGAAGTTCAGGGTGTCCAGGTATTCCGCTTCGTAGTTTTCTGTACCTAGGTGTCGGATGTGGAAGTTCAGGGTGTCCAGGTATTCCGCTCCGTAGTTTCTTGTATCTAGGTACTGGATGTGGAAGTCCAGGGTGTCCAGGTATTCCGCTTCGTAGTTCTCTGTATCTAGGTGTCGGATGTGGATGTCCAGGGTGTGCAGGTATTCCGCTTCGTAGTTTCCTGTGTCCAGGTGTTGGATGTGGAAGTCCAGGGTGTGTAGGTATTCCGCTCCGTAGTTTCCTGTGTCCAGGTGTCGGATGTGGAAGTTCAGGGTGTCCAGGTATTCCGCTTCGTAGTTCTCTGTATCTAGGTGTCGGATGTGGAAGTCCAGGGTGTGCAGGTATTCCGCTTCGTAGTTTCCTGTGTCCAGATGTTGGATGCGGAAGTCCAGGGTGTCCAGGTATTCCGCTCCGTAGTTTCCTGTGTCTAGGTGTTGGATGTGGAAGTTCAAGGTGTCCATGTATTCCGCTTCGTAGTTTTCTGTACCTAGGTGTCGGATATGGAAGTCCAGGGTGTCCAGGTATTCCGCTTCGTAGTTCTCTGTATCTAGGTGTCGGATGTGGAAGTCCAGGGTGTCCAGGTATTCCGCTCCGTAGTTTCCTGTGTCCAGGTGTCGGATGTGGAAGTTCAGGGTGTCCAGGTATTCCGCTTCGTAGTTTTCTGTACCTAGGTGTCGGATGTGGAAGTCCAGGGTGTGCAGGTATTCCGCTTCGTAGTTTCCTGTGTCCAGGTGTTGGATGTGGAAGTCCAGGGTGTGTAGGCATTCCGCTCCGTAGTTTCCTGTATCCAGGTGTCGGATGTGGAAGTCCAGGGTGTCCAGGTATTCCGCTCCGCAGTTTCCTGTGTATAGGTGTTGGATGTGGAAGTCCAGGGTGTCCAGGTATTCCGCTTCGTAGTTTTCTGTACCTAGGTGTCGGATGTGGAAGTCCAGGGTGTCCAGGTATTCCGCTTCGTAGTTCTCTGTATCTAGGTGTCGGATGTGGAAGTCCAGGGTGTGCAGGTATTCCGCTTCGTAGTTTCCTGTGTCCAGATGTTGGATGTGGAAGTCCAGGGTGTCCAGGTACTCCGCTCCGTAGTTTCCTGTGTATAGGTGTTGGATGTGGAAGTTCAGGGTGTCCAGGTATTCCGCTCCGTAGTTTCCTGTGTCCAGGTGTCGGATGTGGAAGTTCAGGGCGTCCAGGTATTCCGCTTCGTAGTTTTCTGTACCTAGGTGTCGGATATGGAAGTTCAGGGTGTCCAGGTATTCCGCTTCGTAGTTCTCTGTATCTAGGTGTCGGATGTGGAAGTCCAGGGTGTGCAGGTATTCAGCTTCGTAGTTTCCTGTGTCCAGATGTTGGATGTGGAAGTCCAGGGTGTCCAGTTATTCCGCTCCGTAGTTTCCTGTGTCTAGGTGTTGGATGTGGAAGTTCAGGGTGTCCAGGTATTCCGCTCCGTAGTGTCTTGTATCTAGGTACTGGATGTGGAAGTCCAGGGTGTCCAGGTATTCCGCTTCGTAGTTCTCCGTATCTAGGTGTCGGATGTGGAAGTCCAGGGTGTCCAGGTATTCCGCTCCGTAGTTTCCTGTGTCCAGGTGTCGGATGTGGAAGTTCAGGGTGTCCAGGTATTCCGCTTCGTAGTTTTCTGTACCTAGGTGTCGGATGTGGAAGTTCAGGGTGTCCAGGTATTCCGCTCCGTAATTTCTTGTATCTAGGTACTGGATGTGGAAGTCCAGGGTGTCCAGGTATTCCGCTTCGTAGTTCTCTGTATCTAGGTGTCGGATGTGGATGTCCAGGGTGTGCAGGTATTCCGCTTCGTAGTTTCCTGTGTCCAGGTGTTGGATGTGGAAGTCCAGGGTGTGTAGGTATTCCGCTCCGTAGTTTCCTGTGTCCAGGTGTCGGATGTGGAAGTTCAGGGTGTCCAGGTATTCCGCTTCGTAGTTCTCTGTATCTAGGTGTCGAATGTGGAAGTCTAGGGTGTCCAGGTATTCCGCTCCGTAGTTTCCTGTGTCCAGGTGTCGGATGTGGAAGTTCAGGGTGTCCAGGTATTCCCCTTCGTAGTTTTCTGTATCTAGGTGTTGGATGTGGAAGTTCAGGGTGTCCAGGTATTCCGCTCCGTAGTTTCTTGTATCTAGGTACTGGATGTGGAGGTACAGGGTATCCAGGCATTCCGCTCCGTAGTTTCCTGTATCCAGGTGTCGGATGTGGAAGTTCAGGGTGTCCAGGTATTCCACTTCGCAGTTTCCTGTGTCCAGGTGTCGGATGTGGAAGTTCAGGGTGTCCAGGTATTCTGCTTCGTAGTTTTCTGTACCTAGTTGTCGGATGTGGAAGTCCAGGGTGTCCAGGTATTCCGCTCCGTAGTTTCCTGTGTCCAGGTGTCGGATGTGGAAGTTCAGGGTGTCCAGGTATTCCGCTTCGTAATTTTCTATATCTAGGTGTCGGATATGGAAGTCCAGGTTGTCCAGGTATTCCGCTTCGTAGTTCTCTGTATCTAGGTGTCGGATGTGGAAGTCCAGGGTGTGCAGGTATTCCGCTCCGTAGTTTCCTGTGTCCAGGTGTCGGATGTGGAAGTTCAAGGTGTCCATGTATTCCGCTTCGTAGTTTTCTGTACCTAGGTGTCGGATATGGAAGTCCAGGGTGTCCAGGTATTCCGCTTCGTAGTTCTCTGTATCTAGGTGTCGGATGTGGAAGTCCAGGGTGTCCAGGTATTCCGCTCCGTAGTTTCCTGTGTCCAGGTGTCGGATGTGGAAGTTCAGGGTGTCCAGGTATTCCGCTTCGTAGTTTTCTGTACCTAGGTGTCGGATGTGGAAGTTCAGGGTGTCCAGGTATTCCGCTCCGTAGTTTCTTGTATCTAGGTACTGGATGTGGAAGTCCAGGGTGTCCAGGTATTCCGCTTCGTAGTTCGCTGTATCTAGGTGTCGGATGTGGAAGTCCAGGGTGTGCAGGTATTCCGCTTCGTAGTTTCCTGTGTCCAGGTGTTGGATGTGGAAGTCCAGGGTGTGTAGGCATTCCGCTCCGTAGTTTCCTGTATCCAGGTGTCGGATGTGGAAGTCCAGGGTGTCCAGGTATTCCGCTCCGCAGTTTCCTGTGTATAGGTGTTGGATGTGGAAGTCCAGGGTGTCCAGGTATTCCGCTTCGTAGTTTTCTGTACCTAGGTGTCGGATGTGGAAGTCCAGGGTGTCCAGGTATTCCGCTTCGTAGTTCTCTGTATCTAGGTGTCGGATGTGGAAGTCCAGGGTGTGCAGGTATTCCGCTTCGTAGTTTCCTGTGTCCAGATGTTGGATGTGGAAGTCCAGGGTGTCCAGGTACTCCGCTCCGTAGTTTCCTGTGTATAGGTGTTGGATGTGGAAGTTCAGGGTGTCCAGGTATTCCGCTCCGTAGTTTCCTGTGTCCAGGTGTCGGATGTGGAAGTTCAGGGTGTCCAGGTATTCCGCTTCGTAGTTTTCTGTACCTAGGTGTCGGATATGGAAGTTCAGGGTGTCCAGGTATTCCGCTTCGTAGTTCTCTGTATCTAGGTGTCGGATGTGGAAGTCCAGGGTGTGCAGGTATTCAGCTTCGTAGTTTCCTGTGTCCAGATGTTGGATGTGGAAGTCCAGGGTGTCCAGTTATTCCGCTCCGTAGTTTCCTGTGTCTAGGTGTTGGATGTGGAAGTTCAGGGTGTCCAGGTATTCCGCTCCGTAGTGTCTTGTATCTAGGTACTGGATGTGGAAGTCCAGGGTGTCCAGGTATTCCGCTTCGTAGTTCTCCGTATCTAGGTGTCGGATGTGGAAGTCCAGGGTGTCCAGGTATTCCGCTCCGTAGTTTCCTGTGTCCAGGTGTCGGATGTGGAAGTTCAGGGTGTCCAGGTATTCCGCTTCGTAGTTTTCTGTACCTAGGTGTCGGATGTGGAAGTTCAGGGTGTCCAGGTATTCCGCTCCGTAGTTTCTTGTATCTAGGTACTGGATGTGGAAGTCCAGGGTGTCCAGGTATTCCGCTTCGTAGTTCTCTGTATCTAGGTGTCGGATGTGGAAGTCCAGGGTGTGCAGGTATTCCGCTTCGTAGTTTCCTGTGTCCAGGTGTTGGATGTGGAAGTCCAGGGTGTGTAGGCATTCCGCTCCGTAGTTTCCTGTATCCAGGTGTCGGATGTGGAAGTTCAGGGTGTCCAGGTATTCCGCTTCGTAGTTCTCTGTATCTAGGTGTCGAATGTGGAAGTCTAGGGTGTCCAGGTATTCCGCTCCGTAGTTTCCTGTGTCCAGGTGTCGGATGTGGAAGTTCAGGGTGTCCAGGTATTCCGCTTCGTAGTTTTCTGTATCTAGGTGTTGGATGTGGAAGTTCAGGGTGTCCAGGTATTCCGCTCCGTAGTTTCTTGTATCTAGGTACTGGATGTGGAGGTACAGGGTATCCAGGCATTCCGCTCCGTAGTTTCCTGTATCCAGGTGTCGGATGTGGAAGTTCAGGGTGTCCAGGTATTCCACTTCGCAGTTTCCTGTGTCCAGGTGTCGGATGTGGAAGTTCAGGGTGTCCAGGTATTCTGCTTCGTAGTTTTCTGTACCTAGTTGTCGGATGTGGAAGTCCAGGGTGTCCAGGTATTCCGCTCCGTAGTTTCCTGTGTCCAGGTGTCGGATGTGGAAGTTCAGGGTGTCCAGGTATTCCGCTTCGTAATTTTCTATATCTAGGTGTCGGATATGGAAGTCCAGGTTGTCCAGGTATTCCGCTTCGTAGTTCTCTGTATCTAGGTGTCGGATGTGGAAGTCCAGGGTGTGCAGGTATTCCGCTCCGTAGTTTCCTGTGTCCAGGTGTCGGATGTGGAAGTTCAGGGTGTCCAGGTATTCCGCTTCGTAGTTTTCTGTACCTAGGTGTCGGATATGGAAGTCCAGGGTGTCCAGGTATTCCGCTTCGTAGTTCTCTGTATCTAGGTGTCGGATGTGGAAGTCCAGGGTGTGCAGGTATTCCGCTCCGCAGTTTCCTGTGTATAGGTGTTGGATGTGGAAGTCCAGGGTGTCCAGGTATTCCGCTTCGTAGTTTTCTGTACCTAGGTGTCGGATGTGGAAGTTCAGGGTGTCCAGGTATTCCGCTTCGTAGTTTTCTATACCTAGGTGTCGGATATGGAAGTTCAGGGTGTCCAGGTATTCCGCTTCGTAGTTCTCTGTATCTAGGTGTCGGATGTGGAAGTCCAGGGTGTGCAGGTATTCAGCTTCGTAGTTTCCTGTGTCCAGATGTTGGATGTGGAAGTCCAGGGTGTCCAGTTATTCCGCTCCGTAGTTTCCTGTGTCTAGGTGTTGGATGTGGAAGTTCAGGGTGTCCAGGTATTCCGCTCCGTAGTGTCTTGTATCTAGGTACTGGATGTGGAAGTCCAGGGTGTCCAGGTATTCCGCTTCGTAGTTCTCCGTATCTAGGTGTCGGATGTGGAAGTCCAGGGTGTCCAGGTATTCCGCTCCGTAGTTTCCTGTGTCCAGGTGTCGGATGTGGAAGTTCAGGGTGTCCAGGTATTCCGCTTCGTAGTTTTCTGTACCTAGGTGTCGGATGTGGAAGTTCAGGGTGTCCAGGTATTCCGCTCCGTAGTTTCTTGTATCTAGGTACTGGATGTGGAAGTCCAGGGTGTCCAGGTATTCCGCTTCGTAGTTCTCTGTATCTAGGTGTCGGATGTGGATGTCCAGGGTGTGCAGGTATTCCGCTTCGTAGTTTCCTGTGTCCAGGTGTTGGATGTGGAAGTCCAGGGTGTGTAGGTATTCCGCTCCGTAGTTTCCTGTGTCCAGGTGTCGGATGTGGAAGTTCAGGGTGTCCAGGTATTCCGCTTCGTAGTTCTCTGTATCTAGGTGTCGAATGTGGAAGTCTAGGGTGTCCAGGTATTCCGCTCCGTAGTTTCCTGTGTCCAGGTGTCGGATGTGGAAGTTCAGGGTGTCCAGGTATTCCGCTTCGTAGTTTTCTGTATCTAGGTGTTGGATGTGGAAGTTCAGGGTGTCCAGGTATTCCGCTCCGTAGTTTCTTGTATCCAGGTGTCGGATGTGGAAGTTCAGGGTGTCCAGGTATTCCACTTCGCAGTTTCCTGTGTCCAGGTGTCGGATGTGGAAGTTCAGGGTGTCCAGGTATTCTGCTTCGTAGTTTTCTGTACCTAGTTGTCGGATGTGGAAGTCCAGGGTGTCCAGGTATTCCGCTCCGTAGTTTCCTGTGTCCAGGTGTCGGATGTGGAAGTTCAGGGTGTCCAGGTATTCCGCTTCGTAATTTTCTATATCTAGGTGTCGGATATGGAAGTCCAGGTTGTCCAGGTATTCCGCTTCGTAGTTCTCTGTATCTAGGTGTCGGATGTGGAAGTCCAGGGTGTGCAGGTATTCCGCTCCGTAGTCTCCTGTGTCCAGGTGTCGGATGTGGAAGTTCAGGGTGTCCAGGTATTCCGATTCGTAGTTTTCTGTACCTAGGTGTCGGATATGGAAGTCCAGGGTGTCCAGGTATTCCGCTTCGTAGTTCTCTGTATCTAGGTGTCGGATGTGGAAGTCCAGGGTGTGCAGGTATTCCGCTTCGTAGTTTCCTGTGTCCAGATGTTGGATGTGGAAGTCCAGGGTGTCCAGGTATTCCGCTCCGTAGTTTCCTGTGTCTAGGTGTTGGATGTGGAAGTTCCGGGTGTCCAGGTATTCCGCTCCGTAGTGTCTTGTATCTACGTACTGGATGTGGAAGTCCAGGGTGTCCAGGTATTCCGCATCGTAGTTCTCTGTATCTAGGTGTCGGATGTGGAAGTCCAGGGTGTCCAGGTATTCCGCTCCGTAGTTTCCTGTGTCCAGGTGTCGGATGTGGAAGTTCAAGGTGTCCATGTATTCCGCTTCGTAGTTTTCTGTACCTAGGTGTCGGATATGGAAGTCCAGGGTGTCCAGGTATTCCGCTTCGTAGTTCTCTGTATCTAGGTGTCGGATGTGGAAGTCCAGGGTGTCCAGGTATTCCGCTCCGTAGTTTCCTGTGTCCAGGTGTCGGATGTGGAAGTTCAGGGTGTCCAGGTATTCCGCTTCGTAGTTTTCTGTACCTAGGTGTCGGATGTGGAAGTTCAGGGTGTCCAGGTATTCCGCTCCGTAGTTTCTTGTATCTAGGTACTGGATGTGGAAGTCCAGGGTGTCCAGGTATTCCGCTTCGTAGTTCTCTGTATCTAGGTGTCGGATGTGGAAGTCCAGGGTGTGCAGGTATTCCGCTTCGTAGTTTCCTGTGTCCAGGTGTTGGATGTGGAAGTCCAGGGTGTGTAGGCATTCCGCTCCGTAGTTTCCTGTATCCAGGTGTCGGATGTGGAAGTCCAGGGTGTCCAGGTATTCCGCTCCGCAGTTTCCTGTGTATAGGTGTTGGATGTGGAAGTCCAGGGTGTCCAGGTATTCCGCTTCGTAGTTTTCTGTACCTAGGTGTCGGATGTGGAAGTCCAGGGTGTCCAGGTATTCCGCTTCGTAGTTCTCTGTATCTAGGTGTCGGATGTGGAAGTCCAGGGTGTGCAGGTATTCCGCTTCGTAGTTTCCTGTGTCCAGATGTTGGATGTGGAAGTCCAGGGTGTCCAGGTACTCCGCTCCGTAGTTTCCTGTGTATAGGTGTTGGATGTGGAAGTTCAGGGTGTCCAGGTATTCCGCTCCGTAGTGTCTTGTATCTAGGTACTGGATGTGGAAGTCCAGGGTGTCCAGGTATTCCGCTTCATAGTTCTCTGTATCTAGGTGTCGGATGTGGAAGTCCAGGGTGTCCAGGTATTCCGCTCCGTAGTTTCCTGTGTCCAGGTGTCGGATGTGGAAGTTCAGGATGTCCAGGTATTCCGCTTCGTAGTTTTCTGTACCTAGGTGTCGAATATGGAAGTTCAGGGTGTCCAGGTATTCCGCTTCGTAGTTCTCTGTATCTAGATGTCGGATGTGGAAGTCCACGGTGTGCAGGTATTCCGCTTCGTAGTTTCCTGTGTCCAGAAGTTGGATGTGGAAGTCCAGGGTGTCCAGGTATTCCGCTTCGTAGTTCTCCGTATCTAGGTGTCGGATGTGGAAGTCCAGGGTGTCCAGGTATTCCGCTCCGTAGTTTCCTGTGTCCAGGTGTCGGATGTGGAAGTTCAGGGTGTCCAGGTATTCCGCTTCGTAGTTTTCTGTACCTAGGTGTCGGATGTGGAAGTTCAGGGTGTCCAGGTATTCCGCTCCGTAGTTTCTTGTATCTAGGTACTGGATGTGGAAGTCCAGGGTGTCCAGGTATTCCGCTTCGTAGTTCTCTGTATCTAGGTGTCGGATGTGGATGTCCAGGGTGTGCAGGTATTCCGCTTCGTAGTTTCCTGTGTCCAGGTGTTGGATGTGGAAGTCCAGGGTGTGTAGGTATTCCGCTCCGTAGTTTCCTGTGTCCAGGTGTCGGATGTGGAAGTTCAGGGTGTCCAGGTATTCCGCTTCGTAGTTCTCTGTATCTAGGTGTCGAATGTGGAAGTCTAGGGTGTCCAGGTATTCCGCTCCGTTGTTTCCTGTGTCCAGGTGTCGGATGTGGAAGTTCAGGGTGTCCAGGTATTCCGCTTCGTAGTTTTCTGTATCTAGGTGTTGGATGTGGAAGTTCAGGGTGTCCAGGTATTCCGCTCCGTAGTTTCTTGTATCTAGGTACTGGATGTGGAGGTACAGGGTATCCAGGCATTCCGCTCCGTAGTTTCCTGTATCCAGGTGTCGGATGTGGAAGTTCAGGGTGTCCAGGTATTCCACTTCGCAGTTTCCTGTGTCCAGGTGTCGGATGTGGAAGTTCAGGGTGTCCAGGTATTCTGCTTCGTAGTTTTCTGTACCTAGTTGTCGGATGTGGAAGTCCAGGGTGTCCAGGTATTCCGCTCCGTAGTTTCCTGTGTCCAGGTGTCGGATGTGGAAGTTCAGGGTGTCCAGGTATTCCGCTTCGTAATTTTCTATATCTAGGTGTCGGATATGGAAGTCCAGGTTGTCCAGGTATTCCGCTTCGTAGTTCTCTGTATCTAGGTGTCGGATGTGGAAGTCCAGGGTGTGCAGGTATTCCGCTCCGTAGTTTCCTGTGTCCAGGTGTCGGATGTGGAAGTTCAGGGTGTCCAGGTATTCCGCTTCGTAGTTTTCTGTACCTAGGTGTCGGATATGGAAGTCCAGGGTGTCCAGGTATTCCGCTTCGTAGTTCTCTGTATCTAGGTGTCGGATGTGGAAGTCCAGGGTGTGCAGGTATTCCGCTTCGTAGTTTCCTGTGTCCAGATGTTGGATGTGGAATTCCAGGGTGTCCAGGTATTCCGCTCCGTAGTTTCCTGTGTCTAGGTGTTGGATGTGGAAGTTCCGGGTGTCCAGGTATTCCGCTCCGTAGTGTCTTGTATCTACGTACTGGATGTGGAAGTCCAGGGTGTCCAGGTATTCCGCATCGTAGTTCTCTGTATCTAGGTGTCGGATGTGGAAGTCCAGGGTGTCCAGGTATTCCGCTCCGTAGTTTCCTGTGTCCAGGTGTCGGATGTGGAAGTTCAAGGTGTCCATGTATTCCGCTTCGTAGTTCTCTGTATCTAGGTGTCGGATGTGGAAGTCCAGGGTGTGCAGGTATTCCGCTCCGTAGTTTCCTGTGTCCAGGTGTCGGATGTGGAAGTTCAGGGTGTCCAGGTATTCCGCTTCGTAGTTTTCTGTACCTAGGTGTCGGATATGGAAGTCCAGGGTGTCCAGGTATTCCGCTTCGTAGTTCTCTGTATCTAGGTGTCGGATGTGGAAGTCCAGGGTGTGCAGGTATTCCGCTTCGTAGTTTCCTGTGTCCAGATGTTGGATGTGGAAGTCCAGGGTGTCCAGGTATTCCGCTCCGTAGTTTCCTGTGTCTAGGTGTTGGATGTGGAAGTTCCGGGTGTCCAGGTATTCCGCTCCGTAGTGTCTTGTATCTACGTACTGGATGTGGAAGTCCAGGGTGTCCAGGTATTCCGCTTCGTAGTTTCCTGTGTCCAGATGTTGGATGTGGAAGTCCAGGGTGTCCAGGTATTCCGCTCCGTAGTTTCCTGTGTCTAGGTGTTGGATGTGGAAGTTCCGGGTGTCCAGGTATTCCGCTCCGTAGTGTCTTGTATCTACGTACTGGATGTGGAAGTCCAGGGTGTCCAGGTATTCCGCATCGTAGTTCTCTGTATCTAGGTGTCGGATGTGGAAGTCCAGGGTGTCCAGGTATTCCGCTCCGTAGTTTCCTGTGTCCAGGTGTCGGATGTGGAAGTTCAAGGTGTCCATGTATTCCGCTTCGTAGTTTTCTGTACCTAGGTGTCGGATATGGAAGTCCAGGGTGTCCAGGTATTCCGCTTCGTAGTTCTCTGTATCTAGGTGTCGGATGTGGAAGTCCAGGGTGTCCAGGTATTCCGCTCCGTAGTTTCCTGTGTCCAGGTGTCGGATGTGGAAGTTCAGGGTGTCCAGGTATTCCGCTTCGTAGTTTTCTGTACCTAGGTGTCGGATGTGGAAGTTCAGGGTGTCCAGGTATTCCGCTCCGTAGTTTCTTGTATCTAGGTACTGGATGTGGAAGTCCAGGGTGTCCAGGTATTCCGCTTCGTAGTTCTCTGTATCTAGGTGTCGGATGTGGAAGTCCAGGGTGTGCAGGTATTCCGCTTCGTAGTTTCCTGTGTCCAGGTGTTGGATGTGGAAGTCCAGGGTGTGTAGGCATTCCGCTCCGTAGTTTCCTGTATCCAGGTGTCGGATGTGGAAGTCCAGGGTGTCCAGGTATTCCGCTCCGCAGTTTCCTGTGTATAGGTGTTGGATGTGGAAGTCCAGGGTGTCCAGGTATTCCGCTTCGTAGTTTTCTGTACCTAGGTGTCGGATGTGGAAGTCCAGGGTGTCCAGGTATTCCGCTTCGTAGTTCTCTGTATCTAGGTGTCGGATGTGGAAGTCCAGGGTGTGCAGGTATTCCGCTTCGTAGTTTCCTGTGTCCAGATGTTGGATGTGGAAGTCCAGGGTGTCCAGGTACTCCGCTCCGTAGTTTCCTGTGTATAGGTGTTGGATGTGGAAGTTCAGGGTGTCCAGGTATTCCGCTCCGTAGTGTCTTGTATCTAGGTACTGTATGTGGAAGTCCAGGGTGTCCAGGTATTCCGCTTCATAGTTCTCTGTATCTAGGTGTCGGATGTGGAAGTCCAGGGTGTCCAGGTATTCCGCTCCGTAGTTTCCTGTGTCCAGGTGTCGGATGTGGAAGTTCAGGATGTCCAGGTATTCCGCTTCGTAGTTTTCTGTACCTAGGTGTCGAATATGGAAGTTCAGGGTGTCCAGGTATTCCGCTTCGTAGTTCTCTGTATCTAGGTGTCGGATGTGGAAGTCCACGGTGTGCAGGTATTCCGCTTCGTAGTTTCCTGTGTCCAGAAGTTGGATGTGGAAGTCCAGGGTGTCCAGGTATTCCGCTTCGTAGTTCTCCGTATCTAGGTGTCGGATGTGGAAGTCCAGGGTGTCCAGGTATTCCGCTTCGTAGTTCTCTGTATCTAGGTGTCGAATGTGGAAGTCCAGGGTGTCCAGGTATTCCGCTCCGTAGTTTCCTGTGTCCAGGTGTCGGATGTGGAAGTTCAGGGTGTCCAGGTATTCCGCTTCGTAGTTTTCTGTACCTAGGTGTCGGATGTGGAAGTTCAGGGTGTCCAGGTATTCCGCTCCGTAGTTTCCTGTGTCCAGGTGTCGGATGTGGAAGTTCAGGATGTCCAGGTATTCCGCTTCGTAGTTTTCTGTACCTAGGTGTCGAATATGGAAGTTCAGGGTGTCCAGGTATTCCGCTTCGTAGTTCTCTGTATCTAGGTGTCGGATGTGGAAGTCCACGGTGTGCAGGTATTCCGCTTCGTAGTTTCCTGTGTCCAGAAGTTGGATGTGGAAGTCCAGGGTGTCCAGGTATTCCGCTTCGTAGTTCTCCGTATCTAGGTGTCGGATGTGGAAGTCCAGGGTGTCCAGGTATTCCGCTCCGTAGTTTCCTGTGTCCAGGTGTCGGATGTGGAAGTTCAGGGTGTCCAGGTATTCCGCTTCGTAGTTTTCTGTACCTAGGTGTCGGATGTGGAAGTTCAGGGTGTCCAGGTATTCCGCTCCGTAGTTTCTTGTATCTAGGTACTGGATGTGGAAGTCCAGGGTGTCCAGGTATTCCGCTTCGTAGTTCTCTGTATCTAGGTGTCGGATGTGGATGTCCAGGGTGTGCAGGTATTCCGCTTCGTAGTTTCCTGTGTCCAGGTGTTGGATGTGGAAGTCCAGGGTGTGTAGGTATTCCGCTCCGTAGTTTCCTGTGTCCAGGTGTCGGATGTGGAAGTTCAGGGTGTCCAGGTATTCCGCTTCGTAGTTCTCTGTATCTAGGTGTCGAATGTGGAAGTCCAGGGTGTCCAGGTATTCCGCTCCGTAGTTTCCTGTGTCCAGGTGTCGGATGTGGAAGTTCAAGGTGTCCATGTATTCCGCTTCGTAGTTTTCTGTACCTAGGTGTCGGATATGGAAGTCCAGGGTGTCCAGGTATTCCGCTTCGTAGTTCTCTGTATCTAGGTGTCGGATGTGGAAGTCCAGGGTGTCCAGGTATTCCGCTCCGTAGTTTCCTGTGTCCAGGTGTCGGATGTGGAAGTTCAGGGTGTCCAGGTATTCCGCTTCGTAGTTTTCTGTACCTAGGTGTCGGATGTGGAAGTTCAGGGTGTCCAGGTATTCCGCTCCGTAGTTTCTTGTATCTAGGTACTGGATGTGGAAGTCCAGGGTGTCCAGGTATTCCGCTTCGTAGTTCTCTGTATCTAGGTGTCGGATGTGGATGTCCAGGGTGTGCAGGTATTCCGCTTCGTAGTTTCCTGTGTCCAGGTGTTGGATGTGGAAGTCCAGGGTGTGTAGGTATTCCGCTCCGTAGTTTCCTGTGTCCAGGTGTCGGATGTGGAAGTTCAGGGTGTCCAGGTATTCCGCTTCGTAGTTCTCTGTATCTAGGTGTCGAATGTGGAAGTCTAGGGTGTCCAGGTATTCCGCTCCGTAGTTTCCTGTGTCCAGGTGTCGGATGTGGAAGTTCAGGGTGTCCAGGTATTCCGCTTCGTAGTTTTCTGTATCTAGGTGTTGGATGTGGAAGTTCAGGGTGTCCAGGTATTCCGCTCCGTAGTTTCTTGTATCTAGGTACTGGATGTGGAGGTACAGGGTATCCAGGCATTCCGCTCCGTAGTTTCCTGTATCCAGGTGTCGGATGTGGAAGTTCAGGGTGTCCAGGTATTCCACTTCGCAGTTTCCTGTGTCCAGGTGTCGGATGTGGAAGTTCAGGGTGTCCAGGTATTCTGCTTCGTAGTTTTCTGTACCTAGTTGTCGGATGTGGAAGTCCAGGGTGTCCAGGTATTCCGCTCCGTAGTTTCCTGTGTCCAGGTGTCGGATGTGGAAGTTCAGGGTGTCCAGGTATTCCGCTTCGTAATTTTCTATATCTACGTGTGGGATATGGAAGTCCAGGTTGTCCAGGTATTCCGCTTCGTAGTTCTCTGTATCTAGGTGTCGGATGTGGAAGTCCAGGGTGTGCAGGTATTCCGCTCCGTAGTTTCCTGTGTCCAGGTGTCGGATGTGGAAGTTCAGGGTGTCCAGGTATTCCGCTTCGTAGTTTTCTGTACCTAGGTGTCGGATATGGAAGTCCAGGGTGTCCAGGTATTCCGCTTCGTAGTTCTCCGTATCTAGGTGTCGGATGTGGAAGTCCAGGGTGTGCAGGTATTCCGCTTCGTAGTTTCCTGTGTCCAGATGTTGGATGTGGAAGTCCAGGGTGTCCAGGTATTCCGCTCCGTAGTTTCCTGTGTCTAGGTGTTGGATGTGGAAGTTCCGGGTGTCCAGGTATTCCGCTCCGTAGTGTCTTGTATCTACGTACTGGATGTGGAAGTCCAGGGTGTCCAGGTATTCCGCATCGTAGTTCTCTGTATCTAGGTGTCGGATGTGGAAGTCCAGGGTGTCCAGGTATTCCGCTCCGTAGTTTCCTGTGTCCAGGTGTCGGATGTGGAAGTTCAAGGTGTCCATGTATTCCGCTTCGTAGTTTTCTGTACCTAGGTGTCGGATATGGAAGTCCAGGGTGTCCAGGTATTCCGCTTCGTAGTTCTCTGTATCTAGGTGTCGGATGTGGAAGTCCAGGGTGTCCAGGTATTCCGCTCCGTAGTTTCCTGTGTCCAGGTGTCGGATGTGGAAGTTCAGGGTGTCCAGGTATTCCGCTTCGTAGTTTTCTGTACCTAGGTGTCGGATGTGGAAGTTCAGGGTGTCCAGGTATTCCGCTCCGTAGTTTCTTGTATCTAGGTACTGGATGTGGAAGTCCAGGGTGTCCAGGTATTCCGCTTCGTAGTTCTCTGTATCTAGGTGTCGGATGTGGAAGTCCAGGGTGTGCAGGTATTCCGCTTCGTAGTTTCCTGTGTCCAGGTGTTGGATGTGGAAGTCCAGGGTGTGTAGGCATTCCGCTCCGTAGTTTCCTGTATCCAGGTGTCGGATGTGGAAGTCCAGGGTGTCCAGGTATTCCGCTCCGCAGTTTCCTGTGTATAGGTGTTGGATGTGGAAGTCCAGGGTGTCCAGGTATTCCGCTTCGTAGTTTTCTGTACCTAGGTGTCGGATGTGGAAGTCCAGGGTGTCCAGGTATTCCGCTTCGTAGTTCTCTGTATCTAGGTGTCGGATGTGGAAGTCCAGGGTGTGCAGGTATTCCGCTTCGTAGTTTCCTGTGTCCAGATGTTGGATGTGGAAGTCCAGGGTGTCCAGGTACTCCGCTCCGTAGTTTCCTGTGTATAGGTGTTGGATGTGGAAGTTCAGGGTGTCCAGGTATTCCGCTCCGTAGTGTCTTGTATCTAGGTACTGGATGTGGAAGTCCAGGGTGTCCAGGTATTCCGCTTCATAGTTCTCTGTATCTAGGTGTCGGATGTGGAAGTCCAGGGTGTCCAGGTATTCCGCTCCGTAGTTTCCTGTGTTCAGGTGTCGGATGTGGAAGTTCAGGATGTCCAGGTATTCCGCTTCGTAGTTTTCTGTACCTAGGTGTCGAATATGGAAGTTCAGGGTGTCCAGGTATTCCGCTTCGTAGTTCTCTGTATCTAGGTGTCGGATGTGGAAGTCCACGGTGTGCAGGTATTCCGCTTCGTAGTTTCCTGTGTCCAGAAGTTGGATGTGGAAGTCCAGGGTGTCCAGGTATTCCGCTTCGTAGTTCTCCGTATCTAGGTGTCGGATGTGGAAGTCCAGGGTGTCCAGGTATTCCGCTCCGTAGTTTCCTGTGTCCAGGTGTCGGATGTGGAAGTTCAGGGTGTCCAGGTATTCCGCTTCGTAGTTTTCTGTACCTAGGTGTCGGATGTGGAAGTTCAGGGTGTCCAGGTATTCCGCTCCGTAGTTTCTTGTATCTAGGTACTGGATGTGGAAGTCCAGGGTGTCCAGGTATTCCGCTTCGTAGTTCTCTGTATCTAGGTGTCGGATGTGGATGTCCAGGGTGTGCAGGTATTCCGCTTCGTAGTTTCCTGTGTCCAGGTGTTGGATGTGGAAGTCCAGGGTGTGTAGGTATTCCGCTCCGTAGTTTCCTGTGTCCAGGTGTCGGATGTGGAAGTTCAGGGTGTCCAGGTATTCCGCTTCGTAGTTTTCTGTATCTAGGTGTTGGATGTGGAAGTTCAGGGTGTCCAGGTATTCCGCTCCGTAGTTTCTTGTATCTAGGTACTGGATGTGGAGGTACAGGGTATCCAGGCATTCCGCTCCGTAGTTTCCTGTATCCAGGTGTCGGATGTGGAAGTTCAGGGTGTCCAGGTATTCCACTTCGCAGTTTCCTGTGTCCAGGTGTCGGATGTGGAAGTTCAGGGTGTCCAGGTATTCTGCTTCGTAGTTTTCTGTACCTAGTTGTCGGATGTGGAAGTCCAGGGTGTCCAGGTATTCCGCTCCGTAGTTTCCTGTGTCCAGGTGTCGGATGTGGAAGTTCAGGGTGTCCAGGTATTCCGCTTCGTAATTTTCTATATCTAGGTGTCGGATATGGAAGTCCAGGTTGTCCAGGTATTCCGCTTCGTAGTTCTCTGTATCTAGGTGTCGGATGTGGAAGTCCAGGGTGTGCAGGTATTCCGCTCCGTAGTTTCCTGTGTCCAGGTGTCGGATGTGGAAGTTCAGGGTGTCCAGGTATTCCGCTTCGTAGTTTTCTGTACCTAGGTGTCGGATATGGAAGTCCAGGGTGTCCAGGTATTCCGCTTCGTAGTTCTCTGTATCTAGGTGTCGGATGTGGAAGTCCAGGGTGTGCAGGTATTCCGCTTCGTAGTTTCCTGTGTCCAGATGTTGGATGTGGAAGTCCAGGGTGTCCAGGTATTCCGCTCCGTAGTTTCCTGTGTCTAGGTGTTGGATGTGGAAGTTCCGGGTGTCCAGGTATTCCGCTCCGTAGTGTCTTGTATCTACGTACTGGATGTGGAAGTTCAGGGTGTCCAGGTATTCCGCTTCGTAGTTTTCTGTACCTAGGTGTCGGATATGGAAGTCCAGGGTGTCCAGGTATTCCGCTTCGTAGTTCTCTGTATCTAGGTGTCGGATGTGGAAGTCCAGGGTGTGCAGGTATTCCGCTTCGTAGTTTCCTGTGTCCAGATGTTGAATGTGGAAGTCCAGGGTGTCCAGGTATTCCGCTCCGTAGTTTCCTGTGTCTAGGTGTTGGATGTGGAAGTTCCGGGTGTCCAGGTATTCCGCTCCGTAGTGTCTTGTATCTACGTACTGGATGTGGAAGTCCAGGGTGTCCAGGTATTCCGCATCGTAGTTCTCTGTATCTAGGTGTCGGATGTGGAAGTCCAGGGTGTCCAGGTATTCCGCTCCGTAGTTTCCTGTGTCCAGGTGTCGGATGTGGAAGTTCAAGGTGTCCATGTATTCCGCTTCGTAGTTCTCTGTATCTAGGTGTCGGATGTGGAAGTCCAGGGTGTGCAGGTATTCCGCTCCGTAGTTTCCTGTGTCCAGGTGTCGGATGTGGAAGTTCAGGGTGTCCAGGTATTCCGCTTCGTAGTTTTCTGTACCTAGGTGTCGGATATGGAAGTCCAGGGTGTCCAGGTATTCCGCTTCGTAGTTCTCTGTATCTAGGTGTCGGATGTGGAAGTCCAGGGTGTGCAGGTATTCCGCTTCGTAGTTTCCTGTGTCCAGATGTTGGATGTGGAAGTCCAGGGTGTCCAGGTATTCCGCTCCGTAGTTTCCTGTGTCTAGGTGTTGGATGTGGAAGTTCCGGGTGTCCAGGTATTCCGCTCCGTAGTGTCTTGTATCTACGTACTGGATGTGGAAGTCCAGGGTGTCCAGGTATTCCGCATCGTAGTTCTCTGTATCTAGGTGTCGGATGTGGAAGTCCAGGGTGTCCAGGTATTCCGCTCCGTAGTTTCCTGTGTCCAGGTGTCGGATGTGGAAGTTCAAGGTGTCCATGTATTCCGCTTCGTAGTTTTCTGTACCTAGGTGTCGGATATGGAAGTCCAGGGTGTCCAGGTATTCCGCTTCGTAGTTCTCTGTATCTAGGTGTCGGATGTGGAAGTCCAGGGTGTCCAGGTATTCCGCTCCGTAGTTTCCTGTGTCCAGGTGTCGGATGTGGAAGTTCAGGGTGTCCAGGTATTCCGCTTCGTAGTTTTCTGTACCTAGGTGTCGGATGTGGAAGTTCAGGGTGTCCAGGTATTCCGCTCCGTAGTTTCTTGTATCTAGGTACTGGATGTGGAAGTCCAGGGTGTCCAGGTATTCCGCTTCGTAGTTCTCTGTATCTAGGTGTCGGATGTGGAAGTCCAGGGTGTGCAGGTATTCCGCTTCGTAGTTTCCTGTGTCCAGGTGTTGGATGTGGAAGTCCAGGGTGTGTAGGCATTCCGCTCCGTAGTTTCCTGTATCCAGGTGTCGGATGTGGAAGTCCAGGGTGTCCAGGTATTCCGCTCCGCAGTTTCCTGTGTATAGGTGTTGGATGTGGAAGTCCAGGGTGTCCAGGTATTCCGCTTCGTAGTTTTCTGTACCTAGGTGTCGGATGTGGAAGTCCAGGGTGTCCAGGTATTCCGCTTCGTAGTTCTCTGTATCTAGGTGTCGGATGTGGAAGTCCAGGGTGTGCAGGTATTCCGCTTCGTAGTTTCCTGTGTCCAGATGTTGGATGTGGAAGTCCAGGGTGTCCAGGTACTCCGCTCCGTAGTTTCCTGTGTATAGGTGTTGGATGTGGAAGTTCAGGGTGTCCAGGTATTCCGCTCCGTAGTGTCTTGTATCTAGGTACTGGATGTGGAAGTCCAGGGTGTCCAGGTATTCCGCTTCATAGTTCTCTGTATCTAGGTGTCGGATGTGGAAGTCCAGGGTGTCCAGGTATTCCGCTCCGTAGTTTCCTGTGTCCAGGTGTCGGATGTGGAAGTTCAGGATGTCCAGGTATTCCGCTTCGTAGTTTTCTGTACCTAGGTGTCGAATATGGAAGTTCAGGGTGTCCAGGTATTCCGCTTCGTAGTTCTCTGTATCTAGGTGTCGGATGTGGAAGTCCACGGTGTGCAGGTATTCCGCTTCGTAGTTTCCTGTGTCCAAAAGTTGGATGTGGAAGTCCAGGGTGTCCAGGTATTCCGCTTCGTAGTTCTCCGTATCTAGGTGTCGGATGTGGAAGTCCAGGGTGTCCAGGTATTCCGCTCCGTAGTTTCCTGTGTCCAGGTGTCGGATGTGGAAGTTCAGGGTGTCCAGGTATTCCGCTTCGTAGTTTTCTGTACCTAGGTGTCGGATGTGGAAGTTCAGGGTGTCCAGGTATTCCGCTCCGTAGTTTCTTGTATCTAGGTACTGGATGTGGAAGTCCAGGGTGTCCAGGTATTCCGCTTCGTAGTTCTCTGTATCTAGGTGTCGGATGTGGATGTCCAGGGTGTGCAGGTATTCCGCTTCGTAGTTTCCTGTGTCCAGGTGTTGGATGTGGAAGTCCAGGGTGTGTAGGTATTCCGCTCCGTAGTTTCCTGTGTCCAGGTGTCGGATGTGGAAGTTCAGGGTGTCCAGGTATTCCGCTTCGTAGTTCTCTGTATCTAGGTGTCGAATGTGGAAGTCTAGGGTGTCCAGGTATTCCGCTTCGTAGTTTTCTGTACCTAGGTGTCGGATGTGGAAGTCCAGGGTGTCCAGGTATTCCGCTTCGTAGTTCTCTGTATCTAGGTGTCGGATGTGGAAGTCCAGGGTGTGCAGGTATTCCGCTTCGTAGTTTCCTGTGTCCAGATGTTGGATGTGGAAGTCCAGGGTGTCCAGGTACTCCGCTCCGTAGTTTCCTGTGTATAGGTGTTGGATGTGGAAGTTCAGGGTGTCCAGGTATTCCGCTCCGTAGTGTCTTGTATCTAGGTACTGTATGTGGAAGTCCAGGGTGTCCAGGTATTCCGCTTCATAGTTCTCTGTATCTAGGTGTCGGATGTGGAAGTCCAGGGTGTCCAGGTATTCCGCTCCGTAGTTTCCTGTGTCCAGGTGTCGGATGTGGAAGTTCAGGATGTCCAGGTATTCCGCTTCGTAGTTTTCTGTACCTAGGTGTCGAATATGGAAGTTCAGGGTGTCCAGGTATTCCGCTTCGTAGTTCTCTGTATCTAGGTGTCGGATGTGGAAGTCCACGGTGTGCAGGTATTCCGCTTCGTAGTTTCCTGTGTCCAGAAGTTGGATGTGGAAGTCCAGGGTGTCCAGGTATTCCGCTTCGTAGTTCTCCGTATCTAGGTGTCGGATGTGGAAGTCCAGGGTGTCCAGGTATTCCGCTCCGTAGTTTCCTGTGTCCAGGTGTCGGATGTGGAAGTTCAGGGTGTCCAGGTATTCCGCTTCGTAGTTTTCTGTACCTAGGTGTCGGATGTGGAAGTTCAGGGTGTCCAGGTATTCCGCTCCGTAGTTTCTTGTATCTAGGTACTGGATGTGGAAGTCCAGGATGTCCAGGTATTCCGCTTCGTAGTTCTCTGTATCTAGGTGTCGGATGTGGATGTCCAGGGTGTGCAGGTATTCCGCTTCGTAGTTTCCTGTGTCCAGGTGTTGGATGTGGAAGTCCAGGGTGTGTAGGTATTCCGCTCCGTAGTTTCCTGTGTCCAGGTGTCGGATGTGGAAGTTCAGGGTGTCCAGGTATTCCGCTTCGTAGTTCTCTGTATCTAGGTGTCGAATGTGGAAGTCCAGGGTGTCCAGGTATTCCGCTCCGTAGTTTCCTGTGTCCAGGTGTCGGATGTGGAAGTTCAGGGTGTCCAGGTATTCCGCTTCGTAGTTTTCTGTACCTAGGTGTCGGATGTGGAAGTTCAGGGTGTCCAGGTATTCCGCTCCGTAGTTTCTTCTATCTAGGTACTGGATGTGGAAGTCCAGGGTGTCCAGGTATTCCGCTTCGTAGTTCTCTGTATCTAGGTGTCGGATGTGGATGTCCAGGGTGTGCAGGTATTCCGCTTCGTAGTTTCCTGTGTCCAGGTGTTGGATGTGGAAGTCCAGGGTGTGTAGGTATTCCGCTCCGTAGTTTCCTGTGTCCAGGTGTCGGATGTGGAAGTTCAGGGTGTCCAGGTATTCCGCTCCGTAGTTTCTTGTATCTAGGTACTGGATGTGGAGGTACAGGGTATCCAGGCATTCCGCTCCGTAGTTTCCTGTATCCAGGTGTCGGATGTGGAAGTTCAGGGTGTCCAGGTATTCCACTTCGCAGTTTCCTGTGTCCAGGTGTCGGATGTGGAAGTTCAGGGTGTCCAGGTATTCTGCTTCGTAGTTTTCTGTACCTAGTTGTCGGATGTGGAAGTCCAGGGTGTCCAGGTATTCCGCTCCGTAGTTTCCTGTGTCCAGGTGTCGGATGTGGAAGTTCAGGGTGTCCAGGTATTCCGCTTCGTAATTTTCTATATCTAGGTGTCGGATATGGAAGTCCAGGTTGTCCAGGTATTCCGCTTCGTAGTTCTCTGTATCTAGGTGTCGGATGTGGAAGTCCAGGGTGTGCAGGTATTCCGCTCCGTAGTTTCCTGTGTCCAGGTGTCGGATGTGGAAGTTCAGGGTGTCCAGGTATTCCGCTTCGTAGTTTTCTGTACCTAGGTGTCGGATATGGAAGTCCAGGGTGTCCAGGTATTCCGCTTCGTAGTTCTCTGTATCTAGGTGTCGGATGTGGAAGTCCAGGGTGTGCAGGTATTCCGCTTCGTAGTTTCCTGTGTCCAGATGTTGGATGTGGAAGTCCAGGGTGTCCAGGTATTCCGCTCCGTAGTTTCCTGTGTCTAGGTGTTGGATGTGGAAGTTCCGGGTGTCCAGGTATTCCGCTCCGTAGTGTCTTGTATCTACGTACTGGATGTGGAAGTCCAGGGTGTCCAGGTATTCCGCATCGTAGTTCTCTGTATCTAGGTGTCGGATGTGGAAGTCCAGGGTGTCCAGGTATTCCGCTCCGTAGTTTCCTGTGTCCAGGTGTCGGATGTGGAAGTTCAAGGTGTCCATGTATTCCGCTTCGTAGTTTTCTGTACCTAGGTGTCGGATATGGAAGTCCAGGGTGTCCAGGTATTCCGCTTCGTAGTTCTCTGTATCTAGGTGTCGGATGTGGAAGTCCAGGGTGTCCAGGTATTCCGCTCCGTAGTTTCCTGTGTCCAGGTGTCGGATGTGGAAGTTCAGGGTGTCCAGGTATTCCGCTTCGTAGTTTTCTGTACCTAGGTGTCGGATGTGGAAGTTCAGGGTGTCCAGGTATTCCGCTCCGTAGTTTCTTGTATCTAGGTACTGGATGTGGAAGTCCAGGGTGTCCAGGTATTCCGCTTCGTAGTTCTCTGTATCTAGGTGTCGGATGTGGAAGTCCAGGGTGTGCAGGTATTCCGCTTCGTAGTTTCCTGTGTCCAGGTGTTGGATGTGGAAGTCCAGGGTGTGTAGGCATTCCGCTCCGTAGTTTCCTGTATCCAGGTGTCGGATGTGGAAGTCCAGGGTGTCCAGGTATTCCGCTCCGCAGTTTCCTGTGTATAGGTGTTGGATGTGGAAGTCCAGGGTGTCCAGGTATTCCGCTTCGTAGTTTTCTGTACCTAGGTGTCGGATGTGGAAGTCCAGGGTGTCCAGGTATTCCGCTTCGTAGTTCTCTGTATCTAGGTGTCGGATGTGGAAGTCCAGGGTGTGCAGGTATTCCGCTTCGTAGTTTCCTGTGTCCAGATGTTGGATGTGGAAGTCCAGGGTGTCCAGGTACTCCGCTCCGTAGTTTCCTGTGTATAGGTGTTGGATGTGGAAGTTCAGGGTGTCCAGGTATTCCGCTCCGTAGTGTCTTGTATCTAGGTACTGGATGTGGAAGTCCAGGGTGTCCAGGTATTCCGCTTCATAGTTCTCTGTATCTAGGTGTCGGATGTGGAAGTCCAGGGTGTCCAGGTATTCCGCTCCGTAGTTTCCTGTGTCCAGGTGTCGGATGTGGAAGTTCAGGATGTCCAGGTATTCCGCTTCGTAGTTTTCTGTACCTAGGTGTCGAATATGGAAGTTCAGGGTGTCCAGGTATTCCGCTTCGTAGTTCTCTGTATCTAGGTGTCGGATGTGGAAGTCCACGGTGTGCAGGTATTCCGCTTCGTAGTTTCCTGTGTCCAGAAGTTGGATGTGGAAGTCCAGGGTGTCCAGGTATTCCGCTTCGTAGTTCTCCGTATCTAGGTGTCGGATGTGGAAGTCCAGGGTGTCCAGGTATTCCGCTCCGTAGTTTCCTGTGTCCAGGTGTCGGATGTGGAAGTTCAGGGTGTCCAGGTATTCCGCTTCGTAGTTTTCTGTACCTAGGTGTCGGATGTGGAAGTTCAGGGTGTCCAGGTATTCCGCTCCGTAGTTTCTTGTATCTAGGTACTGGATGTGGAAGTCCAGGGTGTCCAGGTATTCCGCTTCGTAGTTCTCTGTATCTAGGTGTCGGATGTGGATGTCCAGGGTGTGCAGGTATTCCGCTTCGTAGTTTCCTGTGTCCAGGTGTTGGATGTGGAAGTCCAGGGTGTGTAGGTATTCCGCTCCGTAGTTTCCTGTGTCCAGGTGTCGGATGTGGAAGTTCAGGGTGTCCAGGTATTCCGCTTCGTAGTTCTCTGTATCTAGGTGTCGAATGTGGAAGTCTAGGGTGTCCAGGTATTCCGCTCCGTTGTTTCCTGTGTCCAGGTGTCGGATGTGGAAGTTCAGGGTGTCCAGGTATTCCGCTTCGTAGTTTTCTGTATCTAGGTGTTGGATGTGGAAGTTCAGGGTGTCCAGGTATTCCGCTCCGTAGTTTCTTGTATCTAGGTACTGGATGTGGAGGTACAGGGTATCCAGGCATTCCGCTCCGTAGTTTCCTGTATCCAGGTGTCGGATGTGGAAGTTCAGGGTGTCCAGGTATTCCACTTCGCAGTTTCCTGTGTCCAGGTGTCGGATGTGGAAGTTCAGGGTGTCCAGGTATTCTGCTTCGTAGTTTTCTGTACCTAGTTGTCGGATGTGGAAGTCCAGGGTGTCCAGGTATTCCGCTCCGTAGTTTCCTGTGTCCAGGTGTCGGATGTGGAAGTTCAGGGTGTCCAGGTATTCCGCTTCGTAATTTTCTATATCTAGGTGTCGGATATGGAAGTCCAGGTTGTCCAGGTATTCCGCTTCGTAGTTCTCTGTATCTAGGTGTCGGATGTGGAAGTCCAGGGTGTGCAGGTATTCCGCTCCGTAGTTTCCTGTGTCCAGGTGTCGGATGTGGAAGTTCAGGGTGTCCAGGTATTCCGCTTCGTAGTTTTCTGTACCTAGGTGTCGGATATGGAAGTCCAGGGTGTCCAGGTATTCCGCTTCGTAGTTCTCTGTATCTAGGTGTCGGATGTGGAAGTCCAGGGTGTGCAGGTATTCCGCTTCGTAGTTTCCTGTGTCCAGATGTTGGATGTGGAAGTCCAGGGTGTCCAGGTATTCCGCTCCGTAGTTTCCTGTGTCTAGGTGTTGGATGTGGAAGTTCCGGGTGTCCAGGTATTCCGCTCCGTAGTGTCTTGTATCTACGTACTGGATGTGGAAGTCCAGGGTGTCCAGGTATTCCGCATCGTAGTTCTCTGTATCTAGGTGTCGGATGTGGAAGTCCAGGGTGTCCAGGTATTCCGCTCCGTAGTTTCCTGTGTCCAGGTGTCGGATGTGGAAGTTCAAGGTGTCCATGTATTCCGCTTCGTAGTTTTCTGTACCTAGGTGTCGGATATGGAAGTCCAGGGTGTCCAGGTATTCCGCTTCGTAGTTCTCTGTATCTAGGTGTCGGATGTGGAAGTCCAGGGTGTCCAGGTATTCCGCTCCGTAGTTTCCTGTGTCCAGGTGTCGGATGTGGAAGTTCAGGGTGTCCAGGTATTCCGCTTCGTAGTTTTCTGTACCTAGGTGTCGGATGTGGAAGTTCAGGGTGTCCAGGTATTCCGCTCCGTAGTTTCTTGTATCTAGGTACTGGATGTGGAAGTCCAGGGTGTCCAGGTATTCCGCTTCGTAGTTCTCTGTATCTAGGTGTCGGATGTGGAAGTCCAGGGTGTGCAGGTATTCCGCTTCGTAGTTTCCTGTGTCCAGGTGTTGGATGTGGAAGTCCAGGGTGTGTAGGCATTCCGCTCCGTAGTTTCCTGTATCCAGGTGTCGGATGTGGAAGTCCAGGGTGTCCAGGTATTCCGCTCCGCAGTTTCCTGTGTATAGGTGTTGGATGTGGAAGTCCAGGGTGTCCAGGTATTCCGCTTCGTAGTTTTCTGTACCTAGGTGTCGGATGTGGAAGTCCAGGGTGTCCAGGTATTCCGCTTCGTAGTTCTCTGTATCTAGGTGTCGGATGTGGAAGTCCAGGGTGTGCAGGTATTCCGCTTCGTAGTTTCCTGTGTCCAGATGTTGGATGTGGAAGTCCAGGGTGTCCAGGTACTCCGCTCCGTAGTTTCCTGTGTATAGGTGTTGGATGTGGAAGTTCAGGGTGTCCAGGTATTCCGCTCCGTAGTGTCTTGTATCTAGGTACTGGATGTGGAAGTCCAGGGTGTCCAGGTATTCCGCTTCATAGTTCTCTGTATCTAGGTGTCGGATGTGGAAGTCCAGGGTGTCCAGGTATTCCGCTCCGTAGTTTCCTGTGTCCAGGTGTCGGATGTGGAAGTTCAGGATGTCCAGGTATTCCGCTTCGTAGTTTTCTGTACCTAGGTGTCGAATATGGAAGTTCAGGGTGTCCAGGTATTCCGCTTCGTAGTTCTCTGTATCTAGATGTCGGATGTGGAAGTCCACGGTGTGCAGGTATTCCGCTTCGTAGTTTCCTGTGTCCAGAAGTTGGATGTGGAAGTCCAGGGTGTCCAGGTATTCCGCTTCGTAGTTCTCCGTATCTAGGTGTCGGATGTGGAAGTCCAGGGTGTCCAGGTATTCCGCTCCGTAGTTTCCTGTGTCCAGGTGTCGGATGTGGAAGTTCAGGGTGTCCAGGTATTCCGCTTCGTAGTTTTCTGTACCTAGGTGTCGGATGTGGAAGTTCAGGGTGTCCAGGTATTCCGCTCCGTAGTTTCTTGTATCTAGGTACTGGATGTGGAAGTCCAGGGTGTCCAGGTATTCCGCTTCGTAGTTCTCTGTATCTAGGTGTCGGATGTGGATGTCCAGGGTGTGCAGGTATTCCGCTTCGTAGTTTCCTGTGTCCAGGTGTTGGATGTGGAAGTCCAGGGTGTGTAGGTATTCCGCTCCGTAGTTTCCTGTGTCCAGGTGTCGGATGTGGAAGTTCAGGGTGTCCAGGTATTCCGCTTCGTAGTTCTCTGTATCTAGGTGTCGAATGTGGAAGTCTAGGGTGTCCAGGTATTCCGCTCCGTTGTTTCCTGTGTCCAGGTGTCGGATGTGGAAGTTCAGGGTGTCCAGGTATTCCGCTTCGTAGTTTTCTGTATCTAGGTGTTGGATGTGGAAGTTCAGGGTGTCCAGGTATTCCGCTCCGTAGTTTCTTGTATCTAGGTACTGGATGTGGAGGTACAGGGTATCCAGGCATTCCGCTCCGTAGTTTCCTGTATCCAGGTGTCGGATGTGGAAGTTCAGGGTGTCCAGGTATTCCACTTCGCAGTTTCCTGTGTCCAGGTGTCGGATGTGGAAGTTCAGGGTGTCCAGGTATTCTGCTTCGTAGTTTTCTGTACCTAGTTGTCGGATGTGGAAGTCCAGGGTGTCCAGGTATTCCGCTCCGTAGTTTCCTGTGTCCAGGTGTCGGATGTGGAAGTTCAGGGTGTCCAGGTATTCCGCTTCGTAATTTTCTATATCTAGGTGTCGGATATGGAAGTCCAGGTTGTCCAGGTATTCCGCTTCGTAGTTCTCTGTATCTAGGTGTCGGATGTGGAAGTCCAGGGTGTGCAGGTATTCCGCTCCGTAGTTTCCTGTGTCCAGGTGTCGGATGTGGAAGTTCAGGGTGTCCAGGTATTCCGCTTCGTAGTTTTCTGTACCTAGGTGTCGGATATGGAAGTCCAGGGTGTCCAGGTATTCCGCTTCGTAGTTCTCTGTATCTAGGTGTCGGATGTGGAAGTCCAGGGTGTGCAGGTATTCCGCTTCGTAGTTTCCTGTGTCCAGATGTTGGATGTGGAATTCCAGGGTGTCCAGGTATTCCGCTCCGTAGTTTCCTGTGTCTAGGTGTTGGATGTGGAAGTTCCGGGTGTCCAGGTATTCCGCTCCGTAGTGTCTTGTATCTACGTACTGGATGTGGAAGTCCAGGGTGTCCAGGTATTCCGCATCGTAGTTCTCTGTATCTAGGTGTCGGATGTGGAAGTCCAGGGTGTCCAGGTATTCCGCTCCGTAGTTTCCTGTGTCCAGGTGTCGGATGTGGAAGTTCAAGGTGTCCATGTATTCCGCTTCGTAGTTCTCTGTATCTAGGTGTCGGATGTGGAAGTCCAGGGTGTGCAGGTATTCCGCTCCGTAGTTTCCTGTGTCCAGGTGTCGGATGTGGAAGTTCAGGGTGTCCAGGTATTCCGCTTCGTAGTTTTCTGTACCTAGGTGTCGGATATGGAAGTCCAGGGTGTCCAGGTATTCCGCTTCGTAGTTCTCTGTATCTAGGTGTCGGATGTGGAAGTCCAGGGTGTGCAGGTATTCCGCTTCGTAGTTTCCTGTGTCCAGATGTTGGATGTGGAAGTCCAGGGTTTCCAGGTATTCCGCTCCGTAGTTTCCTGTGTCTAGGTGTTGGATGTGGAAGTTCCGGGTGTCCAGGTATTCCGCTCCGTAGTGTCTTGTATCTACGTACTGGATGTGGAAGTCCAGGGTGTCCAGGTATTCCGCTTCGTAGTTTCCTGTGTCCAGATGTTGGATGTGGAAGTCCAGGGTGTCCAGGTATTCCGCTCCGTAGTTTCCTGTGTCTAGGTGTTGGATGTGGAAGTTCCGGGTGTCCAGGTATTCCGCTCCGTAGTGTCTTGTATCTACGTACTGGATGTGGAAGTCCAGGGTGTCCAGGTATTCCGCATCGTAGTTCTCTGTATCTAGGTGTCGGATGTGGAAGTCCAGGGTGTCCAGGTATTCCGCTCCGTAGTTTCCTGTGTCCAGGTGTCGGATGTGGAAGTTCAAGGTGTCCATGTATTCCGCTTCGTAGTTTTCTGTACCTAGGTGTCGGATATGGAAGTCCAGGGTGTCCAGGTATTCCGCTTCGTAGTTCTCTGTATCTAGGTGTCGGATGTGGAAGTCCAGGGTGTCCAGGTATTCCGCTCCGTAGTTTCCTGTGTCCAGGTGTCGGATGTGGAAGTTCAGGGTGTCCAGGTATTCCGCTTCGTAGTTTTCTGTACCTAGGTGTCGGATGTGGAAGTTCAGGGTGTCCAGGTATTCCGCTCCGTAGTTTCTTGTATCTAGGTACTGGATGTGGAAGTCCAGGGTGTCCAGGTATTCCGCTTCGTAGTTCTCTGTATCTAGGTGTCGGATGTGGAAGTCCAGGGTGTGCAGGTATTCCGCTTCGTAGTTTCCTGTGTCCAGGTGTTGGATGTGGAAGTCCAGGGTGTGTAGGCATTCCGCTCCGTAGTTTCCTGTATCCAGGTGTCGGATGTGGAAGTCCAGGGTGTCCAGGTATTCCGCTCCGCAGTTTCCTGTGTATAGGTGTTGGATGTGGAAGTCCAGGGTGTCCAGGTATTCCGCTTCGTAGTTTTCTGTACCTAGGTGTCGGATGTGGAAGTCCAGGGTGTCCAGGTATTCCGCTTCGTAGTTCTCTGTATCTAGGTGTCGGATGTGGAAGTCCAGGGTGTGCAGGTATTCCGCTTCGTAGTTTCCTGTGTCCAGATGTTGGATGTGGAAGTCCAGGGTGTCCAGGTACTCCGCTCCGTAGTTTCCTGTGTATAGGTGTTGGATGTGGAAGTTCAGGGTGTCCAGGTATTCCGCTCCGTAGTGTCTTGTATCTAGGTACTGTATGTGGAAGTCCAGGGTGTCCAGGTATTCCGCTTCATAGTTCTCTGTATCTAGGTGTCGGATGTGGAAGTCCAGGGTGTCCAGGTATTCCGCTCCGTAGTTTCCTGTGTCCAGGTGTCGGATGTGGAAGTTCAGGATGTCCAGGTATTCCGCTTCGTAGTTTTCTGTACCTAGGTGTCGAATATGGAAGTTCAGGGTGTCCAGGTATTCCGCTTCGTAGTTCTCTGTATCTAGGTGTCGGATGTGGAAGTCCACGGTGTGCAGGTATTCCGCTTCGTAGTTTCCTGTGTCCAGAAGTTGGATGTGGAAGTCCAGGGTGTCCAGGTATTCCGCTTCGTAGTTCTCCGTATCTAGGTGTCGGATGTGGAAGTCCAGGGTGTCCAGGTATTCCGCTCCGTAGTTTCCTGTGTCCAGGTGTCGGATGTGGAAGTTCAGGGTGTCCAGGTATTCCGCTTCGTAGTTTTCTGTACCTAGGTGTCGGATGTGGAAGTTCAGGGTGTCCAGGTATTCCGCTCCGTAGTTTCTTGTATCTAGGTACTGGATGTGGAAGTCCAGGGTGTCCAGGTATTCCGCTTCGTAGTTCTCTGTATCTAGGTGTCGGATGTGGATGTCCAGGGTGTCCAGGTATTCCGCTTCGTAGTTCTCTGTATCTAGGTGTCGGATGTGGATGTCCAGGGTGTGCAGGTATTCCGCTTCGTAGTTTCCTGTGTCCAGGTGTTGGATGTGGAAGTCCAGGGTGTGTAGGTATTCCGCTCCGTAGTTTCCTGTGTCCAGGTGTCGGATGTGGAAGTTCAGGGTGTCCAGGTATTCCGCTTCGTAGTTCTCTGTATCTAGGTGTCGAATGTGGAAGTCCAGGGTGTCCAGGTATTCCGCTCCGTAGTTTCCTGTGTCCAGGTGTCGGATGTGGAAGTTCAGGGTGTCCAGGTATTCCGCTTCGTAGTTTTCTGTACCTAGGTGTCGGATGTGGAAGTTCAGGGTGTCCAGGTATTCCGCTCCGTAGTTTCCTGTGTCCAGGTGTCGGATGTGGAAGTTCAGGATGTCCAGGTATTCCGCTTCGTAGTTTTCTGTACCTAGGTGTCGAATATGGAAGTTCAGGGTGTCCAGGTATTCCGCTTCGTAGTTCTCTGTATCTAGGTGTCGGATGTGGAAGTCCACGGTGTGCAGGTATTCCGCTTCGTAGTTTCCTGTGTCCAGAAGTTGGATGTGGAAGTCCAGGGTGTCCAGGTATTCCGCTTCGTAGTTCTCCGTATCTAGGTGTCGGATGTGGAAGTCCAGGGTGTCCAGGTATTCCGCTCCGTAGTTTCCTGTGTCCAGGTGTCGGATGTGGAAGTTCAGGGTGTCCAGGTATTCCGCTTCGTAGTTTTCTGTACCTAGGTGTCGGATGTGGAAGTTCAGGGTGTCCAGGTATTCCGCTCCGTAGTTTCTTGTATCTAGGTACTGGATGTGGAAGTCCAGGGTGTCCAGGTATTCCGCTTCGTAGTTCTCTGTATCTAGGTGTCGGATGTGGATGTCCAGGGTGTGCAGGTATTCCGCTTCGTAGTTTCCTGTGTCCAGGTGTTGGATGTGGAAGTCCAGGGTGTGTAGGTATTCCGCTCCGTAGTTTCCTGTGTCCAGGTGTCGGATGTGGAAGTTCAGGGTGTCCAGGTATTCCGCTTCGTAGTTCTCTGTATCTAGGTGTCGAATGTGGAAGTCCAGGGTGTCCAGGTATTCCGCTCCGTAGTTTCCTGTGTCCAGGTGTCGGATGTGGAAGTTCAAGGTGTCCATGTATTCCGCTTCGTAGTTTTCTGTACCTAGGTGTCGGATATGGAAGTCCAGGGTGTCCAGGTATTCCGCTTCGTAGTTCTCTGTATCTAGGTGTCGGATGTGGAAGTCCAGGGTGTCCAGGTATTCCGCTCCGTAGTTTCCTGTGTCCAGGTGTCGGATGTGGAAGTTCAGGGTGTCCAGGTATTCCGCTTCGTAGTTTTCTGTACCTAGGTGTCGGATGTGGAAGTTCAGGGTGTCCAGGTATTCCGCTCCGTAGTTTCTTGTATCTAGGTACTGGATGTGGAAGTCCAGGGTGTCCAGGTATTCCGCTTCGTAGTTCTCTGTATCTAGGTGTCGGATGTGGATGTCCAGGGTGTGCAGGTATTCCGCTTCGTAGTTTCCTGTGTCCAGGTGTTGGATGTGGAAGTCCAGGGTGTGTAGGTATTCCGCTCCGTAGTTTCCTGTGTCCAGGTGTCGGATGTGGAAGTTCAGGGTGTCCAGGTATTCCGCTTCGTAGTTCTCTGTATCTAGGTGTCGAATGTGGAAGTCTAGGGTGTCCAGGTATTCCGCTCCGTAGTTTCCTGTGTCCAGGTGTCGGATGTGGAAGTTCAGGGTGTCCAGGTATTCCGCTTCGTAGTTTTCTGTATCTAGGTGTTGGATGTGGAAGTTCAGGGTGTCCAGGTATTCCGCTCCGTAGTTTCTTGTATCTAGGTACTGGATGTGGAGGTACAGGGTATCCAGGCATTCCGCTCCGTAGTTTCCTGTATCCAGGTGTCGGATGTGGAAGTTCAGGGTGTCCAGGTATTCCACTTCGCAGTTTCCTGTGTCCAGGTGTCGGATGTGGAAGTTCAGGGTGTCCAGGTATTCTGCTTCGTAGTTTTCTGTACCTAGTTGTCGGATGTGGAAGTCCAGGGTGTCCAGGTATTCCGCTCCGTAGTTTCCTGTGTCCAGGTGTCGGATGTGGAAGTTCAGGGTGTCCAGGTATTCCGCTTCGTAATTTTCTATATCTACGTGTGGGATATGGAAGTCCAGGTTGTCCAGGTATTCCGCTTCGTAGTTCTCTGTATCTAGGTGTCGGATGTGGAAGTCCAGGGTGTGCAGGTATTCCGCTCCGTAGTTTCCTGTGTCCAGGTGTCGGATGTGGAAGTTCAGGGTGTCCAGGTATTCCGCTTCGTAGTTTTCTGTACCTAGGTGTCGGATATGGAAGTCCAGGGTGTCCAGGTATTCCGCTTCGTAGTTCTCCGTATCTAGGTGTCGGATGTGGAAGTCCAGGGTGTGCAGGTATTCCGCTTCGTAGTTTCCTGTGTCCAGATGTTGGATGTGGAAGTCCAGGGTGTCCAGGTATTCCGCTCCGTAGTTTCCTGTGTCTAGGTGTTGGATGTGGAAGTTCCGGGTGTCCAGGTATTCCGCTCCGTAGTGTCTTGTATCTACGTACTGGATGTGGAAGTCCAGGGTGTCCAGGTATTCCGCATCGTAGTTCTCTGTATCTAGGTGTCGGATGTGGAAGTCCAGGGTGTCCAGGTATTCCGCTCCGTAGTTTCCTGTGTCCAGGTGTCGGATGTGGAAGTTCAAGGTGTCCATGTATTCCGCTTCGTAGTTTTCTGTACCTAGGTGTCGGATATGGAAGTCCAGGGTGTCCAGGTATTCCGCTTCGTAGTTCTCTGTATCTAGGTGTCGGATGTGGAAGTCCAGGGTGTCCAGGTATTCCGCTCCGTAGTTTCCTGTGTCCAGGTGTCGGATGTGGAAGTTCAGGGTGTCCAGGTATTCCGCTTCGTAGTTTTCTGTACCTAGGTGTCGGATGTGGAAGTTCAGGGTGTCCAGGTATTCCGCTCCGTAGTTTCTTGTATCTAGGTACTGGATGTGGAAGTCCAGGGTGTCCAGGTATTCCGCTTCGTAGTTCTCTGTATCTAGGTGTCGGATGTGGAAGTCCAGGGTGTGCAGGTATTCCGCTTCGTAGTTTCCTGTGTCCAGGTGTTGGATGTGGAAGTCCAGGGTGTGTAGGCATTCCGCTCCGTAGTTTCCTGTATCCAGGTGTCGGATGTGGAAGTCCAGGGTGTCCAGGTATTCCGCTCCGCAGTTTCCTGTGTATAGGTGTTGGATGTGGAAGTCCAGGGTGTCCAGGTATTCCGCTTCGTAGTTTTCTGTACCTAGGTGTCGGATGTGGAAGTCCAGGGTGTCCAGGTATTCCGCTTCGTAGTTCTCTGTATCTAGGTGTCGGATGTGGAAGTCCAGGGTGTGCAGGTATTCCGCTTCGTAGTTTCCTGTGTCCAGATGTTGGATGTGGAAGTCCAGGGTGTCCAGGTACTCCGCTCCGTAGTTTCCTGTGTATAGGTGTTGGATGTGGAAGTTCAGGGTGTCCAGGTATTCCGCTCCGTAGTGTCTTGTATCTAGGTACTGGATGTGGAAGTCCAGGGTGTCCAGGTATTCCGCTTCATAGTTCTCTGTATCTAGGTGTCGGATGTGGAAGTCCAGGGTGTCCAGGTATTCCGCTCCGTAGTTTCCTGTGTTCAGGTGTCGGATGTGGAAGTTCAGGATGTCCAGGTATTCCGCTTCGTAGTTTTCTGTACCTAGGTGTCGAATATGGAAGTTCAGGGTGTCCAGGTATTCCGCTTCGTAGTTCTCTGTATCTAGGTGTCGGATGTGGAAGTCCACGGTGTGCAGGTATTCCGCTTCGTAGTTTCCTGTGTCCAGAAGTTGGATGTGGAAGTCCAGGGTGTCCAGGTATTCCGCTTCGTAGTTCTCCGTATCTAGGTGTCGGATGTGGAAGTCCAGGGTGTCCAGGTATTCCGCTCCGTAGTTTCCTGTGTCCAGGTGTCGGATGTGGAAGTTCAGGGTGTCCAGGTATTCCGCTTCGTAGTTTTCTGTACCTAGGTGTCGGATGTGGAAGTTCAGGGTGTCCAGGTATTCCGCTCCGTAGTTTCTTGTATCTAGGTACTGGATGTGGAAGTCCAGGGTGTCCAGGTATTCCGCTTCGTAGTTCTCTGTATCTAGGTGTCGGATGTGGAAGTTCAGGGTGTCCAGGTATTCCGCTCCGTAGTTTCTTGTATCTAGGTACTGGATGTGGAAGTCCAGGGTGTCCAGGTATTCCGCTTCGTAGTTCTCTGTATCTAGGTGTCGGATGTGGATGTCCAGGGTGTGCAGGTATTCCGCTTCGTAGTTTCCTGTGTCCAGGTGTTGGATGTGGAAGTCCAGGGTGTGTAGGTATTCCGCTCCGTAGTTTCCTGTGTCCAGGTGTCGGATGTGGAAGTTCAGGGTGTCCAGGTATTCCGCTTCGTAGTTCTCTGTATCTAGGTGTCGAATGTGGAAGTCCAGGGTGTCCAGGTATTCCGCTCCGTAGTTTCCTGTGTCCAGGTGTCGGATGTGGAAGTTCAAGGTGTCCATGTATTCCGCTTCGTAGTTTTCTGTACCTAGGTGTCGGATATGGAAGTCCAGGGTGTCCAGGTATTCCGCTTCGTAGTTCTCTGTATCTAGGTGTCGGATGTGGAAGTCCAGGGTGTCCAGGTATTCCGCTCCGTAGTTTCCTGTGTCCAGGTGTCGGATGTGGAAGTTCAGGGTGTCCAGGTATTCCGCTTCGTAGTTTTCTGTACCTAGGTGTCGGATGTGGAAGTTCAGGGTGTCCAGGTATTCCGCTCCGTAGTTTCTTGTATCTAGGTACTGGATGTGGAAGTCCAGGGTGTCCAGGTATTCCGCTTCGTAGTTCTCTGTATATAGGTGTCGGATGTGGATGTCCAGGGTGTGCAGGTATTCCGCTTCGTAGTTTCCTGTGTCCAGGTGTTGGATGTGGAAGTCCAGGGTGTGTAGGTATTCCGCTCCGTAGTTTCCTGTGTCCAGGTGTCGGATGTGGAAGTTCAGGGTGTCCAGGTATTCCGCTTCGTAGTTCTCTGTATCTAGGTGTCGAATGTGGAAGTCTAGGGTGTCCAGGTATTCCGCTCCGTAGTTTCCTGTGTCCAGGTGTCGGATGTGGAAGTTCAGGGTGTCCAGGTATTCCGCTTCGTAGTTTTCTGTATCTAGGTGTTGGATGTGGAAGTTCAGGGTGTCCAGGTATTCCGCTCCGTAGTTTCTTGTATCTAGGTACTGGATGTGGAGGTACAGGGTATCCAGGCATTCCGCTCCGTAGTTTCCTGTATCCAGGTGTCGGATGTGGAAGTTCAGGGTGTCCAGGTATTCCACTTCGCAGTTTCCTGTGTCCAGGTGTCGGATGTGGAAGTTCAGGGTGTCCAGGTATTCTGCTTCGTAGTTTTCTGTACCTAGTTGTCGGATGTGGAAGTCCAGGGTGTCCAGGTATTCCGCTCCGTAGTTTCCTGTGTCCAGGTGTCGGATGTGGAAGTTCAGGGTGTCCAGGTATTCCGCTTCGTAATTTTCTATATCTACGTGTGGGATATGGAAGTCCAGGTTGTCCAGGTATTCCGCTTCGTAGTTCTCTGTATCTAGGTGTCGGATGTGGAAGTCCAGGGTGTGCAGGTATTCCGCTCCGTAGTTTCCTGTGTCCAGGTGTCGGATGTGGAAGTTCAGGGTGTCCAGGTATTCCGCTTCGTAGTTTTCTGTACCTAGGTGTCGGATATGGAAGTCCAGGGTGTCCAGGTATTCCGCTTCGTAGTTCTCCGTATCTAGGTGTCGGATGTGGAAGTCCAGGGTGTGCAGGTATTCCGCTTCGTAGTTTCCTGTGTCCAGATGTTGGATGTGGAAGTCCAGGGTGTCCAGGTATTCCGCTCCGTAGTTTCCTGTGTCTAGGTGTTGGATGTGGAAGTTCCGGGTGTCCAGGTATTCCGCTCCGTAGTGTCTTGTATCTACGTACTGGATGTGGAAGTCCAGGGTGTCCAGGTATTCCGCATCGTAGTTCTCTGTATCTAGGTGTCGGATGTGGAAGTCCAGGGTGTCCAGGTATTCCGCTCCGTAGTTTCCTGTGTCCAGGTGTCGGATGTGGAAGTTCAAGGTGTCCATGTATTCCGCTTCGTAGTTTTCTGTACCTAGGTGTCGGATATGGAAGTCCAGGGTGTCCAGGTATTCCGCTTCGTAGTTCTCTGTATCTAGGTGTCGGATGTGGAAGTCCAGGGTGTCCAGGTATTCCGCTCCGTAGTTTCCTGTGTCCAGGTGTCGGATGTGGAAGTTCAGGGTGTCCAGGTATTCCGCTTCGTAGTTTTCTGTACCTAGGTGTCGGATGTGGAAGTTCAGGGTGTCCAGGTATTCCGCTCCGTAGTTTCTTGTATCTAGGTACTGGATGTGGAAGTCCAGGGTGTCCAGGTATTCCGCTTCGTAGTTCTCTGTATCTAGGTGTCGGATGTGGAAGTCCAGGGTGTGCAGGTATTCCGCTTCGTAGTTTCCTGTGTCCAGGTGTTGGATGTGGAAGTCCAGGGTGTGTAGGCATTCCGCTCCGTAGTTTCCTGTATCCAGGTGTCGGATGTGGAAGTCCAGGGTGTCCAGGTATTCCGCTCCGCAGTTTCCTGTGTATAGGTGTTGGATGTGGAAGTCCAGGGTGTCCAGGTATTCCGCTTCGTAGTTTTCTGTACCTAGGTGTCGGATGTGGAAGTCCAGGGTGTCCAGGTATTCCGCTTCGTAGTTCTCTGTATCTAGGTGTCGGATGTGGAAGTCCAGGGTGTGCAGGTATTCCGCTTCGTAGTTTCCTGTGTCCAGATGTTGGATGTGGAAGTCCAGGGTGTCCAGGTACTCCGCTCCGTAGTTTCCTGTGTATAGGTGTTGGATGTGGAAGTTCAGGGTGTCCAGGTATTCCGCTCCGTAGTGTCTTGTATCTAGGTACTGGATGTGGAAGTCCAGGGTGTCCAGGTATTCCGCTTCATAGTTCTCTGTATCTAGGTGTCGGATGTGGAAGTCCAGGGTGTCCAGGTATTCCGCTCCGTAGTTTCCTGTGTTCAGGTGTCGGATGTGGAAGTTCAGGATGTCCAGGTATTCCGCTTCGTAGTTTTCTGTACCTAGGTGTCGAATATGGAAGTTCAGGGTGTCCAGGTATTCCGCTTCGTAGTTCTCTGTATCTAGGTGTCGGATGTGGAAGTCCACGGTGTGCAGGTATTCCGCTTCGTAGTTTCCTGTGTCCAGAAGTTGGATGTGGAAGTCCAGGGTGTCCAGGTATTCCGCTTCGTAGTTCTCCGTATCTAGGTGTCGGATGTGGAAGTCCAGGGTGTCCAGGTATTCCGCTCCGTAGTTTCCTGTGTCCAGGTGTCGGATGTGGAAGTTCAGGGTGTCCAGGTATTCCGCTTCGTAGTTTTCTGTACCTAGGTGTCGGATGTGGAAGTTCAGGGTGTCCAGGTATTCCGCTCCGTAGTTTCTTGTATCTAGGTACTGGATGTGGAAGTCCAGGGTGTCCAGGTATTCCGCTTCGTAGTTCTCTGTATCTAGGTGTCGGATGTGGATGTCCAGGGTGTGCAGGTATTCCGCTTCGTAGTTTCCTGTGTCCAGGTGTTGGATGTGGAAGTCCAGGGTGTGTAGGTATTCCGCTCCGTAGTTTCCTGTGTCCAGGTGTCGGATGTGGAAGTTCAGGGTGTCCAGGTATTCCGCTTCGTAGTTTTCTGTATCTAGGTGTTGGATGTGGAAGTTCAGGGTGTCCAGGTATTCCGCTCCGTAGTTTCTTGTATCTAGGTACTGGATGTGGAGGTACAGGGTATCCAGGCATTCCGCTCCGTAGTTTCCTGTATCCAGGTGTCGGATGTGGAAGTTCAGGGTGTCCAGGTATTCCACTTCGCAGTTTCCTGTGTCCAGGTGTCGGATGTGGAAGTTCAGGGTGTCCAGGTATTCTGCTTCGTAGTTTTCTGTACCTAGTTGTCGGATGTGGAAGTCCAGGGTGTCCAGGTATTCCGCTCCGTAGTTTCCTGTGTCCAGGTGTCGGATGTGGAAGTTCAGGGTGTCCAGGTATTCCGCTTCGTAATTTTCTATATCTAGGTGTCGGATATGGAAGTCCAGGTTGTCCAGGTATTCCGCTTCGTAGTTCTCTGTATCTAGGTGTCGGATGTGGAAGTCCAGGGTGTGCAGGTATTCCGCTCCGTAGTTTCCTGTGTCCAGGTGTCGGATGTGGAAGTTCAGGGTGTCCAGGTATTCCGCTTCGTAGTTTTCTGTACCTAGGTGTCGGATATGGAAGTCCAGGGTGTCCAGGTATTCCGCTTCGTAGTTCTCTGTATCTAGGTGTCGGATGTGGAAGTCCAGGGTGTGCAGGTATTCCGCTTCGTAGTTTCCTGTGTCCAGATGTTGGATGTGGAAGTCCAGGGTGTCCAGGTATTCCGCTTCGTAGTTCTCTGTATCTAGGTGTCGGATGTGGAAGTCCAGGGTGTGCAGGTATTCCGCTTCGTAGTTTCCTGTGTCCAGATGTTGAATGTGGAAGTCCAGGGTGTCCAGGTATTCCGCTCCGTAGTTTCCTGTGTCTAGGTGTTGGATGTGGAAGTTCCGGGTGTCCAGGTATTCCGCTCCGTAGTGTCTTGTATCTACGTACTGGATGTGGAAGTCCAGGGTGTCCAGGTATTCCGCATCGTAGTTCTCTGTATCTAGGTGTCGGATGTGGAAGTCCAGGGTGTCCAGGTATTCCGCTCCGTAGTTTCCTGTGTCCAGGTGTCGGATGTGGAAGTTCAAGGTGTCCATGTATTCCGCTTCGTAGTTCTCTGTATCTAGGTGTCGGATGTGGAAGTCCAGGGTGTGCAGGTATTCCGCTCCGTAGTTTCCTGTGTCCAGGTGTCGGATGTGGAAGTTCAGGGTGTCCAGGTATTCCGCTTCGTAGTTTTCTGTACCTAGGTGTCGGATATGGAAGTCCAGGGTGTCCAGGTATTCCGCTTCGTAGTTCTCTGTATCTAGGTGTCGGATGTGGAAGTCCAGGGTGTGCAGGTATTCCGCTTCGTAGTTTCCTGTGTCCAGATGTTGGATGTGGAAGTCCAGGGTGTCCAGGTATTCCGCTCCGTAGTTTCCTGTGTCTAGGTGTTGGATGTGGAAGTTCCGGGTGTCCAGGTATTCCGCTCCGTAGTGTCTTGTATCTACGTACTGGATGTGGAAGTCCAGGGTGTCCAGGTATTCCGCATCGTAGTTCTCTGTATCTAGGTGTCGGATGTGGAAGTCCAGGGTGTCCAGGTATTCCGCTCCGTAGTTTCCTGTGTCCAGGTGTCGGATGTGGAAGTTCAAGGTGTCCATGTATTCCGCTTCGTAGTTTTCTGTACCTAGGTGTCGGATATGGAAGTCCAGGGTGTCCAGGTATTCCGCTTCGTAGTTCTCTGTATCTAGGTGTCGGATGTGGAAGTCCAGGGTGTCCAGGTATTCCGCTCCGTAGTTTCCTGTGTCCAGGTGTCGGATGTGGAAGTTCAGGGTGTCCAGGTATTCCGCTTCGTAGTTTTCTGTACCTAGGTGTCGGATGTGGAAGTTCAGGGTGTCCAGGTATTCCGCTCCGTAGTTTCTTGTATCTAGGTACTGGATGTGGAAGTCCAGGGTGTCCAGGTATTCCGCTTCGTAGTTCTCTGTATCTAGGTGTCGGATGTGGAAGTCCAGGGTGTGCAGGTATTCCGCTTCGTAGTTTCCTGTGTCCAGGTGTTGGATGTGGAAGTCCAGGGTGTGTAGGCATTCCGCTCCGTAGTTTCCTGTATCCAGGTGTCGGATGTGGAAGTCCAGGGTGTCCAGGTATTCCGCTCCGCAGTTTCCTGTGTATAGGTGTTGGATGTGGAAGTCCAGGGTGTCCAGGTATTCCGCTTCGTAGTTTTCTGTACCTAGGTGTCGGATGTGGAAGTCCAGGGTGTCCAGGTATTCCGCTTCGTAGTTCTCTGTATCTAGGTGTCGGATGTGGAAGTCCAGGGTGTGCAGGTATTCCGCTTCGTAGTTTCCTGTGTCCAGATGTTGGATGTGGAAGTCCAGGGTGTCCAGGTACTCCGCTCCGTAGTTTCCTGTGTATAGGTGTTGGATGTGGAAGTTCAGGGTGTCCAGGTATTCCGCTCCGTAGTGTCTTGTATCTAGGTACTGGATGTGGAAGTCCAGGGTGTCCAGGTATTCCGCTTCATAGTTCTCTGTATCTAGGTGTCGGATGTGGAAGTCCAGGGTGTCCAGGTATTCCGCTCCGTAGTTTCCTGTGTCCAGGTGTCGGATGTGGAAGTTCAGGATGTCCAGGTATTCCGCTTCGTAGTTTTCTGTACCTAGGTGTCGAATATGGAAGTTCAGGGTGTCCAGGTATTCCGCTTCGTAGTTCTCTGTATCTAGGTGTCGGATGTGGAAGTCCACGGTGTGCAGGTATTCCGCTTCGTAGTTTCCTGTGTCCAAAAGTTGGATGTGGAAGTCCAGGGTGTCCAGGTATTCCGCTTCGTAGTTCTCCGTATCTAGGTGTCGGATGTGGAAGTCCAGGGTGTCCAGGTATTCCGCTCCGTAGTTTCCTGTGTCCAGGTGTCGGATGTGGAAGTTCAGGGTGTCCAGGTATTCCGCTTCGTAGTTTTCTGTACCTAGGTGTCGGATGTGGAAGTTCAGGGTGTCCAGGTATTCCGCTCCGTAGTTTCTTGTATCTAGGTACTGGATGTGGAAGTCCAGGGTGTCCAGGTATTCCGCTTCGTAGTTCTCTGTATCTAGGTGTCGGATGTGGATGTCCAGGGTGTGCAGGTATTCCGCTTCGTAGTTTCCTGTGTCCAGGTGTTGGATGTGGAAGTCCAGGGTGTGTAGGTATTCCGCTCCGTAGTTTCCTGTGTCCAGGTGTCGGATGTGGAAGTTCAGGGTGTCCAGGTATTCCGCTTCGTAGTTCTCTGTATCTAGGTGTCGAATGTGGAAGTCTAGGGTGTCCAGGTATTCCGCTTCGTAGTTTTCTGTACCTAGGTGTCGGATGTGGAAGTCCAGGGTGTCCAGGTATTCCGCTTCGTAGTTCTCTGTATCTAGGTGTCGGATGTGGAAGTCCAGGGTGTGCAGGTATTCCGCTTCGTAGTTTCCTGTGTCCAGATGTTGGATGTGGAAGTCCAGGGTGTCCAGGTACTCCGCTCCGTAGTTTCCTGTGTATAGGTGTTGGATGTGGAAGTTCAGGGTGTCCAGGTATTCCGCTCCGTAGTGTCTTGTATCTAGGTACTGTATGTGGAAGTCCAGGGTGTCCAGGTATTCCGCTTCATAGTTCTCTGTATCTAGGTGTCGGATGTGGAAGTCCAGGGTGTCCAGGTATTCCGCTCCGTAGTTTCCTGTGTCCAGGTGTCGGATGTGGAAGTTCAGGATGTCCAGGTATTCCGCTTCGTAGTTTTCTGTACCTAGGTGTCGAATATGGAAGTTCAGGGTGTCCAGGTATTCCGCTTCGTAGTTCTCTGTATCTAGGTGTCGGATGTGGAAGTCCACGGTGTGCAGGTATTCCGCTTCGTAGTTTCCTGTGTCCAGAAGTTGGATGTGGAAGTCCAGGGTGTCCAGGTATTCCGCTTCGTAGTTCTCCGTATCTAGGTGTCGGATGTGGAAGTCCAGGGTGTCCAGGTATTCCGCTCCGTAGTTTCCTGTGTCCAGGTGTCGGATGTGGAAGTTCAGGGTGTCCAGGTATTCCGCTTCGTAGTTTTCTGTACCTAGGTGTCGGATGTGGAAGTTCAGGGTGTCCAGGTATTCCGCTTCGTAGTTCTCTGTATCTAGGTGTCGGATGTGGAAGTCCACGGTGTGCAGGTATTCCGCTTCGTAGTTTCCTGTGTCCAGAAGTTGGATGTGGAAGTCCAGGGTGTCCAGGTATTCCGCTTCGTAGTTCTCCGTATCTAGGTGTCGGATGTGGAAGTCCAGGGTGTCCAGGTATTCCGCTCCGTAGTTTCCTGTGTCCAGGTGTCGGATGTGGAAGTTCAGGGTGTCCAGGTATTCCGCTTCGTAGTTTTCTGTACCTAGGTGTCGGATGTGGAAGTTCAGGGTGTCCAGGTATTCCGCTCCGTAGTTTCTTGTATCTAGGTACTGGATGTGGAAGTCCAGGGTGTCCAGGTATTCCGCTTCGTAGTTCTCTGTATCTAGGTGTCGGATGTGGATGTCCAGGGTGTGCAGGTATTCCGCTTCGTAGTTTCCTGTGTCCAGGTGTTGGATGTGGAAGTCCAGGGTGTGTAGGTATTCCGCTCCGTAGTTTCCTGTGTCCAGGTGTCGGATGTGGAAGTTCAGGGTGTCCAGGTATTCCGCTTCGTAGTTTTCTGTATCTAGGTGTTGGATGTGGAAGTTCAGGGTGTCCAGGTATTCCGCTCCGTAGTTTCTTGTATCTAGGTACTGGATGTGGAGGTACAGGGTATCCAGGCATTCCGCTCCGTAGTTTCCTGTATCCAGGTGTCGGATGTGGAAGTTCAGGGTGTCCAGGTATTCCACTTCGCAGTTTCCTGTGTCCAGGTGTCGGATGTGGAAGTTCAGGGTGTCCAGGTATTCTGCTTCGTAGTTTTCTGTACCTAGTTGTCGGATGTGGAAGTCCAGGGTGTCCAGGTATTCCGCTCCGTAGTTTCCTGTGTCCAGGTGTCGGATGTGGAAGTTCAGGGTGTCCAGGTATTCCGCTTCGTAATTTTCTATATCTAGGTGTCGGATATGGAAGTCCAGGTTGTCCAGGTATTCCGCTTCGTAGTTCTCTGTATCTAGGTGTCGGATGTGGAAGTCCAGGGTGTGCAGGTATTCCGCTCCGTAGTTTCCTGTGTCCAGGTGTCGGATGTGGAAGTTCAGGGTGTCCAGGTATTCCGCTTCGTAGTTTTCTGTACCTAGGTGTCGGATATGGAAGTCCAGGGTGTCCAGGTATTCCGCTTCGTAGTTCTCTGTATCTAGGTGTCGGATGTGGAAGTCCAGGGTGTGCAGGTATTCCGCTTCGTAGTTTCCTGTGTCCAGATGTTGGATGTGGAAGTCCAGGGTGTCCAGGTATTCCGCTTCGTAGTTCTCTGTATCTAGGTGTCGGATGTGGAAGTCCAGGGTGTGCAGGTATTCCGCTTCGTAGTTTCCTGTGTCCAGATGTTGAATGTGGAAGTCCAGGGTGTCCAGGTATTCCGCTCCGTAGTTTCCTGTGTCTAGGTGTTGGATGTGGAAGTTCCGGGTGTCCAGGTATTCCGCTCCGTAGTGTCTTGTATCTACGTACTGGATGTGGAAGTCCAGGGTGTCCAGGTATTCCGCATCGTAGTTCTCTGTATCTAGGTGTCGGATGTGGAAGTCCAGGGTGTCCAGGTATTCCGCTCCGTAGTTTCCTGTGTCCAGGTGTCGGATGTGGAAGTTCAAGGTGTCCATGTATTCCGCTTCGTAGTTCTCTGTATCTAGGTGTCGGATGTGGAAGTCCAGGGTGTGCAGGTATTCCGCTCCGTAGTTTCCTGTGTCCAGGTGTCGGATGTGGAAGTTCAGGGTGTCCAGGTATTCCGCTTCGTAGTTTTCTGTACCTAGGTGTCGGATATGGAAGTCCAGGGTGTCCAGGTATTCCGCTTCGTAGTTCTCTGTATCTAGGTGTCGGATGTGGAAGTCCAGGGTGTGCAGGTATTCCGCTTCGTAGTTTCCTGTGTCCAGATGTTGGATGTGGAAGTCCAGGGTGTCCAGGTATTCCGCTCCGTAGTTTCCTGTGTCTAGGTGTTGGATGTGGAAGTTCCGGGTGTCCAGGTATTCCGCTCCGTAGTGTCTTGTATCTACGTACTGGATGTGGAAGTCCAGGGTGTCCAGGTATTCCGCATCGTAGTTCTCTGTATCTAGGTGTCGGATGTGGAAGTCCAGGGTGTCCAGGTATTCCGCTCCGTAGTTTCCTGTGTCCAGGTGTCGGATGTGGAAGTTCAAGGTGTCCATGTATTCCGCTTCGTAGTTTTCTGTACCTAGGTGTCGGATATGGAAGTCCAGGGTGTCCAGGTATTCCGCTTCGTAGTTCTCTGTATCTAGGTGTCGGATGTGGAAGTCCAGGGTGTCCAGGTATTCCGCTCCGTAGTTTCCTGTGTCCAGGTGTCGGATGTGGAAGTTCAGGGTGTCCAGGTATTCCGCTTCGTAGTTTTCTGTACCTAGGTGTCGGATGTGGAAGTTCAGGGTGTCCAGGTATTCCGCTCCGTAGTTTCTTGTATCTAGGTACTGGATGTGGAAGTCCAGGGTGTCCAGGTATTCCGCTTCGTAGTTCTCTGTATCTAGGTGTCGGATGTGGAAGTCCAGGGTGTGCAGGTATTCCGCTTCGTAGTTTCCTGTGTCCAGGTGTTGGATGTGGAAGTCCAGGGTGTGTAGGCATTCCGCTCCGTAGTTTCCTGTATCCAGGTGTCGGATGTGGAAGTCCAGGGTGTCCAGGTATTCCGCTCCGCAGTTTCCTGTGTATAGGTGTTGGATGTGGAAGTCCAGGGTGTCCAGGTATTCCGCTTCGTAGTTTTCTGTACCTAGGTGTCGGATGTGGAAGTCCAGGGTGTCCAGGTATTCCGCTTCGTAGTTCTCTGTATCTAGGTGTCGGATGTGGAAGTCCAGGGTGTGCAGGTATTCCGCTTCGTAGTTTCCTGTGTCCAGATGTTGGATGTGGAAGTCCAGGGTGTCCAGGTACTCCGCTCCGTAGTTTCCTGTGTATAGGTGTTGGATGTGGAAGTTCAGGGTGTCCAGGTATTCCGCTCCGTAGTGTCTTGTATCTAGGTACTGGATGTGGAAGTCCAGGGTGTCCAGGTATTCCGCTTCATAGTTCTCTGTATCTAGGTGTCGGATGTGGAAGTCCAGGGTGTCCAGGTATTCCGCTCCGTAGTTTCCTGTGTCCAGGTGTCGGATGTGGAAGTTCAGGATGTCCAGGTATTCCGCTTCGTAGTTTTCTGTACCTAGGTGTCGAATATGGAAGTTCAGGGTGTCCAGGTATTCCGCTTCGTAGTTCTCTGTATCTAGGTGTCGGATGTGGAAGTCCACGGTGTGCAGGTATTCCGCTTCGTAGTTTCCTGTGTCCAAAAGTTGGATGTGGAAGTCCAGGGTGTCCAGGTATTCCGCTTCGTAGTTCTCCGTATCTAGGTGTCGGATGTGGAAGTCCAGGGTGTCCAGGTATTCCGCTCCGTAGTTTCCTGTGTCCAGGTGTCGGATGTGGAAGTTCAGGGTGTCCAGGTATTCCGCTTCGTAGTTTTCTGTACCTAGGTGTCGGATGTGGAAGTTCAGGGTGTCCAGGTATTCCGCTCCGTAGTTTCTTGTATCTAGGTACTGGATGTGGAAGTCCAGGGTGTCCAGGTATTCCGCTTCGTAGTTCTCTGTATCTAGGTGTCGGATGTGGATGTCCAGGGTGTGCAGGTATTCCGCTTCGTAGTTTCCTGTGTCCAGGTGTTGGATGTGGAAGTCCAGGGTGTGTAGGTATTCCGCTCCGTAGTTTCCTGTGTCCAGGTGTCGGATGTGGAAGTTCAGGGTGTCCAGGTATTCCGCTTCGTAGTTCTCTGTATCTAGGTGTCGAATGTGGAAGTCTAGGGTGTCCAGGTATTCCGCTTCGTAGTTTTCTGTACCTAGGTGTCGGATGTGGAAGTCCAGGGTGTCCAGGTATTCCGCTTCGTAGTTCTCTGTATCTAGGTGTCGGATGTGGAAGTCCAGGGTGTGCAGGTATTCCGCTTCGTAGTTTCCTGTGTCCAGATGTTGGATGTGGAAGTCCAGGGTGTCCAGGTACTCCGCTCCGTAGTTTCCTGTGTATAGGTGTTGGATGTGGAAGTTCAGGGTGTCCAGGTATTCCGCTCCGTAGTGTCTTGTATCTAGGTACTGTATGTGGAAGTCCAGGGTGTCCAGGTATTCCGCTTCATAGTTCTCTGTATCTAGGTGTCGGATGTGGAAGTCCAGGGTGTCCAGGTATTCCGCTCCGTAGTTTCCTGTGTCCAGGTGTCGGATGTGGAAGTTCAGGATGTCCAGGTATTCCGCTTCGTAGTTTTCTGTACCTAGGTGTCGAATATGGAAGTTCAGGGTGTCCAGGTATTCCGCTTCGTAGTTCTCTGTATCTAGGTGTCGGATGTGGAAGTCCACGGTGTGCAGGTATTCCGCTTCGTAGTTTCCTGTGTCCAGAAGTTGGATGTGGAAGTCCAGGGTGTCCAGGTATTCCGCTTCGTAGTTCTCCGTATCTAGGTGTCGGATGTGGAAGTCCAGGGTGTCCAGGTATTCCGCTCCGTAGTTTCCTGTGTCCAGGTGTCGGATGTGGAAGTCCAGGGTGTCCAGGTATTCCGCTTCGTAGTTCTCTGTATCTAGGTGTCGGATGTGGAAGTCCAGGGTGTGCAGGTATTCCGCTTCGTAGTTTCCTGTGTCCAGATGTTGGATGTGGAAGTCCAGGGTGTCCAGGTATTCCGCTCCGTAGTTTCCTGTGTCTAGGTGTTGGATGTGGAAGTTCCGGGTGTCCAGGTATTCCGCTCCGTAGTGTCTTGTATCTACGTACTGGATGTGGAAGTCCAGGGTGTCCAGGTATTCCGCATCGTAGTTCTCTGTATCTAGGTGTCGGATGTGGAAGTCCAGGGTGTCCAGGTATTCCGCTCCGTAGTTTCCTGTGTCCAGGTGTCGGATGTGGAAGTTCAAGGTGTCCATGTATTCCGCTTCGTAGTTTTCTGTACCTAGGTGTCGGATATGGAAGTCCAGGGTGTCCAGGTATTCCGCTTCGTAGTTCTCTGTATCTAGGTGTCGGATGTGGAAGTCCAGGGTGTCCAGGTATTCCGCTCCGTAGTTTCCTGTGTCCAGGTGTCGGATGTGGAAGTTCAGGGTGTCCAGGTATTCCGCTTCGTAGTTTTCTGTACCTAGGTGTCGGATGTGGAAGTTCAGGGTGTCCAGGTATTCCGCTCCGTAGTTTCTTGTATCTAGGTACTGGATGTGGAAGTCCAGGGTGTCCAGGTATTCCGCTTCGTAGTTCTCTGTATCTAGGTGTCGGATGTGGAAGTCCAGGGTGTGCAGGTATTCCGCTTCGTAGTTTCCTGTGTCCAGGTGTTGGATGTGGAAGTCCAGGGTGTGTAGGCATTCCGCTCCGTAGTTTCCTGTATCCAGGTGTCGGATGTGGAAGTCCAGGGTGTCCAGGTATTCCGCTCCGCAGTTTCCTGTGTATAGGTGTTGGATGTGGAAGTCCAGGGTGTCCAGGTATTCCGCTTCGTAGTTTTCTGTACCTAGGTGTCGGATGTGGAAGTCCAGGGTGTCCAGGTATTCCGCTTCGTAGTTCTCTGTATCTAGGTGTCGGATGTGGAAGTCCAGGGTGTGCAGGTATTCCGCTTCGTAGTTTCCTGTGTCCAGATGTTGGATGTGGAAGTCCAGGGTGTCCAGGTACTCCGCTCCGTAGTTTCCTGTGTATAGGTGTTGGATGTGGAAGTTCAGGGTGTCCAGGTATTCCGCTCCGTAGTGTCTTGTATCTAGGTACTGGATGTGGAAGTCCAGGGTGTCCAGGTATTCCGCTTCATAGTTCTCTGTATCTAGGTGTCGGATGTGGAAGTCCAGGGTGTCCAGGTATTCCGCTCCGTAGTTTCCTGTGTCCAGGTGTCGGATGTGGAAGTTCAGGATGTCCAGGTATTCCGCTTCGTAGTTTTCTGTACCTAGGTGTCGAATATGGAAGTTCAGGGTGTCCAGGTATTCCGCTTCGTAGTTCTCTGTATCTAGGTGTCGGATGTGGAAGTCCACGGTGTGCAGGTATTCCGCTTCGTAGTTTCCTGTGTCCAAAAGTTGGATGTGGAAGTCCAGGGTGTCCAGGTATTCCGCTTCGTAGTTCTCCGTATCTAGGTGTCGGATGTGGAAGTCCAGGGTGTCCAGGTATTCCGCTCCGTAGTTTCCTGTGTCCAGGTGTCGGATGTGGAAGTTCAGGGTGTCCAGGTATTCCGCTTCGTAGTTTTCTGTACCTAGGTGTCGGATGTGGAAGTTCAGGGTGTCCAGGTATTCCGCTCCGTAGTTTCTTGTATCTAGGTACTGGATGTGGAAGTCCAGGGTGTCCAGGTATTCCGCTTCGTAGTTCTCTGTATCTAGGTGTCGGATGTGGATGTCCAGGGTGTGCAGGTATTCCGCTTCGTAGTTTCCTGTGTCCAGGTGTTGGATGTGGAAGTCCAGGGTGTGTAGGTATTCCGCTCCGTAGTTTCCTGTGTCCAGGTGTCGGATGTGGAAGTTCAGGGTGTCCAGGTATTCCGCTTCGTAGTTCTCTGTATCTAGGTGTCGAATGTGGAAGTCTAGGGTGTCCAGGTATTCCGCTTCGTAGTTTTCTGTACCTAGGTGTCGGATGTGGAAGTCCAGGGTGTCCAGGTATTCCGCTTCGTAGTTCTCTGTATCTAGGTGTCGGATGTGGAAGTCCAGGGTGTGCAGGTATTCCGCTTCGTAGTTTCCTGTGTCCAGATGTTGGATGTGGAAGTCCAGGGTGTCCAGGTACTCCGCTCCGTAGTTTCCTGTGTATAGGTGTTGGATGTGGAAGTTCAGGGTGTCCAGGTATTCCGCTCCGTAGTGTCTTGTATCTAGGTACTGTATGTGGAAGTCCAGGGTGTCCAGGTATTCCGCTTCATAGTTCTCTGTATCTAGGTGTCGGATGTGGAAGTCCAGGGTGTCCAGGTATTCCGCTCCGTAGTTTCCTGTGTCCAGGTGTCGGATGTGGAAGTTCAGGATGTCCAGGTATTCCGCTTCGTAGTTTTCTGTACCTAGGTGTCGAATATGGAAGTTCAGGGTGTCCAGGTATTCCGCTTCGTAGTTCTCTGTATCTAGGTGTCGGATGTGGAAGTCCACGGTGTGCAGGTATTCCGCTTCGTAGTTTCCTGTGTCCAGAAGTTGGATGTGGAAGTCCAGGGTGTCCAGGTATTCCGCTTCGTAGTTCTCCGTATCTAGGTGTCGGATGTGGAAGTCCAGGGTGTCCAGGTATTCCGCTCCGTAGTTTCCTGTGTCCAGGTGTCGGATGTGGAAGTTCAGGGTGTCCAGGTATTCCGCTTCGTAGTTTTCTGTACCTAGGTGTCGGATGTGGAAGTTCAGGGTGTCCAGGTATTCCGCTCCGTAGTTTCTTGTATCTAGGTACTGGATGTGGAAGTCCAGGATGTCCAGGTATTCCGCTTCGTAGTTCTCTGTATCTAGGTGTCGGATGTGGATGTCCAGGGTGTGCAGGTATTCCGCTTCGTAGTTTCCTGTGTCCAGGTGTTGGATGTGGAAGTCCAGGGTGTGTAGGTATTCCGCTCCGTAGTTTCCTGTGTCCAGGTGTCGGATGTGGAAGTTCAGGGTGTCCAGGTATTCCGCTTCGTAGTTCTCTGTATCTAGGTGTCGAATGTGGAAGTCCAGGGTGTCCAGGTATTCCGCTCCGTAGTTTCCTGTGTCCAGGTGTCGGATGTGGAAGTTCAGGGTGTCCAGGTATTCCGCTTCGTATTTTTCTGTACCTAGGTGTCGGATGTGGAAGTTCAGGGTGTCCAGGTATTCCGCTCCGTAGTTTCTTCTATCTAGGTACTGGATGTGGAAGTCCAGGGTGTCCAGGTATTCCGCTTCGTAGTTCTCTGTATCTAGGTGTCGGATGTGGATGTCCAGGGTGTGCAGGTATTCCGCTTCGTAGTTTCCTGTGTCCAGGTGTTGGATGTGGAAGTCCAGGGTGTGTAGGTATTCCGCTCCGTAGTTTCCTGTGTCCAGGTGTCGGATGTGGAAGTTCAGGGTGTCCAGGTATTCCGCTCCGTAGTTTCTTGTATCTAGGTACTGGATGTGGAGGTACAGGGTATCCAGGCATTCCGCTCCGTAGTTTCCTGTATCCAGGTGTCGGATGTGGAAGTTCAGGGTGTCCAGGTATTCCACTTCGCAGTTTCCTGTGTCCAGGTGTCGGATGTGGAAGTTCAGGGTGTCCAGGTATTCTGCTTCGTAGTTTTCTGTACCTAGTTGTCGGATGTGGAAGTCCAGGGTGTCCAGGTATTCCGCTCCGTAGTTTCCTGTGTCCAGGTGTCGGATGTGGAAGTTCAGGGTGTCCAGGTATTCCGCTTCGTAATTTTCTATATCTAGGTGTCGGATATGGAAGTCCAGGTTGTCCAGGTATTCCGCTTCGTAGTTCTCTGTATCTAGGTGTCGGATGTGGAAGTCCAGGGTGTGCAGGTATTCCGCTCCGTAGTTTCCTGTGTCCAGGTGTCGGATGTGGAAGTTCAGGGTGTCCAGGTATTCCGCTTCGTAGTTTTCTGTACCTAGGTGTCGGATATGGAAGTCCAGGGTGTCCAGGTATTCCGCTTCGTAGTTCTCTGTATCTAGGTGTCGGATGTGGAAGTCCAGGGTGTGCAGGTATTCCGCTTCGTAGTTTCCTGTGTCCAGATGTTGGATGTGGAAGTCCAGGGTGTCCAGGTATTCCGCTCCGTAGTTTCCTGTGTCTAGGTGTTGGATGTGGAAGTTCCGGGTGTCCAGGTATTCCGCTCCGTAGTGTCTTGTATCTACGTACTGGATGTGGAAGTCCAGGGTGTCCAGGTATTCCGCATCGTAGTTCTCTGTATCTAGGTGTCGGATGTGGAAGTCCAGGGTGTCCAGGTATTCCGCTCCGTAGTTTCCTGTGTCCAGGTGTCGGATGTGGAAGTTCAAGGTGTCCATGTATTCCGCTTCGTAGTTTTCTGTACCTAGGTGTCGGATATGGAAGTCCAGGGTGTCCAGGTATTCCGCTTCGTAGTTCTCTGTATCTAGGTGTCGGATGTGGAAGTCCAGGGTGTCCAGGTATTCCGCTCCGTAGTTTCCTGTGTCCAGGTGTCGGATGTGGAAGTTCAGGGTGTCCAGGTATTCCGCTTCGTAGTTTTCTGTACCTAGGTGTCGGATGTGGAAGTTCAGGGTGTCCAGGTATTCCGCTCCGTAGTTTCTTGTATCTAGGTACTGGATGTGGAAGTCCAGGGTGTCCAGGTATTCCGCTTCGTAGTTCTCTGTATCTAGGTGTCGGATGTGGAAGTCCAGGGTGTGCAGGTATTCCGCTTCGTAGTTTCCTGTGTCCAGGTGTTGGATGTGGAAGTCCAGGGTGTGTAGGCATTCCGCTCCGTAGTTTCCTGTATCCAGGTGTCGGATGTGGAAGTCCAGGGTGTCCAGGTATTCCGCTCCGCAGTTTCCTGTGTATAGGTGTTGGATGTGGAAGTCCAGGGTGTCCAGGTATTCCGCTTCGTAGTTTTCTGTACCTAGGTGTCGGATGTGGAAGTCCAGGGTGTCCAGGTATTCCGCTTCGTAGTTCTCTGTATCTAGGTGTCGGATGTGGAAGTCCAGGGTGTGCAGGTATTCCGCTTCGTAGTTTCCTGTGTCCAGATGTTGGATGTGGAAGTCCAGGGTGTCCAGGTACTCCGCTCCGTAGTTTCCTGTGTATAGGTGTTGGATGTGGAAGTTCAGGGTGTCCAGGTATTCCGCTCCGTAGTGTCTTGTATCTAGGTACTGGATGTGGAAGTCCAGGGTGTCCAGGTATTCCGCTTCATAGTTCTCTGTATCTAGGTGTCGGATGTGGAAGTCCAGGGTGTCCAGGTATTCCGCTCCGTAGTTTCCTGTGTCCAGGTGTCGGATGTGGAAGTTCAGGATGTCCAGGTATTCCGCTTCGTAGTTTTCTGTACCTAGGTGTCGAATATGGAAGTTCAGGGTGTCCAGGTATTCCGCTTCGTAGTTCTCTGTATCTAGGTGTCGGATGTGGAAGTCCACGGTGTGCAGGTATTCCGCTTCGTAGTTTCCTGTGTCCAGAAGTTGGATGTGGAAGTCCAGGGTGTCCAGGTATTCCGCTTCGTAGTTCTCCGTATCTAGGTGTCGGATGTGGAAGTCCAGGGTGTCCAGGTATTCCGCTCCGTAGTTTCCTGTGTCCAGGTGTCGGATGTGGAAGTTCAGGGTGTCCAGGTATTCCGCTTCGTAGTTTTCTGTACCTAGGTGTCGGATGTGGAAGTTCAGGGTGTCCAGGTATTCCGCTCCGTAGTTTCTTGTATCTAGGTACTGGATGTGGAAGTCCAGGGTGTCCAGGTATTCCGCTTCGTAGTTCTCTGTATCTAGGTGTCGGATGTGGATGTCCAGGGTGTGCAGGTATTCCGCTTCGTAGTTTCCTGTGTCCAGGTGTTGGATGTGGAAGTCCAGGGTGTGTAGGTATTCCGCTCCGTAGTTTCCTGTGTCCAGGTGTCGGATGTGGAAGTTCAGGGTGTCCAGGTATTCCGCTTCGTAGTTCTCTGTATCTAGGTGTCGAATGTGGAAGTCTAGGGTGTCCAGGTATTCCGCTCCGTTGTTTCCTGTGTCCAGGTGTCGGATGTGGAAGTTCAGGGTGTCCAGGTATTCCGCTTCGTAGTTTTCTGTATCTAGGTGTTGGATGTGGAAGTTCAGGGTGTCCAGGTATTCCGCTCCGTAGTTTCTTGTATCTAGGTACTGGATGTGGAGGTACAGGGTATCCAGGCATTCCGCTCCGTAGTTTCCTGTATCCAGGTGTCGGATGTGGAAGTTCAGGGTGTCCAGGTATTCCACTTCGCAGTTTCCTGTGTCCAGGTGTCGGATGTGGAAGTTCAGGGTGTCCAGGTATTCTGCTTCGTAGTTTTCTGTACCTAGTTGTCGGATGTGGAAGTCCAGGGTGTCCAGGTATTCCGCTCCGTAGTTTCCTGTGTCCAGGTGTCGGATGTGGAAGTTCAGGGTGTCCAGGTATTCCGCTTCGTAATTTTCTATATCTAGGTGTCGGATATGGAAGTCCAGGTTGTCCAGGTATTCCGCTTCGTAGTTCTCTGTATCTAGGTGTCGGATGTGGAAGTCCAGGGTGTGCAGGTATTCCGCTCCGTAGTTTCCTGTGTCCAGGTGTCGGATGTGGAAGTTCAGGGTGTCCAGGTATTCCGCTTCGTAGTTTTCTGTACCTAGGTGTCGGATATGGAAGTCCAGGGTGTCCAGGTATTCCGCTTCGTAGTTCTCTGTATCTAGGTGTCGGATGTGGAAGTCCAGGGTGTGCAGGTATTCCGCTTCGTAGTTTCCTGTGTCCAGATGTTGGATGTGGAAGTCCAGGGTGTCCAGGTATTCCGCTCCGTAGTTTCCTGTGTCTAGGTGTTGGATGTGGAAGTTCCGGGTGTCCAGGTATTCCGCTCCGTAGTGTCTTGTATCTACGTACTGGATGTGGAAGTCCAGGGTGTCCAGGTATTCCGCATCGTAGTTCTCTGTATCTAGGTGTCGGATGTGGAAGTCCAGGGTGTCCAGGTATTCCGCTCCGTAGTTTCCTGTGTCCAGGTGTCGGATGTGGAAGTTCAAGGTGTCCATGTATTCCGCTTCGTAGTTCTCTGTATCTAGGTGTCGGATGTGGAAGTCCAGGGTGTGCAGGTATTCCGCTCCGTAGTTTCCTGTGTCCAGGTGTCGGATGTGGAAGTTCAGGGTGTCCAGGTATTCCGCTTCGTAGTTTTCTGTACCTAGGTGTCGGATATGGAAGTCCAGGGTGTCCAGGTATTCCGCTTCGTAGTTCTCTGTATCTAGGTGTCGGATGTGGAAGTCCAGGGTGTGCAGGTATTCCGCTTCGTAGTTTCCTGTGTCCAGATGTTGGATGTGGAAGTCCAGGGTGTCCAGGTATTCCGCTCCGTAGTTTCCTGTGTCTAGGTGTTGGATGTGGAAGTTCCGGGTGTCCAGGTATTCCGCTCCGTAGTGTCTTGTATCTACGTACTGGATGTGGAAGTCCAGGGTGTCCAGGTATTCCGCATCGTAGTTCTCTGTATCTAGGTGTCGGATGTGGAAGTCCAGGGTGTCCAGGTATTCCGCTCCGTAGTTTCCTGTGTCCAGGTGTCGGATGTGGAAGTTCAAGGTGTCCATGTATTCCGCTTCGTAGTTTTCTGTACCTAGGTGTCGGATATGGAAGTCCAGGGTGTCCAGGTATTCCGCTTCGTAGTTCTCTGTATCTAGGTGTCGGATGTGGAAGTCCAGGGTGTCCAGGTATTCCGCTCCGTAGTTTCCTGTGTCCAGGTGTCGGATGTGGAAGTTCAGGGTGTCCAGGTATTCCGCTTCGTAGTTTTCTGTACCTAGGTGTCGGATGTGGAAGTTCAGGGTGTCCAGGTATTCCGCTCCGTAGTTTCTTGTATCTAGGTACTGGATGTGGAAGTCCAGGGTGTCCAGGTATTCCGCTTCGTAGTTCTCTGTATCTAGGTGTCGGATGTGGAAGTCCAGGGTGTGCAGGTATTCCGCTTCGTAGTTTCCTGTGTCCAGGTGTTGGATGTGGAAGTCCAGGGTGTGTAGGCATTCCGCTCCGTAGTTTCCTGTATCCAGGTGTCGGATGTGGAAGTCCAGGGTGTCCAGGTATTCCGCTCCGCAGTTTCCTGTGTATAGGTGTTGGATGTGGAAGTCCAGGGTGTCCAGGTATTCCGCTTCGTAGTTTTCTGTACCTAGGTGTCGGATGTGGAAGTCCAGGGTGTCCAGGTATTCCGCTTCGTAGTTCTCTGTATCTAGGTGTCGGATGTGGAAGTCCAGGGTGTGCAGGTATTCCGCTTCGTAGTTTCCTGTGTCCAGATGTTGGATGTGGAAGTCCAGGGTGTCCAGGTACTCCGCTCCGTAGTTTCCTGTGTATAGGTGTTGGATGTGGAAGTTCAGGGTGTCCAGGTATTCCGCTCCGTAGTGTCTTGTATCTAGGTACTGGATGTGGAAGTCCAGGGTGTCCAGGTATTCCGCTTCATAGTTCTCTGTATCTAGGTGTCGGATGTGGAAGTCCAGGGTGTCCAGGTATTCCGCTCCGTAGTTTCCTGTGTCCAGGTGTCGGATGTGGAAGTTCAGGATGTCCAGGTATTCCGCTTCGTAGTTTTCTGTACCTAGGTGTCGAATATGGAAGTTCAGGGTGTCCAGGTATTCCGCTTCGTAGTTCTCTGTATCTAGGTGTCGGATGTGGAAGTCCACGGTGTGCAGGTATTCCGCTTCGTAGTTTCCTGTGTCCAAAAGTTGGATGTGGAAGTCCAGGGTGTCCAGGTATTCCGCTTCGTAGTTCTCCGTATCTAGGTGTCGGATGTGGAAGTCCAGGGTGTCCAGGTATTCCGCTCCGTAGTTTCCTGTGTCCAGGTGTCGGATGTGGAAGTTCAGGGTGTCCAGGTATTCCGCTTCGTAGTTTTCTGTACCTAGGTGTCGGATGTGGAAGTTCAGGGTGTCCAGGTATTCCGCTCCGTAGTTTCTTGTATCTAGGTACTGGATGTGGAAGTCCAGGGTGTCCAGGTATTCCGCTTCGTAGTTCTCTGTATCTAGGTGTCGGATGTGGATGTCCAGGGTGTGCAGGTATTCCGCTTCGTAGTTTCCTGTGTCCAGGTGTTGGATGTGGAAGTCCAGGGTGTGTAGGTATTCCGCTCCGTAGTTTCCTGTGTCCAGGTGTCGGATGTGGAAGTTCAGGGTGTCCAGGTATTCCGCTTCGTAGTTCTCTGTATCTAGGTGTCGAATGTGGAAGTCTAGGGTGTCCAGGTATTCCGCTCCGTTGTTTCCTGTGTCCAGGTGTCGGATGTGGAAGTTCAGGGTGTCCAGGTATTCCGCTTCGTAGTTTTCTGTATCTAGGTGTTGGATGTGGAAGTTCAGGGTGTCCAGGTATTCCGCTCCGTAGTTTCTTGTATCTAGGTACTGGATGTGGAGGTACAGGGTATCCAGGCATTCCGCTCCGTAGTTTCCTGTATCCAGGTGTCGGATGTGGAAGTTCAGGGTGTCCAGGTATTCCACTTCGCAGTTTCCTGTGTCCAGGTGTCGGATGTGGAAGTTCAGGGTGTCCAGGTATTCTGCTTCGTAGTTTTCTGTACCTAGTTGTCGGATGTGGAAGTCCAGGGTGTCCAGGTATTCCGCTCCGTAGTTTCCTGTGTCCAGGTGTCGGATGTGGAAGTTCAGGGTGTCCAGGTATTCCGCTTCGTAATTTTCTATATCTAGGTGTCGGATATGGAAGTCCAGGTTGTCCAGGTATTCCGCTTCGTAATTCTCTGTATCTAGGTGTCGGATGTGGAAGTCCAGGGTGTGCAGGTATTCCGCTCCGTAGTTTCCTGTGTCCAGGTGTCGGATGTGGAAGTTCAGGGTGTCCAGGTATTCCGCTTCGTAGTTTTCTGTACCTAGGTGTCGGATATGGAAGTCCAGGGTGTCCAGGTATTCCGCTTCGTAGTTCTCTGTATCTAGGTGTCGGATGTGGAAGTCCAGGGTGTGCAGGTATTCCGCTTCGTAGTTTCCTGTGTCCAGATGTTGGATGTGGAAGTCCAGGGTGTCCAGGTATTCCGCTCCGTAGTTTCCTGTGTCTAGGTGTTGGATGTGGAAGTTCCGGGTGTCCAGGTATTCCGCTCCGTAGTGTCTTGTATCTACGTACTGGATGTGGAAGTCCAGGGTGTCCAGGTATTCCGCATCGTAGTTCTCTGTATCTAGGTGTCGGATGTGGAAGTCCAGGGTGTCCAGGTATTCCGCTCCGTAGTTTCCTGTGTCCAGGTGTCGGATGTGGAAGTTCAAGGTGTCCATGTATTCCGCTTCGTAGTTCTCTGTATCTAGGTGTCGGATGTGGAAGTCCAGGGTGTGCAGGTATTCCGCTCCGTAGTTTCCTGTGTCCAGGTGTCGGATGTGGAAGTTCAGGGTGTCCAGGTATTCCGCTTCGTAGTTTTCTGTACCTAGGTGTCGGATATGGAAGTCCAGGGTGTCCAGGTATTCCGCTTCGTAGTTCTCTGTATCTAGGTGTCGGATGTGGAAGTCCAGGGTGTGCAGGTATTCCGCTTCGTAGTTTCCTGTGTCCAGATGTTGGATGTGGAAGTCCAGGGTGTCCAGGTATTCCGCTCCGTAGTTTCCTGTGTCTAGGTGTTGGATGTGGAAGTTCCGGGTGTCCAGGTATTCCGCTCCGTAGTGTCTTGTATCTACGTACTGGATGTGGAAGTCCAGGGTGTCCAGGTATTCCGCATCGTAGTTCTCTGTATCTAGGTGTCGGATGTGGAAGTCCAGGGTGTCCAGGTATTCCGCTCCGTAGTTTCCTGTGTCCAGGTGTCGGATGTGGAAGTTCAAGGTGTCCATGTATTCCGCTTCGTAGTTTTCTGTACCTAGGTGTCGGATATGGAAGTCCAGGGTGTCCAGGTATTCCGCTTCGTAGTTCTCTGTATCTAGGTTTCGGATGTGGAAGTCCAGGGTGTCCAGGTATTCCGCTCCGTAGTTTCCTGTGTCCAGGTGTCGGATGTGGAAGTTCAGGGTGTCCAGGTATTCCGCTTCGTAGTTTTCTGTACCTAGGTGTCGGATGTGGAAGTTCAGGGTGTCCAGGTATTCCGCTCCGTAGTTTCTTGTATCTAGGTACTGGATGTGGAAGTCCAGGGTGTCCAGGTATTCCGCTTCGTAGTTCTCTGTATCTAGGTGTCGGATGTGGAAGTCCAGGGTGTGCAGGTATTCCGCTTCGTAGTTTCCTGTGTCCAGGTGTTGGATGTGGAAGTCCAGGGTGTGTAGGCATTCCGCTCCGTAGTTTCCTGTATCCAGGTGTCGGATGTGGAAGTCCAGGGTGTCCAGGTATTCCGCTCCGCAGTTTCCTGTGTATAGGTGTTGGATGTGGAAGTCCAGGGTGTCCAGGTATTCCGCTTCGTAGTTTTCTGTACCTAGGTGTCGGATGTGGAAGTCCAGGGTGTCCAGGTATTCCGCTTCGTAGTTCTCTGTATCTAGGTGTCGGATGTGGAAGTCCAGGGTGTGCAGGCATTCCGCTTCGTAGTTTCCTGTGTCCAGATGTTGGATGTGGAAGTCCAGGGTGTCCAGGTACTCCGCTCCGTAGTTTCCTGTGTATAGGTGTTGGATGTGGAAGTTCAGGGTGTCCAGGTATTCCGCTCCGTAGTGTCTTGTATCTAGGTACTGGATGTGGAAGTCCAGGGTGTCCAGGTATTCCGCTTCATAGTTCTCTGTATCTAGGTGTCGGATGTGGAAGTCCAGGGTGTCCAGGTATTCCGCTCCGTAGTTTCCTGTGTCCAGGTGTCGGATGTGGAAGTTCAGGATGTCCAGGTATTCCGCTTCGTAGTTTTCTGTACCTAGGTGTCGAATATGGAAGTTCAGGGTGTCCAGGTATTCCGCTTCGTAGTTCTCTGTATCTAGGTGTCGGATGTGGAAGTCCACGGTGTGCAGGTATTCCGCTTCGTAGTTTCCTGTGTCCAGAAGTTGGATGTGGAAGTCCAGGGTGTCCAGGTATTCCGCTTCGTAGTTCTCCGTATCTAGGTGTCGGATGTGGAAGTCCAGGGTGTCCAGGTATTCCGCTCCGTAGTTTCCTGTGTCCAGGTGTCGGATGTGGAAGTCCAGGGTGTCCAGGTATTCCGCTTCGTAGTTTCCTGTGTCCAGATGTTGGATGTGGAAGTCCAGGGTGTCCAGGTATTCCGCTCCGTAGTTTCCTGTGTCTAGGTGTTGGATGTGGAAGTTCCGGGTGTCCAGGTATTCCGCTCCGTAGTGTCTTGTATCTACGTACTGGATGTGGAAGTCCAGGGTGTCCAGGTATTCCGCATCGTAGTTCTCTGTATCTAGGTGTCGGATGTGGAAGTCCAGGGTGTCCAGGTATTCCGCTCCGTAGTTTCCTGTGTCCAGGTGTCGGATGTAAAAGTTCAGGAGGTCCAGGTATTCCGCTTCGTAGTTCTCTGTATCTAGGTGTCGGATGTGGAAGTCCAGGGTGTGCAGGTATTCCGCTTCGTAGTTTCCTGTGTCCAGATGTTGGATGCGGAAGTCCAGGGTGTCCAGGTATTCCGCTCCGTAGTTTCCTGTGTCTAGGTGTTGGATGTGGAAGTCCAGGGTGTCCAGGTATTCCGCTTCGTAGTTCTCTGTATCTAGGTGTCGGATGTGGAAGTCCAGGGTGTCCAGGTATTCCGCTCCGTAGTTTCCTGTGTCCAGGTGTCGGATGTGGAAGTTCAGGGTGTCCAGGTATTCCGCTTCGTAGTTTTCTGTACCTAGGTGTCGGATATGGAAGTTCAGGGTGTCCAGGTATTCCGCTTCGTAGTTCTCTGTATCTAGGTGTCGGATGTGGAAGTCCAGGGTGTGCAGGTATTCAGCTTCGTAGTTTCCTGTGTCCAGATGTTGGATGTGGAAGTCCAGGGTGTCCAGGTATTCCGCTCCGTAGTTTCCTGTGTCTAGGTGTTGGATGTGGAAGTTCAGGGTGTCCAGGTATTCCGCTCCGTAGTGTCTTGTATCTAGGTACTGGATGTGGAAGTCCAGGGTGTCCAGGTATTCCGCTTCGTAGTTCTCCGTATCTAGGTGTCGGATGTGGAAGTCCAGGGTGTCCAGGTATTCCGCTCCGTAGTTTCCTGTGTCCAGGTGTCGGATGTGGAAGTTCAGGTTGTCCAGGTATTCCGCTTCGTAGTTTTCTTTACCTAGGTGTCGGATGTGGAAGTTCAGGGTGTCCAGGTATTCCGCTCCGTAGTTTCTTGTATCTAGGTACTGGATGTGGAAGTCCAGGGTGTCCAGGTATTCCGCTTCGTAGTTCTCTGTATCTAGGTGTCGGATGTGGATGTCCAGGGTGTGCAGGTATTCCGCTTCGTAGTTTCCTGTGTCCAGGTGTTGGATGTGGAAGTCCAGGGTGTGTAGGTATTCCGCTCCGTAGTTTCCTGTGTCCAGGTGTCGGATGTGGAAGTTCAGGGTGTCCAGGTATTCCGCTTCGTAGTTCTCTGTATCTAGGTGTCGAATGTGGAAGTCTAGGGTGTCCAGGTATTCCGCTCCGTTGTTTCCTGTGTCCAGGTGTCGGATGTGGAAGTTCAGGGTGTCCAGGTATTCCGCTTCGTAGTTTTCTGTATCTAGGTGTTGGATGTGGAAGTCCAGGGTGTCCAGGTATTCCGCTCCGTAGTTTCCTGTGTCCAGGTGTCGGATGTGGAAGTCCAGGGTGTCCAGGTATTCCGCTTCGTAGTTTCCTGTGTCCAGATGTTGGATGTGGAAGTCCAGGGTGTCCAGGTATTCCGCTCCGTAGTTTCCTGTGTCTAGGTGTTGGATGTGGAAGTTCCGGGTGTCCAGGTATTCCGCTCCGTAGTGTCTTGTATCTACGTACTGGATGTGGAAGTCCAGGGTGTCCAGGTATTCCGCTTCGTAGTTCTCTGTATCTAGGTGTCGGATGTGGATGTCCAGGGTGTCCAGGTATTCCGCTCCGTAGTTTCCTGTGTCCAGGTGTCGGATGTGGAAGTTCAGGATGTCCAGGTATTCCGCTTCGTAGTTTTCTGTACCTAGGTGTCGAATATGGAAGTTCAGGGTGTCCAGGTATTCCGCTTCGTAGTTCTCTGTATCTAGGTGTCGGATGTGGAAGTCCACGGTGTGCAGGTATTCCGCTTCGTAGTTTCCTGTGTCCAGAAGTTGGATGTGGAAGTCCAGGGTGTCCAGGTATTCCGCTTCGTAGTTCTCCGTATCTAGGTGTCGGATGTGGAAGTCCAGGGTGTCCAGGTATTCCGCTCCGTAGTTTCCTGTGTCCAGGTGTCGGATGTGGAAGTCCAGGGTGTCCAGGTATTCCGCTTCGTAGTTTCCTGTGTCCAGATGTTGGATGTGGAAGTCCAGGGTGTCCAGGTATTCCGCTCATTAGTTTCCTGTGTCTAGGTGTTGGATGTGGAAGTTCCGGGTGTCCAGGTATTCCGCTCCGTAGTGTCTTGTATCTACGTACTGGATGTGGAAGTCCAGGGTGTCCAGGTATTCCGCATCGTAGTTCTCTGTATCTAGGTGTCGGATGTGGAAGTCCAGGGTGTCCAGGTATTCCGCTCCGTAGTTTCCTGTGTCCAGGTGTCGGATGTAAAAGTTCAGGATGTCCAGGTATTCCGCTTCGTAGTTCTCTGTATCTAGGTGTCGGATGTGGAAGTCCAGGGTGTGCAGGTATTCCGCTTCGTAGTTTCCTGTGTCCAGATGTTGGATGCGGAAGTCCAGGGTGTCCAGGTATTCCGCTCCGTAGTTTCCTGTGTCTAGGTGTTGGATGTGGAAGTCCAGGGTGTCCAGGTATTCCGCTTCGTAGTTCTCTGTATCTAGGTGTCGGATGTGGAAGTCCAGGGTGTCCAGGTATTCCGCTCCGTAGTTTCCTGTGTCCAGGTGTCGGATGTGGAAGTTCAGGGTGTCCAGGTATTCCGCTTCGTAGTTTTCTGTACCTAGGTGTCGGATATGGAAGTTCAGGGTGTCCAGGTATTCCGCTTCGTAGTTCTCTGTATCTAGGTGTCGGATGTGGAAGTCCAGGGTGTGCAGGTATTCAGCTTCGTAGTTTCCTGTGTCCAGATGTTGGATGTGGAAGTCCAGGGTGTCCAGGTATTCCGCTCCGTAGTTTCCTGTGTCTAGGTGTTGGATGTGGAAGTTCAGGGTGTCCAGGTATTCCGCTCCGTAGTGTCTTGTATCTAGGTACTGGATGTGGAAGTCCAGGGTGTCCAGGTATTCCGCTTCGTAGTTCTCCGTATCTAGGTGTCGGATGTGGAAGTCCAGGGTGTCCAGGTATTCCGCTCCGTAGTTTCCTGTGTCCAGGTGTCGGATGTGGAAGTTCAGGGTGTCCAGGTATTCCGCTTCGTAGTTTTCTTTACCTAGGTGTCGGATGTGGAAGTTCAGGGTGTCCAGGTATTCCGCTCCGTAGTGTCTTGTATCTAGGTACTGGATGTGGAAGTCCAGGGTGTCCAGGTATTCCGCTTCGTAGTTCTCCGTATCTAGGTGTCGGATGTGGAAGTCCAGGGTGTCCAGGTATTCCGCTCCGTAGTTTCCTGTGTCCAGGTGTCGGATGTGGAAGTTCAGGTTGTCCAGGTATTCCGCTTCGTAGTTTTCTTTACCTAGGTGTCGGATGTGGAAGTTCAGGGTGTCCAGGTATTCCGCTCCGTAGTTTCTTGTATCTAGGTACTGGATGTGGAAGTCCAGGGTGTCCAGGTATTCCGCTTCGTAGTTCTCTGTATCTAGGTGTCGGATGTGGATGTCCAGGGTGTGCAGGTATTCCGCTTCGTAGTTTCCTGTGTCCAGGTGTTGGATGTGGAAGTCCAGGGTGTGTAGGTATTCCGCTCCGTAGTTTCCTGTGTCCAGGTGTCGGATGTGGAAGTTCAGGGTGTCCAGGTATTCCGCTTCGTAGTTCTCTGTATCTAGGTGTCGAATGTGGAAGTCTAGGGTGTCCAGGTATTCCGCTCCGTTGTTTCCTGTGTCCAGGTGTCGGATGTGGAAGTTCAGGGTGTCCAGGTATTCCGCTTCGTAGTTTTCTGTATCTAGGTGTTGGATGTGGAAGTCCAGGGTGTCCAGGTATTCCGCTCCGTAGTTTCCTGTGTCCAGGTGTCGGATGTGGAAGTCCAGGGTGTCCAGGTATTCCGCTTCGTAGTTTCCTGTGTCCAGATGTTGGATGTGGAAGTCCAGGGTGTCCAGGTATTCCGCTCCGTAGTTTCCTGTGTCTAGGTGTTGGATGTGGAAGTTCCGGGTGTCCAGGTATTCCGCTCCGTAGTGTCTTGTATCTACGTACTGGATGTGGAAGTCCAGGGTGTCCAGGTATTCCGCTTCGTAGTTCTCTGTATCTAGGTGTCGGATGTGGATGTCCAGGGTGTCCAGGTATTCCGCTCCGTAGTTTCCTGTGTCCAGGTGTCGGATGTGGAAGTTCAGGATGTCCAGGTATTCCGCTTCGTAGTTTTCTGTACCTAGGTGTCGAATATGGAAGTTCAGGGTGTCCAGGTATTCCGCTTCGTAGTTCTCTGTATCTAGGTGTCGGATGTGGAAGTCCACGGTGTGCAGGTATTCCGCTTCGTAGTTTCCTGTGTCCAGAAGTTGGATGTGGAAGTCCAGGGTGTCCAGGTATTCCGCTCCGTAGTTTCCTGTGTCCAGGTGTCGGATGTGGAAGTCCAGGGTGTCCAGGTATTCCGCTTCGTAGTTTCCTGTGTCCAGATGTTGGATGTGGAAGTCCAGGGTGTCCAGGTATTCCGCTCCGTAGTTTCCTGTGTCTAGGTGTTGGATGTGGAAGTTCCGGGTGTCCAGGTATTCCGCTCCGTAGTGTCTTGTATCTACGTACTGGATGTGGAAGTCCAGGGTGTCCAGGTATTCCGCATCGTAGTTCTCTGTATCTAGGTGTCGGATGTGGAAGTCCAGGGTGTCCAGGTATTCCGCTCCGTAGTTTCCTGTGTCCAGGTGTCGGATGTAAAAGTTCAGGATGTCCAGGTATTCCGCTTCGTAGTTCTCTGTATCTAGGTGTCGGATGTGGAAGTCCAGGGTGTGCAGGTATTCCGCTTCGTAGTTTCCTGTGTCCAGATGTTGGATGCGGAAGTCCAGGGTGTCCAGGTATTCCGCTCCGTAGTTTCCTGTGTCTAGGTGTTGGATGTGGAAGTCCAGGGTGTCCAGGTATTCCGCTTCGTAGTTCTCTGTATCTAGGTGTCGGATGTGGAAGTCCAGGGTGTCCAGGTATTCCGCTCCGTAGTTTCCTGTGTCCAGGTGTCGGATGTGGAAGTTCAGGGTGTCCAGGTATTCCGCTTCGTAGTTTTCTGTACCTAGGTGTCGGATATGGAAGTTCAGGGTGTCCAGGTATTCCGCTTCGTAGTTCTCTGTATCTAGGTGTCGGATGTGGAAGTCCAGGGTGTGCAGGTATTCAGCTTCGTAGTTTCCTGTGTCCAGATGTTGGATGTGGAAGTCCAGGGTGTCCAGGTATTCCGCTCCGTAGTTTCCTGTGTCTAGGTGTTGGATGTGGAAGTTCAGGGTGTCCAGGTATTCCGCTCCGTAGTGTCTTGTATCTAGGTACTGGATGTGGAAGTCCAGGGTGTCCAGGTATTCCGCTTCGTAGTTCTCCGTATCTAGGTGTCGGATGTGGAAGTCCAGGGTGTCCAGGTATTCCGCTCCGTAGTTTCCTGTGTCCAGGTGTCGGATGTGGAAGTTCAGGGTGTCCAGGTATTCCGCTTCGTAGTTTTCTTTACCTAGGTGTCGGATGTGGAAGTTCAGGGTGTCCAGGTATTCCGCTCCGTAGTTTCTTGTATCTAGGTACTGGATGTGGAAGTCCAGGGTGTCCAGGTATTCCGCTTCGTAGTTCTCTGTATCTAGGTGTCGGATGTGGATGTCCAGGGTGTGCAGGTATTCCGCTTCGTAGTTTCCTGTGTCCAGGTGTTGGATGTGGAAGTCCAGGGTGTGTAGGTATTCCGCTCCGCAGTTTCCTGTGTCCAGGTGTCGGATGTGGAAGGTCAGGGTGTCCAGGTATTCCGCTTCGTAGTTCTCTGTATCTAGGTGTCGAATGTGGAAGTCTAGGGTGTCCAGGTATTCCGCTCCGTTGTTTCCTGTGTCCAGGTGTCGGATGTGGAAGTTCAGGGTGTCCAGGTATTCCGCTTCGTAGTTTTCTGTATCTAGGTGTTGGATGTGGAAGTTCAGGGTGTCCAGGTATTCCGCTCCGTAGTTTCTTGTATCTAGGTACTGGATGTGGAGGTACAGGGTATCCAGGCATTCCGCTCCGTAGTTTCCTGTATCCAGGTGTCGGATGTGGAAGTTCAGGGTGTCCAGGTATTCCACTTCGCAGTTTCCTGTGTCCAGGTGTCGGATGTGGAAGTTCAGGGTGTCCAGGTATTCTGCTTCGTAGTTTTCTGTACCTAGTTGTCGGATGTGGAAGTCCAGGGTGTCCAGGTATTCCGCTCCGTAGTTTCCTGTGTCCAGGTGTCGGATGTGGAAGTTCAGGGTGTCCAGGTATTCCGCTTCGTAATTTTCTATATCTAGGTGTCGGATATGGAAGTCCAGGTTGTCCAGGTATTCCGCTTCGTAGTTCTCTGTATCTAGGTGTCGGATGTGGAAGTCCAGGGTGTGCAGGTATTCCGCTCCGTAGTTTCCTGTGTCCAGGTGTCGGATGTGGAAGTTCAGGGTGTCCAGGTATTCCGCTTCGTAGTTTTCTGTACCTAGGTGTCGGATATGGAAGTCCAGGGTGTCCAGGTATTCCGCTTCGTAGTTCTCTGTATCTAGGTGTCGGATGTGGAAGTCCAGGGTGTGCAGGTATTCCGCTTCGTAGTTTCCTGTGTCCAGATGTTGGATGCGGAAGTCCAGGGTGTCCAGGTATTCCGCTCCGTAGTTTCCTGTGTCTAGGTGTTGGATGTGGAAGTTCCGGGTGTCCAGGTATTCCGCTCCGTAGTGTCTTGTATCTACGTACTGGATGTGGAAGTCCAGGGTGTCCAGGTATTCCGCATCGTAGTTCTCTGTATCTAGGTGTCGGATGTGGAAGTCCAGGGTGTCCAGGTATTCCGCTCCGTAGTTTCCTGTGTCCAGGTGTCGGATGTGGAAGTTCAAGGTGTCCATGTATTCCGCTTCGTAGTTTTCTGTACCTAGGTGTCGGATATGGAAGTCCAGGGTGTCCAGGTATTCCGCTTCGTAGTTCTCTGTATCTAGGTGTCGGATGTGGAAGTCCAGGGTGTCCAGGTATTCCGCTCCGTAGTTTCCTGTGTCCAGGTGTCGGATGTGGAAGTTCAGGGTGTCCAGGTATTCCGCTTCGTAGTTTTCTGTACCTAGGTGTCGGATGTGGAAGTTCAGGGTGTCCAGGTATTCCGCTTCGTAGTTTCCTGTGTCCAGGTGTTGGATGTGGAAGTCCAGGGTGTGTAGGCATTCCGCTCCGTAGTTTCCTGTATCCAGGTGTCGGATGTGGAAGTCCAGGGTGTCCAGGTATTCCGCTCCGCAGTTTCCTGTGTATAGGTGTTGGATGTGGAAGTCCAGGGTGTCCAGGTATTCCGCTTCGTAGTTTTCTGTACCTAGGTGTCGGATGTGGAAGTCCAGGGTGTCCAGGTATTCCGCTTCGTAGTTCTCTGTATCTAGGTGTCGGATGTGGAAGTCCAGGGTGTGCAGGTATTCCGCTTCGTAGTATCCTGTGTCCAGATGTTGGATGTGGAAGTCCAGGGTGTCCAGGTACTCCGCTCCGTAGTTTCCTGTGTATAGGTGTTGGATGTGGAAGTTCAGGGTGTCCAGGTATTCCGCTCCGTAGTTTCCTGTGTCCAGGTGTCGGATGTGGAAGTTCAGGGTGTCCAGGTATTCCGCTTCGTAGTTTTCTGTACCTAGGTGTCGGATATGGAAGTTCAGGGTGTCCAGGTATTCCGCTTCGTAGTTCTCTGTATCTAGGTGTCGGATGTGGAAGTCCAGGGTGTGCAGGTATTCAGCTTCGTAGTTTCCTGTGTCCAGATGTTGGATGTGGAAGTCCAGGGTGTCCAGTTATTCCGCTCCGTAGTTTCCTGTGTCTAGGTGTTGGATGTGGAAGTTCAGGGTGTCCAGGTATTCCGCTCCGTAGTGTCTTGTATCTAGGTACTGGATGTGGAAGTCCAGGGTGTCCAGGTATTCCGCTTCGTAGTTCTCCGTATCTAGGTGTCGGATGTGGAAGTCCAGGGTGTCCAGGTATTCCGCTCCGTAGTTTCCTGTGTCCAGGTGTCGGATGTGGAAGTTCAGGGTGTCCAGGTATTCCGCTTCGTAGTTTTCTGTACCTAGGTGTCGGATGTGGAAGTTCAGGGTGTCCAGGTATTCCGCTCCGTAGTTTCTTGTATCTAGGTACTGGATGTGGAAGTCCAGGGTGTCCAGGTATTCCGCTTCGTAGTTCTCTGTATCTAGGTGTCGGATGTGGATGTCCAGGGTGTGCAGGTATTCCGCTTCGTAGTTTCCTGTGTCCAGGTGTTGGATGTGGAAGTCCAGGGTGTGTAGGTATTCCGCTCCGTAGTTTCCTGTGTCCAGGTGTCGGATGTGGAAGTTCAGGGTGTCCAGGTATTCCGCTTCGTAGTTCTCTGTATCTAGGTGTCGAATGTGGAAGTCTAGGGTGTCCAGGTATTCCGCTCCGTAGTTTCCTGTGTCCAGGTGTCGGATGTGGAAGTTCAGGGTGTCCAGGTATTCCGCTTCGTAGTTTTCTGTATCTAGGTGTTGGATGTGGAAGTTCAGGGTGTCCAGGTATTCCGCTCCGTAGTTTCTTGTATCTAGGTACTGGATGTGGAGGTACAGGGTATCCAGGCATTCCGCTCCGTAGTTTCCTGTATCCAGGTGTCGGATGTGGAAGTTCAGGGTGTCCAGGTATTCCACTTCGCAGTTTCCTGTGTCCAGGTGTCGGATGTGGAAGTTCAGGGTGTCCAGGTATTCTGCTTCGTAGTTTTCTGTACCTAGTTGTCGGATGTGGAAGTCCAGGGTGTCCAGGTATTCCGCTCCGTAGTTTCCTGTGTCCAGGTGTCGGATGTGGAAGTTCAGGGTGTCCAGGTATTCCGCTTCGTAATTTTCTATATCTAGGTGTCGGATATGGAAGTCCAGGTTGTCCAGGTATTCCGCTTCGTAGTTCTCTGTATCTAGGTGTCGGATGTGGAAGTCCAGGGTGTGCAGGTATTCCGCTCCGTAGTTTCCTGTGTCCAGGTGTCGGATGTGGAAGTTCAGGGTGTCCAGGTATTCCGCTTCGTAGTTTTCTGTACCTAGGTGTCGGATATGGAAGTCCAGGGTGTCCAGGTATTCCGCTTCGTAGTTCTCTGTATCTAGGTGTCGGATGTGGAAGTCCAGGGTGTGCAGGTATTCCGCTTCGTAGTTTCCTGTGTCCAGATGTTGGATGCGGAAGTCCAGGGTGTCCAGGTATTCCGCTCCGTAGTTTCCTGTGTCTAGGTGTTGGATGTGGAAGTTCCGGGTGTCCAGGTATTCCGCTCCGTAGTGTCTTGTATCTACGTACTGGATGTGGAAGTCCAGGGTGTCCAGGTATTCCGCATCGTAGTTCTCTGTATCTAGGTGTCGGATGTGGAAGTCCAGGGTGTCCAGGTATTCCGCTCCGTAGTTTCCTGTGTCCAGGTGTCGGATGTGGAAGTTCAAGGTGTCCATGTATTCCGCTTCGTAGTTTTCTGTACCTAGGTGTCGGATATGGAAGTCCAGGGTGTCCAGGTATTCCGCTTCGTAGTTCTCTGTATCTAGGTGTCGGATGTGGAAGTCCAGGGTGTCCAGGTATTCCGCTCCGTAGTTTCCTGTGTCCAGGTGTCGGATGTGGAAGTTCAGGGTGTCCAGGTATTCCGCTTCGTAGTTTTCTGTACCTAGGTGTCGGATGTGGAAGTCCAGGGTGTGTAGGCATTCCGCTCCGTAGTTTCCTGTATCCAGGTGTCGGATGTGGAAGTCCAGGGTGTCCAGGTATTCCGCTCCGCAGTTTCCTGTGTATAGGTGTTGGATGTGGAAGTCCAGGGTGTCCAGGTATTCCGCTTCGTAGTTTTCTGTACCTAGGTGTCGGATGTGGAAGTCCAGGGTGTCCAGGTATTCCGCTTCGTAGTTCTCTGTATCTAGGTGTCGGATGTGGAAGTCCAGGGTGTGCAGGTATTCCGCTTCGTAGTTTCCTGTGTCCAGATGTTGGATGTGGAAGTCCAGGGTGTCCAGGTACTCCGCTCCGTAGTTTCCTGTGTATAGGTGTTGGATGTGGAAGTTCAGGGTGTCCAGGTATTCCGCTCCGTAGTTTCCTGTGTCCAGGTGTCGGATGTGGAAGTTCAGGGTGTCCAGGTATTCCGCTTCGTAGTTTTCTGTACCTAGGTGTCGGATATGGAAGTTCAGGGTGTCCAGGTATTCCGCTTCGTAGTTCTCTGTATCTAGGTGTCGGATGTGGAAGTCCAGGGTGTGCAGGTATTCAGCTTCGTAGTTTCCTGTGTCCAGATGTTGGATGTGGAAGTCCAGGGTGTCCAGTTATTCCGCTCCGTAGTTTCCTGTGTCTAGGTGTTGGATGTGGAAGTTCAGGGTGTCCAGGTATTCCGCTCCGTAGTGTCTTGTATCTAGGTACTGGATGTGGAAGTCCAGGGTGTCCAGGTATTCCGCTTCGTAGTTCTCCGTATCTAGGTGTCGGATGTGGAAGTCCAGGGTGTCCAGGTATTCCGCTCCGTAGTTTCCTGTGTCCAGGTGTCGGATGTGGAAGTTCAGGGTGTCCAGGTATTCCGCTTCGTAGTTTTCTGTACCTAGGTGTCGGATGTGGAAGTTCAGGGTGTCCAGGTATTCCGCTCCGTAGTTTCTTGTATCTAGGTACTGGATGTGGAAGTCCAGGGTGTCCAGGTATTCCGCTTCGTAGTTCTCTGTATCTAGGTGTCGGATGTGGATGTCCAGGGTGTGCAGGTATTCCGCTTCGTAGTTTCCTGTGTCCAGGTGTTGGATGTGGAAGTCCAGGGTGTGTAGGTATTCCGCTCCGTAGTTTCCTGTGTCCAGGTGTCGGATGTGGAAGTTCAGGGTGTCCAGGTATTCCGCTTCGTAGTTCTCTGTATCTAGGTGTCGAATGTGGAAGTCTAGGGTGTCCAGGTATTCCGCTCCGTAGTTTCCTGTGTCCAGGTGTCGGATGTGGAAGTTCAGGGTGTCCAGGTATTCCGCTTCGTAGTTTTCTGTATCTAGGTGTTGGATGTGGAAGTTCAGGGTGTCCAGGTATTCCGCTCCGTAGTTTCTTGTATCTAGGTACTGGATGTGGAGGTACAGGGTATCCAGGCATTCCGCTCCGTAGTTTCCTGTATCCAGGTGTCGGATGTGGAAGTTCAGGGTGTCCAGGTATTCCACTTCGCAGTTTCCTGTGTCCAGGTGTCGGATGTGGAAGTTCAGGGTGTCCAGGTATTCTGCTTCGTAGTTTTCTGTACCTAGTTGTCGGATGTGGAAGTCCAGGGTGTCCAGGTATTCCGCTCCGTAGTTTCCTGTGTCCAGGTGTCGGATGTGGAAGTTCAGGGTGTCCAGGTATTCCGCTTCGTAATTTTCTATATCTAGGTGTCGGATATGGAAGTCCAGGTTGTCCAGGTATTCCGCTTCGTAGTTCTCTGTATCTAGGTGTCGGATGTGGAAGTCCAGGGTGTGCAGGTATTCCGCTCCGTAGTTTCCTGTGTCCAGGTGTCGGATGTGGAAGTTCAGGGTGTCCAGGTATTCCGCTTCGTAGTTTTCTGTACCTAGGTGTCGGATATGGAAGTCCAGGGTGTCCAGGTATTCCGCTTCGTAGTTCTCTGTATCTAGGTGTCGGATGTGGAAGTCCAGGGTGTGCAGGTATTCCGCTTCGTAGTTTCCTGTGTCCAGATGTTGGATGTGGAAGTCCAGGGTGTCCAGGTATTCCGCTCCGTAGTTTCCTGTGTCTAGGTGTTGGATGTGGAAGTTCCGGGTGTCCAGGTATTCCGCTCCGTAGTGTCTTGTATCTACGTACTGGATGTGGAAGTCCAGGGTGTCCAGGTATTCCGCATCGTAGTTCTCTGTATCTAGGTGTCGGATGTGGAAGTCCAGGGTGTCCAGGTATTCCGCTCCGTAGTTTCCTGTGTCCAGGTGTCGGATGTGGAAGTTCAAGGTGTCCATGTATTCCGCTTCGTAGTTTTCTGTACCTAGGTGTCGGATATGGAAGTCCAGGGTGTCCAGGTATTCCGCTTCGTAGTTCTCTGTATCTAGGTGTCGGATGTGGAAGTCCAGGGTGTCCAGGTATTCCGCTCCGTAGTTTCCTGTGTCCAGGTGTCGGATGTGGAAGTTCAGGGTGTCCAGGTATTCCGCTTCGTAGTTTTCTGTACCTAGGTGTCGGATGTGGAAGTTCAGGGTGTCCAGGTATTCCGCTTCGTAGTTCTCTGTATCTAGGTGTCGGATGTGGAAGTCCAGGGTGTGCAGGTACTCCGCTCCGTAGTTTCCTGTGTATAGGTGTTGGATGTGGAAGTTCAGGGTGTCCAGGTATTCCGCTCCGTAGTTTCCTGTGTCCAGGTGTCGGATGTGGAAGTTCAGGGTGTCCAGGTATTCCGCTTCGTAGTTTTCTGTACCTAGGTGTCGGATATGGAAGTTCAGGGTGTCCAGGTATTCCGCTTCGTAGTTCTCTGTATCTAGGTGTCGGATGTGGAAGTCCAGGGTGTGCAGGTATTCAGCTTCGTAGTTTCCTGTATCCAGGTGTCGGATGTGGAAGTTCAGGGTGTCCAGGTATTCCACTTCGCAGTTTCCTGTGTCCAGGTGTCGGATGTGGAAGTTCAGGGTGTCCAGGTATTCTGCTTCGTAGTTTTCTGTACCTAGTTGTCGGATGTGGAAGTCCAGGGTGTCCAGGTATTCCGCTCCGTAGTTTCCTGTGTCCAGGTGTCGGATGTGGAAGTTCAGGGTGTCCAGGTATTCCGCTTCGTAATTTTCTATATCTAGGTGTCGGATATGGAAGTCCAGGTTGTCCAGGTATTCCGCTTCGTAGTTCTCTGTATCTAGGTGTCGGATGTGGAAGTCCAGGGTGTGCAGGTATTCCGCTCCGTAGTTTCCTGTGTCCAGGTGTCGGATGTGGAAGTTCAGGGTGTCCAGGTATTCCGCTTCGTAGTTTTCTGTACCTAGGTGTCGGATATGGAAGTCCAGGGTGTCCAGGTATTCCGCTTCGTAGTTCTCTGTATCTAGGTGTCGGATGTGGAAGTCCAGGGTGTGCAGGTATTCCGCTTCGTAGTTTCCTGTGTCCAGATGTCGGATGTGGAAGTTCAGGGTGTCCAGGTATTCCGCTTCGTAGTTTTCTGTACCTAGGTGTCGGATATGGAAGTTCAGGGTGTCCAGGTATTCCGCTTCGTAGTTCTCTGTATCTAGGTGTCGGATGTGGAAGTCCAGGGTGTGCAGGTATTCAGCTTCGTAGTTTCCTGTGTCCAGATGTTGGATGTGGAAGTCCAGGGTGTCCAGTTATTCCGCTCCGTAGTTTCCTGTGTCTAGGTGTTGGATGTGGAAGTTCAGGGTGTCCAGGTATTCCGCTCCGTAGTGTCTTGTATCTAGGTACTGGATGTGGAAGTCCAGGGTGTCCAGGTATTCCGCTTCGTAGTTCTCCGTATCTAGGTGTCGGATGTGGAAGTCCAGGGTGTCCAGGTATTCCGCTCCGTAGTTTCCTGTGTCCAGGTGTCGGATGTGGAAGTTCAGGGTGTCCAGGTATTCCGCTTCGTAGTTTTCTGTACCTAGGTGTCGGATGTGGAAGTTCAGGGTGTCCAGGTATTCCGCTCCGTAGTTTCTTGTATCTAGGTACTGGATGTGGAAGTCCAGGGTGTCCAGGTGTTCCGCTTCGTAGTTCTGTGTATCTAGGTGTCGGATGTGGATGTCCAGGGTGTGCAGGTATTCCGCTTCGTAGTTTCCTGTGTCCAGGTGTTGGATGTGGAAGTCCAGGGTGTGTAGGTATTCCGCTCCGTAGTTTCCTGTGTCCAGGTGTCGGATGTGGAAGTTCAGGGTGTCCAGGTATTCCGCTTCGTAGTTCTCTGTATCTAGGTGTCGAATGTGGAAGTCTAGGGTGTCCAGGTATTCCGCTCCGTAGTTTCCTGTGTCCAGGTGTCGGATGTGGAAGTTCAGGGTGTCCAGGTATTCCGCTTCGTAGTTTTCTGTATCTAGGTGTTGGATGTGGAAGTTCAGGGTGTCCAGGTATTCCGCTCCGTAGTTTCTTGTATCTAGGTACTGGATGTGGAGGTACAGGGTATCCAGGCATTCCGCTCCGTAGTTTCCTGTATCCAGGTGTCGGATGTGGAAGTTCAGGGTGTCCAGGTATTCCACTTCGCAGTTTCCTGTGTCCAGGTGTCGGATGTGGAAGTTCAGGTTGTCCAGGTATTCTGCTTCGTAGTTTTCTGTACCTAGTTGTCGGATGTGGAAGTCCAGGGTGTCCAGGTATTCCGCTTCGTAGTTCTCTGTATCTAGGTGTCGGATGTGGAAGTCCAGGGTGTGCAGGTATTCCGCTCCGTAGTTTCCTGTGTCCAGGTGTCGGATGTGGAAGTTCAGGGTGTCCAGGTATTCCGCTTCGTAGTTTTCTGTACCTAGGTGTCGGATATGGAAGTCCAGGGTGTCCAGGTATTCCGCTTCGTAGTTCTCTGTATCTAGGTGTCGGATGTGGAAGTCCAGGGTGTGCAGGTATTCCGCTCCGTAGTTTCCTGTGTCCAGGTGTCGGATGTGGAAGTTCAGGGTGTCCAGGTATTCCGCTTCGTAGTTTTCTGTACCTAGGTGTCGGATATGGAAGTCCAGGGTGTCCAGGTATTCCGCTTCGTAGTTCTCTGTATCTAGGTGTCGGATGTGGAAGTCCAGGGTGTGCAGGTATTCCGCTCCGTAGTTTCCTGTATCCAGGTGTCGGATGTGGAAGTTCAGGGTGTCCAGGTATTCCACTTCGCAGTTTCCTGTGTCCAGGTGTCGGATGTGGAAGTTCAGGTTGTCCAGGTATTCTGCTTCGTAGTTTTCTGTACCTAGTTGTCGGATGTGGAAGTCCAGGGTGTCCAGGTATTCCGCTTCGTAGTTCTCTGTATCTAGGTGTCGGATGTGGAAGTCCAGTGTGTGCAGGTATTCCGCTCCGTAGTTTCCTGTGTCTAGGTGTTGGATGTGGAAGTTCCGGGTGTCCAGGTATTCCGCTCCGTAGTGTCTTGTATCTACGTACTGGATCTGGAAGTCCAGGGTGTCCAGGTATTCCGCATCGTAGTTCTCTGTATCTAGGTGTCGGATGTGGAAGTCCAGGGTGTCCAGGTATTCCGCTCCGTAGTTTCCTGTGTCCAGGTGTCGGATGTGGAAGTTCAAGGTGTCCATGTATTCCGCTTCGTAGTTTTCTGTACCTAGGTGTCGGATATGGAAGTCCAGGGTGTCCAGGTATTCCGCTTCGTAGTTCTCTGTATCTAGGTGTCGGATGTGGAAGTCCAGGGTGTCCAGGTATTCCGCTCCGTAGTTTCCTGTGTCCAGGTGTCGGATGTGGAAGTTCAGGGTGTCCAGGTATTCCGCTTCGTAGTTTTCTGTACCTAGGTGTCGGATGTGGAAGTTCAGGGTGTCCAGGTATTCCGCTCCGTAGTTTCTTGTATCTAGGTACTGGATGTGGAAGTCCAGGGTGTCCAGGTATTCCGCTTCGTAGTTCTCTGTATCTAGGTGTCGGATGTGGAAGTCCAGGGTGTGCAGGTATTCCGCTTCGTAGTTTCCTGTGTCCAGGTGTTGGATGTGGAAGTCCAGGGTGTGTAGGCATTCCGCTCCGTAGTTTCCTGTATCCAGGTGTCGGATGTGGAAGTCCAGGGTGTCCAGGTATTCCGCTCCGCAGTTTCCTGTGTATAGGTGTTGGATGTGGAAGTCCAGGGTGTCCAGGTATTCCGCTTCGTAGTTTTCTGTACCTAGGTGTCGGATGTGGAAGTCCAGGGTGTCCAGGTATTCCGCTTCGTAGTTCTCTGTATCTAGGTGTCGGATGTGGAAGTCCAGGGTGTGCAGGTATTCCGCTTCGTAGTTTCCTGTGTCCAGATGTTGGATGTGGAAGTCCAGGGTGTCCAGGTACTCCGCTCCGTAGTTTCCTGTGTATAGGTGTTGGATGTGGAAGTTCAGGGTGTCCAGGTATTCCGCTCCGTAGTTTCCTGTGTCCAGGTGTCGGATGTGGAAGTTCAGGGTGTCCAGGTATTCCGCTTCGTAGTTTTCTGTACCTAGGTGTCGGATATGGAAGTTCAGGGTGTCCAGGTATTCCGCTTCGTTGTTCTCTGTATCTAGGTGTCGGATGTGGAAGTCCAGGGTGTGCAGGTATTCAGCTTCGTAGTTTCCTGTGTCCAGATGTTGGATGTGGAAGTCCAGGGTGTCCAGGTATTCCGCTCCGTAGTTTCCTGTGTCTAGGTGTTGGATGTGGAAGTTCAGGGTGTCCAGGTATTCCGCTCCGTAGTGTCTTGTATCTAGGTACTGGATGTGGAAGTCCAGGGTGTCCAGGTATTCCGCTTCGTAGTTCTCCGTATCTAGGTGTCGGATGTGGAAGTCCAGGGTGTCCAGGTATTCCGCTCCGTAGTTTCCTGTGTCCAGGTGTCGGATGTGGAAGTTCAGGGTGTCCAGGTATTCCGCTTCGTAGTTTTCTGTACCTAGGTGTCGGATGTGGAAGTTCAGGGTGTCCAGGTATTCCGCTCCGTAGTTTCTTGTATCTAGGTACTGGATGTGGAAGTCCAGGGTGTCCAGGTATTCCGCTTCGTAGTTCTTTGTATCTAGGTGTCGGATGTGGATGTCCAGGGTGTGCAGGTATTCCGCTTCGTAGTTTCCTGTGTCCAGGTGTTGGATGTGGAAGTCCAGGGTGTGTAGGTATTCCGCTCCGTAGTTTCCTGTGTCCAGGTGTCGGATGTGGAAGTTCAGGGTGTCCAGGTATTCCGCTTCGTAGTTCTCTGTATCTAGGTGTCGAATGTGGAAGTCTAGGGTGTCCAGGTATTCCGCTCCGTTGTTTCCTGTGTCCAGGTGTCGGATGTGGAAGTTCAGGGTGTCCAGGTATTCCGCTTCGTAGTTTTCTGTATCTAGGTGTTGGATGTGGAAGTTCAGGGTGTCCAGGTATTCCGCTCCGTAGTTTCTTGTATCTAGGTACTGGATGTGGAGGTACAGGGTATCCAGGCATTCCGCTCCGTAGTTTCCTGTATCCAGGTGTCGGATGTGGAAGTTCAGGGTGTCCAGGTATTCCGCTTCGTAGTTTTCTGTACCTAGGTGTCGGATATGGAAGTTCAGGTTGTCCAGGTATTCCGCTTCGTAGTTCTCTGTATCTAGGTGTCGGATGTGGAAGTCCAGGGTGTGCAGGTATTCAGCTTCGTAGTTTCCTGTATCCAGGTGTCGGATGTGGAAGTTCAGGGTGTCCAGGTATTCCACTTCGCAGTTTCCTGTGTCCAGGTGTCGGATGTGGAAGTTCAGGGTGTCCAGGTATTCTGCTTCGTAGTTTTCTGTACCTAGTTGTCGGATGTGGAAGTCCAGGGTGTCCAGGTATTCCGCTCCGTAGTTTCCTGTGTCCAGGTGTCGGATGTGGAAGTTCAGGGTGTCCAGGTATTCCGCTTCGTAATTTTCTATATCTAGGTGTCGGATATGGAAGTCCAGGTTGTCCAGGTATTCCGCTTCGTAGTTCTCTGTATCTAGGTGTCGGATGTGGAAGTCCAGGGTGTGCAGGTATTCCGCTCCGTAGTTTCCTGTGTCCAGGTGTCGGATGTGGAAGTTCAGGGTGTCCAGGTATTCCGCTTCGTAGTTTTCTGTACCTAGGTGTCGGATATGGAAGTCCAGGGTGTCCAGGTATTCCGCTTCGTAGTTCTCTGTATCTAGGTGTCGGATGTGGAAGTCCAGGGTGTGCAGGTATTCCGCTTCGTAGTTTCCTGTGTCCAGATGTCGGATGTGGAAGTTCAGGGTGTCCAGGTATTCCGCTTCGTAGTTTTCTGTACCTAGGTGTCGGATATGGAAGTTCAGGGTGTCCAGGTATTCCGCTTCGTAGTTCTCTGTATCTAGGTGTCGGATGTGGAAGTCCAGGGTGTCCAGGTATTCCGCTTCGTAGTTCTCCGTATCTAGGTGTCGGATGTGGAAGTCCAGGGTGTCCAGGTATTCCGCTCCGTAGTTTCCTGTGTCCAGGTGTCGGATGTGGAAGTTCAGGGTGTCCAGGTATTCCGCTTCGTAGTTTTCTGTACCTAGGTGTCGGATGTGGAAGTTCAGGGTGTCCAGGTATTCCGCTCCGTAGTTTCTTGTATCTAGGTACTGGATGTGGAAGTCCAGGGTGTCCAGGTATTCCGCTTCGTAGTTCTCTGTATCTAGGTGTCGGATGTGGATGTCCAGGGTGTGCAGGTATTCCGCTTCGTAGTTTCCTGTGTCCAGGTGTTGGATGTGGAAGTCCAGGGTGTGTAGGTATTCCGCTCCGTAGTTTCCTGTGTCCAGGTGTCGGATGTGGAAGTTCAGGGTGTCCAGGTATTCCGCTTCGTAGTTCTCTGTATCTAGGTGTCGAATGTGGAAGTCTAGGGTGTCCAGGTATTCCGCTCCGTAGTTTCCTGTGTCCAGGTATCGGATGTGGAAGTTCAGGGTGTCCAGGTATTCCGCTTCGTAGTTTTCTGTATCTAGGTGTTGGATGTGGAAGTTCAGGGTGTCCAGGTATTCCGCTCCGTAGTTTCTTGTATCTAGGTACTGGATGTGGAGGTACAGGGTATCCAGGCATTCCGCTCCGTAGTTTCCTGTATCCAGGTATCGGATGTGGAAGTTCAGGGTGTCCAGGTATTCCACTTCGCAGTTTCCTGTGTCCAGGTGTCGGATGTGGAAGTTCAGGGTGTCCAGGTATTCTGCTTCGTAGTTTTCTGTACCTAGTTGTCGGATGTGGAAGTCCAGGGTGTCCAGGTATTCCGCTCCGTAGTTTCCTGTGTCCAGGTGTCGGATGTGGAAGTTCAGGGTGTCCAGGTATTCCGCTTCGTAATTTTCTATATCTAGGTGTCGGATATGGAAGTCCAGGTTGTCCAGGTATTCCGCTTCGTAGTTCTCTGTATCTAGGTGTCGGATGTGGAAGTCCAGGGTGTGCAGGTATTCCGCTCCGTAGTTTCCTGTGTCCAGGTGTCGGATGTGGAAGTTCAGGGTGTCCAGGTATTCCGCTTCGTAGTTTTCTGTACCTAGGTGTCGGATATGGAAGTCCAGGGTGTCCAGGTATTCCGCTTCGTAGTTCTCTGTATCTAGGTGTCGGATGTGGAAGTCCAGGGTGTGCAGGTATTCCGCTTCGTAGTTTCCTGTGTCCAGATGTTGGATGTGGAAGTCCAGGGTGTCCAGGTATTCCGCTCCGTAGTTTCCTGTGTCTAGCTGTTGGATGTGGAAGTTCCGGGTGTCCAGGTATTCCGCTCCGTAGTGTCTTGTATCTACGTACTGGATGTGGAAGTCCAGGGTGTCCAGGAATTCCGCATCGTAGTTCTCTGTATCTAGGTGTCGGATGTGGAAGTCCAGGGTGTCCAGGTATTCCGCTCCGTAGTTTCCTGTGTCCAGGTGTCGGATGTGGAAGTTCAAGGTGTCCATGTATTCCGCTTCGTAGTTTTCTGTACCTAGGTGTCGGATATGGAAGTCCAGAGTGTCCAGGTATTCCGCTTCGTAGTTCTCTGTATCTAGGTGTCGGATGTGGAAGTCCAGGGTGTCCAGGTATTCCGCTCCGTAGTTTCCTGTGTCCAGGTGTCGGATGTGGAAGTTCAGGGTGTCCAGGTATTCCGCTTCGTAGTTTTCTGTACCTAGGTGTCGGATGTGGAAGTTCAGGGTGTCCAGGTATTCCGCTCCGTAGTTTCTTGTATCTAGGTACTGGATGTGGAAGTCCAGGGTGTCCAGGTATTCCGCTTCGTAGTTCTCTGTATCTAGGTGTCGGATGTGGAAGTCCAGGGTGTGCAGGTATTCCGCTTCGTAGTTTCCTGTGTCCAGGTGTTGGATGTGGAAGTCCAGGGTGTGTAGGCATTCCGCTCCGTAGTTTCCTGTATCCAGGTGTCGGATGTGGAAGTCCAGGGTGTCCAGGTATTCCGCTCCGCAGTTTCCTGTGTATAGGTGTTGGATGTGGAAGTCCAGGGTGTCCAGGTATTCCGCTTCGTAGTTTTCTGTACCTAGGTGTCGGATGTGGAAGTCCAGGGTGTCCAGGTATTCCGCTTCGTAGTTCTCTGTATCTAGGTGTCGGATGTGGAAGTCCAGGGTGTGCAGGTATTCCGCTTCGTAGTTTCCTGTGTCCAGATGTTGGATGTGGAAGTCCAGGGTGTCCAGGTACTCCGCTCCGTAGTTTCCTGTGTATAGGTGTTGGATGTGGAAGTTCAGGGTGTCCAGGTATTCCGCTCCGTAGTTTCCTGTGTCCAGGTGTCGGATGTGGAAGTTCAGGGTGTCCAGGTATTCCGCTTCGTAGTTTTCTGTACCTAGGTGTCGGATATGGAAGTTCAGGGTGTCCAGGTATTCCGCTTCGTTGTTCTCTGTATCTAGGTGTCGGATGTGGAAGTCCAGGGTGTGCAGGTATTCAGCTTCGTAGATTCCTGTGTCCAGATGTTGGATGTGGAAGTCCAGGGTGTCCAGGTATTCCGCTCCGTAGTTTCCTGTGTCTAGGTGTTGGATGTGGAAGTTCAGGGTGTCCAGGTATTCCGCTCCGTAGTGTCTTGTATCTAGGTACTGGATGTGGAAGTCCAGGGTGTCCAGGTATTCCGCTTCGTAGTTCTCCGTATCTAGGTGTCGGATGTGGAAGTCCAGGGTGTCCAGGTATTCCGCTCCGTAGTTTCCTGTGTCCAGGTTTCGGATGTGGAAGTTCAGGGTGTCCAGGTATTCCGCTTCGTAGTTTTCTGTACCTAGGTGTCGGATGTGGAAGTTCAGGGTGTCCAGGTATTCCGCTCCGTAGTTTCTTGTATCTAGGTACTGGATGTGGAAGTCCAGGGTGTCCAGGTATTCCGCTTCGTAGTTCTCTGTATCTAGGTGTCGGATGTGGATGTCCAGGGTGTGCAGGTATTCCGCTTCGTAGTTTCCTGTGTCCAGGTGTTGGATGTGGAAGTCCAGGGTGTGTAGGTATTCCGCTCCGTAGTTTCCTGTGTCCAGGTGTCGGATGTGGAAGTTCAGGGTGTCCAGGTATTCCGCTTCGTAGTTCTCTGTATCTAGGTGTCGAATGTGGAAGTCTAGGGTGTCCAGGTATTCCGCTCCGTTGTTTCCTGTGTCCAGGTGTCGGATGTGGAAGTTCAGGGTGTCCAGGTATTCCGCTTCGTAGTTTTCTGTATCTAGGTGTTGGATGTGGAAGTTCAGGGTGTCCAGGTATTCCGCTCCGTAGTTTCTTGTATCTAGGTACTGGATGTGGAGGTACAGGGTATCCAGGCATTCCGCTCCGTAGTTTCCTGTATCCAGGTGTCGGATGTGGAAGTTCAGGGTGTCCAGGTATTCCACTTCGCAGTTTCCTGTGTCCAGGTGTCGGATGTGGAAGTTCAGGGTGTCCAGGTATTCTGCTTCGTAGTTTTCTGTACCTAGTTGTCGGATGTGGAAGTCCAGGGTGTCCAGGTATTCCGCTCCGTAGTTTCCTGTGTCCAGGTGTCGGATGTGGAAGTTCAGGGTGTCCAGGTATTCCGCTTCGTAATTTTCTATATCTAGGTGTCGGATGTGGAAGTCCAGGGTGTGCAGGTATTCCGCTCCGTAGTTTCCTGTGTCCAGGTGTCGGATGTGGAAGTTCAGGGTGTCCAGGTATTCCGCTTCGTAGTTTTCTGTACCTAGGTGTCGGATATGGAAGTCCAGGGTGTCCAGGTATTCCGCTTCGTAGTTCTCTGTATCTAGGTGTCGGATGTGGAAGTCCAGGGTGTGCAGGTATTCCGCTTCGTAGTTTCCTGTGTCCAGATGTTGGATGCGGAAGTCCAGGGTGTCCAGGTATTCCGCTCCGTAGTTTCCTGTGTCTAGGTGTTGGATGTGGAAGTTCCGGGTGTCCAGGTATTCCGCTCCGTAGTGTCTTGTATCTACGTACTGGATGTGGAAGTCCAGGGTGTCCATGTATTCCGCATCGTAGTTCTCTGTATCTAGGTGTCGGATGTGGAAGTCCAGGGTGTCCAGGTATTCCGCTCCGTAGTTTCCTGTGTCCAGGTGTCGGATGTGGAAGTTCAAGGTGTCCATGTATTCCGCTTCGTTGTTTTCTGTACCTAGGTGTCGGATATGGAAGTCCAGGGTGTCCAGGTATTCCGCTTCGTAGTTCTCTGTATCTAGGTGTCGGATGTGGAAGTCCAGGGTGTCCAGGTATTCCGCTCCGTAGTTTCCTGTGTCCAGGTGTCGGATGTGGAAGTTCAGGGTGTCCAGGTATTCCGCTTCGTAGTTTTCTGTACCTAGGTGTCGGATGTGGAAGTCCAGGGTGTCCAGGTATTCCGCTCCGTAGTTTCCTGTGTCCAGGTGTCGGATGTGGAAGTTCAGGGTGTCCAGGTATTCCGCTTCGTAGTTTTCTGTACCTAGGTGTCGGATGTGGAAGTTCAGGGTGTCCACGTATTCCGCTCCGTAGTTTCTTGTATCTAGGTACTGGATGTGGAAGTCCAGGGTGTCCAGGTATTCCGCTTCGTAGTTCTCTGTATCTAGGTGTCGGATGTGGAAGTCCAGGGTGTGCAGGTATTCCGCTTCGTAGTTTCCTGTGTCCAGGTGTTGGATGTGGAAGTCCAGGGTGTGTAGGCATTCCGCTCCGTAGTTTCCTGTATCCAGGTGTCGGATGTGGAAGTCCAGGGTGTCCAGGTATTCCGCTCCGCAGTTTCCTGTGTATAGGTGTTGGATGTGGAAGTCCAGGGTGTCCAGGTATTCCGCTTCGTAGTTTTCTGTACCTAGGTGTCGGATGTGGAAGTCCAGGGTGTCCAGGTATTCCGCTCCGTAGTTTCCTGTGTCCAGGTGTCGGATGTGGAAGTTCAGGGTGTCCAGGTATTCCGCTTCGTAGTTTTCTGTACCTAGGTGTCGGATGTGGAAGTTCAGGGTGTCCACGTATTCCGCTCCGTAGTTTCTTGTATCTAGGTACTGGATGTGGAAGTCCAGGGTGTCCAGGTATTCCGCTTCGTAGTTTCCTGTGTCCAGGTGTTGGATGTGGAAGTCCAGGGTGTGTAGGTATTCCGCTCCGTAGTTTCCTGTGTCCAGGTGTCGGATGTGGAAGTTCAGGGTGTCCAGGTATTCCGCTTCGTAGTTCTCTGTATCTAGGTGTCGAATGTGGAAGTCTAGGGTGTCCAGGTATTCCGCTCCGTTGTTTCCTGTGTCCAGGTGTCGGATGTGGAAGTTCAGGGTGTCCAGGTATTCCGCTTCGTAGTTTTCTGTACCTAGGTGTCGGATATGGAAGTCCAGGGTGTCCAGGTATTCCGCTTCGTAGTTCTCTGTATCTAGGTGTCGGATGTGGAAGTCCAGGGTGTCCAGGTATTCCGCTCCGTAGTTTCCTGTGTCCAGGTGTCGGATGTGGAAGTTCAGGGTGTCCAGGTATTCCGCTTCGTAGTTTTCTGTACCTAGGTGTCGGATGTGGAAGTTCAGGGTTTCCAGGTATTCCGCTCCGTAGTTTCTTGTATCTAGGTACTGGATGTGGAAGTCCAGGGTGTCCAGGTATTCCGCTTCGTAGTTCTCTGTATCTAGGTGTCGGATGCGGAAGTCCAGGGTGTCCAGGTATTCCGCTCCGTAGTTTCCTGTGTCTAGGTGTTGGATGTGGAAGTTCCGGGTGTCCAGGTATTCCGCTCCGTAGTGTCTTGTATCTACGTACTGGATGTGGAAGTCCAGGGTGTCCAGGTATTCCGCATCGTAGTTCTCTGTATCTAGGTGTCGAATGTGGAAGTCCAGGGTGTCCAGGTATTCCGCTCCGTAGTTTCCTGTGTCCAGGTGTCGGATGTGGAAGTTCAAGGTGTCCATGTATTCCGCTTCGTTGTTTTCTGTACCTAGGTGTCGGATATGGAAGTCCAGGGTGTCCAGGTATTCCGCTTCGTAGTTCTCTGTATCTAGGTGTCGGATGTGGAAGTCCAGGGTGTCCAGGTATTCCGCTCCGTAGTTTCCTGTGTCCAGGTGTCGGATGTGGAAGTCCAGGGTGTCCAGGTATTCCGCTTCGTAGTTCTCTGTATCTAGGTGTCGGATGTGGAAGTCCAGGGTGTGCAGGTATTCCGCTTCGTAGTTTCCTGTGTCCAGGTGTTGGATGTGGAAGTCCAGGGTGTGTAGGCATTCCGCTCCGTAGTTTCCTGTATCCAGGTGTCGGATGTGGAAGTCCAGGGTGTCCAGGTATTCCGCTCCGCAGTTTCCTGTGTATAGGTGTTGGATGTGGAAGTCCAGGGTGTCCAGGTATTCCGCTTCGTAGTTTTCTGTACCTAGGTGTCGGATGTGGAAGTCCAGGGTGTCCAGGTATTCCGCTTCGTAGTTCTCTGTATCTAGGTGTCGGATGTGGAAGTCCAGGGTGTGCAGGTATTCCGCTTCGTAGTTTCCTGTGTCCAGATGTTGGATGTGGAAGTCCAGGGTGTCCAGGTACTCCGCTCCGTAGTTTCCTGTGTATAGGTGTTGGATGTGGAAGTTCAGGGTGTCCAGGTATTCCGCTCCGTAGTTTCCTGTGTCCAGGTGTCGGATGTGGAAGTTCAGGGTGTCCAGGTATTCCGCTTCGTAGTTTTCTGTACCTAGGTGTCGGATATGGAAGTTCAGGGTGTCCAGGTATTCCGCTTCGTAGTTCTCTGTATCTAGGTGTCGGATGTGGAAGTCCAGGGTGTGCAGGTATTCAGCTTCGTAGTTTCCTGTGTCCAGATGTTGGATGTGGAAGTCCAGGGTGTCCAGTTATTCCGCTCCGTAGTTTCCTGTGTCTAGGTGTTGGATGTGGAAGTTCAGGGTGTCCAGGTATTCCGCTCCGTAGTGTCTTGTATCTAGGTACTGGATGTGGAAGTCCAGGGTGTCCAGGTATTCCGCTTCGTAGTTCTCCGTATCTAGGTGTCGGATGTGGAAGTCCAGGGTGTCCAGGTATTCCGCTCCGTAGTTTCCTGTGTCCAGGTGTCGGATGTGGAAGTTCAGGGTGTCCAGGTATTCCGCTTCGTAGTTTTCTGTACCTAGGTGTCGGATGTGGAAGTTCAGGGTGTCCAGGTATTCCGCTCCGTAGTTTCTTGTATCTAGGTACTGGATGTGGAAGTCCAGGGTGTCCAGGTATTCCGCTTCGTAGTTCTCTGTATCTAGGTGTCGGATGTGGATGTCCAGGGTGTGCAGGTATTCCGCTTCGTAGTTTCCTGTGTCCAGGTGTTGGATGTGGAAGTCCAGGGTGTGTAGGTATTCCGCTCCGTAGTTTCCTGTGTCCAGGTGTCGGATGTGGAAGTTCAGGGTGTCCAGGTATTCCGCTTCGTAGTTCTCTGTATCTAGGTGTCGAATGTGGAAGTCTAGGGTGTCCAGGTATTCCGCTCCGTAGTTTCCTGTGTCCAGGTGTCGGATGTGGAAGTTCAGGGTGTCCAGGTATTCCACTTCGCAGTTTCCTGTGTCCAGGTGTCGGATGTGGAAGTTCAGGGTGTCCAGGTATTCTGCTTCGTAGTTTTCTGTACCTAGTTGTCGGATGTGGAAGTCCAGGGTGTCCAGGTATTCCGCTCCGTAGTTTCCTGTGTCCAGGTGTCGGATGTGGAAGTTCAGGGTGTCCAGGTATTCCGCTTCGTAATTTTCTATATCTAGGTGTCGGATATGGAAGTCCAGGTTGTCCAGGTATTCCGCTTCGTAGTTCTCTGTATCTAGGTGTCGGATGTGGAAGTCCAGGGTGTGCAGGTATTCCGCTCCGTAGTTTCCTGTGTCCAGGTGTCGGATGTGGAAGTTCAGGGTGTCCAGGTATTCCGCTTCGTAGTTTTCTGTACCTAGGTGTCGGATATGGAAGTCCAGGGTGTCCAGGTATTCCGCTTCGTAGTTCTCTGTATCTAGGTGTCGGATGTGGAAGTCCAGGGTGTGCAGGTATTCCGCTTCGTAGTTTCCTGTGTCCAGATGTTGGATGCGGAAGTCCAGGGTGTCCAGGTATTCCGCTCCGTAGTTTCCTGTGTCTAGGTGTTGGATGTGGAAGTTCCGGGTGTCCAGGTATTCCGCTCCGTAGTGTCTTGTATCTACGTACTGGATGTGGAAGTCCAGGGTGTCCAGGTATTCCGCATCGTAGTTCTCTGTATCTAGGTGTCGAATGTGGAAGTCCAGGGTGTCCAGGTATTCCGCTCCGTAGTTTCCTGTGTCCAGGTGTCGGATGTGGAAGTTCAAGGTGTCCATGTATTCCGCTTCGTTGTTTTCTGTACCTAGGTGTCGGATATGGAAGTCCAGGGTGTCCAGGTATTCCGCTTCGTAGTTCTCTGTATCTAGGTGTCGGATGTGGAAGTCCAGGGTGTCCAGGTATTCCGCTCCGTAGTTTCCTGTGTCCAGGTGTCGGATGTGGAAGTTCAGGGTGTCCAGGTATTCCGCTTCGTAGTTTTCTGTACCTAGGTGTCGGATGTGGAAGTTCAGGGTTTCCAGGTATTCCGCTCCGTAGTTTCTTGTATCTAGGTACTGGATGTGGAAGTCCAGGGTGTCCAGGTATTCCGCTTCGTAGTTCTCTGTATCTAGGTGTCGGATGCGGAAGTCCAGGGTGTCCAGGTATTCCGCTCCGTAGTTTCCTGTGTCTAGGTGTTGGATGTGGAAGTTCCGGGTGTCCAGGTATTCCGCTCCGTAGTGTCTTGTATCTACGTACTGGATGTGGAAGTCCAGGGTGTCCAGGTATTCCGCATCGTAGTTCTCTGTATCTAGGTGTCGAATGTGGAAGTCCAGGGTGTCCAGGTATTCCGCTCCGTAGTTTCCTGTGTCCAGGTGTCGGATGTGGAAGTTCAAGGTGTCCATGTATTCCGCTTCGTTGTTTTCTGTACCTAGGTGTCGGATATGGAAGTCCAGGGTGTCCAGGTATTCCGCTTCGTAGTTCTCTGTATCTAGGTGTCGGATGTGGAAGTCCAGGGTGTCCAGGTATTCCGCTCCGTAGTTTCCTGTGTCCAGGTGTCGGATGTGGAAGTCCAGGGTGTCCAGGTATTCCGCTTCGTAGTTCTCTGTATCTAGGTGTCGGATGTGGAAGTCCAGGGTGTGCAGGTATTCCGCTTCGTAGTTTCCTGTGTCCAGGTGTTGGATGTGGAAGTCCAGGGTGTGTAGGCATTCCGCTCCGTAGTTTCCTGTATCCAGGTGTCGGATGTGGAAGTCCAGGGTGTCCAGGTATTCCGCTCCGCAGTTTCCTGTGTATAGGTGTTGGATGTGGAAGTCCAGGGTGTCCAGGTATTCCGCTTCGTAGTTTTCTGTACCTAGGTGTCGGATGTGGAAGTCCAGGGTGTCCAGGTATTCCGCTTCGTAGTTCTCTGTATCTAGGTGTCGGATGTGGAAGTCCAGGGTGTGCAGGTATTCCGCTTCGTAGTTTCCTGTGTCCAGATGTTGGATGTGGAAGTCCAGGGTGTCCAGGTACTCCGCTCCGTAGTTTCCTGTGTATAGGTGTTGGATGTGGAAGTTCAGGGTGTCCAGGTATTCCGCTCCGTAGTTTCCTGTGTCCAGGTGTCGGATGTGGAAGTTCAGGGTGTCCAGGTATTCCGCTTCGTAGTTTTCTGTACCTAGGTGTCGGATATGGAAGTTCAGGGTGTCCAGGTATTCCGCTTCGTAGTTCTCTGTATCTAGGTGTCGGATGTGGAAGTCCAGGGTGTGCAGGTATTCAGCTTCGTAGTTTCCTGTGTCCAGATGTTGGATGTGGAAGTCCAGGGTGTCCAGTTATTCCGCTCCGTAGTTTCCTGTGTCTAGGTGTTGGATGTGGAAGTTCAGGGTGTCCAGGTATTCCGCTCCGTAGTGTCTTGTATCTAGGTACTGGATGTGGAAGTCCAGGGTGTCCAGGTATTCCGCTTCGTAGTTCTCCGTATCTAGGTGTCGGATGTGGAAGTCCAGGGTGTCCAGGTATTCCGCTCCGTAGTTCTCTGTATCTAGGTGTCGGATGTGGAAGTCCAGGGTGTCCAGGTATTCCGCTCCGTAGTTTCCTGTGTCCAGGTGTCGGATGTGGAAGTTCAGGGTGTCCAGGTATTCCGCTTCGTAGTTTTCTGTACCTAGGTGTCGGATGTGGAAGTTCAGGGTTTCCAGGTATTCCGCTCCGTAGTTTCTTGTATCTAGGTACTGGATGTGGAAGTCCAGGGTGTCCAGGTATTCCGCTTCGTAGTTCTCTGTATCTAGGTGTCGGATGCGGAAGTCCAGGGTGTCCAGGTATTCCGCTCCGTAGTTTCCTGTGTCTAGGTGTTGGATGTGGAAGTTCCGGGTGTCCAGGTATTCCGCTCCGTAGTGTCTTGTATCTACGTACTGGATGTGGAAGTCCAGGGTGTCCATGTATTCCGCATCGTAGTTCTCTGTATCTAGGTGTCGGATGTGGAAGTCCAGGGTGTCCAGGTATTCCGCTCCGTAGTTTCCTGTGTCCAGGTGTCGGATGTGGAAGTTCAAGGTGTCCATGTATTCCGCTTCGTTGTTTTCTGTACCTAGGTGTCGGATATGGAAGTCCAGGGTGTCCAGGTATTCCGCTTCGTAGTTCTCTGTATCTAGGTGTCGGATGTGGAAGTCCAGGGTGTCCAGGTATTCCGCTCCGTAGTTTCCTGTGTCCAGGTGTCGGATGTGGAAGTTCAGGGTGTCCAGGTATTCCGCTTCGTAGTTTTCTGTACCTAGGTGTCGGATGTGGAAGTCCAGGGTGTCCAGGTATTCCGCTCCGTAGTTTCCTGTGTCCAGGTGTCGGATGTGGAAGTTCAGGGTGTCCAGGTATTCCGCTTCGTAGTTTTCTGTACCTAGGTGTCGGATGTGGAAGTTCAGGGTGTCCACGTATTCCGCTCCGTAGTTTCTTGTATCTAGGTACTGGATGTGGAAGTCCAGGGTGTCCAGGTATTCCGCTTCGTAGTTCTCTGTATCTAGGTGTCGGATGTGGAAGTCCAGGGTGTGCAGGTATTCCGCTTCGTAGTTTCCTGTGTCCAGGTGTTGGATGTGGAAGTCCAGGGTGTGTAGGCATTCCGCTCCGTAGTTTCCTGTATCCAGGTGTCGGATGTGGAAGTCCAGGGTGTCCAGGTATTCCGCTCCGCAGTTTCCTGTGTATAGGTGTTGGATGTGGAAGTCCAGGGTGTCCAGGTATTCCGCTTCGTAGTTTTCTGTACCTAGGTGTCGGATGTGGAAGTCCAGGGTGTCCAGGTATTCCGCTCCGTAGTTTCCTGTGTCCAGGTGTCGGATGTGGAAGTTCAGGGTGTCCAGGTATTCCGCTTCGTAGTTTTCTGTACCTAGGTGTCGGATGTGGAAGTTCAGGGTGTCCACGTATTCCGCTCCGTAGTTTCTTGTATCTAGGTACTGGATGTGGAAGTCCAGGGTGTCCAGGTATTCCGCTTCGTAGTTTCCTGTGTCCAGGTGTTGGATGTGGAAGTCCAGGGTGTGTAGGTATTCCGCTCCGTAGTTTCCTGTGTCCAGGTGTCGGATGTGGAAGTTCAGGGTGTCCAGGTATTCCGCTTCGTAGTTCTCTGTATCTAGGTGTCGAATGTGGAAGTCTAGGGTGTCCAGGTATTCCGCTCCGTTGTTTCCTGTGTCCAGGTGTCGGATGTGGAAGTTCAGGGTGTCCAGGTATTCCGCTTCGTAGTTTTCTGTACCTAGGTGTCGGATATGGAAGTCCAGGGTGTCCAGGTATTCCGCTTCGTAGTTCTCTGTATCTAGGTGTCGGATGTGGAAGTCCAGGGTGTCCAGGTATTCCGCTCCGTAGTTTCCTGTGTCCAGGTGTCGGATGTGGAAGTTCAGGGTGTCCAGGTATTCCGCTTCGTAGTTTTCTGTACCTAGGTGTCGGATGTGGAAGTTCAGGGTTTCCAGGTATTCCGCTCCGTAGTTTCTTGTATCTAGGTACTGGATGTGGAAGTCCAGGGTGTCCAGGTATTCCGCTTCGTAGTTCTCTGTATCTAGGTGTCGGATGCGGAAGTCCAGGGTGTCCAGGTATTCCGCTCCGTAGTTTCCTGTGTCTAGGTGTTGGATGTGGAAGTTCCGGGTGTCCAGGTATTCCGCTCCGTAGTGTCTTGTATCTACGTACTGGATGTGGAAGTCCAGGGTGTCCAGGTATTCCGCATCGTAGTTCTCTGTATCTAGGTGTCGAATGTGGAAGTCCAGGGTGTCCAGGTATTCCGCTCCGTAGTTTCCTGTGTCCAGGTGTCGGATGTGGAAGTTCAAGGTGTCCATGTATTCCGCTTCGTTGTTTTCTGTACCTAGGTGTCGGATATGGAAGTCCAGGGTGTCCAGGTATTCCGCTTCGTAGTTCTCTGTATCTAGGTGTCGGATGTGGAAGTCCAGGGTGTCCAGGTATTCCGCTCCGTAGTTTCCTGTGTCCAGGTGTCGGATGTGGAAGTCCAGGGTGTCCAGGTATTCCGCTTCGTAGTTCTCTGTATCTAGGTGTCGGATGTGGAAGTCCAGGGTGTGCAGGTATTCCGCTTCGTAGTTTCCTGTGTCCAGGTGTTGGATGTGGAAGTCCAGGGTGTGTAGGCATTCCGCTCCGTAGTTTCCTGTATCCAGGTGTCGGATGTGGAAGTCCAGGGTGTCCAGGTATTCCGCTCCGCAGTTTCCTGTGTATAGGTGTTGGATGTGGAAGTCCAGGGTGTCCAGGTATTCCGCTTCGTAGTTTTCTGTACCTAGGTGTCGGATGTGGAAGTCCAGGGTGTCCAGGTATTCCGCTTCGTAGTTCTCTGTATCTAGGTGTCGGATGTGGAAGTCCAGGGTGTGCAGGTATTCCGCTTCGTAGTTTCCTGTGTCCAGATGTTGGATGTGGAAGTCCAGGGTGTCCAGGTACTCCGCTCCGTAGTTTCCTGTGTATAGGTGTTGGATGTGGAAGTTCAGGGTGTCCAGGTATTCCGCTCCGTAGTTTCCTGTGTCCAGGTGTCGGATGTGGAAGTTCAGGGTGTCCAGGTATTCCGCTTCGTAGTTTTCTGTACCTAGGTGTCGGATATGGAAGTTCAGGGTGTCCAGGTATTCCGCTTCGTAGTTCTCTGTATCTAGGTGTCGGATGTGGAAGTCCAGGGTGTGCAGGTATTCAGCTTCGTAGTTTCCTGTGTCCAGATGTTGGATGTGGAAGTCCAGGGTGTCCAGTTATTCCGCTCCGTAGTTTCCTGTGTCTAGGTGTTGGATGTGGAAGTTCAGGGTGTCCAGGTATTCCGCTCCGTAGTGTCTTGTATCTAGGTACTGGATGTGGAAGTCCAGGGTGTCCAGGTATTCCGCTTCGTAGTTCTCCGTATCTAGGTGTCGGATGTGGAAGTCCAGGGTGTCCAGGTATTCCGCTCCGTAGTTTCCTGTGTCCAGGTGTCGGATGTGGAAGTTCAGGGTGTCCAGGTATTCCGCTTCGTAGTTTTCTGTACCTAGGTGTCGGATGTGGAAGTTCAGGGTGTCCAGGTATTCCGCTCCGTAGTTTCTTGTATCTAGGTACTGGATGTGGAAGTCCAGGGTGTCCAGGTATTCCGCTTCGTAGTTCTCTGTATCTAGGTGTCGGATGTGGATGTCCAGGGTGTGCAGGTATTCCGCTTCGTAGTTTCCTGTGTCCAGGTGTTGGATGTGGAAGTCCAGGGTGTGTAGGTATTCCGCTCCGTAGTTTCCTGTGTCCAGGTGTCGGATGTGGAAGTTCAGGGTGTCCAGGTATTCCGCTTCGTAGTTCTCTGTATCTAGGTGTCGAATGTGGAAGTCTAGGGTGTCCAGGTATTCCGCTCCGTAGTTTCCTGTGTCCAGGTGTCGGATGTGGAAGTTCAGGGTGTCCAGGTATTCCACTTCGCAGTTTCCTGTGTCCAGGTGTCGGATGTGGAAGTTCAGGGTGTCCAGGTATTCTGCTTCGTAGTTTTCTGTACCTAGTTGTCGGATGTGGAAGTCCAGGGTGTCCAGGTATTCCGCTCCGTAGTTTCCTGTGTCCAGGTGTCGGATGTGGAAGTTCAGGGTGTCCAGGTATTCCGCTTCGTAATTTTCTATATCTAGGTGTCGGATATGGAAGTCCAGGTTGTCCAGGTATTCCGCTTCGTAGTTCTCTGTATCTAGGTGTCGGATGTGGAAGTCCAGGGTGTGCAGGTATTCCGCTCCGTAGTTTCCTGTGTCCAGGTGTCGGATGTGGAAGTTCAGGGTGTCCAGGTATTCCGCTTCGTAGTTTTCTGTACCTAGGTGTCGGATATGGAAGTCCAGGGTGTCCAGGTATTCCGCTTCGTAGTTCTCTGTATCTAGGTGTCGGATGTGGAAGTCCAGGGTGTGCAGGTATTCCGCTTCGTAGTTTCCTGTGTCCAGATGTTGGATGCGGAAGTCCAGGGTGTCCAGGTATTCCGCTCCGTAGTTTCCTGTGTCTAGGTGTTGGATGTGGAAGTTCCGGGTGTCCAGGTATTCCGCTCCGTAGTGTCTTGTATCTACGTACTGGATGTGGAAGTCCAGGGTGTCCAGGTATTCCGCATCGTAGTTCTCTGTATCTAGGTGTCGAATGTGGAAGTCCAGGGTGTCCAGGTATTCCGCTCCGTAGTTTCCTGTGTCCAGGTGTCGGATGTGGAAGTTCAAGGTGTCCATGTATTCCGCTTCGTTGTTTTCTGTACCTAGGTGTCGGATATGGAAGTCCAGGGTGTCCAGGTATTCCGCTTCGTAGTTCTCTGTATCTAGGTGTCGGATGTGGAAGTCCAGGGTGTCCAGGTATTCCGCTCCGTAGTTTCCTGTGTCCAGGTGTCGGATGTGGAAGTTCAGGGTGTCCAGGTATTCCGCTTCGTAGTTTTCTGTACCTAGGTGTCGGATGTGGAAGTTCAGGGTTTCCAGGTATTCCGCTCCGTAGTTTCTTGTATCTAGGTACTGGATGTGGAAGTCCAGGGTGTCCAGGTATTCCGCTTCGTAGTTCTCTGTATCTAGGTGTCGGATGCGGAAGTCCAGGGTGTCCAGGTATTCCGCTCCGTAGTTTCCTGTGTCTAGGTGTTGGATGTGGAAGTTCCGGGTGTCCAGGTATTCCGCTCCGTAGTGTCTTGTATCTACGTACTGGATGTGGAAGTCCAGGGTGTCCAGGTATTCCGCATCGTAGTTCTCTGTATCTAGGTGTCGAATGTGGAAGTCCAGGGTGTCCAGGTATTCCGCTCCGTAGTTTCCTGTGTCCAGGTGTCGGATGTGGAAGTTCAAGGTGTCCATGTATTCCGCTTCGTTGTTTTCTGTACCTAGGTGTCGGATATGGAAGTCCAGGGTGTCCAGGTATTCCGCTTCGTAGTTCTCTGTATCTAGGTGTCGGATGTGGAAGTCCAGGGTGTCCAGGTATTCCGCTCCGTAGTTTCCTGTGTCCAGGTGTCGGATGTGGAAGTCCAGGGTGTCCAGGTATTCCGCTTCGTAGTTCTCTGTATCTAGGTGTCGGATGTGGAAGTCCAGGGTGTGCAGGTATTCCGCTTCGTAGTTTCCTGTGTCCAGGTGTTGGATGTGGAAGTCCAGGGTGTGTAGGCATTCCGCTCCGTAGTTTCCTGTATCCAGGTGTCGGATGTGGAAGTCCAGGGTGTCCAGGTATTCCGCTCCGCAGTTTCCTGTGTATAGGTGTTGGATGTGGAAGTCCAGGGTGTCCAGGTATTCCGCTTCGTAGTTTTCTGTACCTAGGTGTCGGATGTGGAAGTCCAGGGTGTCCAGGTATTCCGCTTCGTAGTTCTCTGTATCTAGGTGTCGGATGTGGAAGTCCAGGGTGTGCAGGTATTCCGCTTCGTAGTTTCCTGTGTCCAGATGTTGGATGTGGAAGTCCAGGGTGTCCAGGTACTCCGCTCCGTAGTTTCCTGTGTATAGGTGTTGGATGTGGAAGTTCAGGGTGTCCAGGTATTCCGCTCCGTAGTTTCCTGTGTCCAGGTGTCGGATGTGGAAGTTCAGGGTGTCCAGGTATTCCGCTTCGTAGTTTTCTGTACCTAGGTGTCGGATATGGAAGTTCAGGGTGTCCAGGTATTCCGCTTCGTAGTTCTCTGTATCTAGGTGTCGGATGTGGAAGTCCAGGGTGTGCAGGTATTCAGCTTCGTAGTTTCCTGTGTCCAGATGTTGGATGTGGAAGTCCAGGGTGTCCAGTTATTCCGCTCCGTAGTTTCCTGTGTCTAGGTGTTGGATGTGGAAGTTCAGGGTGTCCAGGTATTCCGCTCCGTAGTGTCTTGTATCTAGGTACTGGATGTGGAAGTCCAGGGTGTCCAGGTATTCCGCTTCGTAGTTCTCCGTATCTAGGTGTCGGATGTGGAAGTCCAGGGTGTCCAGGTATTCCGCTCCGTAGTTCTCTGTATCTAGGTGTCGGATGTGGAAGTCCAGGGTGTCCAGGTATTCCGCTCCGTAGTTTCCTGTGTCCAGGTGTCGGATGTGGAAGTTCAGGGTGTCCAGGTATTCCGCTTCGTAGTTTTCTGTACCTAGGTGTCGGATGTGGAAGTTCAGGGTTTCCAGGTATTCCGCTCCGTAGTTTCTTGTATCTAGGTACTGGATGTGGAAGTCCAGGGTGTCCAGGTATTCCGCTTCGTAGTTCTCTGTATCTAGGTGTCGGATGCGGAAGTCCAGGGTGTCCAGGTATTCCGCTCCGTAGTTTCCTGTGTCTAGGTGTCGGATGTGGAAGTTCAAGGTGTCCATGTATTCCGCTTCGTTGTTTTCTGTACCTAGGTGTCGGATATGGAAGTCCAGGGTGTCCAGGTATTCCGCTTCGTAGTTCTCTGTATCTAGGTGTCGGATGTGGAAGTCCAGGGTGTCCAGGTATTCCGCTCCGTAGTTTCCTGTGTCCAGGTGTCGGATGTGGAAGTCCAGGGTGTCCAGGTATTCCGCTTCGTAGTTCTCTGTATCTAGGTGTCGGATGTGGAAGTCCAGGGTGTGCAGGTATTCCGCTTCGTAGTTTCCTGTGTCCAGGTGTTGGATGTGGAAGTCCAGGGTGTGTAGGCATTCCGCTCCGTAGTTTCCTGTATCCAGGTGTCGGATGTGGAAGTCCAGGGTGTCCAGGTATTCCGCTCCGCAGTTTCCTGTGTATAGGTGTTGGATGTGGAAGTCCAGGGTGTCCAGGTATTCCGCTTCGTAGTTTTCTGTACCTAGGTGTCGGATGTGGAAGTCCAGGGTGTCCAGGTATTCCGCTTCGTAGTTCTCTGTATCTAGGTGTCGGATGTGGAAGTCCAGGGTGTGCAGGTATTCCGCTTCGTAGTTTCCTGTGTCCAGATGTTGGATGTGGAAGTCCAGGGTGTCCAGGTACTCCGCTCCGTAGTTTCCTGTGTATAGGTGTTGGATGTGGAAGTTCAGGGTGTCCAGGTATTCCGCTCCGTAGTTTCCTGTGTCCAGGTGTCGGATGTGGAAGTTCAGGGTGTCCAGGTATTCCGCTTCGTAGTTTTCTGTACCTAGGTGTCGGATATGGAAGTTCAGGGTGTCCAGGTATTCCGCTTCGTAGTTCTCTGTATCTAGGTGTCGGATGTGGAAGTCCAGGGTGTGCAGGTATTCAGCTTCGTAGTTTCCTGTGTCCAGATGTTGGATGTGGAAGTCCAGGGTGTCCAGTTATTCCGCTCCGTAGTTTCCTGTGTCTAGGTGTTGGATGTGGAAGTTCAGGGTGTCCAGGTATTCCGCTCCGTAGTGTCTTGTATCTAGGTACTGGATGTGGAAGTCCAGGGTGTCCAGGTATTCCGCTTCGTAGTTCTCCGTATCTAGGTGTCGGATGTGGAAGTCCAGGGTGTCCAGGTATTCCGCTCCGTAGTTTCCTGTGTCCAGGTGTCGGATGTGGAAGTTCAGGGTGTCCAGGTATTCCGCTTCGTAGTTTTCTGTACCTAGGTGTCGGATGTGGAAGTTCAGGGTGTCCAGGTATTCCGCTCCGTAGTTTCTTGTATCTAGGTACTGGATGTGGAAGTCCAGGGTGTCCAGGTATTCCGCTTCGTAGTTCTCTGTATCTAGGTGTCGGATGTGGATGTCCAGGGTGTGCAGGTATTCCGCTTCGTAGTTTCCTGTGTCCAGGTGTTGGATGTGGAAGTCCAGGGTGTGTAGGTATTCCGCTCCGTAGTTTCCTGTGTCCAGGTGTCGGATGTGGAAGTTCAGGGTGTCCAGGTATTCCGCTTCGTAGTTCTCTGTATCTAGGTGTCGAATGTGGAAGTCTAGGGTGTCCAGGTATTCCGCTCCGTAGTTTCCTGTGTCCAGGTGTCGGATGTGGAAGTTCAGGGTGTCCAGGTATTCCGCTTCGTAGTTTTCTGTATCTAGGTGTTGGATGTGGAAGTTCAGGGTGTCCAGGTATTCCGCTCCGTAGTTTCTTGTATCTAGGTACTGGATGTGGAGGTACAGGGTATCCAGGCATTCCGCTCCGTAGTTTCCTGTATCCAGGTGTCGGATGTGGAAGTTCAGGGTGTCCAGGTATTCCACTTCGCAGTTTCCTGTGTCCAGGTGTCGGATGTGGAAGTTCAGGGTGTCCAGGTATTCTGCTTCGTAGTTTTCTGTACCTAGTTGTCGGATGTGGAAGTCCAGGGTGTCCAGGTATTCCGCTCCGTAGTTTCCTGTGTCCAGGTGTCGGATGTGGAAGTTCAGGGTGTCCAGGTATTCCGCTTCGTAATTTTCTATATCTAGGTGTCGGATATGGAAGTCCAGGTTGTCCAGGTATTCCGCTTCGTAGTTCTCTGTATCTAGGTGTCGGATGTGGAAGTCCAGGGTGTGCAGGTATTCCGCTCCGTAGTTTCCTGTGTCCAGGTGTCGGATGTGGAAGTTCAGGGTGTCCAGGTATTCCGCTTCGTAGTTTTCTGTACCTAGGTGTCGGATATGGAAGTCCAGGTTGTCCAGGTATTCCGCTTCGTAGTTCTCTGTATCTAGGTGTCGGATGTGGAAGTCCAGGGTGTGCAGGTATTCCGCTCCGTAGTTTCCTGTGTCCAGGTGTCGGATGTGGAAGTTCAGGGTGTCCAGGTATTCCGCATCGTAGTTCTCTGTATCTAGGTGTCGGATGTGGAAGTCCAGGGTGTCCAGGTATTCCGCTCCGTAGTTTCCTGTGTCCAGGTGTCGGATGTGGAAGTTCAAGGTGTCCATGTATTCCGCTTCGTAGTTTTCTGTACCTAGGTGTCGGATATGGAAGTCCAGGGTGTCCAGGTATTCCGCTTCGTAGTTCTCTGTATCTAGGTGTCGGATGTGGAAGTCCAGGGTGTCCAGGTATTCCGCTCCGTAGTTTCCTGTGTCCAGGTGTCGGATGTGGAAGTTCAGGGTGTCCAGGTATTCCGCTTCGTAGTTTTCTGTACCTAGGTGTCGGATGTGGAAGTTCAGGGTGTCCAGGTATTCCGCTCCGTAGTTTCTTGTATCTAGGTACTGGATGTGGAAGTCCAGGGTGTCCAGGTATTCCGCTTCGTAGTTCTCTGTATCTAGGTGTCGGATGTGGAAGTCCAGGGTGTGCAGGTATTCCGCTTCGTAGTTTCCTGTGTCCAGGTGTTGGATGTGGAAGTCCAGGGTGTGTAGGCATTCCGCTCCGTAGTTTCCTGTATCCAGGTGTCGGATGTGGAAGTCCAGGGTGTCCAGGTATTCCGCTCCGCAGTTTCCTGTGTATAGGTGTTGGATGTGGAAGTCCAGGGTGTCCAGGTATTCCGCTTCGTAGTTTTCTGTACCTAGGTGTCGGATGTGGAAGTCCAGGGTGTCCAGGTATTCCGCTTCGTAGTTCTCTGTATCTAGGTGTCGGATGTGGAAGTCCAGGGTGTGCAGGTATTCCGCTTCGTAGTTTCCTGTGTCCAGATGTTGGATGTGGAAGTCCAGGGTGTCCAGGTACTCCGCTCCGTAGTTTCCTGTGTATAGGTGTTGGATGTGGAAGTTCAGGGTGTCCAGGTATTCCGCTCCGTAGTGTCTTGTATCTAGGTACTGGATGTGGAAGTCCAGGGTGTCCAGGTATTCCGCTTCATAGTTCTCTGTATCTAGGTGTCGGATGTGGAAGTCCAGGGTGTCCAGGTATTCCGCTCCGTAGTTTCCTGTGTCCAGGTGTCGGATGTGGAAGTTCAGGATGTCCAGGTATTCCGCTTCGTCGTTTTCTGTACCTAGGTGTCGAATATGGAAGTTCAGGGTGTCCAGGTATTCCGCTTCGTAGTTCTCTGTATCTAGGTGTCGGATGTGGAAGTCCACGGTGTGCAGGTATTCCGCTTCGTAGTTTCCTGTGTCCAGATGTTGGATGTGGAAGTCCAGGGTGTCCAGGTATTCCGCTCCGTAGTTTCCTGTGTCTAGGTGTTGGATGTGGAAGTTCAGGGTGTCCAGGTATTCCGCTCCGTAGTGTCTTGTATCTAGGTACTGGATGTGGAAGTCCAGGGTGTCCAGGTATTCCGCTTCGTAGTTCTCTGTATCTAGGTGTCGGATATGGAAGTCCAGGGTGTCCAGGTATTCCGCTTCGTAGTTCTCTGTATCTAGGTGTCGGATGTGGAAGTCCAGGGTGTGCAGGTATTCCGCTTCGTAGTTTCCTGTGTCCAGATGTTGGATGTGGAAGTCCAGGGTGTCCAGGTACTCCGCTCCGTAGTTTCCTGTGTATAGGTGTTGGATGTGGAAGTTCAGGGTGTCCAGGTATTCCGCTCCGTAGTGTCTTGTATCTAGGTACTGGATGTGGAAGTCCAGGGTGTCCAGGTATTCCGCTTCATAGTTCTCTGTATCTAGGTGTCGGATGTGGAAGTCCAGGGTGTCCAGGTATTCCGCTCCGTAGTTTCCTGTGTCCAGGTGTCAGATGTGGAAGTTCAGGATGTCCAGGTATTCCGCTTCGTAGTTTTCTGTACCTAGGTGTCGAATATGGAAGTTCAGGGTGTCCAGGTATTCCGCTTCGTAGTTCTCTGTATCTAGGTGTTGGATGTGGAAGTCCACGGTGTGCAGGTATTCCGCTTCGTAGTTTCCTGTGTCCAGATGTTGGATGTGGAAGTCCAGGGTGTCCAGGTATTCCGCTCCGTAGTTTCCTGTGTCTAGGTGTTGGATGTGGAAGTCCAGGGTGTCCAGGTATTCCGCTTCGTAGTTCTCTGTATCTAGGTGTCGGATGTGGAAGTCCAGGGTGTCCAGGAATTCCGCTCCGTAGTTTCCTGTGTCCAGGTGTCGGATGTGGAAGTTCAGGGTGTCCAGGTATTCCGCTTCGTAGTTTTCTGTACCTAGGTGTCGGATATGGAAGTTCAGGGTGTCCAGGTATTCCGCTTCGTAGTTCTCTGTATCTAGGTGTCGGATGTGGAAGTTCAGGGTGTCCAGGTATTCCGCTTCGTAGTTCTCTGTGTCCAGATGTTGGATGTGGAAGTCCAGGGTGTCCAGGTACTCCGCTCCGTAGTTTCCTGTGTCTAGGTGTTGGATGTGGAAGTTCAGGGTGTCCAGGTATTCCGCTCCGTAGTGTCTTGTATCTAGGTACTGGATGTGGAAGTCCAGGGTGTCCAGGTATTCCGCTTCATAGTTCTCTGTATCTAGGTGTCGGATGTGGAAGTCCAGGGTGTCCAGGTATTCCGCTCCGTAGTTTCCTGTGTCCAGGTGTCGGATGTGGAAGTTCAGGATGTCCAGGTATTCCGCTTCGTAGTTTTCTGTACCTAGGTGTCGAATATGGAAGTTCAGGGTGTCCAGGTATTCCGCTTCGTAGTTCTCTGTATCTAGGTGTCGGATGTGGAAGTCCACGGTGTGCAGGTATTCCGCTTCGTAGTTTCCTGTGTCCAGATGTTGGATGTGGAAGTCCAGGGTGTCCAGGTATTCCGCTCCGTAGTTTCCTGTGTCTAGGTGTTGGATGTGGAAGTTCAGGGTGTCCAGGTATTCCGCTCCGTAGTGTCTTGTATCTAGGTACTGGATGTGGAAGTCCAGGGTGTCCAGGTATTCCGATTCGTATTTCTCTGTATCTAGGTGTCGGATGTGGAAGTCCAGGGTGTCCAGGTATTCCGCTCCGCAGTTTCCTGTGTCCAGGTGTCGGATGTGGAAGTTCAGGGTGTCCAGGTATTCCGCTTCGTAGTTCTCTGTATCTAGGTGTCGAATGTGGAAGTCTAGGGTGTCCAGGTATTCCGCTCCGTAGTTTCCTGTGTCCAGGTGTCGGATGTGGAAGTTCAGGGTGTCCAGGTATTCCGCTTCGTAGTTTTCTGTATCTAGGTGTTGGATGTGGAAGTTCAGGGTGTCCAGGTATTCCGCTCCGTAGTTTTCTGTACCTAGGTGTCGGATGTGGAAGTCCAGGTATTCCGCTTCGTAGTTCTCTGTATCTAGGTGTCGGATGTGGAAGTCCAGGGTGTGCAGGTATTCCGCTTCGTAGTTTCCTGTGTCCAGGTGTTGGATGTGGAAGTCCAGGGTGTCCAGGTATTCCGCTCCGTAGTTTCCTGTGTCCAGGTGTCGGATGTGGAAGTTCAGGGTGTCCAGGTATTCCGCTTCGTAATTTTCTGTATCTAGGTGTCGGATGTGAAAGTTCAGGGTGTCCAGGTGTTTCGCTCCGTAGTTTCCTGTATCTAGTTGTCGGATGTGAAAGTTCAGGGTGTCCAGGTGTTTCGCTCCGTAGTTTCCTGTATCTAGGTGTCGGACGTAGAAGTCCAGAAAAGTGTGCAACAAGCTTTGGTGCTTCGCTCAAACTATAGTATCCTCTTTGATGTTCGCACGGCCTGAGGTACAAGGTCTGAAATAATCCAGCACACTCTCCTCTCTTACGTTTACCACACGGCTTCAACAAGCTGGACACCATTGACGACGCTTATATGCATTGAAGATTACATTTTCTTTAAAAATTTGTATATGTCTTTATGCATTTCTGGAAAAAGGGACTTACAAATTAAATTTGTATGCCATTAAACATTATCGACACCGCAATATATTGTTCTGATTAGCAACATCATGATGCATTTACATTTTATATCTGTGACAATATAGATTTCAGTGCTTCATACTTGTATGTCCCGTTGAACAACAAAAACTTGTGATATCCCCCAAAAAAACACTTACGTGTAAAAAACTACGCTAAGTACAGGAGTGCTGTGTATTCCTCTAATAAAAAGTATTGATATCAGATTATGGAGGCCAAGTACATAAGTCACTACATGCTTGCTTATTATATGATCTAGCACTGGCCCATCGTTTTAATTGTATTTTCAAAATTTCTTATAACGTTTTCACTACTCTTTTACATTACTACTGCTTCCCGTAGTTGATTATGGTTTACTGGTCATTTAATAATTAACAAAACTTTAGGTGATTCCTTATCGAGTACTACTTGGCGGGTCCGTGCATTTCTTGACATAAACTCCCGTTCATTATGCCAGTCACCAAACTCTAAACCAATGTCAACTTTCTATATACAGCTGATTCACAATAACTCGTCAGAAATAATCACGGTAAAAGCTTAATCACAAACATACAGTTTTAGGATACTATTAGTACGATCAAAGTAAGTACTTTGGAATTCCTGGCATGGACCCGCCAAGTAGTACTCGATAAGGAATCACCTAAAGTTTTATTAATTATTAAATGACCAGTAAATCATAATCAACTACGGGAATCAGTAGTAATGTAAAAGAGTAGTGAAAACGTTATAAGAAATTTTAAAAATACAATTAAAACGATGGGCCAGTGCTAGATCATATAATAGGCAAGCATGTAGTGACTTATGTACTTGGCCTCCATAATCTGATATCAATACTTTTTATTAGAGGAATACACAGCACTCCTGTACTTGGCGTAGTTTTTTACACGTAAGTGTTTTTTGGGGGATATCATCATATACAGGGTGTCCCAGAACTACCTGACCAACGGGGTATAGCGGTGTTCGGGAGGCACCACTGATCACGAAAATGACCTTCATTTTGTCCGGAAGGTCATAGTTTTTAAATGGGAGCAGGTCAAAGTTGACCAATCAGAGAAAGGCGTCGAGAGAAACGTAGGCACCTGCGAACTCTGAGTTTTCTTCCCTCGCTTTTGTTTCTCGGTACTTCGGGCAGGATGACGTCAGCCGAAGACATACATATTGGAAACAAGAAACAAGCTACCGAGAAACAAAAGCGAACGAAGAAAACTCAGAGTTCGCAGGTGCCTACGTTTCTCTTGACACCTCTCTCGGATTGGTCAACTTTGACCTGCTCCCATTTAAAAACTATGACCTTCCGGACAAAAGGAAGGTTAGTTTCGTGATCAGTGGTGCCTCCCGAACACCGCTATACCCCGTTGGTCAGGTAGTTCTGGGACACCCTGTATATCTCTGTGACCATCAATCAGGAATATATAAAATTAATATCAATTTAATCCTTAACTCCTCCTGATGTGTAGTCATTCCTGAAACATTAGTTGTAGAATTGTTATTGTTGAAATGTCGGCTGGATGTCGAATAATATTTTAGGTGTTGAAAGGTGTTGACCATATGCAGCCTTGTTAATGAAATTAGTGACTTTGATTGCAACGTTTCAACCCATGGTGCGGGTCATCTTCAGGCCTGTATTAATACAAAAAAGTAAGAACGAAAGTTGACAATGGATGTAATAAATTAATGGTACATGAACTAATTATACACACATGAGACAATGAAGAATCGTAAGGCGGATTGACTAAAAGTATACTTACAGAAACTAAAATTGACTATGGTTAAACAAGGACATAGTCGTTGGTGGATGTGCAAGGGATGATCATGTTTTTGAATTACCTATTGTTATACAAGGAAAAGACAGATAAGTGCCATATATTTGAATAACCAGTATGTTCTAAATAATCGGAGAGAATTAATAAAATGCAAACAATGTTTTACCTTTTCAGTGATCAATAATGGATTCATATTGGAACCACACCCACTGTTAAAAGATAAAGAAGACTAAACATGAAGAACGGTAGACGGCCATGACACCGAATATTTAATTTAAAGTTATAAGAAAGCGTTAGAGTCCTTTATTGCTATTGAAGGACTAACCAAAGTCAAATTTTAAAAAAGAGTTGTAAAAGCGGGAAATTCAATATCGTAATGAATATCATATGTCATAATTTAAGTTGAAGGATTAGTTACATGTGAAGATTAGAATTCTGGTTATTTTTTTTATTTTTTAAGGATATTGCGATATATGACACTTAGTCTCTCAATGTCGTTTCTAAAGTTGACAGTATTAGAGTTTGTAGATATTAATGTAATGTTTGTAGATATAATGTATCTGATAACAAGACCTTAGTAACGACCGAACCAGATCTCAGGTTTTGTATCTCATTACCGTACGTAGAGGGTCTCTCACAACGTTTATCAAAACTGTTTAGAGAATACAAAATTAGAATCACCCACAGGAATGCAAACAACCTGAAATCCTACATCGGTACTACTAAGGACACCATACAATACTTTGATAGATCCAACCTAGTTTACTTGATATCATGCAACAATTGCGAGAAATGTTATATTGGTCAAACCGGCAGATATCTTAAAAAGCGCATAGCCGAACATAGGTATGATTGTAATAGAGATAACACTGCACATTCTGCACACACCGCTTTGACTACATACAAAATTGAGACAGGTCACACTTTTGATTTTGAACATACCAAAATAATAGGCAATGAGGTTGACTATCACCGTACATGCATACTCGAAATGATAAAAATATCTACAAACTCTAATACTGTCAACTTTAGAAACGACATTGAGAGACTAAGTGTCATATATCGCAATATCCTTAAAAAATAAAAAAAAATAACCAGAATTCTAATCTTCACATGTAACTAATCCTTCAACTTAAATTATGACATATGATATTCATTACGATATTGAATTTCCCGCTTTTACAACTCTTTTTTAAAATTTGACTTTGGTTAGTCCTTCAATAGCAATAAAGGACTCTAACGCTTTCTTATAACTTTAAATTAAATATTCGGTGTCATGGCCGTCTACCGTCCTTCATGTTTAGTCTTCTTTATCTTTTAACAGTGGGTGTGGTTCCAATATGAATCCATTATTGATCACTGAAAAGGTAAAACATTGTTTGCATTTTATTAATTCTCTCCGATTATTTAGAACATACTGGTTATTCAAATATATGGCACTTATCTGTCTTTTCCTTGTATAACAATAGGTAATTCAAAAACATGATCATCCCTTGCACATCCACCAACGACTATGTCCTTGTTTAACCATAGTCAATTTTAGTTTCTGTAAGTATACTTTTAGTCAATCCGCCTTACGATTCTTCATTGTCTCATGTGTGTATAATTAGTTCATGTACCATTAATTTATTACATCCATTGTCAACTTTCGTTCTTACTTTTTTGTATTAATAAAGGCCTGAAGATGACCCGCACCATGGGTTGAAACGTTGCAATCAAAGTCACTAATTTCATTAACAAGGCTGCATATGGTCAACACCTTTCAACACCTAAAATATTATTAGTTGTAGAACCAAGACAGAGAGATATTTCGCGTATAATAGCCACGGCCGTCGAGCGGCATCATTTTGGGGCCTATGTTAGCACGTATAAGGCGAGTTGACTCGCGTCAAGAGACTCTGTCAGCCGCTGCCTGTACCGCTGGTTGCCTGTACTTGGCGCGAGACTCGACCGAGTCTCTTGATGGAACAAACATCCTATGAAGAGCAGACGACGATTAGCTAGAGTCAACCATCCTAGACTTCGTCGGTGCGCCGAGATATGTGCGAACCGTGATACACGGAGAACGAATCTGACACACGCATTAAATTTTCGCTGAAGCTTCAGTGCAAGAGCATTGGAGATATTCGCATACGCAACTGCACAATAGTTAAAATGTGGGAAGACTAGCGCAGCAACAAGTCATCGCCGCATCGCTTCATTAAATATTTGAGTATTTATCTTAAGCTGGGCAAGTGCTCGCATCGCACGATTGCATACTACCGATGTTTGCTCTGACCATGAAAGTACATCATCTAAAATTACTCCTAAATATCGCACCGAGTGAGTGTATGAAATCGGCGTCCCATTTAGTTGGAGAAGAGGCAATATGTGATCATCATAGCGACGTACGTAAGACAAACTGCCAAATACTATAGCATTCGTTTTTCCAGGATTCAGTTTCAAGTAGCTTCGACTGCACCACGCATCTACCGCTGATATATCAACATTGAGTCGATGCATAGCTTCCGCTAGTTGATCAGGATAACAGCTCGTGTAGATGACCAGGTCATCCGCGTACAATAAGCACTTGCATGTCAGGTAATTCTGCAGGTCGTTTATGTACAATGTGAACAGTAGAGGGCCGAGCACACTCCCCTGTGGTACGCCTGCTAAAATCGGCAGCCACGCCGATTGCCTTTCGTTACTACGTACTGCCTGGTAGCGACCAGTCAGGTATGACTGAAACCATTTAAGAGCATCATGAGAGAAACCTAATATCCTTAACTTTTGAAGCAATAGTAGATGGTTAACCGTATCAAAGGCTTTGCTTAAGTCAAAGAAGACTGCGACTGTTACCATGCGGCGATCTATACCCCCTCGTACATCATCCACTAGCCTTACTGTTCCCAACAGGTCAAGAATAAAACACGAAAGGATAACACTGATTTTAAAGACTTGTCACTTTATTTATTTGTTTAATTTTAAAGAGTCACGAGCACCGCGATGAACGCGAGACCACCTTCGTTCGCGTAGCCGGATTGATCAAGAAGAAACCCCTTGCCTTGGAATTTCGGCAGTGTCCCCCCGCACTCCCCCTCCATTCGGCAAAATACTATCCACTAGTGTTTACTGTTTTTTCTCTCGGGCCTTGTCCAGCAGCCTAGTGGCCCCGATTCGACCCTTTGTCGTCTCGTGCACACATGACCCTCATTACCAGGTTGATATAACAATCTACCTGAGTTGGGTCTGGCGGCCACAGGTCGATGCTACGCATCTCCCCGCGTACGTATGGCCTGACAGCGGCAGATTTGATTGAATCATTTCCGCCCTGTAGGACATGACCGACGAGCTTCATGATTTTAAATCGTTTTCGACGTATTATTCTATTCGCGGGTGGCTTTGCGTTCATCGCGCTGCCCTTTTACATGGTTTATATACATACTACAGTTTTACAATAGACCATTTCTTTCATTTTACACAATAATTACCTTGTATTTCTCTATTTATGCCAACCTTAATTGTTGTTACTGGAAATTTCGCACGCCTAATTAAGTACAAGCTACAAGAAAAAAGGCTTTCGTAACCTAAGTCGATCCTTTTCTATTTTGGCCATATGCGTTCGCAACATTCTCCCCCTCTACAAAATATTCATTTTCGTACATTTAACCCAGAGTAACTTTAAGTTTCTTGTCTATTTCCTTTAACGCAAAGTATCTTAACAATTTTCCTTGCACATCTTCTTTAACGTAAGGTAACTTAACAATTTTTCCTATGCATTTTCTTAATCATAAGATAACTTAACAATCCTTCTTATACATTTTCTTAATCATAAGGTAACTTAACAATCTTTCTTATACATTTTCTTTATCACAAAGTAACTTAATAATCTTTATTGTGGGACGCACGACATCGCCTGTCGACGTGCGTACCTTGGCTACTCTAACTTGTCCATCCTCACCTGGATGAACTTCGGTAACTGTTCCCTTTCTCCACAAGTTTCGCGGCGCTTGCAATTCTACCGACAACACAAGATCGCCTACTTCTATGGGACTCTCTTTTTCGTGCCATTTTCTTCGCGAGATCATCGTTGGTAGATATTCTCGTATCCATCGCTTCCAAAACGCGTTTGCGAAATGCTGTGCCAATTTCCATTGTTTTTGTGGGCTCAACGCCCGTGTATCGTATTTCCCTAGTTGGACTTCTCCCGATTAGGTTCCGATCAAAAAGTGGTTCGGGGTTAACGCCTCGTTGTCCCTCGGGTCTACGGCTACGTGCGTGAGCGGACGCTAGTTAACGGAATGCTCTATTTCGGTTAGCAATGTCTGTAGTACTTCTTCCCGCGGCGATTGTTCTCGTAATATCGCGTTTAATGAAATCTTCACGGATCTTATCAATCGCTCCCAGGCCCCGCCCATGTGCGGGGCGTCCGGCGGGTTGAATTTCCATTTTATCCGACGCTTCAGAGCGTGACCTTTTTGCTCAACTATGTCGATAGCCGCGACCGCGTCTTTCAGCTCTTTACTCGCGCCCTTGAAGTTCGTGCCGTTGTCACTATAAATTACCAGGGGAGATCCTCGTCTAGCCGACAGTCGCTGTAGCGCCAGAATCGCTGATCCGGTATTTAGGCTATGTGCTAACTCTAAATGAATCGCTCGTGTCGTAAGGCACGTGAAAAGAACGCCCCATCGCTTTTCTCTTCTTCGACCGACTTTAACGGACATAGGTACACGCGACCAGTAGGTAGCGCTGACATTTGCGGATTCTGAGGCTTTGCTCTACGGAGCCGGCAAATTATGCATTTACTAATTTGCCAACGCAATGTATTCCTAAGTCCTATTATGTAGAATTTCTGCCTCAATTCGTTGACGACCGCGTTGGCGCTCGCATGGTAGAATCGGCGATGATATTCGAATATGAGATGCTTCGTCGCGGGGTGTTTAGCATCGAGGATAATCGGTTGATTATTAAATTGCACTCCCGGCAGTTTCGTTACGCGCCCATTCGCTCGTAAGATACCTTCATTGTCTATAAACGGATTCAGCGATGCTATTTTACTCCCTCGTCGAACGTTTCCCTTAGTCCTTAGTGTCTTTAGTTCTTCGTTAAAGTAATCAGATTGAATTTCGCGGAACCAGTATTTTTCCGCGGCCAGTATATCCTCGACCGATATTCCGTTGCGAGATTTCCCCTTCCAGCGATCGACAACCGTTCGGACGCGTCGCGCCGTCACTAATAGGCCTCGCCACCCCAAAAGTCTGCCGGTTATGGGTAAGTCCATTAAAGTCGTGTACGCGGTGAAGACGAGGGCCTTTCTTGATTCTAGGTTGTCAATCGCCCTTTTTTCAGTTTCTTTGAGCGCTTTTTCCACGGGCCAGTCAGATTCTTCCAAACGCAAAAATGTCGGCCCCTCAAACCAGAAGTCATTTACTTCTATTGCTTCCTTTGACCACCTGGTCGCGTAATCCGCAGGATTAAGTTTAGAAGGTACCCAACGCCATTCGGAACTCATGGTGAGCTCAGCTATTTCGCCTAATCGATGTGCGACAAAAACTTGGCGTGTTCGTGGCTCGGTCTTTATCCATCGAATTACTGTCATTGAATCTGACCATAAAAAACGTTAATTTATTTTAATGTCTACCTGATCTGCTATAGTGTTTATCAGCCTAGCTCCCAACAAGGCGGCCTGTAATTCCAAACGTGGGATTGATAAGGGTTTCAAAGGCGCGATCCTATTTCTGGATATAAGTAACGCTACGTGCGCTGGTGCGTTTATTCTTTCAACTCGCAAGTACGCGGCCGACGCGTAAGCCTTGAGACTTGCGTCGCAGAACACGTGTAACTGCGTTTTTCGGTGTTGACTTCCCGCCGGTGTGATACAACGCGGTATGTGACATTCGCGTATCGTACAAAGGTTTTTTAACCACGATCGCCATCCGACATACTCCTCATCGCGCAGTGTTTCATCCCATCCGATACCAGAGCGCCATACCTCTTGCATCAGTATTTTTGATCTTACAGTTATCGGAGAAATCAGACCTAGCGGGTCAAAAATCGACATTATGACTCGGAGCAACTCACGTTTAGTCGGCTTGTCCAAATTATTCGATATGCCTTTGGGAATTTTTGTTAAATTGGCATTAAATCTCAACTCGTCCGTTTTGGTGTCCCAAAAAAGACCTAGCACCTTTTCTCCCCCTCGGTCGCAGAGTCGCGCTTCACTGTGGCCTTTCGATTGCTCACATATTGTGCTCAACCCGCACGTGGCATTGGTAGCCCAGCCGTGCATTGCGAAATTTCCTTCCGAATTTATTTTGATTACATCGTGAATAAGATCTTTTACTTCTTGCACGGTTTTCCGACTGACCAGATAGTCATCCATGTAACTATTTTTGATTATACTCTCCGACGCATCGGGCTTCGATTCCGCAAAGCTTTTAGCATTCTTATCCTTCACGTAGATAGCGCTAGAAGGAGAGGACTTCGCTCCGAAAATTAAACTGGTCATTTCGTAAACCTCAGGATCCTTTCTTCTGTCTTCGCCACGCCAAATGAACCTCTGCGCCCCCCGATCCTCTCTTCTCACTCTTACACGTAGAAACATATCGGTTATGTCGGCTTTAACGGCAATTTCGTGTTGCCTGAATTTCATCAAAACGCCTATCAAGCTTTGTAGTAAGTCCGGTCCGGAGTCGAGTTGATCGTTTAGACTAACGCCTTCGGTTTTCGCCGCTGCATCGAAGACTATCCGCACTTTATTTGGCTTGTTAACATTCACCACTCCGAAGTGTGGCAAATACCAAACGCGCGAGCTTTCTACGGTAGCTCCTGCCTTGATGGCATAACCGTGGGTTATGAAACGATGCATCTCATTGTAATATAACAACGCGTACTCTGGATCGCGGTCCAATCTTCGTTCCAAAGAGGCGAGCCTTTTCCTTGCGGTTTTCCAACTGTCGACCTTCGGAATTCTATCATTTGTCCATAACAAACCTACCTCCCACGAACGCCCCGCACGACGGCTCGTTTCTTCCAGTGTTTTTTGCGCGCGATCGTGCCTACTATTTGTTTTAATATTCTCGCTTACACCAAGACAGTCCACTTGAAAGTATTGTTTAATTAATGCATCTAAATTTTCATCGTCCGTGCGTGTTTCCTGGGTTGTGTATGTAGTTAAAGTTACGGCCGCGTCTAAGTTATATCTCGTGAGGCCGTGAAGTGACCACCCTAGAAGAGAACGAGAAAGCGCGAGACCTATACCTCTTATTTCGCGCAATTCTCGGGTTACTATCAAATGCCAATTATCTTGTCCTATTAGTATCCTTGGCTGCGCTTTATAATATGGCTGCATTCTTATACAGGGTGTCCCAGAACTACCTGACCAACGGGGTATAGCGGTGTTCGGGAGGCACCACTGATCACGAAAATGACCTTCCTTTTGTCCGGAAGGTCATAGTTTTTAAATGGGAGCAGGTCAAAGTTGACCAATCAGAGGAAGGCGTCAAGAGAAACGTAGGCACCTGCGAACTCTGAGTTTTCTTCGCTCGCTTTTGTTTCTCGGTAGCTTGTTTCTTGTTTCCAATATGTATGTCTTCGGCTGACGTCATCCTGCCCGAAGTACCGAGAAACAAAAGCGAGGGAAGAAAACTCAGAGTTCGCAGGTGCCTACGTTTCTCTTGACGCCTTCCTCTGATTGGTCAACTTTGACCTGCTCCCATTTAAAAACTATGACCTTCCGGACAAAAGGAAGGTCATTTTCGTGATCAGTGGTGCCTCCCGAACACCGCTATACCCCGTTGGTCAGGTAGTTCTGGGACACCCTGTATTTTCTACTGCTTCAATGTGCTTTACCACATTTTCGGGAAGCGACTGGAACGGCAGATTCAAGTCTTGCACTGTGATAGCGTTTTTAATACGTAATTTCCCCGCAGCACCATGTACCTTAACTTCGACCTTTTCACTGTTCGATACGATTGCTTCCCGACCTAGAATCCCTCGTAGTCTTAACTCGACTCGCGGTCCTCTCACGCCGATATCGCGAGCCGTCTTATTATTGATCAAAGTAATAGTGGATCCCTCATCTAGTAACGCGAATGTATCTATTTCATCTTTAGGGCCCGCAACACGTATCGGGATTATCTTCAACAGTGCGTACGCGCCCTCCAGTCAGCTGTCGGGTACAGGGTTTCGTTCACATGTAGATTGGCTGCTTGAGGAACTCCCTTTCCTTGCATTCGGTTTTGATTTACTATTCTTACCTTTCGGCTGGTGCAAAAGGTTGTGATGAGGCTTATCGCATGACTGACAATTGGAACCATCGCAACTTTCGCGGGTGTGTCCTTGCTCTAAGCACTTAACGCACAATCGAGACCTTTTTACGAGAGCCCATCTTCTACTCAAAGATTCACGCAAAAAATGCCGGCAGTCCTCCGTTTTATGGTTTGCTCTGTTGCAAACGGCACAGCCGAATTTTGCACCAGCATCGACATTCGCTTTGCGTGATTCATGAGTTGTCGCGTACGTGACGGCTGATTTAAAGGACCTAGCTTGATTCTTTTTTGTTGTGTTATTTGTTTGAGTTGTTGTAAGCAAAGCGGAATCTAAGTCGAAAATGCCAGCGGCCATCGCAAGCTCCGCCTCCCGATAAAGAAAGTCCGCGAGCTTCTCCAATTCTGGCTTGTCTGAATCTATTGCGGCGGCGTGTCGATTATAAGCATATTTCAGCGCTGAAGGTAACTTGCTGCCTATAATTTTTATTAGATCGGGGCTGTGTAGATAGCCAGTAAGGTCCAGCGACTTAAACGCTACGACTGAGTTGCGAAGCTTGGTTGCGAGTTGAGTTATATTAACTTTTCCGGTATCTATCTCAGGTAGTTGCTTTAAATCGTAAAATATTTTTCCTGCTACTATTCGTTTGTTTCCGAAATGTAACTCTAAAGTACGCATTACAGCGGCGGCATCCTTACTTGTCGCGAGAAGGGCGCCCACTACTTCACGCGCTTCTCCCTGTAGCGCCTCGAACAAGCGCGCGATGTTTTCCCGTTCGCTATATTTACCGAGTTCCGACGATACGGCGTACGCTTCTTTAAAATGAATCCATTCTAGGGGATCACCCGAAAACTTCGGTAGCGTTTTTGCCAAAGTCAATCGATTTAGCAAATGCGTGTTTTCATTTGACGCAGTCACTCGATCTAGCAAATGTGAATTTTCATGGCTTCGTGAGGCTTCCTTCACAGCGCATAACGTTTCTTCTATCGCGTTAACTAAGCGCAAGGTTGGATCGCTAGCTTGACTCACCTGCTGCGGCGTACTGCTTACCCATTCGCGTACCCTGTCATCTACGTATTGCTCTGCTGCGACCTCTGCCTCGAAGAGTCCTTCCTCAGGGCGGGAACGCGTGTTAACAGAGGCTCCACTATTGCTCCGAAGATGCTCCTCTCCCTCGCGTGATCGTAGATCGCTCGTCCTCGATGTCGTTGTCGTCCTCGGACCGCGTCCATAGGTGATGCGATCACTCGAAGAAGGTGTGCGTACATCCACAGGTACTCCCGCATCCGCCTTCGATCTAGTGCGAGCAGAAGGCGGCCCCTCGTTTTTATCAGCTTGATCTTTCTCCTCCATTGTAGCGCGTGGTTTCTTCGCTCTTGGTTCCCCCGTCGCAGGTCCTTTTGCAGATCCGCTTTTGTTCTTCTTTGGAGGCATCGTAACTCCTTTCTGTTCTTTTTCCGGTCGATGAGTCCCGGGTTTCGGCACCAATTTGTTCCCAACAGGTCAAGAATAAAACACGAAAGGATAACACTGATTTTAAAGACTTGTCACTTTATTTATTTGTTTAATTTTAAAGAGTCACGAGCACCGCGATGAACGCGAGACCACCTTCGTTCGCGTAGCCGGATTGATCAAGAAGAAACCCCTTGCCTTGGAATTTCGGCAGTGTCCCCCCTCACTCCCCCTCCATTTGGCAAGATACTATCCACTAGTGTTTACTATTTTTTCTCTCGGGCCTTGTCCAGCAGCCTAGTGGCCCCGATTCGACCCTTTGTCGTCTCGTGCACACATGACCCTCATTACCAGGTTGATATAACAATCTACCTAAATTGGGTCTGGCGGCCACAGGTCGATGCTACGCATCTCTCCGCGCACGTATGGCCTGACAGCGGCAGATTTGATTGAATCATTTCCGCCCTGTAGGACATGACCGACGAGCTTCATGATTTTAAATCGTTTTCGACGTATTATTCTATTCGCGGGTGGCTTTGCGTTCATCGCGCTGCCCTTTTACATGGTTTATATACATACTACAGTTTTACAATAGACCATTTCTTTCATTTTACACAATAATTACCTTGTATTTCTCTATTTATGCCAACCTTAATTGTTGTTACTGGAAATTTCGCACGCCTAATTAAGTACAAGCTACAAGAAAAAAGGCTTTCGTAACCTAAGTCGATCCTTTTCTATTTTGGCCATATGCGTTCGCAACACTTACCACAGCAGTCTGTGTTCCCATCCCCTCCCGGAAATCAGTCTGACACGGGTCTAAAAGCTCATTCAAAGTCATGTACTGCAGAACTCGATCGTACACACAGCGCTCTAGAATTTTAGATAATGCACATAAGATGGAGATCGGACGATAATCAGTAAAACTTACAGGACTGGCAATTTTAGGTATTGGCGTGATGTACGAGAACTTCCAGACAGCTGGAAACTCACACGTGGATAAGGAGTAATTAAGTATATCGGTGATGAGAGGCAAAAGGTAAGGGACAACAAACTTATAGAATTGGATTGGGAGACCATCCGGCCCCTCAGCCCTAGTAGCGACTCGTCCCATTGCTTTTACCACTTCCTGTTGACTAATTGGCGTGAGGATGAAAGGTGACTGCAGGTTTTCTTCCTCAGTTGGTGTGTCAGTGTTCAAAAGTATGTCTGTGTCTGAGCTTACTACACCTAATCCCACTGAGGTAAAGGACATATTTAGGGCATCCAGTGATAGATCAGGAGGAAGAACATGTTTGGTAGTTCGCACTACGCCAAGACGCCGAAATTCATTCCATATACTACGCGAGTTGCGCGTCACCAATACTCTGCTTGTTAAGTGTGCGCGTTTATTATCTATAATACACTTCTTCACAGCTTTACGAAGCTGCTTGTACTCCGCATAGGCCTCACTGTTGCCAGTCCGCCTGAAAGTTCTATGACATGCATTCCGTTTCCTCATTAGCAGGCGTATTTTCATTGTGATCCAAGGCGCCGCAGGTTTATTTAGAACTACTGTGCGCATCGGAGCAAACTTATCGGCAAGGCAACGTACCAAGCTGTTCAATACGCACACCTTGTAATTCATTCCAGGCATCCGATCACTTACAGCAAGATCCATCGCACCAACTGCCGTAGCGAGCTCACTAGCATTCACTGAACCCCAATCGCGATGATGGGCCATCACAGGGGGAGTAGAAGTTGTTCTATACTTATAGTGTATAATAATGAGATCATGACCAGAAAGAAAGGGCTCCGCGGATTGGCCCCACCAAATCACCTTAGATCGATCGCTTACAACGCATACATCCAGCCACGTGTGCGCCGTCTCCGTGTGATGTGTAGGCAGGAAAGGTACAATATATAAGTCTAACCCGAAGAAAAAGTCTCTTAGATGCACTGAATCATACGTGTTGCCAAGAAGATTTGCATTGAGATCCCCAAACACGAGTATGTCTTTGTATGTTGGCAGCAACATCTCCAACTCATGTTCGAATAGATGTAGAAATCCTGCCTTAGGTGGCCGATACACAACAGCAACAAGCATTTTTGGCCTGCTAGCTGCATGTACCTCAATAAACATGTACTCCGGCTGCCGATTTTGTTGCAACACCGATGATGATGATGATAATGATGATAATGAAGATGATGTTCCACCTCCGCTCTTAAGCAAGCACGCAGTCATAGAGTTCCGGATATATAACGCCACTCCTCCACCATGACGGTATCCACGATCTTTTCGTAACATTATGTAAGACGACAATGCCACCTGGGCATCCATCACATTATTAGTAAGCCATGTTTCACTAACCGCGATCAGATCATATTCATTATGTTCAAAGTAATCCCGGAACTCATCTATGTGCGCCATCAAGGACTGAGCATTTAAATGGCATGCTGTAATGACTTCTTTTACTGAGGTAGGAGTTCTATGACGTTCAGCAGTTCCTGGGAGTCATGCCACTAATTTTTGAATATCCTCCTCGGTCGTGATACGTATAGGGGGCAGCGAATCACTCTTGTGTACCAGTACCGTACCTTCCGAAATCCATACTGATCTCGGTTGTAAAGTATTAAAGCGTCGAAGTATATCTTGTCTTAGCCGAAGTAACACCCCCGGCACGCGCTGGTTTACGTAGACTTTATTATCTGAAAGGTCTTGAGATAAGTCTGCAGCCTTCAGATCTCGCCGAAGCTTTTTTGCTGCAATCAATGCTGTACATTTTGCAGAGTTAGTAAACTCAACTAGGATAGTGCGCGCACCTCCTGTTCGCTTTTTTCCTAATCGAGTAATTAGTTTAATCTCCGAACGCTCCAATGGCACTTTGAGGACATTAGCCAGCGAAATTAGGAGATCTTCTAATCTTTCTCCATCCGATTCGGGGATACCAGAAATAACAATGTCCGTTGCCATAGCCCTACATTCAAGACGTAGTAATCTCCGCGCTTGGTCTGCATGCATAATCCCGGATCCACCAGCTGCCAAAGATTCCTCGATCTTAGCTAGCCGCATTTCCTGAGTTGCCGTTGTCTGCACTACTTCTGCTTGAGCCTTCTCTTGAGTCGTCATCCTGTTCTCTAGATTTGTCTGAGCCTTCTGTATTATGATAACTGAACCATTCAGTTTACGGCATTCTCGCTGTAAGTCTTCACTGGCAGTAGCTAGGGATTCCACCTGCTTAGTTAACTTGGACACCGATGCATTGAGTTCACTAACATTCTCTAGTTTAGTTTCTACGGATGTCATTTGTGCCGTCAATTGTGTTACTGAGACATTCAGTGCGGCAATGGTTCCCAGCTTCTCATTTACAGACTGAAGTAGGTTCTTTACGGATTCTGGAACTCTTGATTCCGGGGATAATGTTATTGCACAGGTTGGACAATGGTTAGCAATAGCTTCCTGTGCCTGTCTTGTTGAAGTTAGCTGCATTACACGCTTTATACAGGCAGGATGATATACATGCGCACAGTCAGTTTCTGGCATTATTATATCCGTCGGCGGTATCACATGATTGCAGGTGCTGCATTTCATTACCATCTTGATAGATAAGTGTCGATAGTTACTTAGTGTATAATCTACCGAAGAGATGTCACCACGTCACCGTCTGTTGATCACTCAAATGTCAGAGACCGGGTACAATATTGTATGGCACGACAACAAAATAAATAATAATAATAGATATAAATAGATATAAAAGAGGGACTGAGGTGGCGGCCAGTCCTGCCACCATAGGCAATTGTATGTACCTAAATATACCGTCCTTCTGGAAGGAAGAGCCGAGGTGTGACTGTGAAACATAGACGCCTTGGAGATTGAAGGAAGCCTTCAGCAAGGCGTCCTTCATCCTTGAGATAAGGACGGACTATGAATACGGCTGTACTGGCACATCTCCTCATTGGAGGAGGCAGCCATAAGGAAAGGAAGGAAGGAAGGATGAATACGGCTGCAAGATACACTTCAAATTTTCTTTCCATGTGTTGACTTTACGCAGCCCAGGTAAAATTAAGAAAAAACAACAATGCGTATTTCTTTTACGTTTCGACCCTCATTGGGATCATCTTCAGAAAGGTTTTATTACTAGATAAACATGCATGAACTGTTGAACAATCATTGGTTAGATTGTGTAAAAAATAGTAGGCCAAAACAACAAGAGTTTGCGTGTTACATGCAAAGGCAGGATTAGCCAAAAGTTAAAAAGAGCCATAGCTGATCTATTAATTATGGCTTTACTATATGTTTGGTCTACTATTTTTTACACAATCTGACCAATGATTGTTCAACAGTTCATACATGTTTACCTAGTAATAAAACCTTTCTGAAGATGATCCCAATGAGGGTCGAAACGTAAAAGAAATACGCATTGTTTTTTCTTAATTTTACGTGGACTGCGTAAGGTCAACACCTGGAAAGAAAATTGATGATTAAAACCAGCCGACAATTTCAATAACTGATAAGATACATCTTTGCTGCCTGAGCTGGGCTAATTGCTAACTCGGGGCGCTAGGCATATCAAACGAAACAGCCAATTACAGAGCAGAAGGTTTCCTCAAGGAAGCTCGAGACCTCCCTTGAAATAAGGAGGCCAATAAGGCTCCTTGTTCTGTAAAGGAAGGTCTATGAAACGCGAAACGAGAAACAAGGGATCCTTATTCCTCAAGGAACGACTATGAATACGGCTATTATACGACGGTCTTAAACTGCTTTAGTTAATACTGATCTAAACGAATGGACAAATCATAGACATTTTTACTTGTAAGGAATATTTGGGATTGGTGAATTCCGTTAGATCCATATTAGCTAAGCTGGTTTAATACCGTCGTGTAAACGTTGTCACTGACTACTGTAGCTGCGACTACGTTACACGACGGTCGTAAACCGGTTTAGTTACTACTCATCTAAAGGAATAGACAAATCATAGACATTTCTAATTTTATAGAATATTTGGAATTGGTCAATTCTTTTAGATCAGTACTAAATAAACCAGTTAAGACCGCCGTGTAAACATAGCTATGTAACTCATATGGTATCTACGGTACCTATGCAGCCAACGCAGGGTACGTTGCATGGGAAGTTAATTCCATGCAATTTTTCACTGGGAAAAGAAAGACGTTTTTAATTACCGCTTCGCAGTTACTTTCTCGGTTCTTGTTATTATTTAATAGTGAAGATTGTGCTTTTTTTACTTCTCGATTCAATAGTATCGCGGTGGAACTTCGTAGCATTAAATTGTTTGTATGTCGGTTTCGTATACTTAGGTTAAGTTCTACAATAATAGGTGTAAGTTGCTTTAAATCTTATAAGTTTTGAATTTTTCATACACACGTTAATAACTCTTGTGATGTGAATTATTTTGATTTGTTGTAAAGACAATCATATAAACAGATTATTTTTGCAAAAAAATATTACGGTTATGCTACATGGGAAAATGTATTCTGGAACTAGTTCTTTGGCAACTAAGGTTCTGTGTGTGTAGTTATTTCAAAGCTGATTTCTATTGGGTGGAAAAAGAAAAATTTTATATTTGTACACTGTCTGACTGAAATGATAAACTATGAGTGAAGAATAATTTCACTGTGTATATAGTAAAAACTAAATTATATGGTTACCGTTGGTGAAAACCCAATTGGTAAAAAGTAAAATATGTATGACGACTTTATAGCACATGTCAGTTGCCATTGGAAAAATTGAAAGTATATATAATCAGGAGTAATTTGTGCGAACAAAGGGGATAAAAGGGACATTATAAATATTTATGAAGGGTATTTAAAAGGAAAATAGAATAATAATGCGTGTCATGAAAGTTATTATAAAATGTCAAAGTTTTATGTCAATTTCCAATGTAATACTTTATATGTCGTGTAAACCTAAACTATACTACAACATTAATGTTTTTACAATAGCATTCAGATGGCAGAATTAGTTTATAGAAATTTGTATGGAACGGTAATACCCATATTTTAAAATCTAATGTGGACAAACTTAACCCTAAATGGATCATCTTTTAATCTACAAATCATAAGGAAAAAAATTGAGTAGTTGAAATATCTAAAACTGCACTCGGGGATCGCATTCGTATAGTTAACCACGTTACCGGCTGTATTGTACGAGCATGCGTACTAACGCATATCCGTTTAGTTCACTGTGAAGTTTGTCTGGATTCGTGGTGAAAAAAAAAACAAGTGTGGCGTCGCAGTGGCTTGAAGTTGTGCGAACGAATTGTGTGAGGTGAAGTGTGTGTATATATATAAATGGCGGCTGACGAAAAATGGTACTTTACGAAAGAACAGCTTGCAAACACGCCAAGTCGAAAATGTGGGATCGACGCCGATAAGGAACTAAGCTACAGACAGCAAGCGGCTAATTTCATCCAGGACATGGGACAACGGCTTGCCGTGTAACCTTTTTTTACGTGCTTACTATTGCCTACTTCTGAGCATCCCTTTCATCTCCCCTCGCTCTTCTGATCCATAACACTTCATTGCTCTTCTTTTGCTTTTTTCCTCGAATTTTCATCGAGAAACCGATTTATTCTCTTGCCTTTTTACGAATGATATTGAATGAATTGTGGAAATTCTCGTTTTATAATTTTTCTTGAAGCCAACACTGAAAAAGTAGGAACTGAGGTCACGTTCTCCTGCGTTTCTCCATATTGATGTATCAAGACTCGTAGAGTGGTTTTCATTCTATTTTTCATGCAATTCTCTAATTACTTCATAGGAATTTTGGTTTTTGCAAATTTTGAGCTACCGAGAATGGCATGTGCTTACATGAGAAAAGATTTGTGATGTATAATAGTCATAAACCAAGACTGTTTATTAAAAGGTGTTTGACAGTAGTGCCAATAGTACAAATAACAATTTAACGCCACTTACGCAATCAAATCATTTATTTACTTCTACTTAGATTTATTATTGCATAAAATGTTCAAAATTCAGGAATTATGCATTATTAAAGTATTGTTTCAATTTTTGTTTTGAATAATTAGACAAAGTTTACAATGAACTTTTTTCCTATATGAAAATGTTCTTTATATAATTTTTTAAGATATACATTATTGTGATATGTGTTTAATCGCTTTTTTATCTTGCAAATTTTTTTTATTTATTTATTTATTTCACCAGAGTAACATACATTACATTACAAAAGTAACCTAGCAGAGGAACGTAAGTTCCTGATCGCTAGTCTGGTATACAGAAAAATCCTTATTCTACTAGAAGCATTTGTAGCATTTTATAATCTATTCATTAAAATAATAGATGTTTTTTTACAGCATGTACAGTAATTTTACTTGGCACAATTGGTCTGCTTGTCGTGATAGTGTTAGAAAAATATTTAAAATTCCCTGTAAGTACTCAGGTATTGCAATTACCATTGTGTCTCTCGTCCTCTGTATGCATATGAAGGAGTCATAGGTAGTTATGACATACTTGTAGTACGTATAGTGAATTTTGAAATATATCTAAAACTTAGAGCTTGTGTGCATTTTTGTGTTTTATATAGTTGGTCCATGGGTTTAATGTCTTTTAACAGTTTGCATGCAATGCAATCCTAAGAAAATCACAAGTGATTATCCATAAAATTTAAATATATGCTAAAATTGAGAAATAAAATATATTTAGGGCTAAACTGCAGAATATGACTCCTTGAAGTTAGCTGTGAATTATTTAGTTTTTTACATGAAGCTCTTTAAGTAGGTATCGTATTCTAAACTTTTACCTATATTTAGTACAAAATCATTCGTATGCATATTTTCCAAAAAAACATTAATGGAAGACACATGTATTTTGCTAGAGACTTCATGCTTTCAATCGATCAAAAAAATATTGAACTTGTGGATTAACTATATATTATGATTATGCTGTAGTTAAAAACAGATATCTTCCAAGTTCTTTTAAAAAAAGTTCCTTATAGGATCTACATTTACTGTAACTCGTGCAGGTGTTCATTTGTGCACTAGTCTTATGTATCAAAATTGAGGAAACAGTAACAATATTTGCTTTAACCCATCTGAGAGTAACATGACATTTTATAACTATTATCATAATTTGTAACTTTCAGCATAGCAGTCTTTGCATTACTTTTTACAATTTTTAAATACTATTTTCAATTACAATTTGTTGTACAAAAAGATTCATTTATATTAATATATTTTGTAACCAGTGACAGGATTAGCAGTTCCATAACTAGAGCTTATATATAATCTAATGATTTGAAATATTTTTCCATCACTATCTTTACAAGATTAAATTGATGCTACGATCAGTTTCCATGAATGTGATCTTCAAGTATGTTGTTGTAACGTGGAAATAAATAAATTGTGGAAATACTTGATATTTTAAGCTTTTAACAAGAAATTCATGGAAAAAAACTAAATTTGTTACTTCTTTTTTAAGGATGAGCTGTTTAGAATATTTTCTTACATGCAAATGTACTTTTACACAAGTTAAATAAATTATTTTCGTTTAAAAAAAACGTGTCCCTTCTACTTTTATGAACTTACCATTTGATGATTAATAATAATATTTATAATTCTCAAAGTGTATTCATTTATCATTGGAATGTTATTTGCATTCTATAATACTTGATTTTTATACATTTTCAATCATTTCTCCAATATTCTTTAATATAATACATGTAAGTTGAACGAATTAAAAGTAACAGGAATCAATTATAAATTTTCAAAGCATCAATGCTAGAAGTATACAAAAAGTTGATTCAACAAATGAATTGTGAAATAATAATATGTTGTAAATTGGTAAAATTTCTAACTGTTGAACAATATTTGATAGAAGAGTTTTCGATCATGAGCTTGATTTTAAATACACATGGCTCTCTAGAAAAAAGTAAATGCACTAGCAATTCGCATAATCTCTTCTGTGTCGCATATTGTACTTCAGCATGAATAGTAGAATTTTAGAAAGGGTCATTATTAAAAAAAATTTAATCTGGCGATTAATTCAAAAGCAATAACCATTGCTATTGTTCTGTTGTTCAAAAAATCTGTGCAAATAGTAGATGTACGCTTTTTGAGTTAAATTAAATGTATGAACATCTTGTGAGATCGGTTTCTTGTTGAAAAATCAAGCTTCTCATGGTCTATAGTGTATGTAAAGTAGTCACAATATCCACCTGATATCTAACCTGGCTATAGCTTATAATATATTGAATACGTTCTTAAGAAATATATTATTTTTATTAATCTCTTCAATTTAGATCACAATTATGTATCAATACGGCTATTGTATACATGCACCGGTTCTACGTGTTCCATTCGCTATCACAATTCCACAGAAATGCGATAGCAGCGGCGGCCCTCTTTTTGGCTGCAAAAGTCGAGGAGCAACCAAGGAAGTTGGAACATGTTATCAAAGTGGCATACATGTGTCTTCACAGAGATCAGACGCCACCTGATACGAAATCTGAGGTAAATAATCATAATGTTATAATTAAAATAAATACACGTTAGCAATTATCCCTTCCCGGCGAAGTTTCAGTGTCATTATACTGATTTGTGCATTTAATTATTTTTCAGCAATACCTCGAACACGCTCAAGATCTAGTTTTCAATGAGAACGTCCTACTGCAAACGTTGGGGTTCGATGTAGCTATAGATCATCCTCACACTCACGTTGTTAGATGTTGTCACCTGGTTAAAGGTGAGTTGATGTATTGATTATGCGCAATCATATTATGCAATATTGTTTCTATATTTGCAGCATTACAATGACTTTTCTAAAGCAACCTGGTTCTTGTTACAGCGAGCAAGGACTTAGCCCAGACTTCATACTTCATGGCATCTAACAGGTGGCTACGAATTATTTCCTAGTATCTCTCTTACTGTTATTGGTGTACGGAACGAGACGTAATGAAAATACTAAAGAAAAGAATCAAAGACATTGGCTACTGGCACAGCATTTTGATTTCATGCTTTTATAACCGTTCATAATTATTAGTTTACTAGAAATGAGATATATTAAAAAATACTCTATGAGAGAGTAGACTAGAATTACCGAAATTTTGATGTATTTACTGAAATGCAATAAGTCCCTGAAAAGTTTCATGACAATAGAAACGAATGTTGCATTGCCAGACTAGCCTTAAAAGTACGTCTGATCTTATAAAGAACGTATGGCAAAGAAAAATCAAAAACAAATACGCAATGAAGTCTTATATCATAAGCTAATGTCACGGTGTGGATTAAAAGGATTAAAAGGTAAATGCACTATTTATAAGGAGCGGTCGTTTTCATCTTACGAAATAACGATAATGACTCGCTCGAGTATTTCTGAATTCTCGCTGTTTATTTTTCGTTTTTTTATTTTGATTTTTCTTCTATTTATTTTTTTCTCTATCGTATTGGATTCTGATTTCGTTCAGTAGAAGATTTTAGAAATCTCGATGTTGGCTTATGAGTGACGGACATGACGCATAAAACATTTTTCTCGATATATTTCCAAGACTTCTTTAGGACGTTTTCTCTGTCAGGTTAAATGACTCAAAGATGTGATAAAATTCGATAGGAGAATTAATAATAGGTGGGATATAGTCTATGTGAATCTATGTGAAGTTTTAATAGAATGTTTAAAAATTATAATTAGCAAGTACAGGACTTTAAACTAAAAAAACAACGCTTACGAGCTTCGTATACTAGACGAAACAAATTAATAGATTAGGTAATTAATAATTGCAAAAGTTTTGATTCTTATACTGATTTTCAAATTCTCCCATATGGTTTCAGTATATCCTCCTGTAATAGGGTCTGACAAGGATCCGTATTGAGAATTGCGTCTCGAGGCCACGAGATTTTATGTATTGTTTTTTAAATCGAATTTGTAATTGTATGGGAGCGCATGCAACTGAATGAGTGGCTTTTTTCCAGTTTACACTTGACGACCATGTGCCTTCAGTACAAACCTACGGTCGTAGCCTGTTTCTGCATACATCTTGCCTGCAAATGGTCTAATTGGGAGGTGAGTTATCCTAATAATGTTAGGTTTTTGGATCTACTCTAGGCAAGAATGGCCATGTGCACAGATACCTCAAAGCAACGAGGGAAAACACTGGTTTTGGTATGTCGATCGGAGTGTCACTTCTGAGCTTCTGCAGCAGCTCACCGCAGAATTCCTCCATATATTCGACAAGTGTCCATCCAGACTCAAAAGAAAGATCATGAGCATATCCGCCACCCAGAGCCCCAGCATTAATCACCCTAGTTTGCCAAATTCCCCATTTGTGAGTATTAATTTAATCAAAAAAGAAAAGAAACAATATACGCGCACGAGACGTCCTGAGAATTGATAGGGATTTAAAACATTTAATAGGATGTGGAACCTAGAAAAGTACAGAGTCCTGCGGCTGGCGATGGAGGACCAACGTTCCAGTCTAATCGACCGTATCTCTCCGACAAGCAGGAAGATAAGAAACCATTGTCGTCTTCTATACCAGGACGGCCACAGGTGGACTATAGGGAATACAAAGAGAAGAAGGAACGTGAGCGCCTTGAGCGAGAAAAAACCGTTGCTGCTGCTTCTGCGACTGCTGCAGCCGTTACGGTCGCTGCTGCTTCAGGGACCAATCCATCTGCTCATATGTCAGAATTAAATAAGCACCATTCTCATCATCATAAGTCGGTGTCCAGTGTTGGACTTCCCAATAAACATCCTGTGCCACCTGGTCAAAAGTCGACTATGCATCATAATCACAATCATAGACCAGAGATGAAGACTGGTATGATAGCCACACATAGACACTCTGTTAACAACCAACCCAGGGATCCTAATCGGGATCTTAATCGACAAAGAATTGCTAGGGAATATAATTCAAGTAGTGGCGCTAGTGGTGGTACTGTGTATTCCCATTCTCATACGACACATCTGGGAAAGAATTCCAATCCGGATTCTAATTCCCTCTCGGAGACTTCTGCCGTAAGAGCAGAATCTAGTTTACCATCTCAAGAAGTGGTGGCACACGGAAATGCTCAGGAAAAACTGAGTAACAATAATCACAGCGTACACAGGTTAAGTAACGTTGACTGTAAACATCAGCCCCATGATAAAAGGTTATCCTATGATCCGAGACATAAGACTCCGGAACATAGGAAGGATGCTGAACAACAAAAACTTTACACCAAATATCAAGAACCTGCAAGAATAGAACGACAACGTAAGCCCGATTCACTTGAGCAAAGGAGCGAGGAAGTCAGAAAACTCATTGAAAAGCCTCTGCCGCCACCTAAGTCACGCCCGGAAATTCAGAAGGAGGAATATATTGCTAATATGTTAAAACAGTCACACCATCCCAAGTACAATCAGCTAGATAAATTACAAGGTAATTTTCATTCCTTTTCATTTTTCGCATATTATTAAGCGAATATACATGAAACATAATATTAGAGATAAGAACTTTCTTGTTATATATCGTGTACTTTTGTCATATTGCAGCATCGCCTCAGATGTTCCAGAAATTAGTGCCGTCCAAACCAGCACCGAATCAGCACTCAATGCACGGAGTTTCTCAGATATTAAAGGACATTTCAAAGAACGGTGCATCACAACAATCTTCAATGAATAATGTGGACGATTATAAAACAGAGAAACGGTTGCGACACGATGGACCGGAGCGCTCGTTTTCGGGAGTGCAGCAGCCCTTGTTGCAAACACCGCCAGGGAAGCACAAGTCACTATTCAGTCCAGAAAAAGCACCAACGTCGAGAGACATGCACTCTCAGAGGCCAAAGTCAAAGCAGAAAACGCCACCAACGGCAGCTAAAGTTCCTAAACAAGAGCGATTAGATCTCTTACCAAGTCCCCTGAACATTGTATCGCCATTCGCAAGTCCACCAGGTCCTTATCAGCAGGATCCCTCGCCGTCGAAAAGATTATCTAATGATGCGATCTCTAGTTCAAATAAGAGGCATAGAACATTAAGCACCAGCGAAACTGATCAACAACCTAAGATCAAAACTGAAGAGATATCCGGTTTCGATACTATGAAGATGCTCGGACGAGTTCCTGACCTGATACAACCCTTTAAGGATAATCCAACACCTACAAATGGCAGAAGTACGTCAGTGGCTAATGATTTAAAGCCTCCAGAGTTAATAAAGCCATTCGAGCCGGAACCAGTTGTTCACCAAGTGGTTGCTACATCTCAAAGTACCATTAGACAGCAGCAGCAACAAACATCAATGAATGGATTAGAATCGGGTATTATTAAGCAGGAGCCCCTTATTACCAACGTGAAACAGGAACCTGTAAATAGTGAGTCAACCGGTGTTGTGGAACATTCGACACAGGTGAAATCAGAGTATCTGTCATCTATGAAATCTGTTCAAAGCATAAATGCCTTTCTACAAGAACCGATTGCACAAATTCCGTCGTTGCTGCAAGGTGTACAATTGACTCCAATAGTACAACAACAACTTCAACGACAGCATCGTCTTCAACAACAAAAGCAGCAGGTGCATATGTCATTGCAGACATTGCAGCCTCAAGAACAAGTTCCAATACAGTCACAGTGTGTATCGTTACCAGCAGTCAGTGACTCCTCAATTGCTTCAACGGTGGACATCAGTGTTTTAAATACACCAGTACAAGCCGCAGGAGCTTTGGCGGCTCCAGCATCAATGCCAATGGAGATGAGTAATCTGGTTGCCGTCGTCGAGGAGAAAAAGTCCGAGCATCACAAAAGTGAAAAGAAAAAGAAGAAGGAAAAGCACAAACATAAAGATAAAGATAAGAGTAAAGAGAAACATAAGCATAAACACAAAGATAAGGATAAAGAGAAGCACAGAGACAAGGAAAAGAACAAGGCCGAGGTCAGTGGCGAGGGTGTATTTGCAGCGGTACCAATCAGAATAACCATACCCAAGGACAAAATAAATTTGAGTGGTACCGAGTCGGGTGCAGTAACTGGAGGAAATACAGGGCACCCGGAGAAAAATAAATCACCTCAGGGCACTGGATTAAAGATCAAGATTCCTAAGGAGCGCCTTAAGGGTGCTGATGGCGTCTCTGGTTCAACAGGACAATCAGTTGTTCAGGCCCCTCTGAAAATTAAGATACGAACCGACGCGATATCAAGGAGCAGTACCTCCGGTAGTGGGCTTCCTGGAAATCTTGGTGCTGGCGGTGGACTAGAATCCGCATCGGAGAATCGGAAGAGAGAGCGTGATCGAGATTGGGAGTCAACTTCAAGTCCTACGCTGGGTGGAGGCCCCCCAAACAAGAAGCACACTCAAGGTGGTAGTGGCAGTAACAGTAGCAGCGGAGCGCAGCGACCTGGGGAGCGACAAAACGGCCGACACTATAGTTCAAGCAGTAATAACAAGGTACGTGGAGGCGGGAGAGTGGCTGGTCAGTTTTCCCCACGGGTTCTACGCGCTCAGCCATCCCTTTATGGCCAATCACTCCGTGATAACTATTATCAGCACGTCACCACCCACAAATCAGACTCCTATAATAGTCACAACCTGAGAAATCCCCAACATTCAATTCATCCTCCTCCACCACTTCGTGACATGGGTTATCCTCACGGAGCCCGTCCAGCTCAGTCTCACCATTCGCAGTCGAGTGAACCTTATTTCTTTGCCAATTATCATACAACCTCTATATATAATCATTCTAATTACGTTTATGATTCTGCTATGTATTATCAGCATTACCAGCAACAATACCCCATTTATACGCCTGCTAACGTAATAATAACACCGGATGGTGCCATAGACACATCCATTCCACCTCCAACTCTACCATCTAATATTCGACAACAAAATCAAACGGATAAAATTCAGATTGTTCAAACAGAAATTAATAGCCCTCCTCCGTTACCTAGTGGACCGCCACCTAATTCTCCACCACCGCCTCCTCCCCCGGAGTAGATTCGCTGAACTAGACTCCTATATTATTACTTTAGTAGACTCCGTAGACATTATTCTGTCGTAGTTCTTACTGTAATGTTTACTTGTCGTCTTTCGCCCATTAACGGTACTGCCCAAGGCTTCAAAAAATGTCTTTGATTTTCTTTTCTAACTTACCAAGTTTGTTTCTTACGATCACTATTTCAGTTTATTTTTCCCATGATAACTATCTTCTATTCGTAAACTGTCGATTCTATTCTTCAAATTACTTATGCTTACTTTGTAAGCATTCATTCTATACTTTGTTTTATTAGCACTCAATTAGCCTCAAAGAAATTGAGAAGAAATCAAGATTGATTTCAATTATCAATAGATTTCTTGAGATTCGATTGACGATCAAATGCTTTTACGATCGATCTGAAAGTCTCAAATATAGTGATAATTTTATTCGAAGAGAAAGAGAAAGCTGTGATTCGTTTCGCAAAGAGTCAACTGTGGTATTTGAAAACTGAATATAACATAACATTGACGGCCGGATCGTTCATTCTTACTGTGCGTTTGAAATGACTAATCTAATTGTACAATGAAAACATTTTCTTAAAACGTGATAACGTAATTCTATTTCTTTGTTCTTAACTATTCCTTCTTCCAATGCATCTTACAAGTATAGTATGTATACTGGTAGAATGTTCTGAGCATGTGATTAATTAAGTATACCTTTTTTGATGTCAACGCATTAGCTGCCAAATGAACTCGATCTTTCGGCATGAATTCTATCTTTTGTTGTTTTTATTTTGGCCTCCTCTTTTCACCTACTCACTTGTATATTCTCTTCCGTGCGTAGATCCTTATCCACAGTCTACGGTATTGTTAAATTATGTTGCTAAGGAAAAAAATACTTGTAACGGATCAAAGAAATTGGACGCGATATATTGTATGAGTTATCTGAGAGACGTTATTGTGTTATCGCTTTATGATGTTATGTTCAAAGCGGGAAAACGTGTCTTAGTTTAGATGAGAAATTAAAAAAATTGACTCCATTTGCATGTGCATCCATTACTTTACATCGGGATGGGAAAAAAATTTCATTTATTTGATGTACATTGAAGTAAGAAAAAAAATTATTGCAGAAAAACGCATCTTATTTTGTAGCGAAGACTTTTTTTTCATGGTACAGTTGCAAAGTCAAATTTCTCCACTTAAAAAATTCATATTAGGTTCTATCTGAAGCAGATTTTTTATTTCTCCTTGTTTGACGATAGTTTTGAATAAGACTCAAATATAATTTATATATGTACATAGTATCGATACCAATAATTGTATGCTTATATATGGTATACCTACAATTTAAATGTATGTATGTGCACGAGCATAACGATAAAAAATTGAGAATAAGGAAATGAACGAAAAAGAAAAAGAAATTTGTAACGTTTCCCACGGTATAATTTTCACTTTTGACGGGTGATAGGGTCCTGCTTACAGGATGATTAAGGATAAAATGATTTTTTAAAAAGTAGGGAATAACGTGAGAATTATAAAATATACAGCAATAGCATGGAAGTAACGATTACACGCCTTTGAAGAGAATGATAATATTTAACTCAGGAATCGAAAAAGAATTTCCGATATGTTCTAGCACTCTGTGGTTATAAAGTGTGTATTTATATACCGTTACTGTGCTGTTGCCATTTATAATTGTTATTACAATATTACTGTTGCCACGGAGCGCAAAAATACCACCGTGCTACTAAATATTGTTGAACTATTTACTGTATAATAACTATTATCACTCGTACTACAAGTTCTATCGCTAAATCTATTACTTATTTCTATACACATTACATTTATTATACTGTTTACGGTCTACTATCCCTAAAGAAGCGCCTTGTAATTTCGAATTTCCCCTGAGCTCTTTCTAAACAATCACGCCGAGAAGTTTCGCTTAGCGCGCAAGTTACTTGCGCTCTATCAAACTCTCGGCCTGTTACAGTAGAGTAGGCGCATTCCATAAGACAGCACTCTAATATAATCCAACCGGACCCCCGCGTGTGCCATCTTGTGGAAGGTTGACTATACTACTGTATTCAACTTCTGCTAGTAGTATTGTAGTATCACTATTTTGCTATTCCTGCTATTATTGGCAGAAACATGTTTATTTCTCAAAGTCTTTTAAGGGACAACACCACTGTGAAAAAAAAAAAATCGATTTTTTGAAAATCATTTTAAGAAATCTTAAATATATTTAGAATTAATAATTCGTTGGGTGCAAGGCTCTAAAATTTTTTTTTCTTGAGATATAGCGAATTTTCTAGAGCAATGCGGAGCGCGCTCCGCGCGGCTTGGTATCCCGCGCGGCAGGCGGTTGACGGTTAGCATCAGTTTATCCGTTAAAACGACGCTAGTAGGTTCCACGCTTATACCGGTCCGAACACGCTCGTTTCATTGTGAGATATTGAAAAGATTTTGTTTTTCCTCAACATGAGTGACAACAAAGTGTTTGACGGCAAGAAGGGAGCTAGGCGCCACTGCAGGACCAGGCTGGGACCAAAACTTCAAACGCGTTTTTCTCGAAACTACATTTTTGACCACGGGCAGCAGCATAACTCGAGTAATTTTCATTCGATTCACTTCAAATTTTTACAGAATCAATAAAACCATATTATCTAGAGAAGTACATAGGATCTTTTTGATATCATAATAAGTTTTAAAGTTACATCTAATTTTAGATGCGATTTTTAAGCAAAAAATGGAATGTCATTTTCAAAAGCGTCCCAATTTTTTTTAAATTAATATTTTTCAATTATCCTATGTACTTCCCTCCAAAATCTAATATAATTAACGGAAAAATTTTTACTTTTGTTCCAAGACCAAATCTATTGCAGTTATACTGCTGCCCGTGGGAGAGGAAATAGGAAACACGGCGCGCGGCTGTGGCTCGCAAGCCGCCATTTTGGAGAAAAAAAAAAAAATTGTTTTCGGCAGATGAAAAGACAATTGATAGCATGCAAACAAAAATTGTCTAAAACTTTTTTTTCCTGTTGAAAAAAAATCGCGAAATACGGGCGAAAAAAGAGGCGTCACAGTGGTGTTGTCCCTTAAACACTTCTTTCACATATTTGTGCGGTCTAGTACTTTTCTCATTCTCATTTACAGTTTTACTTGTAGTTCATATTTTAGGAAAGATTTTTTAATTTCGTTTTGTAATTATTCAACTTGAATCACTGCTCATCTAGGGTGCGTTAACACTTATTGTGAATGTTGAGTAGATTGTTATCTCTTTTTTGTCATATATCTCATAAGAGATGCAACGATTTTTGCAGTATTTGCAATAAGTTTGGAAATCCAACTTCCAAGTCGTTGCCAGGACTCTTACTGCCATTACTACTATATTAACTCGGTTTTGTTAGCTGAGACCCATAATAGCAGTTTCTAGATCGTACCTTATTTAAATGTAATTTTTCAAAAATCAATATTTAAGCTACGGCTTAGCCAGTTACCGGGGGACTAATACACGCTGTATCCTGAATTAAGTCTGAAACATGCTTAAAGTACATAATAATAGAAACTATGGTTTAGGAAAATGCGTTCAAATATAGAGGGAACGTGAGGAAGGAAAACTAATGGAAATAGTCAGATAGTGTAAGGACACACAAGAGTTCATAGTTTAATTAATCACAAACAAAAATATGTGACAGCATAAGTAACTGAAAACCAACTTATCTCCCTGATAATCCGTTCAAATTATTCTTCAAGCTTTTTAACCTTTTGTAAAGTCACGCGACGCTAGGAAAGGCGGGACCTGTAAGGAGATAGAAAAGAGATTAATGAAATATAATTACATCTATAGGAAGACAAAATAATTGCTAAGGTAAAAAGGAAGACCTTAAGGCCGGCTAAGAGAGCACACGTTGGAAACTTTTAAATGGGGGTTTGTAATCATATACATGATCATAGAATGCTTACTCATATCATAGAATCACAAATATATTAGATTTTATACACAATTGATAAAGCACAAAATCCGGGAGACTTGTAAGAAACGACTAAAATGAAAAAATAACCGTAAGTCTATTTTTTAGCCCTATCCCGCCTCACCATGCCACGTTCCGGCCCTCAACAAATATGTAACGCAGAATTCAACATTAACGCAATCTTTACCACACAATGTATCTATTCTGCGTGTCGCGTATGGTGTAACTTCTTTGTTACATCGACTAAACGGAATATTTTCGAGCGATACTTGTTACTGCATTGTAGAATGAATGTATGGATTTATGAATGTGTGTTCGTGCGTGTTTGTTATATCGGGGTTATAAATAAAAGCGATATAAACAAATGAAGAATAGACAAGATTACTTTAGTGCTTCATTGAGGAAACAATTTTTTGGATAATACACTGCCACGTGAGTTGCCATTGCCTCGTTATCGTGTCGACCTATCTTTCGGTTATAGACAATTTTCCAGCGCTAGTGCTGAAGAAATAAAACCTCGGAGAGTAGTAACTGGTTGTGGTGAAATTCGTGATTTTACTGATCGATCATGTCGATGACGGAAGGAAAACATCGTACGCGACACGTCCAATAATCTCTCAGTAAATAAAAGTTCTACTGAAAGAAAATACCTTAGTAATTATTTTGTCTCTTTAACACCATTTATATTTATACGTACATCATTTGTGTACCATTTTCTTTTTATACAGTCGTCGCATTGTCTACTAACACATCACGCTTTATGATAGTCAATACGTCAAACGCGAATATATTATGTATACGCACATATTTAAATGTATGTTATGTATTTGCACGCAAAAAAGGTCGGTTGACATGTTCAATGTTTCTTTTTTTTTTTGCAGATTGAAAACAATCAACTCTCTAGCAAATCACACATGGCTCAGCATACAATTTGTGTTACAAAGTATGCATGTGCATAGCTTTGCACTTATTTTTCTATTTTAACATATATTTCCGTAATATTATGAAAAGCCACGAGTCATTTGCTAAGGATTTCATTTTTAGCAAACTGTAAAAAAAAAACATATTGATCCTCATAGACTGATGTGAGATGTGTTACCTGGGTTACCTGGGCTTTCCTCTTCTCATTTTTCTCCAATTGTTATATTACTAAAAATGTAATAGCAGCATGTACACGTAGTATGTCTGTAGATTTACTAATTAGCAATGCTTGCCTATAAATTGTTGATACTCTCAATATTAATATTGTAATACGTTTCCATAAATATTTGAAACCACCTTTGAATATAACATTGTTACAATACAATGGAGTCTTACAGCTTACATTTTTCAAGCATACGGAAGGCCGCGGGTGAGGACACCTGAGCATTGTTACTGGTCACTTATACGAGAGACGGAGAACCGTCGCGACAGTTCCGAATACATAATTGGTAATTCGCTTAGCGTATATCTCTCCGCATTAAGTAAGCTGCGAGAGACTCCACTGTAATTTATATACTTTGGCTATGTTGGGGATGGTGAGAGCCTGACAATGCGGTATGTATCATTATTAATTCTGTGAATATTGAAAGGGTTTTCCTGTTGACATTCAAGAAGGTAGACACGGTTTATAACTTTGCCTCGCTCGTAGATGCCTAAAAGTTGATCTTAAATACGTTGCAAAAGGTAATTATGTAAACATGGTTACGGAAAGCCTGATTAGACAGTGAAGTCGGATTCCTGGGACTATCGAATAGTTTTAAAGGAACCAGTCCGTCGTTTTCACTGTAGTACTATAGAAATAACGTTATAAAATACATAAAATATTCACAGAAGTAGATCCGAAACAGGAGTACCAAAAAATAACTCTAACGCATTCTATAATAATATTATATCTGAAAGAATCATATCTCTTCACAAATTGACGGAGTCCTTACAGCTCGAGCAATGGGATGCAGGTGATTGTAGTGATTCAGATAACAAGAATCAGCCAGTGACTTTCCGGATCCTCTCGCCAATATTCGCAACATGCTCCGAGATTCCAAACGAGCACTCTTTTTATGTTGCAGGAGAAACATCAATCGGGCCATCACAAGAGCTCGAGTAAGCTCTCCCAGTCTCAACAGTCTCACAACACGTAGTAATAGTAGAGAGCAAAATAGAAAGAAAGAGAAAAAGAGATAAAGAAAGAAAATCCAGCAACCAATGGTACGACGAGCTTTCAAGATTTTTCCGTGTCCCCGATTCACGTGGATTTATTGTGGGAAGCGAATGGGAATAATTCTTTCGCTGTGAATGCCATATAAGTGACGTTTTACTAGTGTTGGAATTGCGCGTGATATTCCGCGGTTAGTACTGCTCGTCTCTCTTTTTACGCGTGCGAAAGCATTTCTCTTACGTTAGCCAACGTATGACGTAATTGTTCGCAGTGAAGTGCTTTCGAATAGAGACATTTTCTTACTCAGGTAAAATTTAGATGCGGTACGATTTAAACGATAGCAAATTTATTTCCTCTCCTCTATCTGTGTATCTAGCCAGTTATATGTGATCACCTATCGTTATAGATCCATTGTATTTGATTTATAGATCATCTGTCCAGAAATTCTTATCTCATTATTGCTCGTAGCCTTATCCATGGTATTTAATGACAACCAGTTTTGCACTACTTTGACTTCGCGGTTACCTTTTTTTTGCGATTTATTTCCTGTTAGGATTTGCTTATCTATTTTTTTGTTCTATCCTCAAAATTCGTTTCTTCTTTCAAGACGAGGAGGAGGACGTAACATAAAGCTGATAGAGGAAATTTTACTTTTGTTTCTTTGGCTTAACCATCTGCCCGTCCGCTCGTTCTTTTCTTCCTCATGGACTTGCGGTGTTACAGAATTTTTGTGTTGACTGTAGATGCTACTTAAAATTTATTCCGGAAAAGCACCATTCATGTTTTTGTTTTATATAATTGTTGAAATTACACGCTCAAAGTTCATTTCCTTTTTGATATTTTATATTATTGCTGCACTTCTGGTTTTTTGATGAAAGAAATCACTTTGGATTCGATTTTTTTTTATTTCGTATATATTCAATGATTTTACAAGTCCCAGAAATATAGTGACACTTATATGACATTTTTTCCCCGAAAGTTAATGCGAATGAAATCCTTTGCGGTCAGGACGAGATGACGTTGGCACTTCCCAGAAACAAAGAAACGTTTCAGTTCTGACACATTTATTCATTTGCGCTGCGTTTTTGTAAATAGACCTTGAAATCTCTTCCCACCATTAATTCTTCCCTCCTTCATCTCATGCGTTTCCCATATATCTATCATATATGTAGTAATATCTGATTATGCTAATCTTCACGTTAGTATAAAGGAATTATCGATAAATAATTAATAACATTATCAATCTGTAAATAAAATTATTTTGTATGCGAAAATCAACCAAATGGATAACTTCGAAACGAAATACGACAGACACGAATCGTGGAACGGGCGAACTCGCATGACGAGTAAATTCACCACTTTGTGTATCAATACACGAACCTATGATATGCACTTTGATGCAACAAGTGCGACATAATTACATCATATTTTCACGCTCGATTTTCCATAGAAACAAGATTATTACTCTACATATGGCGAAAGACTAGAAACTGGCCCGGCAATGAGGACAATTCATGATCAAGAGCACCTGACTACACCATAAAAATAATCCAATTCAGTTTTAATATTCACTGAGACTACAAAAAATTAAAAGACTATCGAACTCATTCAATAAAATTCGCATAAATATTATCAATCATGTAATGAACCACATGATTGTATGGATGCAAAAGCATTCGTAATTGGCAAAGTCGCCGAAAAAAAACTAAAAGAGAAAATTACAAGTACGAGGAGAGAGCGATAGTCACAGGAACACGCATACATTATATGTGCTGATTTTTATACATCTAAAAAGGGGATTAGGAATGCTACTAGAAGGAGCACTAAGGAACAAGATGGTTCCGCGTACAAGACTTTCTTTCGGTGCTCAAGTGTAGGCAACAACATGATATGATATTGCGATTACATAAAATGATGTCAAGCCATTCGAATGTTCTGCGCCTATCGTAAATTACAAAACCTATACTATATATATCATCCTGCCAGTTGGAAAGACAAAGATATAACTTGTTTCGATTGTGGATTTAAGTCAGAGAATTAGCGTGTGTATATTCGATGAATTGACAGAAAAGGAAGACGCGCCAGTTCTTTCATTACTGTACCTTTCACTTTAATAATGTTATATTTCCGACTGTTTCGACGACACCTGTTACGTTATTATATATATTTCTGCGTGATATATTTATTGTCGCCTGCTAGGATGCTGATTCTAATTATAATCGTGGCGTGGCATCGCAGGTTATGCTCGCGGGATCGAACGAACATGTTCGATTTAGTTGAATTTCATATTGAAAGACAAGAAGGAAGGGAATATCTGAAATAAATACAAATATTCGAAAGTCTAACTGCTCGCATATTTTGATTACAAATTTTGATATTTATTATTATTATCCAACTAGTCTTTCCTATTCTTCTCAAATAATGGAGTAATGGAGTTTTTGTATTGTTTGTGAATTGTTGAAATTCGACCACTGGTTAGTTACGTTTTCGAAATTCTTAACACATATGACTATAGTCGGTCTGCAAGTTCGATGTTTTTTTTTGCCAGCTCGAAAAACAATGAATTCTTTAGCAAGGTACACGTGTCATTGCATTGAATCTTTGTTACAAAGAATGTTTGTGATTTTGTACTAAATATATTCTATTTTTCTATTTTAGCATTTATTTATATTATTTTATGGAAAACCACGTGTAATTTGCTTAGGATTGCATTGCTTGGGAACTGTCAATAAAACACATTGAACTCGGGAACCGACTATAATTATACAGTAACGTTTAATTCAAGTGGAACACTTGAATTTTTGTGTACTTCTGGGAAACTTTGACCGATTTCGAAAAATCAAAGACATTTTTTAGGAACTTTCCTCTCCTTTCGAACAGTAATAGTTTTATTCCGATCGGATACAAAATGGCCGAATGCCAGGGGTTTGAGTAAAATAGTGCATTTTGAGACTGTGAAAAATGCGATAACTGGTAGTTCCGGAAGGAAATTCATATTTCTAATTATGGCATGAGAAAGACCATCCTTTGGAAGTCAAAAAACCCTCATTGCACCCTTGTAGCATTACTCTAGGGGGAGCTACACTCTCTTGAAGTGAAAACACTTAATTGATCATAACTTCCGAACGCGCCGATCAATTTGGTCCAGTTTCTGCCTGCTATCATCTTTAACGATACTGCAGATTCTCGTAAAATTATTGTTTTCGGAGACGATCCCATAACGGAGATCTCGAGACATCGCAAACGCACCCGAAGCACCCCCTCATTTTTCATTAGGGATGCGATGAAATAGAAATTTGTTATTCATCCCATGTTGTAGCTGTGATTTCAACGATTAAAACGCTCTTTTAAAAATCCAAAATTGAGTTTTTTTAAGGTGTTAAATTTTTCATTTGAAAAAACGCCTAAGTTTTGCGAGTTTCACTCGAAGTACTCGGGCGACGATCGCTTGGCGTGCGTCCTGGGGTAGCCAGCCGCTCGACGTGCGGAGAGACGTGCAGCCGGGCAATCACTCAGGACCGTACGCTCCACCGCGCTGACAATAATTATTAATACTAGAAGTTTTAAAATGATTAATTGATACAATTTTTTTTAAACAGCTGAATTTTTCATTGTTTCTGCATTTGTTCATTTGTTTATTTTTCGGTTATCTAAGTCAATGATTTTCACGTTAATTTTTTTACTTTTTTTTCTTATCGTTTTGTCTCTTAAACCTCTCAATTACTATGTATAATTTGAATTAATAATAAAAGAACTGTCAAATATAACAGAAACCTTCCTATACTACTGGGAATGGTGCGAAAAAGACTGGGTTAGTTGCATGTCGCGGATGAATCGAGAATAATGTTGAAAAGTGTGACACAGGCGCATTTAGTAGTATGAGTTTGGATGTTCTAGACCAGGGTTCCTGTAAACGACATTTACGGACACTCTAGAACCTTTGAAGGTAGGTGTCTGTGCTAAGTTGCCGTTGTAAGCTCTACGATTTCTGGAAGTGACGTCACCGTGATCGCTATTTTCTAAGAATCTATGGGAGATTTTAGGAGTTTTACGTTGGATTCCATGAATTTCACGTTCAATTCTGAGAATCGCACGCGATAGAGAAGCTTCTAGAACCTCCTAGAAGCGGAGATACGAAAAATCGCTTCTAGAACCTTCTAGAAGCTTTGACGGTTCATGTCCGTGCTAAATCGTGAGACTCATTCCTAGAGCCGGCAGCCCTCTTGCGTGATGTTTTGAGACAGGGTGTCCCAGAACTACCTGACCAACGGGGTATAGCGGTGTTCGGGAGGCACCACTGATCACGAAAATGACCTTCCTTTTGTCCGGAAGGTCATAGTTTTTAAATGGGAGCAGGTCAAAGTTGACCAATCAGAGGAAGGCGTCAAGAGAAACGTAGGCACCTGCGAACTCTGAGTTTTCTTCCCTCGCTTTTGTTTCTCGGTACTTCGGGCAAGATGACGTCAGCCGAAGACATACATATTGGAAACAAGAAACAAGCTACCGAGAAACAAAAGCGAGGGAAGAAAACTCAGAGTTCGCAGGTGCCTACATTTCTCTTGACGCCTCCCTCTGATTGGTCAACTTTGACCTGCTCCCATTTAAAAACTATGACCTTCCGGACAAAAGGAAGGTCATTTTCGTGATCAGTGGTGCCTCCCGAACACCGCTATACCCCGTTGGTCAGGTAGTTCTGGGACACCCTGTATACATACATACCTACGTAAAGTTAGCACTGTAATATTTACTTTTTGAAATTTTTCTTTTGCTAAAAAATTGTAGGTCTTTTGTTGGTTTTTGTTGGAACAATTAGAAAGTTTGTTGGTTGCTCATTTTCTTGAAAAATGGAAAAGAAAATTTGGAATATGAAGTTAGCCCTAAAAGTATTACTTCACACAAATAACTTTTTTGTGTGCAATTGATGCCAAATTTTTTGTTATTCATGGATTACCTAATTAAAAAATTTGTTTGTAAGCGGTTTCGTTAAAAACAAAACAAAACCATTCATGGACCACGAGGCGGTCTTGTCGCGTGGCTGTGAACTAGGCTGCATACATCTAATGCATATTTTTCAATTAAAATTATTCTCAGAAGTTAGGATGGACTTAATCGAAGCACAATCGGTAGGTGGTTACAAAAATCACAATTAAAGCCTTTCATAGTCATTAATTAATGCAGGAGAGTAGTTACAGGCCACTATTGGCCGTCACAACAAACCCCTACCACTGTCCCCTATGAGTCATGGAGCGCGCCGCGCTGTGTCCCCCGCACCGCACTACGGCGCCACCCCCTCGCCCATGTGAGCGGTTCTCCCCACCACAAACCTATGCAGTGTTCCCCCACCACGCTGCCCTGGTCCTAAGGCCCAAAACTCAGTAGCAGCGGCGTTGCATGGCCCCAGGGGCATATCACGGTCGGTAATTATGCATTGACCGCCGGTCGGTAACTTTTTAATTATCCTAAGGAGATAAGTGTACCCGTGGTAAAATAGAACACCGTATTTTGTAAGGCCCCTTATGTATATTATAAAGCTGTAGTGCGTGAATACATTTTCGATTATTACCGTATTGTTGACGCAAATCTACTTCAAGTCGTAAAAAACGTATTCTGATTAATTGGTAAGGCCTGGTCCCCCCGTTTCCCAAGCCGCGTGACTTTAAGCATGTTATGCTCAAGACATTCTCCGAACAACGACGTACTCATGGTTCAGATCGCCTCTGAAGAATGTCTTTATCTCAGTGAGAATCCCTGCAGGTGTGCGATGGCGTCGTATAACACTCATTTCCAATGATGAACATCGTGCAGAGGAAAAGATATAGGGAGAATGCGGTGTAGGAGACAAAACAAGAAAAAAGTTTTAAATAAAAATATATTATAAGCATATTGTAAGATACATCAATCATACAGGTTTATTAAGAAAATAAGTGTTATGCATGGCTGTTCTGGTCCTCCATGGTGCTCCGCACGAAGGAGAGGTACTCGTGGTTATACAGGGAGAGCAGCTCCACTAATAATTGGTAAAGTACCGGTGACCACAGGCCTTTCTTCTCCAGAGTCTGTCGAAGATTGCCCAATATGCTGTCCCTGGAGGAGGTGTCATCTCCGCGCCGGTCGAGTTCCGCAATCAGCGTGTCTTTACAGCTGTTAGCACTGTCGGTAATTGCGCGTAGCCTGGTTATTTGAACGGTCACGCAGCGCAAGACCCTCTGGAGATTGAGGTAGGACACCCTCTTCATCACAACAGTAGGTGTGTAGGCCCTAGCTCTTTTAACACCAGAGCCGTTGTTGTCCGTAGACACAGGGATTGCCGGCTTGATAATAATTGCCCGCTCACCGTATGAGTACGTGAAGACTATCTCATGAGTGGTCATGAGAATAGGATTGCTAAAAGCCTCGGGTACCTCCTTGATGTTATCCTCGGCGGTGAAGAACTTGTCGATGACGGGGAAGTGGTCGGTGATGATGGACCATTCGGTAGGTTCAAACTCCACGCCGGAATAATGTTGATTAACGATGCGTATGACAGTTGATAAGCTTCCCGAACGATTTAGAGAGAGGCCGGTGATCACTTGCTTCGAAAACGATCGGTTTAGACCGTACACAGCTGGCAGCAGTACTTGCTTCTTGTACATGATTGTAGTAAATGGTATTATACGATCGGTACGAGAGTCTGAGCAGTACTGTCTAAGGCAATATCTAAAAAACAGGTCATCGAAATATTGGCGAACATGTCCCCCACCACCGCCACCATAGCCACACCCCGTTTTCATAGGATGCAGCGCACAAAGAGCTTATGGCCATGATACTGCTGATATCGCAGAATGTATCAAAGATGACGAGATGCTGATATCCTATAGCAAGTGATTCACGTGAATCACTGTACTGCTGGGTGCATCTACATCAGCGTTAAGATGATCCTGTGAAAAAGAAAACACGCAGCTGGGGCACGCGCGAGCAGGCAGCGATGTACAGTCTAAGAAAAGCAGTAGAATCATTACAGTGAAAAATTTACCGACAGCCACCGTAGAAAAAAGAAATGGCTCGCTACGACGACGACGACGACGACGACTTTTTGAGGCATAGACATGTACAGTGGGCGAAGACACGAGCCCTCTATCGGTACGCAAATCCCGAGTACGATCCAAAGAAAGAGGCCGTACGGGAGTGGCTGAGATTGGGGCATTTAACGGGTATACCGCTAGCCTCAATATACATGACGAAACCGGGAGCACTGAACATTGAAGACATAGGCGTTGATAACCCCGACATGGTCTGTCGTAAGGGTTGGCCGTCGGGTGTAAGACCCGTGATACTACCCGAGCTGTCTATAGCAACGATACTGGATAAAGGACACCATGATTTCACACGCTGTAGTGTAACGCTGGGTTTTATCTGCGATCAGCGTTCTAACGATAGCCCTTACGCGCAGCGCATATGTACCAATGAGTGGTTTGCGAAACATGAATGGTGCATGTCCGACGATAGTAATCACAAATGCCGCATCACGTATCGGCGCCCTATGGCCAAATCAGAGCTAACGATATTGAGGAAAAGGTGGGGCAGGCCCACACCGGAAGAACTACCGTGTCGTGCACCTATGCGTCTGGAGTCGCAGGCCTGGTTAGCGGCATTCAATCATCTTGAGAGATTACGCGAAAGTTGCGTCACACTGTGGTGCCTGAGGGCTATGCGTGCATACGAGACAGCGCTACGTACTCTGGAGAAACGATGCAGTTTGACAGAGTTTATTGGGTGCGTTACTCTAAAGACGCGGGATGGTCCACCGCTCCTACACTACAAGGAATGCCGTACAAGCGTGGTCAGCATGCCTCACGGTCTTTACGCGTACCTGGAGGCACTCGACGATGCGTGGGAAACCTATACACCCCATGATGCTTACAACGATGCGGAGAGGGAACACGCCGAAGGATCGAGCAATTTGACGTACTACGCAATGGACACACGAACAGCATCCCGACGCAACATACGGCATATACGGTGTATGGCAATTTTTCGCGACGAGAGCTGCGAAACACTGCTGCGGGATGACCGTGGCGGAAAAGATATCGGCGTACAGCTTATCGGTGGTGATATCGACGAGTTCGATGCTGTAAAAGATTGGTATGATCTTTTGGTACCAGTCGATTGTAATTGATAAATATAAATAAAGTAAAAAATACCTATGTACACGGCGTAGTATGATTCGTATCTCTAACCCTACACTACGACGATGAGATGCTGATGCAACCTCAAACGGTGCGCGTCAGCAGATCGCTGCAGCTTCCGACGCAACACTTCTATAAAGGGTTTTTTTTTTATCCGTATTATGGATACGTAATATTTCGCGATCGGCGAACGAGCGATCAATAATATGTAATTCATTTTTACGATTAAAACGCTTCTATCCGATTTTTGACGAATAACGCTTCAATAAGAAAGTCGTGCCATTTTTTGCTGATTCAGATGTATCGCATGGTATTGTTTTGAAATTAATATCGCCGTGACTGTAAGACGTCCGCGGACTGGACGTACCCTGTTTTAGTTCGTATCACGACGTCTTGGCAGATAGACTGATAACTTACATCAATCACCAGTTCTAAGCAAAGAAGAAAAAAAAATGTCATCTTTGGGGAATATTCGCGATTGTATCCTCGATTTCGTCAGGACACGTCGTTTGAATAACCCTAGAAACCCGAGATTATTCTCACCGGAGTGGTGTCGCGAGTTAAGATATTTCGGTTTTCGCACGTTAACGCGTAGATTAAAAAGTGTATTTGCCCATTGTTCTCTGCGCGTGCTAGCGAGGGGTCATGAAAGAGGATACTTCAAGAACGATCCGTACATACTCTCGCTAGCCGCAGAGTGTATCAACAAACGCGGAGTGCGCGATAGCCATATCACCAGGGCTATTATAACCGATCATCTGTTTCACGAAGGTATGTATCTGTCGCTTGCCAGCAATAGCGCCTACACAAATTGCTTTTTTTTAAAAAAAAAAAAAAAATAAAATCAAATGTTACAAGAATTGACGCGCTTTCATCACGAAGTCGTCCCCGAGGAGGAGGAGCAGCTGCTTCTAGGGTGCCTCGATTGTATAGAGGATGTTTACTCGGAGCCCCGCACCAGCACGGCGACAGTGATGCAGCGTGCTAACGGTAAAACATACTTTTTAAAAAAAAAAAAGATTACGGCTAATTTACGTTTTATTTAAAAAAAAAGTGGCAGGTCCATCGACAGCGCTGGATATACAGTCGATGGAGGAAGAAGAAGAAGAAGAAAAGGCCGAAGAATCGTTCAACGATACGTGGGGTATGCGTTAAAACAGCATCGGAAACAAAAGGGGGAAAAAAATGCAATCTGCTTCATAATTTTCTTTACAGATGAGATCATGTCAATAGCATCGGCCGTTAGCGACCACAGGGACCATGACAATGGTGATGAGGATGACCACTCCACAATATCCAGCGCTTCTAACGAGAGCTATCAATGTAATAATTATAAATTTACAGATATCATTGAAAACTCATCTGTGTGAAAATAAACAGTAAAAAAAAAAAGTTGTAGATCCGTTGGAGGCTGCTGGTTACAATGACCGCATTGCACCGGGTAACGCACGGCCGCTGCAGGAGCACGACGACGACGACGTGGAAGAACCGATGCTGTGGGTTCTCAGGAACGGCGTGTACGAGGCAGCGGATGCCGACGAAGCGGCCGATGCATTAGCGGTGCTCGATGAGGCCCCGGGCGCCGCGGATACCCTCGAAGAAGGTAGCGTTGAAAGAGATATTCTTTAACATTTAAAGCCTTCTTTGGCGAAACGGCTAACTTTAAAAAAAAATGTAGGATATGATGAAAACCTGGTAGGCGCTGTATTCTCATACATCGGGTCGATGTTTAATCCTCGTGAGGAATGAGAAGTCAGTATGAGCCAAATACTCTTTCTTTTTTTCTTGATTAATAAAAAAATAATAAAAAACTCTTTTTCCAAACGCTAGATGCGGGCGCGCAATATCAGATCGGCGGGGGACCCCTTCTTCGGTCGCAGATTGATGACAACGAAGACGCCGACAACGAGGGAGTGAGCGATAACGACGTGTTACCACCAGGGCATAGGTTTACCGTACAAGCCGAAACGACGCGTCGCATAAATCGGTTCCGATTAGACGGTCGCGAAATAACAATGGCTATCCGGAGGCCGCCCGAAGACCCTGATACAAATACGATATCATGGTTACACGGGGCAGTCAGAGATATACACGCGTACCTCACAAGCTAGTGTACCGCGCGGGACTATATAGGTCTAACGATCAAATCCGACAGTTTTGCGTGTGGGGCAGTATGGGTGTCGTACAGACCGGCTCGAGAACTTCTCGAAAACGACGTGTGGGGTGTGATATCGTCCGTCGCACAAAGCGCCCAGGCATTCCAGATAGATAGGTCTTTTGTCATAGAGGCGTGTATAGTCGAAGTACCGCGGGGTACGGGGCGCGTGCAATTAGCGCACGAGTTTGTAAACAAAAACTCTATACTTACCATAATAAACACTGATAATCTCTGTCTACCTAGATCGCTCGCTGCGGCGATAGTGCACGCTGAACGTGGGGAGGTGCGCTCTGGGGCGTTGCATGAGCGATGGAACGCAGTACGGCGTCAACGGGGTAAATTTCAAAAACAATTAGCTCTCGAGCTTTTGACAAGTGCCCGTGTAGACATACCGCCTGATGGTTGCGGTATTCCGGAAATTGATAAATTTCAAAGGCACCTTGCTCAGGATGGTATAGCCATTGTTGTTTACGAGTTTGACAATATAGGCAGCGGCGAGAAACCACTGTACGACGGATCGCAGATAGTCGATAACGCGTACGGTTCAGGGAAACCACGGCAAACGCTCCGCATTCTGTATTATAATAATTCGCAGCATTATCAACCTATTTTAAATATGCGGGGTGCGGTCGGTAGTCGTGGTTTTTGCATACCCTGTAACAAATCTTACACGTACGAGGCAGAGCATAAGTGCTCCCGCAAATGCGCTAGATGCTTCGGAAAACCACCCTGCGATTCGGCTCTCCCCACATTGTATTGTCGCGAGTGCCATAGGTACTTTTTTGGTCAACGCTGTTTCGATAATCACATAAATACGTTGATTAGTAAACAGAAGGGCAGAGAAAAGAGCGTGTGTCAGGCCATTCGCAGCTGTCCGCAGTGTCTTAGACCTCTTCAAGGAACCTCTCGTAAGCACTCTTGCGATAAGGTGTATTGCAGCGTCTGCAAGAGTGTTAATGACGTTGGACATCGGTGTTACGTCAGGCCGGTAAAAAAGGCGCCCGTGGAAAAAAATATTCTGTACATCTTCTACGATTTTGAAACACAGCAGATACAGAAGCTGCCCGGTGACGACGCGGTGCGTATCCACACACCAAACTTGTGCGTCGTTCAGCAAGTGTGTACAGCATGCATAAATGATACAGATCTCGCGAGGGTATGCCCGTCTTGCGGTGTACACGAGTACATCTTCGAAGAGGATCCCGTAAAGCAGTTTGTAGATTTCGCGTGCGATCCTAAAAGAAAATCGTTTCAGAGAGTGATCTGCGTGGCGCATAATGCCAAGGGTTTCGACGCGCAGTTTGTACTACGGTACATCGTGAAGCGTAGAAGAAAAAGCCTAAAGCCGCCGATGCTACTACTCAGCGGTACGAGCATCATAATGATGAAGACGGGGCGTGTGACATTCATAGACAGTCTTAATTATTTTCATATGCCGCTGAGCGCCCTACCGAAAGCCTTCGGCCTCGCGGATGCGGTCGGTTTGAAACAAAAGGGTGTCTTCCCGCATCTGTTCAATACACCTGAGAATCAGCATTATATCGGTCCGTTACCAGCGCTCGAGTTTTATTCGCCCGATACGATGTCGCCGGCTCAGCGTAATCAGTTTTTAGCATGGTACAACGAGCAGTGCTCTGCGGGATACGTATTTAACTTTCGAACCGAGTTTATAGATTACTGTAGATCAGACGTCACCATTCTCAGGCAGGCTTGCGTTTCTTTCCGCGAAATGTTTCTTCAGCATTGCAGCGTTTGCCCTTTCTCGGAGAGCACAACCATAGCCTCGGCGTGTTCGAGAGTTTTTCGGAAAAACTTTTTGCGAGACGAGCAGATAGCTATTTTACCACCGGGTGGGTACCGATACGGTGACAAACAATCGCGTAAGGCCATCTTGTGGCTTCTTTCGCTGGAGCATCATTTGGGTTGTGCCATAGTTCACGCAGGGCGCACTCGGGAGTATCGTCTACCGGATGGTACACCCGTCGACGGTTACTACCTGGACAACACCACAGGTTCGCGACACGTATTCCAGTTTCAGGGTTGTTTCTGGCACGGTTGCCCAAAATGCTATCGTATAAACAGAGATAGTCATTTACACACGGGTGGATCCATGGACGCGCGCTTCGAGAGAACGCAGGCTACGAACGATAAGATTCGGTATTTAGGTTACGAGCTGACGGAAATTTGGGAGTGCGAATTCGACCGCTGGATAAAAGATTCCGAACAGGCCGCTTTATACAGATTGCTGAATGAGAACCCGCTGGTATCGCAAGCACCGCTCGAACCCCGCGATGCTTTCTTCGGTGGACGTACAGGGAATACCGTCAGTTTTTACGAAGTCGAGGGGTCTGAGAGGATACACTACGTAGATGTGTGCTCGCTCTACCCCTTCATTTCGAAAACGGGGAAATTCCCTGTAGGTCACCCTACAGTGTACGTGGGCGATGACTGTCGTGAATTAACGGGTGATCGCAACAACATCGATAAGGTGGAGGGTTTGATTAAGTGTGTGGTGTTACCGCCGCGAGATCTGTATCATCCCGTGTTACCGGTACGCATGCACGGTAAACTGCTCTTCGCCTTGTGTCGTTCCTGTGCAGAGGCCATGCTACAGGGGTCGTGTCCTCACGAGAATCCCGCGGATAGAGTATTCGAAGGGACCTGGGTCGTGGACGAGGTCAAGCGCGCCGTACGTAAGGGGTATGAAATAACGCTGATACACGAAATATGGCAGTATGAAATTACCCAGTACGATCCGACGACACGGACGGGCGGTCACTTTGCCGATTACATAACCACGTTCCTAAAGATTAAGCAGGAAGCTAGCGGCTGGCCGCGCGAATGTGGCGACGACGACGAGGCCAAAAAACTGTATATAGAGGAGTACGATCGGGTCGAGGGTATTCGTCTGGACCCTGGAAATATAAAATCAAATCCCGGTCTGCGGTCAGTCGCAAAATTATGTTTGAATTCCTTTTGGGGCAAGTTTGGGCAACGCGAAAATCTGCCAAAGACGGAAATTGTAACGACTCGTCAAAAGCTCGTGAGTCTGCTTACGTGTCCGGAGGTCGAGATTACAGGTATTCTGCCCGTAGATGACGAGCTGCTTTACGTCGGTACGCGTAGTACGAACGACGCGTTGATACCCACGGCATACACAAACGTTGTTATAGCTGCGTATACCACGGCTCAGGCGCGTCTGCAATTGTACGACTATCTCGAGAAATTGGATCGGCGTGTACTATATTACGACACCGACTCGTGTATATACGTATCAGGTGGTCGTCACGCCGATAACGCCTACGAGCCACCGCTCGGCAGTCTTTTGGGCGATTTAACGGATGAGCTGGAGTCGTACGGTGTTGGTAGCTATATCACGTCTTTTGTCTCGGGAGGCCCGAAATTTTATGCGTACCGAGTGCATAAGCCAGACGGTTCTTACGCTGAGGTCTGTAAGGTCAAAGGTATCACGATCGACTACGCGACGCGTCTGGCCATTAATTACAACTGGATACGTTCTTATGTAACGGGAGAGACCAGCGAGCCTGTCGTTTTACACTATGACGCGATACGGCGTACACCGTTTCACGACGTAGTGACGCGTCTGGAATCAAAAACGTGTAAGCCGACAGAGCTTCAAAAGCGGCGACGCGACGGTCGTTTCGGCTCTTTGCCCTACGGATTTATGTAATTAATATTACAAACAAAACCTGTATAAATGTATATACATCGCCTGTACAATAATAATAATAAAAAACATATTTATTTGAAAAAAAAAACCTCTTTATCGATCTATTCCCGACGGCTCCATCAACCCGATCATGTTATTTATTTTTTCAGCGACGCTTCGGACATGCTAGCCGTGCACTATGGCTAGCTATGCGGTTGACACACATACATGTCGACCAGTAGCTCACAGGTGCACGATGAGCTCACCCGGACGAGGGGCTAGCAACGTCACCGATAAGAGCTAGCAAGCGCGCGCGACGTCACGAGCCTCACGCGTGTCGCGCGCCCGCCGCGGCCGGGGTCCCGCGATGGAAGGGGGGAGCGTGTAAAATTCAGCAGACTCTGTAACAGTATATTCGTAAAGGACACCACCAAATAGCCTCATTTGGCATAATGGACACGCGGTGGAAGCATCCGTGGACATCGATGATCTGTGGGCCATTGGGATGCGGGAAGACGTTTTTCGTAAAGAAATTCCTACGGTTCATCGAGGACATGAGCGACGTGCGATTTGCGCGCGTTCTCTTTCACTATGCAGAGTGGCAGGAGGGGTACAGGGAGTACGGGAGCGCTATAGAGATTCACGAGGGACTGCCGCAAAACACAGATTACGGCAACGACCCACGCCCGAAACTCGTCATCATCGACGATCTCATGAGGGAATCGTCCAATAACACGGTGGTCGACCTTTTTACCAAAGGCAGCCATCATAAGAATATCAGCGTGATCTTCATTACGCAGAATCTCTTTCATCAGGGGCCCGGACAGCGCGATATCTCGTTGAACGCAAACTACATCGTTGTGTTTAAAAATCCGCGCGACAGAGCGCAGATACAGCATCTGGCGAGACAGGTGTTTCCTGAAAATCCACGCTTCGTGCAGGAAGTCTACCGCGATGCCACCGCCGAACCGCACGGTTATTTACTACTCGATTTGAAGCAATCGACGCCCGATAACTGCCGCTTTCGCACGAGCGTGTTTCCTTCGGACCCGTTCCACTATGTGTACGTACCGCGAAAGGGTATAAAGGGTGGGTACGCCGATCGAGACGTACCAGTCATTCGGTTGTAATGGTATCCAGCGCACGCTGCTCTATAGGGCGGAAGCACGCCACAGTGTTGAAGGCTATTTGCCACCTGGACAGCAAACAACGTAGCGCCTTGTTACGAGCGGCCGACCCACGCCTCGTCAACTGTATATGCGAATGCGCTCTGAATATCCTTCGCGGCAACGTACCTCTCAAACCGACTCAGAAACGGCGCTTACGAAAACACGCACCGCTGCTGAGACGTTTATCCAGACCGGGTTCAGCAGTCAAAACTAGAAAACGCCTTATCGTTCAGAGCGGCGGTTTTCTACCTCTTCTGTTAGCACCCATACTAGGTACCGTCATATCAAAACTCATAGGGGGAAGCGGATAGGATATACGCCGAGATGGAGCATGCGAGAAAGATGGTTCTCATTCCTCATGAGAGCGTGAATACCGTGCACCAGCAGTACCACCGTGCAGCGCCTCATACGCATCAGCACAGTCAGGAGGGCATTGACACCGTTAACACCGTACAAACCCCTGGGACCCCCTTAAGCAGATTAGACGCGTCGATGAAGGAGATCCTACACTCGCCGAATTTCATTGACGAGCGCAAAAAGTGGAAGATGTACAATCAGGTGCTGCAGCGTTATCTACACTTTATCGAGGACCTGCGCAATAACGTCGACGAGGATAGGCGCACCGATAGCGATAACAAGAAAAAAAAATAACAATTCTGCGGAGGATAACGCCCGGAACCAGACCACCGATGCTGACGACGACGACATCATTGCCAGTGTACCCCAAAAGTACAGGACTAAGGCGCGACTCTTACTAGGCACACTACGTGGCGCTGGCTCACCACACATTTCGTGGAGTAAGCAGGGCGTTACGCGTATCGGTGGAACCGTCGTGCAGGACGCCAACATCGTTGATTTAATCAATGACGCTATGCGCGAGAGAAAAACGGCGAGACTGGCGGGGAGTCGGCAGTTTGCGCGGTTCCTCCGTATTGCTGGTATACCGCGCGAATTTATTGGCAATCAGCGTCTATGGACGGAGGGGAGCAACACGACGCCTCTCAGTAATCAGCCACGGCGTCGTGTAACAATCGTACCGCGCCCAATCGACACGACTCAGAGCTCGTCCACGGAGGAGGAATTTGGCGAGGCGTTTCAGGAAGTGTTTAGAGACTCAGGGGAAGCAGAAGAGGTAGTGGGGAAAAGACATACACGATCCGTGTCGGCTAGTACAGCCAACGATACCGAGAAAAAGAAAAGATTAGAATGGTTAAGGCTGCCGTGAAACAGAAGAAGAAGGCGGGTGATGACGGACTTCTGAGGCGTCTTTATTACACACCAGCAGAACCTTCTTCGTACGCCGGTATCGGTAACCTCGAGCGATCGGTTAAGGGTAGGGTAAAGCGAGATTCCGTCGTACATTGGTTAGAGGCGCAGGACGCGTATACGCTGCATAAGCCCGTACGTCGTACGTTTCAGCGCCGCTCTTACGCCGTCAGCAATATCGACGATGTTTGGGAGGCCGATCTCGTGGACCTTCGCTCGTTGAAGGAGTACAACGATGGTTACACGTATATACTTGTAATAATCGATGTACTCAGCAAATACGCTTGGGTCGAGCCTTTACGCGATAAGTCCGGTGCAACGGTAGCAGCGGCATTCCGGAGGGTTTTGACACGTAGTAAGAATAGGATACCCGTGTACCTACAGACAGACAAAGGTAAAGAGTTTACCAATGGCGTATTGCAGCGTCTGCTCGAGGAGCTCGGCATAGGATTCCGCGTAGCGCGCAGCCCCGACGTAAAGGCAGCTGTCGTCGAACGCTACAACCGTACTCTGAAGGAGCGTATGTGGCGTTACTTTACACATAGAAACACGCGGCGGTACATAGATATTCTTCAGAGCCTCGTGGAATCGTACAACAGGACACGTCACTCTGCGATAAGAATGCGTCCAGTCGACGTAACCATGTATAATGCCGCTACGGCTCGTATGAACCTATCCATGCGATACGCCACAGCGAGCCCGCGTACCCCTAAATACGGTGTCGGTGACCTGGTACGCATCAGTAGCGCTAGGAACCCTTTCGCGAAAGGTTACGAGGGGGGTTTGACTCGAGAGATTTTTAAAATCGTACGCCTAGGTACAACGAGAGAACCACCCGTCTACATCTTAGAAGATCTCGCCGGCGAGGAGATTGACGGTATTTTTTACGAGGAGGAGCTCGTTCGAGTCCGCAAGGACCTCGCAAAGGACACGTTTCTCGTCGATCGTGTTATAAAACGAAGCGGCCGTGGGAAAGCCCAAAAAGTACTGGTCAGCTGGGTCGGTTACCCCGAGAAATTTAATTCGTGGATTCCGGCTGCCCGCTTAAAGAACAATGAAGGACCAATTTTATCTCGTTCTACCCAGTAACAGCAGTATGTCGTACTATCCCGAAAATAAAACTACCAGTTTTACCACGCATCTACCGCATCAGATCGATTTACACGGGGCATGGGCTGTTGCTCTGGTCGAAATACAGATCCCTATGACCTTTCTTCACGTGCCCGCAGCGTTAAAAGACTGGGATCACGTGGGCATTGTCACCACCCGCACCAAACCGCGGAAGAACCACAAAGAACCGATAGTGGGTCTTATGATAACGGGTTCTAACGTGGCGCACGGTGTTTATGACGACGTAAAGACACTCGTTGACGAAATAAACGCTACCAGGGCTATGAAGGGCCGTCTGCAATTAGAGCTCTGTAGAGGCCGTTACGCTAGCGTATCGCTAGTCTCTACCGATAACGATCTAGACGACCCACACGAACTGAGACTCTGCCGGTCTCTGGCGCGCATCCTAGGTTTTCCCGAATCGGTCGTGGTATCGAAAGCACAACCCGTTGTGATGGCCGATCAGCCGATTAGCCTGATCAACGCCCTACCTAAGATGCTTTTTGTTTACACAGATGTCTGCGAGCCGTATATCACCGGAGACGTCCAAACACCCTTGCTTCGTGTGGTTCCCCTGCAAACGGATAACAAATACGCTTACGCAGCCATGAAAGTACTCTCGTTTTCACCGTTAAAGTATATACCGCTGCTCCGCACGACTTTTCAAACGATCGACATCGATATAAGAGATCAACTAGGCGAACCTCTACCATTCGAATCAGGGACGCTCTCCGTAACACTACACTTTAAACGGCTAGACTGATGGCTCAATACACCGACTACTACGAGTCGCAGATCGGTGGGGGATATTCCACGAAATTTCGGGTATTCGCGGGGTCGCCTTATCAGCGAGGACATGGTATTGGTAGTTTTCTCGGTGGTCTGTTTCGGCGTGTGTTACCTTTGCTATCGAGAGGAGCCCGAGCCGTCGGTAATGAGGCGGTGCGCGCGGGCATGAATATCTTGACGGACGTCAGCGAGCGCGGCGCTCCGTTGAAACAGGCGTTTCGCACCAGGGCCACCGAATCGGGTATGAATCTTAAACGTAAGGCGGAGGCGAAAATTGACGAGCTCATGAAAGGATCGGGCTATAAAGCTGTAAAACGACCACGCGGCACCCACTCTATCATCGGCGTCGCTGGAAGGAGCATCGCCTCAAGAACTGCTAACAAGCGTAAGAGACGTACGGGGAAGAAGGCTGCTCCGCGTCGAAAAAAAAAGTAGTAAAAAAAATAAAGTCAAAAACTAAGAAACCCAAAAATCGTCGTAGGATCGCTAGTAAGAAAGTAAAGCGGAGTGTGCTGGATATCTTCTCCTAAACGCTACCTCTATCATGGCCTTTCTACACGCACACTCCTGCGAGTGTATGAAATCGGAGCTCGAGCTCTTTACACTGCCACCGACACAGACCACTATAGAGAGCGCGCAGTGGGTACACTACAAGCTCATCTCATCGCTGACCGATGACTCGCCCATTGAATTTGTCGTGCCGGGTAACGGCGACGAGTACCTCGATCTAGCACACACCATGCTGAGTTTACGCGTGCAGCTACGATCCAAGGATGCGTTAGCCCCTGACGCTCTGAGCAAAGCAGCCCCTGTTAACAATCTGCTACACTCGCTGTTCAATCAGGTGGACGTGTTTCTTAATCAGAAACTCGTATCACCGCCTAATAACGCGTACGCTTACAGGGCTTACATAGAGACGCTATTAAATTACGGGCCCGCTGCTAAGGGGTCGCACCTTTCGAGCGTGCTCTGGTACAACGATACGCCCGGCCATATGGACGATACAGCGGGCAAGAATATAGGCCTCGCGAATAGGCAAGCGTTCGTCGGTAAAGACAGGACGGTCGATCTGATTGGTCATTTACACTGCGATGTGTTTAATCAAGAAAAATTTTTATTAAATGGTGTTGAGCTCCGTTTACGCCTCGTACGCACGAGAGACGGTTTCTCCCTCATGGATCCAAAGAGCGAGTGTTCTTTACATATAACGGAGGCCACGCTCCTCGTTAGACGCGCCAAAATAAGCCCCGGTATTCTAATTGCTCATTCTAAAATGCTATCAAAGACAACTGCAAAGTATCCGCTTACGCGTGTAGAGGTCAAGGCGCTGACGATGCATGCCGGCTTGCACGGTGGTACTATGGACAACGTGATTCTCGGCCAATTACCTAAGCGTATTATAATAGGCTTCGTCGATAACAAGGCCTTCAATGGCAACTATCAACTCAACCCGTTCAATTTTAAAAACTATTGTATTAATTTCCTATCGCTGTACGTCGACGGTGTTCAAGTACCCTCGAAAGCATTGCAGACAGATTTCGGTAAAGCCGGTCTTTACGTGGACGCGTATCATACCCTCTTCAGTGGCACGGGTATACACTTCCTCAACGAGGGTAATTCGATATCTAGGAACGCTTACGCAGACGGCTACTGCCTGTTCATTTTCGATCTCACACCTGATCTCTCGGCAAATAGCAACACCCACTGGAACCTGATCAAGCACGGTAGTGTACGAATTGAGGTACGCTTCGACGAACCGCTGGCCACCACCGTGAACTGTATCGTTTACGCTGAGTACGACAACGTTCTGGAGATCGACGCCTCGCGGCAAATCGTCATAGATTACGGCGGATAAACAATCGAAGAAAATACATAGGTCAGCAATTTTGGGTATGCGTCATCGTCTTTTGTGCACTCGGTATCGCCTGTGATCGTCAGCATCGCCGTTAGTTTCTCGTTGAACGCCTTCGAGTTAGCACCGCAGCGATGGATTTCGTGATCGAGATTGAGTACTTCAAAGACTCCGAGGGACGTCTGGCGCCGAAGGAGATCGGCGTCGTGGCTGTGGAAAGAAAATACATAGGCCACTGGATCGTTTCACCACCCTGCGATTTCAACGAATTACCACCGACGATCAGAAGCGAGAACAACACCATGACCCGCTATCGACACGGTCTAGAGTGGTTCGACGGTGGTGTAACGTACAAACAGCTATACAACAATCTCCGAAATATTGCCGGTATTTCGCGGAGCATATACACGCGAGGTCTAGAGAGCGTACTTTTTCTGCAGACCGTTATGGCAAGGGAGGTTATAAATTTGGATGAAACTCCCGATAACTCACCATACGAGGACTTCCCACCGAATCGTGACCATTACGAGTGTATCGTTCACGCGTGTAAGGAGAGCCGAGGATCGTTTACCTGCGCTCTGAACAACGCCTTACGCCTTGAATTCTGGCTTCGAAATAACGGGCCGCATATATGAACACGCTAGACCTTTACCTTGGCCTTCGCGGTATATCGGAGCATACGACGGGTGTCTACGCAGCTGATAGAATACCTCGAAGCTGGTCGAAACCCGCTGCGATTATCGCCAACACGGACGACCATACGAAGCCAGGAGCACATTGGGTTGCCATGTACGTGGACGCTGACGGAGACGGTTACTACTTTGACAGCTACGGCTTACCACCGCTGAATCATCACCACGCATCGAGACTCCGACGGAACTGTCGATCCTTCCGATGGAACACCCAGCAGCTTCAGAGCGAGACGTCAACGGTGTGCGGCCAATTCTGCATGATGTTTCCACACTACCTCTCCTCAGGCTTCGGGATGCATGCCTTCCAGAATGTATTTAGTACTGATTTGCGGAAAAACGATAGAATTGCCCGAGAGTACCACGACGCTTTTGTGCGAAAGAAGCGTTTGGCTGATCGCCAGTATGCGCACGATAATAAGATCTATGGTGGCGGTGGCGGCGGTAGGATACAATATTCACGGTGTAAATACGGATACATGTGTTAAGGCTTGGTTCATTAAAGAGATTTCCTGTTTACAATTGTTTTTTTTTATTAGTAGTAGCTGATTATTTAACAATGTACTGTTATATAAAAAATTAAAAAAAAAAAATAGTATAAGTATATAGTATAAGTATATATATAGTAAAAAAATAGTATAAGTATATATAGTAAAAAAATAGTATAAGTATATATAGTATAAGTATAGTATAAGTAGTAATAAGTAATGTTAATAATAGCCAAGTATAATATAGTATAAGCAGTAGTAATAGTAATAAGTAGTATAATTAATATGTATCGTTAATAATAATATGTAATTGTGTAATTTGTGTATATGCGTCCTTATTGCTCGCTGGGTTCGACCCGCCCGACTCCCCAGCGCAGTAGGCTGTCCCTATTGTGGGTGTAATAGAATACGCACCCGGGGCATGAACCGGGTGCGTACTCCATCATGACCCGCTGGCCGCAGCGCTCGCACCGCCCATCATGAAACGCTATTCGGTTGTCTAGCAGCAGGTAGTGCATCGGGTGTGGCCTGTATTCCGCCTGTATGTCCGCGGGTAGCGTGTGCACGCAATCTAGGCACAGCTCAAAGTACCCCCGGACATACAAGGGGCCATACAGGCACACCCCCGCATGCATAGCGTCGTAGAAGGGGTCCCCCAGGGCAGGAGCCGGTGAATCCCTGTCGGCAGCCTCCTCCTCCCCGAATGCGTCGCCGTTCCTTTCGCAGCTCTGCCGTGGCGCCATTTCTAGAAACATGTGTGAAAAAAAAACGAGCGTAAGACTAAGAAATACAAAAAGTACATATATACATATTTATATACATATACATAGCTCACAATTTATATTCGGGGTGGGGGAGGAACTTCTGCAGCCCCCTTCCTTAATAGATCCTCCCGGTTATCGCAGAAGTATGCGATGCAGGCTATACAGTCACCGGGTGCATACGCGTGCAGCACACACCGAGCACAGCGCACACAGATACCCGTACGCAGATGTATTGCGGGGTCAATCTTTAAGTGGTGAATTACGCGTGGCATAAACTGCGGTCTGTGCTCGGCGGGCTGCTCACGCATGCACCCGTAGCATAACCCCTCCCCCACGTCCCGTACGTAAACGCACCCGAACAAACACTGCCCTTCGTGGAAGGGGGCAAAGAACGTATTTAGGGGTGGCGGTAGCCCATCAAGGAGCGGCCCCTCAAACGGTCCTTCTGCCCCCTCGGGCGGCGTATCCGGGCGCCTTGGTGTCATAATCTGTAATATTTAAGTTTTTTTTAAAATAAATATGTTTAAGGCAAACCCTGTAGACTTAAAATTATTACACTTACCGGTCTAGTTAGTTTTATGTCGGATATCTGATGTCCGGTCTCTATCTGATATAGTAGCGTCTGATATAGTTGATAGGTTGATGTCTGTCTAGAAGTAAAGGAAAAGATAACGGCTATAAAAAACTTTTTTTAAAATCAAATAATATACTAAATAAATATATACGCTGTTATACGTACCACTCTTTGTTTTTTTTTATACCCTATAGGCTGTGTGTCTACCCTATAGACGACAGGCTGACGGCTCGTCTAGAAATAAACGAAAAGATAACAGATATACAAAAAACTTTTTTTTTTTAAATCAGATATCATACTAAATAAATATATACGCTATTATACATACCACTTTTTAAAAAAAATACGCGCTGCGTATGTGCTCTCGACTTTTACTTCGCTATCACTATCACTTCACTCGTCGCTTCTTTTTTTTTTACTCTTGCTGTATGGGCCCTTGTCACCACGGTAATGACAGGATGCTGCGAGGGCTGCTCACAGGTAACCATCTTTTTCCCCACCATGGCCCTTATTTTTTGCATAGTTGCACATAAGAGATATCCGTAGTAGGGGTTTACGCTGGCCGAGACTTCATATGGCTGGTCAAGACAGTGGTACCCCCTCTACGCCAGCCGTATTTGCGCATCCTTCGCTACATTGAGCGAAAGAAGGGCACCATCATTCCAACAGGTACGTGGTATGTGGAGGATTCACCCCAAGCAAAGTATTAGGGGCTGGATAGCCACCCGTCACTAGCTAAAGGTATCGAAAAAACGCATCGCCAATACGGGCGATACTTGTATAATATAAGGTATTTCTTAAAAAAAAAAGAACCGTGTTCTATTTTACCACGGGGACACTCTTAGGGTAATTAAAAAAGTTACCGACCGGTGGTCAGTGCATAATTACCGACCGTGATATGCCCCTGGGGACATACAGCGCCGCTGCTACTGAGTTTTGGGCCTTAGGACCAGGGCTGCGTGGTGGGGGGAGTGCCGCGTAGGGTAGCGGTGGGGAGAGAAGCCCACATGGGCGAGGGGGTGGCGCCATAGTGCGGTGCGGGGGGTCAGAGCGCTGCGCGATCCATGACTCATAGGGGACAGTGGTGGGGGTTTGTTGTGACGGCCAATAGTGGCCTGTAACTACTCAGGAGATACGAAAAATCGTACCTCTGTAGTACGGTAAGCATCGAAAGCTGGGGTTGGCTAAGAAATGGATACAAGCGTATTGAAACATATTTTTATTGATAAAACTTACAATTTTAAGCCGATCTTGCTCAGGAAGCTCTTAATCAAAGCTGGAACTCTTGCTAGCTATTAGTGGGCTAATTAAAACATTTAGTGGTCATTAATTAGTGGAACATTCTATGTATTATTGGTAGATAATTCTAGAGTGCGTTGACTTCCGTGTTAGAAAATCGGCACTGACTACAGCGCCCCTAGCTCAGAAGCACTTTATTTTTTGAACTTTTTCTTTTGCCAAATAATTATTAGTTTTATGCACTGAACTCTAACTATACTGGAATCCGTACGCCTGTATTCAGAGGTAATCCGGTCAGCGCGCAGCTGTCTCACTCACATGATGGATGACGTTGTCGTTTTCGAATTGAACTGCGTATGTGGTGTACAAGCCCTGCGAAAATGTTGTCCTGCCGACATATCAGTGCCAGCCGTGGTGCAATGGAAAGAGCACTGAAATATAAGTACATAGAAATCCTATCTAGGCTCCATCATATAAATATAAAAACGACAAAAAAATATTTAGCAGACTTCGAAATAAAATATATGTGGCACTATTTCAGGTTATGTTATATTGGGTTAGTCCCACTGAACTATACTCAACATGGAACGAGTGCACAGTAGTAACAGCGCGAGCCGAGAGAGATAGCATTCTTATAGTGGGATCCATCTTTTTCTAAGAGTTTTAGCCAATGAGGTTCCTAGACTTGGCGTCTCGTTTCCATAGATACCGTGACAAGCAGGAGTGTGTTGCGCTGGGAGTCTCCTGTTTCCCTAGAAATATGCCAGGCCGGTAGTCCGCGCGTGCAGCAATGTGCTAAGTCAGAACTAAAGGCGGCCTGGCAACCGAAATGAAGAACTAATAAAATCGCACAATAATCACTTTTCGGAAGTCCAGCTTATGGCTGCACATCCGAAAATCGGCAGTCTACAGTTAGAATCCGAACGGATAAGGTGGTCTCGTGGAGTAGACCCGGTACAAGGAACAGAAGGACCGAACGGTGCCTATATTTTCAAGGTCGACGTACGTCGACCGATTGTACAACACACACTTGATTGTTTCAATAAACCTATTCTGTTTTGTTATATTCACGCGAGTTCCAACTCCTTAATCGGCAACGATCCCAAAAATATCCTAGCCCTAACCTCTCTTATCGAACACCTTCGTTATCGAGACGTTACGGCACAACAAGTGTACATACCACTTTACCACCTATATTCCCTGAAATGCACCGGGAGGTTAGGTGGGCTGCTATGTTTAATTAAACCTCGGAAGCTCAGTTTTTAGTTTGTTGATATTTGTTTTGTAAAATTCTATTCGAAAATGTTTGACATTAAACAATAACATGTCGTGATTACAAAAAATAAATAACAATCCTATAATAGATTTTTTAATATTTTCAGCTTATGTTTCCAAACGTATATTTGTTACTTTGCCACTTATTTACGGACGTTACGTTGTTTACGTTGCCTCTGGAATCCATTTAAGGTACCGCTGGGTACCGCGTTAAAAAAATGACGAAAATTCCTGGTTCGGGACATCGGACGTCTTGATACAGCCCTGAACAACAAAGAGGTCGTCCACTATATCGGCCATCTCTCTCGGCTCGCGCTGTTACTACTGTGCACTCGTTCCATGTTGAGTATAGTTCAGTGGTTAGTCCTCCCCGTACGCACTGCTTTATCCCAGCTTCAACTTTTTCAGAGACTGTACAATGTGTAATATAGACAGGCTGCTACTCTCACCTGTGTCCTTGCTATCTCTCTCTGCTCGCCCCCACCAATGCCATACGGATTACAGTATAGATAGAGTTCAGTGGTTTTATGGTGGTTTTAGGTGACCAATTAAAAAATTTATTGGTTGCTCATTTTTTTGGAAAATGGAAAATAAAATTTGGAGTGTCAAGTTAGCCCTAAAAGTCATATTTTTTACACAAAAATTTTTTGTATGAAATCGATGCCAAATTTTTTGACGGTCACGAATTACCTAATTATAAAATTTGGTGGTAAGCGGGTTCGTCAAAAATAAAAAAAAATCGTACGCGACATCTTTTCAACCAATTGAGCGGCTTTCTCGAGATATCAAGGATGCAACTGGGGCTAACTTCATACTCCACAGATGCACGTACGGCTTTTTTTTTTTTTTAACGAGACTGCGTACCACCAAATGTTGTAATTAGGTAATCCGTTACCAACCAAAAATTTGGCATCAATTAAGTCCTTGCCGACTTCTGAAGATAATTTTAATTGAGAAATATGTATTAGATGTATGCAGCCTAGTTCACAGCTCCGCAGTACGGTCGCACTCGCTTTCCATGAATGGTCTTGTTTTCAACAAAACCGTTTACAAACAAGTTTTTTAATTAGGTAATCCGTGACCGACAAAAAATTTGGCATCGATTGCACACAAAGAAGTTATTTTTGTGAAAAATAAGACTTCTGAGGCTAACTTCATATTCAAAATTTTATTTTTTATTTGACAATAAAAGTGAGCAACCAACAAATTTTCTAATTGTTCCAACAACAACCAACACAAAACCAACAATTTTTTATCAAAAGAAAAAGTTCAAAAAATAAATGTTACAGTGCTAACTACACGTAGATGGCGCATGTTCCTTTTTGGGGATACAGCCATAAAGAAAGGAAGAAACAGGTATGTAACAGTATAGCTAACGGTATGGCTATCGTAAGCATAACGTTTGTTTCTGTTTGTAAAGTTAATCTGAGTGTTTTTATAGGTCCTTTTTCTCTACACACGTTTAATAGTATAAAAGTAAGGATTTAAATATACAAAAATTATTACATATTCAATATTTACGTACTGCGATCATAGACTACTTCGAATCTTATCAATTCTAGTGATAAGCGCATCTATCTATAGATAATCAAAATTTTCTACTGTATCGTAACAGGAAAGCCTGTGAAACTCAAACTGAAAGAATTATGCAAAGAATTGGAAATTGTACGGTAGTGCCTTTTTTGAGGACTGCATCCATTCAAAATGCTTATAGGAATATTCAACATTCGTATGTATTACAAGTTTTAGTATTGTTCACAATTTTATTGAATTACGGAATATTCATCTTGTATAGATGTAAAATTCTGATCATTGGTGGTGGAACAGGAGGTTGCACCATGGCAGCAAAATTTACAAAACAATATAAAGAACCTAAACAGGTTATTGTTGTCGAGCCAAGTGATGTAAGTAAGTTCATGTATTATAAATTTAATATATATGAATTTCTTAATATGAATTATTATATTTTAGATTCATTACTATCAACCGCTATTTACTTTGATCGGAGGAGGTATAAAATCATTCAAATCGTCAAATAGGCCTATGGCACAGGTTCTTCCTCGCAATGCTAAATGGATAAAAGACAGTGTAATTACCTTCCAGCCAGAATCCAATAATGTAATAACAAGCAATGGTGACACTATTCAATATGAAATAATGATAGTTGCTATGGGCTTACAACTTTACTGGGATAAGGTACAGAAAACCATATATCAAAACTGCATATCAAGCACATTTCTAAAAATCATAATAATTTAACAGATTCCCGGATTAATAGAAGGTCTCAAAAATCCTGATTCTCAAATTTGTTCAATCTATGGTCCTGAAATGGTAACTGAAGTCTTTGATAAGATAAAGAAGGTCTCAAATGGAACGGCAGTCTTCACTTTTCCTAACACACCAGTTAAATGTCCTGGTGCACCTCAAAAAATCGCTTATATTGCCGAAGATTATTGGCAACAGGTGCGTAATGGTTCTGCTCTTCCAGAAATTCTAATATATAAAAATATAGCGTATCTTCTTTTTGCATCATCATTTCTCTCCATTTGTATTTGTCAAATTGCTGGTATTCTTGCATAAATATGCGAGAATACCAAATACAAATATTTGGTGAGGAATGGAATAGTGTTAATTCTGTTCTTATGAGTGGAAAGAATCAAGTGATATTTGATATGTGATTCCTATCAATGCCATCATGTTTTTTTTCTTATGCATTATTTTTCAAAATAAAGCCTTTTATATACTATAGTAGAGATACTGTCTCCTTTTTTAACACTTGAGGGTATGAATACTATAATAAAATAATTTTAAAAATGGAGTACAGCGATGCAATATATAAAGAATAACAGTTAAAACGTTCGAAAAGTTAATTAATCACAGATAATAAATATTTACAGAAGAAGATTCGAGATAAATTACAAGTGGTATATAATACATCTTTACCAGACATTTTTGGCGTAAAAAAATATGCTGATTCTCTGTGGGCTGTATGCAAGAAAAGGGGTATTATGGTGAACCTCCAGACAAATCTTTTGAAAATTGATCCAGACAATCGAGAAGCTATTTTTCAGAACTTGAACGATCCAGAAAAGACATTTGTCCAAAAGGTAGGGCTTTATCACTATGAACACTTGAAATTAAAAATGGTTTACAAACATAGATCTTATAGATTTTTATTTTGTTTATGGTTCAAACCATGCTATCTATTCAGTATTTATCTATTCATATTTAATATGGCTTTATTTATATAAGGTATTCGAAAAGTGACGCACGCGAGTATTATGATTAAATTCTATGTAAACAATTGAGAATTGCATCGTTTAGCAGAATACACTTTTCAGATACTTAGTTGTAAATTTAGTGATTTTCGGTGTATAAACACCCGGTTGGTAATAGATCACTCGCCCATGTGTAAATCTACTCAATGATATTCATTTATGGCTCACGAGCATGGTAACTATGGGATTGCTGATCCACGAATGAGTATTATTCAGTAGGTCATAGCCCATGGGCATGGTATTTATCGCCAGCCATGCGCTCACATGCCAAAAAATAACAAGTTTAACATTTATTATCTTCGGATTTTGACTAAAAAATATAGTACTAAAACGTGTTTTTCATTTTTTTCTACGTAGAATTCAACCGTATTATTCGCATGCGTCACTTTTCAAACACCGCGTATATTATTTCTTGTTGCTTTAGAAAGCTCCCCAAATGAAGATCAAAAATGCCTTCAAAAATAACTACGGAAAAAAATGCTACAGTACTTTTAATAAGAAAGGCATTATTGCTCCCTTGTGTACAAGTGGTGATTTTTCTCGAGTTTTCCGATTAGTGCGACTCATCCGAATTACCTTAGAAAATAATTTTAATGTATTTACTTTGCTCCCTCTACAGGGAGCCTTCTCAGATCAATCGTACTAGTCACGCTACGGAATACTCGGAAATATAGATTTTATTGGTCAAGAAATCCTATGAAATAAGTGACGTGATTTCGCTACTATTAGGGATTGGTACTATTGGTATCTTTACTGTGAAATAATTATTTCATTTAGTATGCCTTGCTTCATGTAACGCCTCCAATGGGTCCACCTAGTATTTTAAAAAATCATAAAAATTTGACGAACGATGCTGGCTTTTTGCGTGTGGATCCGAAAACTCTTCAACATGAACAATATACAAATATATTTGGCATTGGCGATTGTACCAATACACCGAACTCAAAGACAATGGCTGCGATATGTAAGTACCTATATTTATTAATAGTTCATATAATATTGCATTATATTTAATATTTTCACAGCATCTCAATCGAAAGTCGCATATAGAAATGTAATGGATTACTTGGCTAGAAAAGAAATACGTTCAGTTTACGATGGTTATGCATCGTGTCCATTAGTAACTGGGTATGGAAAATGTATTTTGGCAGAATTTGATTACAAGTTACAGCCTTTGGAAACTTTCCCGTTTGATCAAGGAAAAGAGTATTACATGATGTATTGGCTGAAGAAGACTTTCTTTCCTTTCTTGTATTGGAACCTGATGCTTAAGTAAGTGTAAATTAGTAAGTAAGCTTTCTGTTTGACAAATTGTTTAAACGATTTTTTAATTTATTTTAGTGGGAATTGGGATGGCCCTGAAGTTTTTCGAAAATATTTTAATGTTTTTAAAAGGAAGAGCACTGAATCTGTCAATTAAAAAATATACTTCAAGAAAGTGGAGAATATGCTATTGTATGTACATACACAGCCTGCTACCTATTTAACCTTTGAGCTTCGTACCTTATTTTTACTGTACTTGACCGGTACACTGACCCAAAAGGGGACACGAAGTTCAAATGACAATTGTGACGTTCCTAATTATCGTAGAATAATTTTTTTTTAATTAAAACTTAGAGTTTCTACTTTTTAAACATCTAATCAATTGTTTGATTATCTCAATTTCTAGCGTTTTGTTCTTAAATTTTTTATATCTCCACATTTATTACAGATATCGAGATGATCTTTGTGCGATTTTAAAGTTGAAACTGTGAAGTTTCATGTAGTATCGATGATGTTTCATTTATTACAAATTATTCATTTTATCCATGAAGGTGAAGTCCGACTATGGGATATATTCAAGGGTATAGTCGTAAACGGAGTAATTTGGGTGGCATTTCAATGATGAAACTTTTTTATGCTAAAATACAAAATTAATATATTTATTAAAGATAATTAAGCAAAATTACGCTGTGACATATTTGCATTCGACACACAATGAGCAACGATGTTAGAATATTCTTCAGGATCTGTCTCCCAGTCTGGACAATAGTCGCTGTTGCAATCAGCCATTTACAAAAATTAAAATAAAAAAAATGTTCATCTATGAATTATTTATAAATTTGGTTTATAAACTGTCTTTCTCTTATACAAATAATTAAAATAAACATGTACTTACATTTTATCAAACTTATTGGCTCACATACAAAAAATAATTGAACAATCACGAAAGCGTGAAATTTCACTGTTTTGGCACACTGTCCCCTTTTGAGTCAACACATTCCTTCCGGATGTAAATAACACAAAGGTGTGTGGGTAACTGATGAAATTCTATTCATGGCTTATTGTCAAACCCCTAATGGATTTTTCATCTGCCTGCCGAAATCGTAAGGTTGAGTTCCTTTTGAATATTTTCAACTTATAGAATTTTGGTCGTCCCCTTTCGGATACAAGGGCCGCGCAGGGTTTAAATAATATATCAATACTCTGTATAGTATATGATTTTTTCGACAGAACTTGTTAAGAGGACTGAGGAGCACACAGGGCGGATTATAGAGCGTACTTACCAAAAATCGCAAATAACAGGATTTTTACATGAATGTTTTCCCGAAGCGGGTGCAATGGTACATTTTGCAGGATTAATACTTATTTTGGCACAACTTTCGTAAAAATTAATCGTAAACTGAAGGAGACATTCGACATGCATTCTGTTTTATTGAACAGACTATAATGTCCGCCTACTAAAGAACACATTTCATTTGGCCAACTGGTGCAATTGACCGAAAGATGATTCGGGCAAGCGATAATTCGGAAAAATGCTGGATCGGATAAACGGCAAATCGTGCGTTTGGCAATTTGGATGAATGGGTCTCTATCAGGTTTTCGGAACAAGTGCCTGAATAATCACCTTCCCGAACATTCATCTTTTTGAACGTTCATTTTTTCGAACATTTAAGCAAATCTGGCGAGGTGAGTTCGTTAACCACCAAAGCTCTGACGAGCACTCCAACGATGTTCAGTCCTCTGCATTGAAGTTGATTTCCGCTGCGATGATGTTATGGATTTTCAAATTTTATAAAGGCTTTAGAAATAAAAATGCAGGTGCTATTGGAGAATACTATCACTAACTTTATTTATTTTAACTATAATGCGGTTTAGTCTAAATCAATCTACCTTAACCCCCAGAGGCCACACGGGTGCAAATCGGGCAGGCCAAAAATTTCAAATGCCCCTCTCTCGTAGGACACGCACAGTGGAGCCCTCTAACCTATACGATAATTATGTCTATACACTACGTGCGTGAAGTTAGCACTGTAACTTTTACTATTTGAATTTTTTCTTTTGCTAAAAAATTGTTGGTTTTTGTTGGAACAATTACAAAATTTGTTGGTTGCTCATTTGTTTGGAAAATGGAAAATAAAATTTGGAATGTGAAGTTAGCCCCAAAAGTCTTATTTTTCATAAAAATAACTTTCTATTGTGTGCAATCGATGCCAAATTTTTTGTTGTTCACGAATTACCTAATTAAAAAATTGGTTGGTAAGCGGTTTCGTTGAAAACAAAAGAAAACCATTCCTCGACAACGGGGGTAGCCATCTGTCTATAATAGTTTACATGATATTATCTAACATTTAATCAGTTAGCACAAAGTGACGCAACAGTATGGCAAAACCAATGAGGTACCACAATATTGAAGCTAGTAAACCGAGTTCTCGTACTTTATCTTACGTGAAATTGTAAGAAGCTGAATATTTTTTTTAATATAGACGATATATGTATACAAAGGGCTTTTCAACCAATCGTGCGGCTTTCTTGAGATATCGAGGATGTAATTGGGAATAACTTCACACTCCACAGATGCACGTACGGCTTATGTTTTCAATGAAACCGCTTACTAGCAAATTTTTTAATTAGGCAATTCGCGACCAACAAAAAATTTGGCATCGATTAAGCCCTTGTCGACTTCTGCAGATGATTTTAATTGAAAAATACGAATTAGACGTATGTAGCCCAGTTCAGAGCCACGCAACACGGCTGCCCCCGTTGTCGAGGAATGGTTTTCTTGTTTTCAACAAAACCGCTTACCAACAAATTTTTTAATTAGGTAATTCGTGACCAACAAAAAATTTGGCATCGATTAAGCCCTTGTCGGCTTCTGCAGATGATTTTAATTGAAAAATACGAATTAGACGTATGGAGCCCAGTTCACAGCCACGCAACACGGCTGCCCTCGTTGTCGAGGAATGGTTTTCTTGTTTTCAACGAAACCGCTTACCAACAAATTTTTTAATTAGGTAATTCGTGACCAACAAAAAATTTGGTATCGATTGCACACAATAGAAAGTTATTTTTATGAAAAATAAGACTTTTGGGGCTAACTTCACATTCCAAATTTTATTTTCCATTTTCCAAACAAATGAGCAACCAACAAATTTTGTAATTGTTCCAACAAAAACCAACAAAAAACCAACAATTTTTTAGCAAAAGAAAAAATTCAAATAGTAAAAGTTACAGTGCTAACTTCACGTACGTCTATACACTAGTGTAATTGTCGAGCAGCAGCTTGGCATCAATCGTCATACAGCCATTGTGTATTCAGCAGCGAAAAGTAGGCGAGGTGCACATTTGCACCCCTGTGGCTTCGGCGTTAGAAAAAAAGTGCAATTTTTTTTGGAGCTTTCGCGATAAATAACATATTTTCATTTTGCTGTCGTCCAATATGTAACTACTCTTACTCGTTATGATAAAATTTTAACACGAGAGGACACGTGGGTCACATGCAAGCTGTGTGAAAGTCAGCAGACAACACGCACGCGAATGAAGTGCGCCTCCTGCTTTTGACGCATGTGCGACGACCATCGGGCAGGTTTATGTGTTAATTGCGTTAATAACATTAATTAATATATATTTTTAATTCAATACTATTAATGTAAACAATAAATATGAATATTATAAGCGACATTTTGAAAATAAAGTATTTTTTTTGTATTCTACAGTATTTTTCATATTTGCGAAATTACCATTATTTCAAGCCCCTGTTAAAATTAGTTATTTATAATTTATTGAAGAAATGATTTTTTCCCACTTCAGTACCTTTATTTTCCCAAAGGGTCTTTGACTTATCTCTTAAAAAAAAAAAAATACAAACTTTTTCGTAAAAATTGAATTTAACATTTTTCTTTTTTGAAAAAACCTATTTATCTGTGACAATGTATTTTTACGCTTTTGCGTATGAAATATTTAAATTCCTAGGGAAATTCTACCCCATATTTATACCTTTATCGATCAAAAAAGATTAAGCCAGAGAGAAGAAATTAAGATTTAAAAAAGTAAAAACCATATTTGCACCCGTGTGGTCTCTACGTGATTGGAAAGAGGTGTGGCCTCTGGGGGTTAACTGAATCTCGTTAATGACTCTACAATATAGACTCTCTTGGGTTCCAAACGATACAGTCCTCTGTAGCTTTCATGCACGCATCCGTGATCATACACATTCATATATTCTACCCGTTCTGGAGGTCCACCGTCTGGCGCTTAGCTATCTGGACCAAAGCTCGAGGGCCTTGTTCTCATGCACAAAGAACTCATGCACACCCTATCCTTAGTTTATTTGGGAAGCACATTACAACGTCACTGCTCAACCGATCATTCCGCTCGCTCGCCGAGCCTCTCAAGTACCAGAGAACATAGAAGTAACAGGAACAAGAGGGTCCGTGTTAGAATTTGGCATAGATATAGAGCTACCGTTTATTGCCGACAGAATGCGCGCGGATATATTAGTGTGACAGACACATAGAAAGACTCGAAGCCGTGCCCAGGGGGGTGACACCTCCGTGAACTTGGCCGGCACACTTTGACTTTTTGAACTTTTTCTTTTGCAGATCGTTTGTTGGTCGTTTGTAGGTATTTGTTGGATTAATAAAAACATTTGTTGGTTAACGGTTTATTAAAAATAAAAAAGTATGTGAAGTTGGCCGTGATTTTTTTATTTTTTCATCTATCTTTGTTTTTCACGTGGCCAATCGATGCGGAATCGTTTGTTGGTCTCAAATAATCCAATTAGTATATTTGTTGGATCGTTATTTCAATAAAATAAGCAAAAAACGTATTCGGTGCAATGTACGCAGGACGGTCATACGACCACGGGAAGTTGGCCGTAATTTTTTTATTTTTTCATCTATCTTTGTTTTTAACGTAGCCAATCGATGCGGAATCGTTTGTAGGTACCGAATAAACTAATTAAAACATTTGTTAGATGACGATTTCGCTTAAAATAGCGAAAAACCATCTACCGTCTCGCTGGCCGGGAGTGGGGGTAACGCATGGAATATGCGATGTGAAGATAGCCGGAAATATAATTAAGAGGTCAAAACTGCAAGCTAATGTTAAAAAAAAAAAACTAATACCTTGGGGTGTGACAGCATTGGAATTCTTAGCTAATCTAACCTAACTTAACCTAACAAATGTTTTTATTAGTTTATTCGGGACTAACAAACAATTCCACATCGATTGGCCACGTGAAAAACAAAGATAGATGTAGAAATAAAAAAATTACGGCCAACTTCCCGTGGTCATATGACCGTCCTGCGTACATTGCACCGAATACGTTTTTTGCTTATTTTATTGAAATAACGATCCAACAAATATACTAATTGGATTATTTGAGACCAATAAACGATTCCGCATCGATTGGCCACGTGAAAAACAAAGATAGATGTGTTACGTCCGCGTGGAAAATCAGACTTTAGGTGCGTGGTCCATAATCAAAATGTCAGAGGACTGAACAGTGGGGTCTGGTTTTCATCACATAGCAACCCTAGGAAATAGTTATCTGGCATATGGGTCTTGGGTCTACCGATAATGGGGTGCATCCAACGGAAAATGTTATAGAAATATTTTGTCTACGGCTTGACCGTTATTGCCGTTATTTATGCGATGCACATGCGGACGTACTCGACTTTATGACTCCATGACCTTTCCTAGAAAATCCCACTAAAAACTCCTTATTCAGTTACAAAGAAGTCATCCTAGTCCAATCCTGATCCAGAAATTCTTTCACCCTTATGCAGAGTACCCCCGCCAAAATTTCCAGCACCAATCAGTTAATTTCCTTAACCACTCCACGCTCTTTTTCCTAAAAACTTCTTAACTAAACCAATAGTAATGATCCTCGACCCCACTCCGACAATCCACCCCCGCTAACTAACATCCCTAATTTTCTCTAAGACTCATCCTCATTCTCTTCCGATCCGTCGAGTAGTCAGTTCTTATTTTACTCCGCTCCCTAACTTCTCATTATAATTCTTAGTGTTATTTTCATCCGCTAATTTACATAGTACCAGTCAATATTGTTTTCGCTTGCTATCAAGTAGATTGCGCTTGTAGAGCTTGTTCACTGTGCATATTCATAATAAATTTCACTCATTTGCTCACTTAATTTTGCTTTATATATATACAGGGTGTCCCAGAACTACCTGACCAACGGGGTATAGCGGTGTTCGGGAGGCACCACTGATCACGAAAATGACCTTCCTTTTGTCCGGAAGGTCATAGTTTTTAAATGGGAGCAGGTCAAAGTTGACCAATCAGAGGAAGGCGTCGAGAGAAACGAAGGCACCTGCGAACTCTGAGTTTTCTTCCCTCGCTTTTGTTTCTCGGTACTTCGGGCAGGATGACGTCAGCCGAAGACATACATATTGGAAACAAGAAACAAGCTACCGAGAAACAAAAGCGAGCGAAGAAAACTCAGAGTTCGCAGGTGCCTACGTTTCTCTTGACGCCTCCCTCTGATTGGTCAACTTTGACCTGCTCCCATTTAAAAACTATGACCTTCCGGACAAACGGAAGGTCATTTTCGTGATCAGTGGTGCCTCCCGAACACCGCTATACCCCGTTGGTCAGGTAGTTCTGGGACACCCTGTATAATCTAAAACCAACCTCTTGTACATCGCAAACATCTTCGACGACCATAAACAGCAGAAGCAAGGTAAGCATACTCAAAATATTATTGGTGACGGTACTTCTTAATTGTGTTGTATAATCATAAATGTTAGATTTTCTAAGTTCAATTATTTAGTTGGTGGCGGGTTTTCATCTAATTAGAAGCTTTAAAATCAATCCTATTAAATACCCAGTACAATTCATCCTTCCCTTGGTAATTAGAGGCATAGCCCAATCCCGAGTAAAGTGCGCAAGCATTGACTCAAAACAGGGCAAATTAATAGTATATTACGGTTCGGTAAAGGCACCAGTCTAAAGCCTCCATTCTGGTTTGGACGTAACATACGTAAATTTTTGGGGGCTCGTCCGGGATCTCAATTGCTAGGGAGGTATGAATACTCGATCAAAATCTAAAAAGGAACAAGATAAAGTGTCGGGACAGGGATTAGACGATTCTTTCGAAATCGATCCTCAGCAAGACCCTTTTAGGCCTAGACATAGTTTAGCTCACGAAGAAATAGCGGCGATTCCACGCGAAACAAGGGAGGTAGATATAGAAAAAGAGGAACAGGAGATCGAAAAACTTGCTTCATTAATTCCTGTGGTAGTAGAATCTCAACCCAATCCAGGAACTAGTGAGGAATATTACCAGGGACTAGAGAAGGATATTAGAAAAATAAATAAATCTTTTAAGGAACTTCTTCCACAATCCTTAACACCAGTAGATACGATGACCAGTAACAGTCAATTAGTTTCACTGAGGGACGCTCTTCAAGTAGTTCCCGAGTTTGATGGTGATAATATTCCCTTAAGCGAATTCGTGGCAGGATGCGAGGAAGCAAAAGCCATGATTCCTGCAGAGGTCGAGGTAAATCTGGCTAAAATCATACGCGCTCGTATCACAGGAGAGGCTAGGAAGACGATAATTGGACAGCGGTTTACAACAGTCAATGAAATCATTAATTATTTGGAGGGAATCTTCGCGCCAGCTAAATCAGTCTATAGGCTACAAGGAGAGTTAGGTAATATATATCAAGAAGAGAATGAGCGCGTCATCACCTACGCCAATAGGATTAAAGAAATAGGGAATCAAATCATGGAGGTACATAAGTTAGAAAATAGTGGAACTTAAGTAGTTAAACAAGGAGAGTTCTGGATCAAGATTCCTGCACCGACATATTACCGGCATCCGGGTTCTCATCCGTGCTAAGTTGGGACGTGGGGCCCCCTAGGTTAGCGACGTTGGCGCCCCCTAGGTTAGCAACGTTGGCGCCCCCTGTGGATGGTAAGTTAGGACGATTGGGCCCCCTATGAAAGATTTCTGCTTACCGACGGCGCCGAAAATTTTGGGTGCTGCGCGCGCGCAGGAGTCGACGACGCCGACCTCTTCATCGGCTGACGTCATCGGAAGGGGGCCCTAGTTTTACGTCAGGTGTCAGGGATTTTACGTCAGGTGTCAGGGATTTTACGGCAGATTTCAGAAATATTACGGCAGGTATCAGGGATTTTACGGCAGATTTCAGAAATATTACGGCAGATTTTAGGAATTGTACATCAGACGTAATTGAGTACATTGACCTTCCGAATTTTGTACTTGCGATCCCGAGGCAGCTCCTACCCTTTACCCCTCCCCGCAGACTAGCATGTAGAGTCGGTGGAGATCAAAAATGACCCTTCGTATGTCACCCGAAGAATTCCAATGACATTTCATCATCGTTATAACCCCCCCTGTTCCTCCTCCTCCGCCTCTATCGTTCCGCTACGATACAGTGACCTTGGAGAGACGGTAAAAATCAAAGGAAGTGTCGAATAACCCTTTGTACGTTGCCGAAAAAATTGTTTACAATAATTTAATGTGCACTATTTGTTCGAGAAGAATTGCGCATCGGGACGGTGGTGGATCTTTGATGTCAAAGAATTTAGATGTCACCTCTATCGTTTCGCTACGATACAGTGACCTTGGAGAGACGGTAAAAATCAAAGGAAGTGTCGAATAACCCTTTGTACGTTGCCGAAAAAATTGTTTACAATAATTTAATGTGCACTCGAGAAGAATTGCGCATCGAGACGGTGAATCTTTGATGCCAAAGAATTTAGCAAGTTCCGTTACGATACAGTGGCCTTGGGGAGACGGTAAAATCAAAGGACATTTCAAATTACCCTTTGTACGTTACCGAAAAATTGTTTACAATATTTATTCGAGAGGAATTGTGCATCGAGACGGTGGTGGATCTTTGATGTCAAAAAATTTAGCAAACCTTTGTATAATGCCGAAATGTAGATCCATGAATTGTTTACTTAATTAAAATTCCTTCACACTCTTAAGAAGAAGAAGAGTGCCCTCTATATAAGGAAGAGCTTGGTGCTCTTTCATTAGTTTACTGCTGCAATTCGTCGAGTTTGGAGAAAGAACGTGAACTGAAAGTAAGAATAGATTTGAGAAGAAGATTTAATCCAACCTGTGTGAAAATGGACTTCTCAAAAATTAACAAAGTGGCGCGTCTGGAGGGTTTCCTGCCAACGAAAAAATTATCAGAATTGGAGGTTGAAAAAGAATACAAGATTACCAATATAAGGAAAATTCAAACGAAATTTGGAGCGAGACACATCGTTGACGTGGAGAATAGCTTCTCAGTATTCCTGCCAGCAAGGATCTCGAGGACTCTGACGGACGATGAGGATTTCTTTCAACGGATGGTTTTGGATACCGCTGAGAATCGGCTTTGTATGCGTTACCTCGGTGGGAAGTTCAATCTCATGGAATTTCGATATTTGTAAACGTTCATACTTATGATTTAAATAAATTGTCACGTAAGGGGCAAAAAAAAAATACAACTGCTTATTTCTTTCATATACACACTTTATTCTTAATCAAAAAATATACATTCCATCATCCAAGTCCTTAACGATTTAACATTTTCCATCGCACAATTGAAATGCGGAGCATGGTGATGCGTACACAGGGTAAGTGAATTTTTTCGCAACTTTTGCAGCGAAGGACAACCCAGATCCCCCAAGTTCACGATATTTAACGATTGTCCCATAAATTTCTCCAACCAATTTTTCTTTTCCAATCCTTTTACATAAATTCTGGTAGCATCTCGTAAAATGACTCGAAGAATATTTCCAGCATGGTTGTAAGATGTATCGCCAGAGTTCCAAGACATACCATGAAAGTTGCGTTGTAACCACAAATTCATGCACTTGTACTTCGCTGGAAGAGAGCTCCATGGACACGGTGGTTGAAACAGAAACGTCGCAGGCTCGGAGAAATCGCTACCCACTCCAATGATAGACAGCTCCTTCAAGACAAACTCGTCCGAGGGTTTCTTGAAACCTTGTACGTCCACGATGAACTCCATGGTGACAGACTGCTTGCATTGACATGATCGTAGGGTTTTTATACTAATTTTTTCACCCCACCACTAATTGGATTATATTCTACTATTCGATCATGTAGAATTAAACAGAACGCTGATGTTTCGGAGGGGAAATTTTGGTCTGCCTCGAATTCGAGACGAACGTCGACTGGTCCAAATTTGAGCGACTCATTTTGCTTGGAGCAATCGATGACAATTAGTGAACCATAGGCGAGGAAATCATTCTTTCTCAGTATGGGCTCAGGCTCTTTGCCGTAATAAGTAGCTTGAAAGTTTACATACATCTCGTACAGCAGAGCAAACTGATTTCGATCAATGTCAAGATTTAGATTTCCATAGGGGTAGCATTGCGAATTCAAGAAGAGTTTAACATCTCTGACATTGCAATGGTCAAAGTGACTGGCATTCTTATTTTTATTATTCTTTTTGCCAGTTTGGAATCCCAATATGACGTATCGAGGTTTTTCAAGTTGACTGGACGTCTTGACGGTCCACACGTGTTTGGATGTGGTAGGCAGTAGAGGATACTCGTACAGTTCCCAGGTGCGGAAGCTCATAGGGATGGGTGCATCCTTCTCGATGAATTTCAGCAGTTCTATCTTTCGACGATCGGAAACCCTTACGTACGGTATCAACCATTCCAATTTTTGAATTACAACTTTGCATTCTTCCGGAGCAGTTTGTACAATGGCATTGACATCGCTCTTTGCTCTCGTCAAAATCAACTCGTGCTTAGCGTTTACGACGATCTTGCGATAATCTTCGGCAAAGCCTAGTATCATACTCAGTGGTACGGATACGTCAAAGTAACCAGCTGCATCGGTCAATTTCTCTTCTTGCATCCAGCCAGCATTATCCATCACCGAGCGTTGACCAGGAGTCAGGGAAAGGTAGCCCTTCATGAGACTCGTGAGGCCAACGTTCTTATTTCGATCGATCTCTATACCATTCATTTCATAACGAATCTCATCGAAAAGATGACAAATGCCGTTATTAACCAAGGTTGTGTTTGTAACCGCCGTAGAACCATCTTCCTTCACGAGCTTTCCGTATACATGCAGCGAACTTCTACTCGGTAGTAAACACAAGTCTTGATGTTGGACGGAGATTCGTATTTCATCACTGTTGTTGAACGTTGACGACGCGTAAGGCTGGTGTGCATGCGTTTCGCAGTGCGCTATAGACTCATCGAAGGTGATTGGTGTTCGAATATTTAAAGTTTGTTCCTCCATGGTGAGCAACGGATAAAAATAATGCAGCAGCAGCAGAATGAACGATTTAGTTTCCTCTTTCGACTGGTGTGACCTTGAGTCCCAGATTTCTCAGGAATAACACGTTTTGAGGTGTTAACGCTTTGCAGCGCGGACGATGACTGATTCCTTTTAGACATATCGGTCCATTATTATAGCCGTTATTATAACCACTACCAATCTTTCGGTTATACACGATCCCCATTATCACATGGATTTCACGTGTAGTCTTATCGTTATGATTTCTCCTTGAAAATTCACCAAGTCTCCGTCCTGATCGACTATTCGAAGCTGTAGGTGATCTATTGTCTTGCTCGATACTGGGAGGTAAATGACGTGCGACGGCACCTCTATAATCTTATATCCTGGTGGTACAACCGGAAAGAATTCGTGGATGGTATGTACCTTACGTTCGTTTATGTAAGCGCCTGTAGTAATGTTGCATTCGACTCGCAAGGCGTTCACCTTGAGAATGGTTACAGGTACGTCGGATGTATGTAATTTATTAGCTTCCAAAACGCGTTGAGTAAAACCCAACAATCGACCAATCGAATCATCAGGTTGAAAATTGATTTCACGGTTACACTTAATTTCGCTGCACAGGGTATTATTGTTAGGCTTAATACGAATTAGTATATTTTTATCTATCAACGCACTCTGTACATAGTTTTCAATATCCTCTATCTCGTAGCTACCAATGGGTATAACTATAACTTCATCTCCCACGTAGAACTTGTTGTGACCGGTATCCACGTTAGGAATCGAATTAAAGGTTAATAATTCGATGAGCCCCAGAGCATGATTTTTATCTCGAGAAAGTTCAATTGGGGGAAAGTACTGGGCTTCGAGTATAGAAGAATTGCCTGATAAAGTTAACGTGAATGAATCTTCCATGATTGCAAACGCTTGACTAACGATATGACATTATGCAGCATGTTTATATAGACGATACTTATTCTTACGATTTAACTGTCCACATAAGAATTTGAGACACAAGTGACCACATTCGAAAGTATCATAGTTCTGATACCGTTCATAATTATATTTTACACTACCAACGTCGAGATACCTAATGAGATCTAGTGGGGGGCGAAGATTACCGAAACTGTCAAAATAAATGACTGAGTCTCTTTTCTTCATGTAGGCGACCCAGTGTGTTCCGGGACCATCCTCATCGTCGAGATTGACGATTGCCGATTCGTATTTGTACGATCCACCTTTTGGCATAGCATTCCGCATAAAAATTCCACGAAAATGTGGAATATTCATGAGCCTGGCGTACTTGAGTAGATCTGCATCAGTTAACGCTCGACGTGGTAGTTTCACTTCAAGTTTTTTGGCTTTAGATGAATGCCCAGTCCCTTCTTGTAGGGTTTCAAGTACAGTCCTTTGCCTAGCGCGATGGATTCCATCGCATTATTATGTCGTTGGCTTTCCTTCAATTGTTCCTTGGTTGCCTTGGCGTCGTTCACGGCTTTGGCTATACCTGCTGCACCTCCTGCTAACGCTCCAGCAGCGCTCAGACCCGCAAACATAGGGACGAGAAACGGCAGGAAACCTCCAACTTTGGATGGTACAGGTAGAATACGTGGTGCACGTATATTCTTCTTTCCACCAGCCTGCTTGACAACTGTTTGCGCACCCTTAAGAGCAGACTGAATTACTGCCTGTGCATCGTTGCTTTGCGTCATCGATCGTTTGGCTGCTTCGATAACTTTTCTCAGCGTTATCTTCTTCTTAGGCTTCTTCTTCTTTTTCGTGATACCCATACCGAGTTTTGATTTAGCGTTCATTATGTTCGCTACAGACCAGGCAGCTGCCTTCTCACCGATGCTCGCGTCCTTCGCGAAGACACGTTTCCAAGCTCTGTCGGCAAGTATCCTGTCAGCCGCTCCTCTATGTTCTAGGTTTTCCCGATTCTTCGAGTACGCAATATCGTGCTCTTTGCAAGCTGCGTCGAGGGGATTGATGCCCGGATCGCCTCGTGCGAGTCTCTTTGCTAGTTTTGTACCGGGTCCACAGTATTGATAGCCAGGTATATGTAATTCAACTGGTAGACTATTGATGATTTTGTTGACTAAAGCCTTGCCACTATGACGCTTCTTTTTTCCCATGCATTTACGTTTAACATGCATAATCATGTCCTCACCCTATCGTGAAACAGTTCCGACTGAACGATGATCTTTATAAACCTGTTATTTATAGCTTTCGCATTAGTCATGATCAAGATGAGGTTTGAGACACAGTCTGTCAAGTTACCTGTACCGAACTTCGACGAATTAACGCGAGTCAAGAAGAGAAAGAGGATGAAACGTCATGGTGAATTACTTCCGAACAGTATACGCGCGGTGTTTTGCGGGCCGTCAAACTGCGGCAAGACAAATGCATTGCTCGCTCTCATAACTCACCCCAATGGATTGAGATTCGAAAACGTCTACGTATACTCAAAATCACTGGATCAGCCAAAGTATCAGTTTTTAAAACGTTTACTCGATTCCGTCGATGGTGTTGAATATTTTCCATTTACGGAACACGAACAAGTGCTGCCACCAAACGAGGCACGCCGCAATTCAATAATTATTTACGATGATATAGCTTGCGAGAAACAAGATAACATGAGGGCCTTCTTCAGTATGGGGCGACACAGAGATGTTGACTGTTTCTATCTTTGTCAGACCTACGCTCGCATTCCCAAACATCTCGTACGCGACAATGCTAATTTGCTTGTGCTCTTTAGGCAGGATGAAATGAATCTCAAGCATGTTTACGATGACCATGTAAACACTGATATGACGTACGCGCAGTTCAGAGACCTATGTTCGGCATGCTGGAACGATAGCAAGTGTGGGTTTCTCGTAATAGACAAGGATAGCGAACTCAACGAGGGTCGATATAGAAAAGGATTCGATTGCTTTGTGAGCATAAAAGAGTGATTATCGAAAAAATGGATACAGTAGCATTTTGGATTCAGTGATTGCAACATGCAGCGTGAAAAACTTGAAGAGCAGAAAGACATCTTGCGTCAAATCGCTAAAGCTAGCGATTCGATTCGCAGAAAGCATCGAATGATAAAATTGGGTAAAGAGAATGTCGAGCATGCGATGAGTGAGGTGTTCAAACCGGTAGTGACTCCACTGCAGAAACTAGTGAACGTATCTCAAACAGAGCATAATACTATAAAAGATAAGATTAAGGATGAAATCAAAGATGAAATAAAACATGATGTAGGAGTGAATGATACGTTTGAAACAACGAATGAATCCTTTAATACGCTGAAAAATGATTCCACTATCGGGGAAATTAGTGATATTCAAGATGATGATGATGATGATGATGATGATGATGATGATGATGATGATGATGGTGATGATGGATACAAGAATGATATGGATTTACCTGTTAATCAAAACGATTCGATGCAACGGTATCTCAATATGCTGCTATCGAGGCAGAATAAACAATTGGATACTACCTATGGTGTGCGTAAACTTTCCAAGAAGAAGTTGATGGTTGGAGATTCACCTATAAGTTTTGAGGGTGATCAAATCCGTATAGGCGATACCAGTTATCCGAAAACTAACGGTTTGATCGAACTCTTGTTCAGGAAGATACCTAACGAAACTCATGTAACCCAGGATGACTTGAACAATTACAAAAACATTATTATAACAACGAATGCATATAAAAAGTACTATAAACCTGATGGTGATATTCGTAGGAGCAAGAGTTTCAAATTTAAAAATGTTATTGCAAAACTAATTGAACAGTCCTCTGTAACAGGCAAAGGTATCATACCACGGTACATGATCGCTGCTAAGAACAGACTAACGGATTACGTGTACTGGGACGATCCCAATGAATTAGTAGACCGTCTTCGGTTGCTCCTTGCGTCTCAGGAAGCAGGTAATCCCAGCCACTCCAACGAAATCGTATCGATTATCGAAGAGTTGCGTGAGGCTGGTATTATTTATTAAGTAGATAAAACGACCATGATCGTCACTTTTGACATGAGCGTTGACGTGTTTGGACGTCAGCTGAGTAGCAAGGCCGCGGTTACGAGTAGCCGTGGTCTTCCTGGTGTTGGATTCAAATTCACTGCAGCTGGACACTACGACATTGATAACAAGAGGCTGTGCAACGTTGCCAATCCCGAGGAGCTAAACGATGCTGTTACTTTGAATCTCATGAAGACTGTAGTAAAGCAGGAAGTTGATATCGTACTTCGTAAGACTGCTGAAATGCGCAATGAAATCGATAACAACAACCTGATTCGCGCTCTCGATTCTACCATGAAGGATGCCTTAAATCGTCTAGAAGCAGATATAAAGACAGCGCAAGACTTGACAATTCGCAATTCTGAGATCATTTCTCAGCTAGACACCAGACTGAATGCACTGGAGAATGGATGGAAAAAAGTTAGCGGTGGTGGAAGAACTGCATAGACCTGCTAGAAGAAATTATGAGCGTCGACACGTTGACATCCGTGGGCTGGATGAGACTTGGCAAGCGGATCTCGTTGATATGTCAGCGTACGCAAGAGAGAACGATGGATACAAGTACCTGCTCACCGTCATCGATATATTTTCAAAGTTTGCTTGGGCCGTGCCGACAAAGAGCAAGAATGCTAAGGACGTGATGACAGCTATGAAATCTATACTGCTGCAGGGACGGATACCGAAGAAATTGCAAGTGGACGAAGGTCGTGAATTTTACAATACCGAATTCAAGAATCTAATGCAAAAACATGGTATTGCTATGTACTCGACATTCAGCAACTTGAAGGCATCGATCTGTGAACGTTTCAATCGTACTCTGAAAAATAATATGTGGAAACAATTTAGCCTGCAGAGTGATCATCGTTGGTTAAACATCTTATCAGACCTGCTATCCTCTTACAATGGTAGTAAACATCGAACCACTGCTATGAAACCGATAGACGTCACTGCTAGAAACGAAAAAAAATTACTGCATCGAGTGTACAAGAATTTCAAAATCAAATCCACACTTAGACTTGCAAAATTTAAAGTTGGAGACAAAGTTCGAATAAGCAAATTCAAACACATTTTTGAAAAAGGCTACACACCTAACTGGACAACGGAAATTTTTACTATAAGCCAAGTGGAGAATACCCATCCGGTGACGTACAAACTCAGAGACTACCAGGATCATCCTATCGAAGGCGGCTTTTACGAACAGGAACTTACCAGAGTCAAGTACCCCGACATATATCTTGTGGAGAAGGTGTTGAGGAAACGTGGGAATAGACTTTTCGTTAAATGGCTGGGTTTCGATGAATCGCATAACACTTGGATTAATAAGTCGGACTTGTAAGGAGTTTGAAATAAACAAAAACTTAATTAATTTTAATATGTATATAAAATTTATTGAAAAAAAAAAAAATAAAATAAAATAAAAAAAAAATAAAAAAAAATTAAAATAAAAATATATTTTTTTTTTTTCTTGCACACTTTTACATATTTTAACATATTTTATAACCCCATGGGAGGGTATCCGTCGTATGAGCAACAATCACCCTCTTATCATCATTCCAACTTAATGCTATTTTCTTTTGCTCAACAGTATAAACCTCATGCTTTTTGCTTTGAATCAAATTTTGAGGTTTAATCAAATTTTTTCGACGTTCGAGACACTGCAGATAATCATCGAAGGTTATGGTCTTTAACGTAGATCCTTTGATTCCTTTCGCACGCTTCTTATCCCTAGTTTCGCCTAAAATTCGAAAACTATACAATTTCGCCCGCAGTCCTACAAACTCCGTCATGATTTTACCATTATTTTCATCCTTCATGAGACCTAAAACTTTCTTATTGACTAATGGCATACCGTATACATTATCCGACGGATAGTCTGAAGTATCGAATCTGTGTACATCGCGCTTAATTAATTCGTATGCATTGGGAACATTAAAATGGTATATCAAGCTATCCGTATCGGTGTACATTAATTTTGCTTGCTCGCCGAAAGTCTTCTTGATGTAGTTATAGTGAAAATCATAAATATATGTTTTAGAGATGTCCAGAATTGAAAATCCTACGTATATAGGTTTATTGAATTTAATTCTGGTACGATTCAATTCGATTATAACCATATTCTCGTCAAAGACGGTGCAGCTATGAAAATTCGGTTTTGTTATGAGAGCTTTTGCTCCGTACCTCCCATCCCACTTAGTAATGAGTCTAACGTCTTTTTGCTTCCTAACGTTCTCCATTGTTTTACCAAAAACCGAATTATTCATCAGTTTGTAAAAGTTTTTCTCGAATTCATTTCTAGATTTTTTCCTCATCTCCGTATTTAAATCTATATATTTTTTTAACCACGGAGCTTGATTAAACTTTAAAACTCTATGAATTTTTGTTAATTTCATGCCTAAACTTAAGCACTGTTTTAAATTTTCATAATGAATGATGTATCTTGTTTTCGGTAGAAGTGTAGTCATTAACTTTCTCATATTATATCGTGAGAGAGGAGGTACAAAATGCTCAGGACATAATGGTAAATCTTTGTAAACTTCGTGAAGCTCCGTGGGGCACTCTAGATCTACTTCAAGTATATATCCTATAGTGGAATTATCGGGAATTTTAAGAATATCCAGTTGTTCGATATTTTGCTCCCATTCGAACGAGTTGAACGGCAGGAAATGACTCATAGCTGCACCGTACAAATTATTGACATCATAGTACATGAGGTATGATTCTTCTTCGTTTGGATCGAAATCCGCGCCCATATATCTGTTGTTAGCCTTGGCGTATCTGTTAGAACATTGGGCTATGCCGCCACGAATACCTCGCTCGACAAACAATAACATTTCTACATCATCGAGGAGTTCCATTTCAACGCCCGTACACTTGAGCATAGCATCGAACGCAAGTCCGGGTGCGGTGTAATAATGCAAAGGATCTAACTTATACGTAGAGAAGCAGTTGGTCTAAAATTTTCGAAAATATCAGCCAAAAGTAAAACATCAGTTTTTAGATATAAATCGGAATATTCACCCAAGCTTTTAATATTAAACGTACGCCAAACATTAGACGCATGCGCATAATCACTCTTAGAAATTTCCTCGTTATTCAATTTCGAAAAAAAATTTTCTCTCGATGGTAATTGCGTCTCTTCGAGTTTTTCCCAACAGTCAACATAGTCGTATGAAAATACACCTTTCCTCGTTAACAGTTTAAATTTCTCCGCATTGTCACAATGTTTACGTGTAATTATTTTCTCGGAATCATTAAGATAGGAGGATAATTTTTCAATGCTGCTCGCCATAAATCTGAATGAATCGATGAATCGAAAATTTATAATTGTATCTTTAACGTTCTTTGTAAACGATATATGTCTTTCTTTGTTGACCGGTAAAAGATTTACGGAACCTTCGAAGGAAGTAGCTAGAGCCTTAATCAGAAAGTGCGAATCGTAGCCAGACAGGTTGTGAAAAACTATGGGAATAGTATGTGAATTTTTATAATTCAAATTGCAACCGGGATGCGCCGCACCGCGATACTTGCCTGTAAAGTGACAATGATCGTGATGCTTGACATCTTGCAATGTGAATGGTTTCTCGCAAATGTGACAGATCTTTGCGGAATAAAATTGTTGCGTCTGTTCGAGACTCAGTGGTTCCATGGGTACAATACGTTTATGATAAATTTCTAAAGATCGTGCTAATTCCTGCAGTTCATCCATGAACCACTCGATACAATTATTTCCACGATTAATTTCGAATTTGGATAAAGACTCGTCAAAGGCGCACTTTAGGTAATATGCGATACTGTGTGGAACATGATTTTGGTACAGTATCGTGTTTGATGCTTTGGACGCATTTACAACTGGTTTCAACATACACTCGATATCAGCATAAATGACGAACGGTACACTTTCCTGATACTTGTAATTTTTGAACTTCAGCAATTTTTCCTCATCATTTGGCAAAATCACTCTACACTTATTTATATTCGCACAATCGAGTTTATGTTTTTCGAAAGAGTTTTCAGTTTGAAAATGGCACAAGCATCTATCGCACAGTCTAATATGACCGTTATATTTTGAAATTTGAGAACTTAGCAGTCGAGATAAATTTCGGATCCAAGCAAAATGGTAAATAACACTTTTTGACAAAAATTCCATGTTCAAATCATCATCATCATTTTCCACGTCATTTTCACTTTCCACCATCAGAAGATGAATTGGAGATTTATTTGATCTGTGTTGGCTTAAATAAAGTGGTACTATCTCATTACCACCCTTATCTGCATCGCGTTCTATACCGTAAACGTTAATCACTAAATCATTAATCACTTCGAATTTTGGAATGTCCTTCAAGCCAATAGGAAAATTTATACCTTCGTACTTTAGCACTGAGCTGAAATGTGGGTACGACCTGATTCTTTGTACATTTTGTTTAGCTGGATGAAGAGCTGCCGTAACGGACCAGAGAAAACAATACGGATCGTTATTTATAATATTCACCACTGCCTTTTTGTTCCGCACGTTCTTAGGCAACTCGATGAATGTCGACAGACCACCATGTATCGGTATATATCTGTTAATATTTACCGCCAAGTTTATTATTTCCAACAACGACCAGCCCGATTCTTTTTCTTGGAAGTCTTCGATTTTAGTTAATAATTTGTCCAGTACATTGCCATTGAACCACTCGTTGATCTCCGTGGATGATAGAATTACTTCGTTTTTCGTATTAAAGAACTTTAGGTCCTCGATAAGCTCACCGCCTTTCATAGTCTCAAATTTACAAGACAAAACGACGTTCACTTTCACATTTCCATCTTTCCGGCGCGCATTTTTCACTCTAACAGCGAACAGTTTTCTTGAATCTTCCAGAAAAGGCTTCAAGTCCTTGTGTCGCAAATTTGCTATCACACCCGTTCTTATTCTCCCCTTGAATGCTGATTCCAAGTCATCCCAACGTACTCTGTCACTCCTTCTCTCTCTCACAGTTCCTTCACCCCTTTTTTGAAGGTGCTGTTTAAATTTTTCATTCAACGATTTTAGTATTCCAATGGTTGTCAAGATTTTGGTTTTCTCCCCGTTCGTAAGCGCAACGTTCCTCAGAATTTTGTTCAGAAGTCGAATATTTTGAGTACCAAACTTTGTCCACTTTGTAATTTCCACAATCGATGATTCTTTCTTGAGCAGTTTATATGCTTCTTCCATAATCTTAATCAATTTCTTACACTTTGCAGAATCCATTTTTCACTCGTTTACAATAAGGTACACTCGATGAGGTTTGAACGTCAATGGCTGCTCTACATCACGAGCGGTCTTTTATAAGTCTAATGCATTACCTATTTTAGGTATAATAATAATAATAATAATATTCAAAGCGGTGCGAAAACTTGTGCATTAATATCGGCAACGGCTCTAATTGTCTATCCCTTCATTAATGTGTGTGTGTGTGTGTGTGTGTGTGTGTGTGTGTGTGTGTGTGTGTGTGTGTGTGTGTGTGTGTGTGTCATTCCAAGAAAATTATTCAGCTCGGCGGTGATATAAACAACTCGTCGGTAGCTTCTAACCATCAAAGACACATGCCGAACACCTCATCTAGCCTTCGAGTAACCCTATATTTTCGGCTCGCCAAAACCGTTGACCATCTACAATTTTTCGGTAACGTACAAAGGGTAATTTGAAATGTCCTTTGACTTTACCGTCTCTCCAAGGTCACTGTATCGTAGCGAAACGATAGAGGTGACATCTAAATTCTTTGACATCAAAGATCCACCACCGTCCCGATGCGCAATTCTTCTCGAACAAATAGTGCACATTAAATTATTGTAAACAATTTTTTCGGCAACGTACAAAGGGTTATTCGACACTTCCTTTGATTTTTACCGTCTCTCCAAGGTCACTGTATCGTAGCGGAACGATAGAGGCGGAGGAGGAGGAACAGGGGGGGTTATAACGATGATGAAATGTCATTGGAATTCTTCGGGTGACATACGAAGGGTCATTTTTGATCTCCACCGACTCTACATGCTAGTCTGCGGGGAGGGGTAAAGGGTAGGAGCTGCCTCGGGATCGCAAGTACAAAATTCGGAAGGTCAATGTACTCAATTACGTCTGATGTACAATTCCTAAAATCTGCCGTAATATTTCTGAAATCTGCCGTAAAATCCCTGATACCTGCCGTAATATTTCTGAAATCTGCCGTAAAATCCCTGACACCTGACGTAAAATCCCTGACACCTGACGTAAAACTAGGGCCCCCTTCCGATGACGTCAGCCGATGAAGAGGTCGGCGTCGTCGACTCCTGCGCGCGCGCAGCACCCAAAATTTTCGGCGCCGTCGGTAAGCAGAAATCTTTCATAGGGGGCCCAATCGTCCTAACTTACCATCCACAGGGGGCGCCAACGTTGCTAACCTAGGGGGCGCCAACGTCGCTAACCTAGGGGGCCCCACGTCCCAACTTAGCACGGATGAGAACCCGGATGCCGGTAATATGTCGGTGCAGGAATCTTGATCCAGAACTCTCCTTGTTTAACTACTAACTTCGATTCCATCTTTTAAAATATCCATTGATAGTGCTTTATTAGATTGTTTTGTCATGGGTCTGAAGCCGGAAATCGAACAAAGATTGCGTAGAACCGAGGGGATTGATGCGACGGTATCGCAAGCGATAAACATCGAAAGGCAGTTAGAAACACAATCTGAATTACGTGGGAAAAGGTCTGTAGTCCGAGAGGAGAGCGCACCTATGAATTCAAAACAAGCGTCAAAACAGCAAGTGGTAAATTTAATACAGCCAGAAAAATTAGTTTGCCAAATTTGTAAAAAGGAGGGGCATACGGCTGAATGATGTCGCCAAGTTCTAAACTCGCAAGATCAATCGCAACAGGGAAATAAAGTTCAGGGAACTAATAATGTAAATAATTCGGTAATGTGTCAGATTTGCAAAAGAAAGGGACATGTCGCAACTTCGTGCCGACAACTTAACTTACAACAATCACCCGTAAATATTCCAACGTGTCAAATATGTTCGAGACGAGGACACAGTGCTAGCAGTTGCAGACTACTCACTTGCCAAGTGTGTAATCTTAGAGGCCATTCCGCTGAAACCTGTCGCTTTAGGCAGGGACAACAGCAACTTCAATCTAATCCTTATCGAAATACCATATCATGCCAATTATGTCAGGGAATAGGTCACATAGCTTCCGCTTGTAGACAGTATACAAGAAATGCTGACAATCAGGGATTTAGAGCATTACCTCCAGCGGGAACAAGTCAAAATCAGAGTCAAGATATTTGTAGATATTGCAGGAAAATAGGACACACTTTAGATGATTGCAGACAAAGGCAATTTGCTAATGAGAGGTACGCCCAAAGAATGCAACAGGGAAACGAGAATGGGGCTCCTCGGCAGAGTGCACCGCAGGGAACCCCCGCGTATCAGAATCAGCACTCGGCAACAACCACCTCAGTGCAGGCGATAACCCAGGATTAGTACGCGTTACCACTATCAACCTTGATCATAAGAATACCAGCGCGACTGTAAAATTGGTATTTGAGGAAACCCCCGTACCAGTAACTTTATTACTTGACACCGGAGCAGGACCTAATTTAGTTAAAGAAGGCACTGTCATTAATGGAATACCAGTAAACCGAAAGGAAATTTTACATTTGAAAGGAATAACCCCAGAGGTAGTAAAAACCCTGGGTAAAGTTAAGATGAGTATTTTAGGCAGTGAGGCCACATTCCATTTAGTACCTGATGATTTCCCTATACCGCAGTCTGGGCTATTAGGTGACGAATTCTTTAATCAGATTCCAGCTATTATTGATTATAAACAGCAGCGATTGGTACTACCTCATGCAACTATCCCATTTGAATCACGAGAAACCATTGTAGTACCCGCGCGAAGTAGGAGTAGGTTCTACATAAGAGTGGCGAATCCTACATTAAAGGAGGGTTATATTCCCAAATTAAATGCAGGAGAAGGAGTTTATTTAGGAAATGCATTAGTAAAAAATGAAAAGGGTAAAGCATACTTGCCCATTATTAACACTAGGGAGAATGAACTAATTGTCCAAGTCCCGACCCTAGAAATTCAAGCCTTTGAAGAGGCGTCCAATGAAAATTTTAAAAATCAGGCTCCAAAAGATGAGACCTCCAATTCTAAAAATCAGGCTCCAAAAGATGAGACCTCCAATTCTAAAAATCAGGCTCCAAAAGATGAGACCTCCAATTCTAAAAATCAGGCTCCAAAAGATGAGACCTCCAATTCTAAAAATCAGGCTCCAAAAGATGAGACCTCCAATTCTAAAAATCAGGCTCCAAAAGATGAGACCTCCAATTCTAAAAATCAGGCTCCAAAAGATGAGACCTCCAATTCTAAAAGTCAGGTCCAAAAAAATGAGACCTCCAATTCTGAAAATCAGGCTCAAAAGAATGAGACCTCCAAATATTTTAACTCACCCATACTAAATAAGGCATCCGAATCGCCAAAAGATTCTAAAGAAAAAGGGTGCAACAAGCCTTCTCAGGCCAATGTTAGCACGCCTCAAATCATTGCTGAAGAAAGTCCTAAAAATGGTATGAATTGCCTTCCGATAAGAGAATTAAGTACTAAGCGAATCGATCAGTTGAAAAATTTATTACGTTTAGACCATTTGAATGAAGAAGAGAGGGTTTATGTAACCAAGTTAATAGAACAAAACCAAGACGTATTTCACGTACCAGGAGAATCCCTGGGATCCACCGATGTAATTCAACATAAGATATCTACGGTAGATGAGTTACCTATCAATTCGCGGCAGTATAGATTTCCGCCAATTCATAAAGAGGAAATAAATAAACAAGTTAACGAACTTCTCCATGGCAATATAGTAAGACCATCCAAATCTCCATATAATACTCCTGTGTGGATAGTACCAAAGAAATCAGATTCGAAGGGGAATAAAAGATGGAGAATGGTATTAGATTTTCGAATGTTAAACGATAAGACAATAGGCGATGCCTATCCTTTGCCGAATATATTAGAAATTTTAGATCAGCTAGGTAAAGCTCAATATTTTTCCGTTTTCGATTTAGCCTCTGGATTTCATCAGATTAAAATGAGTCCGGAAGATGCACATAAGACGGCTTTTTCAACGCCATACGGCCATTATGAATTCGATAGAATGCCATTTGGGCTAAAGAATGCTCCAGCTACTTTTCAGAGGTTAATGGATATAGTATTAACCGGTATGCAGGGTGAAGAGTTATTTGTCTATTTAGATGATATAGTCATCTATGCTTCTTCTTTGGAAGAGCATACTGAGAAATTCAATAAATTAATGGAAAGATTAAGGAAATCAAACTTAAAACTACAGCCAGATAAATGTGAATTTTTAAGGAAAGAGGTAGCGTATCTCGGGCATCTCATTAGTGAAAATGGGGTGAAACCAGATCCTTCAAAATTAGAAGCAGTACGTGAATTCCCAATTCCAAAAAGTGTAAAGAATGTCAGGCAGTTCTTAGGACTAGCAGGTTATTATCGACGATTCGTGGAGGGTTTTTCAAAAATAGCTAAGCCTCTGTCCAGATTACTGAAGGCTGATGTGCCTTTTGTTTGGACGGATAGGGAGCAGGAATCATTTGAAACATTAAAAGAAAAGTTATGCAACCCTCCAGTACTGCAATATCCTGATTTTACTCAACCGTTTATATTAACAACAGACGCATCCGGATACGCAATAGGTGCCATCCTTTCGCAAGGACCTATTGGTAAAGATCGACCGATAGCTTATGCATCACGAACATTAACAGAAAATGAGCAAAAATTTGATACTTATGAAAAGGAAGCATTAGCGATAGTAAACTTTGTCCAACATTTTCGTCCGTACCTTTATGGTCATCAATTCACCCTTGTTACCGACCATAAACCATTAGAATGGTTCAAAAGCGCAACCAATGTAAATTCAAGGGTAGCACGCTGGCGATTGAAATTAGCAGAATATGATTATAAGGTCGTCTATAAAGCAGGTAAAATGAATGTAAATGCAGATGCTCTGTCTAGGAACCCAGTATTAAAAGAACTAGATCAGATTTTTGTTATGACTCGAGGTCAGGCGGCAACTAAATCAAAACGCCTGGAGATAGAGGATATAGAAAGATTATTGGAAGAATCCGATTCGGAAGAGTTACCGAATGAAAACGATTCCTCGTCCTCAATAGGAGACAAAGAGAATCCTATCTTAGAATGATTTCTCATTGTTCCTGTGTGTTGATTCTCATGATTCCTACTGATTATAATATACAAACTAGAAGTAAGAAGAGGCAAATTCAGAGTCAGGAACAACCATTAGTAGATGAAATATTATCTCCAGTGAATGATCCGTTAGAAGAAGTAGGGGAATATGCAGTGGATGGTGAAGAATTAAATGATACGGATATGGAGTCCGATAGTGAGGACGGTGATTTATCAGAACATGAAAACAATGACAGTGAAACCGTTAAGCGAAAGTCTAAACCCTTATTACCTGCTGGTGGCAAAGTAGTAGAAAGCAAGGATTTGTTTCAATATCGTAAGGATAATTTAGCTTACTTCGTGACTACAACAGGCGAACCATGTGACTATGGATCAATAGTAATTAGTGA